>JANFOE010000263.1:0-1200000 GCA_025667525.1 Glebionis coronaria
GAGAGAGAGAGAGAGAGAGAGAAGAGAGAGAGAGAGAGAGAGAGAGAGAGAAGGAGAGAGAGGAGAGAGAGAGAGAGAGGAGAGAGAGAGAGAGAGAGAGAGAGAGGAGAGAGGGAGAGAGAGAGAGAGGAGAGAGAAGAGAGAGAGAGAGAGAGAGAGAGTAGAGAGAGAGAGAGAGAGAGAGAGAGAGAGAGAGAGAGAGAGAGAGAGAGAGAGAGAGAGAGAGAGAAGAGAGAGAAGAGAGATGGAGAGAGAGAGGAGAGAGAGAGGAGAGAGAGAGAGAGAGGGGGGGAAGGGGAGGGGAGAGATTAGAATGTGAAAATGTAAAAAACTTACCACTCCTAACAGGCTAGGTAGGTATTTATATAGTCAACTTACATGTGGGCTTTGATGTGCTATATATCTTAGTAGACTACGAACCCATACTATATGTTTATTGTTGTAGCGACCGATCATTCCTAAATACGTAAAAACGTATTCCAAAAGTATACTCGATATCCTTTCGACAATGTAGCATAACCCACAAAAATACATGTATCACCTTTTTCTTTCATCTTGTCGAGATTCTCACCGTCTTTAATAATGTAGCACAAAGATCCAAATATGTGAAAGAATTTAACAATAGGTTTTGTGGCATTGATGACATCACGTGGTATGGTGTCTTTTCATGTCAGATGCAATTGCTTCGGCCCAAAAGAATAATCGTAACTTTGAAGTAGAGAGCATGATAGTGTCAATATTTAGTATTACATCTATTATATCTAAAGATTCAGTCCCATCATTGAATGTGGAGTAATTATGCTAATTTGCTTTCATTGTTATATGACTCAATAACCTTCACACCAAACCTAATTATCTTTAAGGGGACATGCAAACAGGTTGCAGTTTCACAAATCATTACTCCAGCAGCATTTGAAGAGTTGCTGGAGTTAGATTGAGGAGTATTTATGATTTCATGACGAATACAATTTTCATCTCATTCGGCCTAAATAAATGTCTAGAAGATCGAAGGTTTAGGCAGTTTTAGATATATTAATAATTCTGGCAGCTTTAAAATACAAACCACCATCCAATTATCCTACTAGAACCGAGGTGAGATCTTCATAGAATGTACATCCAAAAAAGAAGGAAGGAAGGAATCTTAACCATTCATTTTTTCCATCAAAAAATAAAAAACTCATCTTTCACCTTTTTTCTTAAAAACATCATATCTTTCAAACGATAAATCGTCAGATTACGAAAAATACACCATTGCGACGAAAAAATTCTTTATCTTTCAGTAGATAGGCACTTTGATATATTTTTGATGATTTTTTATTATTTTGGTTTTCGACTATAAAAATCACATGTGATTCGGAAAAATTACTTGTGATTTTTTTTATAAAAATAAATAAATTTTTTACATAATAAATAAATAACTTTTATTATTATTTATTAGTGTAATTATTTAAATAGTCGAATGTAAACACGCAACAAGTTACGCCACTAGCTTTTTTATATTAGTTTCGATGATTTTTTGTTGAAATTTTCGTCAAAAAAAATTACACATAATTTGTAAAATTACTAGTAATTTATAAAATCAATTGTGATTTGTATTTCTAAAATGCATGTGTGATTCCATATATCGTATGTGATTTCATAAATTTACATGTGATATTAAAGTAACAAATCACGTGTGATTTCAGAAATCCTTAAATTGTAAATGTTTTACCAAATTCACATGTGCTTTATAAAGTAATAAATCACATGTGACTCGTGAGTGCGAAAACTATAAAATCATCGAAAGTATTATAAAAGTACGTATCATTAAAAAGAAAATTTATCACAAATCACATGTGATTTGGTAAAAATCATGACACAAATCACAAGTGTTTGAAAAAATTACTTACGGTTTTGCGAAAATTATGATTTTGGATTTAGTATAAGTAACTTGTTATTCGGATCAATCACATGTAATTATCATTAAATCACATGTAATTTACCCAGAATTACATGTGATTAAAATAAACTCATAACTAATTCAAAAGAAAATTTGCTTTATATATTTTACATGATTCACATGTAAAAACACATAGAGACTCACATGTAATTCAAGTAAAATTACATGTGATCAAAACAAAATCACATGTAATACAGAAGCCAGTTTACTTTCTATATTTTATATGAATGACAACAAAACATTTTTATATATTGACAGAATCACATGTGATTCAAACAAAATCACATGTGATTCATCTAAAGTGGGATTGTTAGAAGAAGTTAAGTTTCGAAATGTTTGAATCACATGTAATGCAAGCAAAATCACATGTAATTATCATCGAATTACATGTGATTCAATGCAAGCAAAATCACATGTAATTATCATCGAATTACATGTACTTCAAGCAGACAATTAAATATATTAACAAGATTACATGTGATTAAAAAAATCACATGTGATTCATATAAATTACATGTGATTCAAACATTTTAGTATAATTCACATAAATCACATATGATTTTAAAGTAATAACGAAAATATTTTTGTCATTTAATAGACGGTTATTTTCATATACTTTTAACGATTTTATAATGTTGAAATTCTCGTAAAAAAAAAATACACGTGATTTTCACAAATCGCATGTGACATTACAAATTCAAATGTGATTTTTAAAATAACAAATCAAACATGAGTTTTCGAGAATCACATGTAATTTTTCGAGAATCACATGTGATTTTTTTTACGAAAATTTTTAAAAAAAGTTCGCCGAAAGTATATAGAAGTGTATATCTATAGAAAGATAATTTAATTCCCGTCGCGACGGTGTACTTATTTTTTCATAACGATTAACGGTTTGAGAGATATTTATTTTTTTAAGAAATAGGATGATGGTGTTTTTTTAATTAAATTTAAAAAGATTGATATACACAATTAGATGTGATTTAAATGGATGGTGAAAATTGCTTCCTTTTTTCTTTTTTGGATACATGTTCCTTAGGGAACTTTTGTCTCTTTGGTAAAACCTCTTGCTTCTTAAACAAAATATAAATAATTTTATAAGTTGAGAGTAAAATAATTGTGCTTGCCTAAAAGTGAATCACTTAATCAGTAGGATATTATAAACTTCTATATTTTATAGTATTGACTTTACACAATTGATGAATTAAAGTCCGGTATATCTCACCTACATATAAGTGAAAAATACTTGATTATTTGAATATACTTAATTTATTCGCCTTATTCTAATTCACAAATAAGCTTAAAATTTTTGATGATTTTAGGGTCTTAAAGTACAAAATTATGAGATAAAAATGTTGGCGTAAAAAGCCGAATCAAACGTTTGGTACAATTTTTAGTTAAAAACAACGTAAAACCACTAAAAATATAAAAAAAAACAAAAAAATTGTAAGTATATCAAAATCGATGTTGAATTAAAAAAAATTGTAGAAAATATGGTCAAATTAGATTATAAACAAAATAAATTAATTAAAAGATTTTTTAATTTAAAAATAAATGTGATTTTTAATAAATGGTTAAGAAGTTGTTACAAAAGAAATAGATGGTTAAGATTGCATATTTAGTTTGGAGCTAAATTTTGATTAAAAATGATCTATTAATTGAGATTTGGTGGGTTCAATATCGACCATAAACCGTTTGTCACAAACTGTTTGCAATCAATGTTTATATGAGACAAGAAATTCTAAACGAACCCGACATGTTAATTTTAATAAACTGTTTGCAATCAATGTTTATATGGGACAAGAAATTCTAAATGAACCCGACATGTTAATTTCAATCTAAGGAGAAATAATATTACAGTTAGTAAACACAAGAATAGCAATACCATGCCTCCTTAGTGCAACACAATATTAAACATAAATACCTTAAAAGTACAAAAATTCATTTATAAATTAGAAATCATAAATATTGCAATTTGTTCAATATTACGATCATAATGAACAACCAATAAACCCGCCAAGTTAATTTAAATTTAACGACAAATATCATGCCCCAAGAAGAGTAACCACATGTCCCCTTAGTGCAACGCACGGGTTCCGAAAGTCTCGTACCGTGAAAGAATGATTATTTCAAGCACTAAATTATCAATTGAATTGATAATAATACGTCACAAATTAAATCAATTGAAAAATAAAGAGGGTAAAGAATCTGCATTGGATAATTATTAACGATCACGTAACAAAGACTTGATATAATCCTTCAGTAGCGCGCGTGAACTGGCACCACCAGAACCAACTATCAAAGGCAGCATCCGTGCAGTATTGACGGAGGCCTCAGTGAAAGTATCTGAAAAAGGGTTAGGGGAGAGCAACTCCTCATTGAGGCGCTTCCATGTATCTGAAATTAACATAGTTACATGCTCATGTGCAACCTGCGTTGTCCAACCTTTATTTTCATTCAGCAAACATTTGATGTATAATCCATCTTGTGCTCGTATATTGTCATCCTGTTATAGATAAAAGAAATAAAGATTTATGTAAACCCGAAGATTAATAATGTGCTCAACATAATCAGAGGCGTGCATGCGTGTTATAGTTGCCTTTCCAAAGTAACGCGCATATGTGATGGTGTAAATACGATCGAATATTAAAGATTTTCTTACCTCTGAAATTCCTATATCATCCAACAAGCGTGAAAACTTGGAAACTGTCGTTACAAGGTCATGGTCTTCCATAATAATACTTGCGTGTTCCTCGTTTCTAGCATCGCCGATGAGGAAAAATATGTGGATATGCAGAAGATGTACACTAGAACTAACGAGCCCATTTTTCATGTATTCTTCTGTCGATGGAATGTTCTCTGAAGCAGCCCATTTTGCTTCTACAAGGAATGTATCACAAAGTGTCGCCCACTGCAATTTTGATAATTGTTAGTTGCTTTAAATATCATATGCTTACAATTATAAAATTTATAGGCTAGGAAATCTAAATCACACACCGACTTCGCCAAGAACTTGATTGGGTTAAATCCATATTGCTCATACACTTTTTTGGCGATTTCATTTGTGTTGTTATAAACAGCCATGAAGGATGTCTTCATGTACGAAGGAAGTTGTTCAATAGCATTGATATCCCATCTATAAAAATAAGATTTAGTTACTACAATTATGTGAAAATGAGATACATAAAGTTTGTGTTACCTATTTACCTACTAATGGCTTCTGTGAATATGGCTAGTTCCTCGATTGTACCATAGACATCATAAAGGTCATCTATAATATAAACGAGTGACAAGGTTTTCGTGATGTCGATTCTCTGAGTCGAGAGGTTGGGATTTGTTATGCTAGCCATAGGACCAATATACCATTTCAGAGGTTGCTGCCTTGCAAAAACTAGCTCTTGGCCGAGACCCAAGTCGTTCCACCACCTACATTTCCATTGCATGATTAGAAAGAAGAAAAATGAGATTGACTCTTATACAATTTCCTGTTGCACACATTTTAATAGGAGCTTGTGGATCGCTTATTAAAGAGCGCTTACCGGCATAATTTTATGAAATACATGTTTTAGAACAACCAATTAACTCCTAACCTCTTTTTCAAAGTTGTGTATTAGAAATTGCTTAAATCCTCATTTCAATTCGTCACTAGATGCTAATTTTTATTGGAATGAGGATATGCATATAATGAAAATAACTATTATGTTGTTTCTTGTATAGAGTACCTTGAGATTTGTATCACTTCCATCTTGTGTGCAGTCTGTAGCGTACTGAAGTCCAATTCTGCTAATTCTTGCAAGACCGTGCCACCGAAATCGTTGACGAAGTTCTTAAAATTGCAAATTGGTACGGTTTTATGGTACGGATTTTCAAGTGTACGTCTGATTATTCTCACTTGTTTATCATCCATTGATTTCATGGCGTCTTCCAGTTGCTGGCAGCAAAAATTTTGAGCTTCATCAAGTATGATCTCTCCTTTGATACTTAGTTGTGAAGCTTCATATAGTTCCATTAAACCTCTTATGTCATATTTCAATTTTTCATCAAACTTCTGGTCGTTTGCCTTAAATTTCCTGAAAACATCTGAAATAAAGGATACTTTTATGAACGAAAACTAAATAGCAATGTTAAAAAGAGATTTTGATAAACCTGCTGACAAATGAAAACCATTCTGTCTTAAGATTCGAAAACATAGGGAGATCTCATAGAGATTTTGATGGTCAAATAAATCTGAGTTAATTTGCATGTGACGTTTTTTCAATATTTGGTTGATCTCATCTTTAAAGTGATAATCAATCGCTAGCCGCTGCAGAGCATCAATCATAATCATATCCTCAAACCTCTCATCATTTACTTTGGCAATTAATCTCTTAATAGACTTCACCAAATCTTCTTCATTTGTATCATGCTCATCCTGCATATATTGATTGCATACAACTGTTGGGATAATACACATAATAATTATTCGTCCGATGATAACAAATTGGATTTTGGATTCAAGAAAAGTTTCCTGAAACAATTTCGGAAAGAACCATTTGGCCATTTGGATGTAGATCAAATTTATTGCATACTCAGAGATAATTAGTGTAAGTTGAAACCAGAAAGAAGTTTTTTGAACTTATTTCAAAAAATAAATTCAGGATAATTTTTTTAAGCAAAAATTATGGTGAATTCAACTACCTCTCGTCTTCGACCAGGTTATATAACTGCATATATATTTACCTCAGTGATACATCGAATGTGCTTGCAGAAGGATTCATATGGTTCTATTGAGGTAGACGACTCTTTGAGCACAGCTGAGATAGCCGTGGTGCTACGTACTGTGTTCCCAGGTACCGAATAGATGCCAAGGTTTAAGGGTTGGTTACTATTTCTATGAGGCAACATTGGCATTGTTGACAAGCTAATACTTTGGTGGACTATTTTTGTAAGGAAGGCCATCAAGGAAAGAATGTCTACCTGCATGTCATGTTGAGATCGAATTATTTATATATTTTCGGGAATTTTAAATAAGTTATGAAGCCCCGAATGCATGTACAATAATGAGTCATATATTTTGAGGCTACTTAAATTTTGCCTCATATATAAAAGAATAGAAGGAAAAGGTGTTAAAATATTTGAACCCAATTTATCTCGACAAAAGACTAAGAAAAAGTTTATCGATGTGCTCATCTAGCGAAAAATAAAAGCCGACTGAATATCAATGCCTTACTTTCGTTGGGAAAATGAGAACAGCACAATTAGAATCGGAGTTGAATGCACGGCATAGAAAGTAAGTTCATGAAATTGAACATCACAACTACTGTAGAAGATAATGTGTGAAGAAAGAAAGTGAAATCCTCTTATTTACACGGTTAGTCTCTCATCCAATCAAAAACATGGAAATTTGAAAGGTTGATATAATGTCACGCGTTAGAAGACGATAATAGTCATTTTCGAAAACAAAAAAAGTGACCCATGGTGTCATGTTACTACACACTCAAAACTTTATTTTCTAGTTTCAGTTTTAAAATGTTTAAGGACAGTGTATCAAAAGGTTATAAAACTAGGGACCCGATATTTAGTGTAAATTCAATAAATGAATTACATCTTACATATTTTTTTATTAAATTTAAAAAAAACTTATTTTCATCTCTTACTTTTAGAAATAAATATTTAACAAACTATTATTGGTTATTCAAAACGAAATATATTATCACGACTATAATTAATCATTTTTCCATAGAGATCGCTTCTATATATTTTTAACGAACTTTTTTCAATTATTTTTTACATACCAAAAAATCATATGTGATTAGTATCATAAATCGCATATGATTTTATGAAATCACATTTAATTATGATACAAATCACATATTATTTTTTTATGCAACGTAAAAGAAAAATTGAAAAGACAATCCGTCGAAAGTATATATCAAAATGCTCCTCTACTTAAAAATAAAAAATACTCACCGCTGTTATTTTCCGTAAAAAGTTTACTGTTTGTAAAATATTAGGTTTCTACCCGTCCGATTAACGATTTTCTCAATAACTTTCTCATCATAATAAAAAGTTACCTTCATACAAAAATTAAGTAGATGGAGATATGAATGCATTACACTAGAGACGAATTAAATTCAGGTAAGATGTCTTCTGTCTTCTGTTATCATTGTAAAAAGTGACCTTTAGCTTACATATTACAAAGTAAAAAAGTTGGCACAGGCATATTACATATTGTGCAACAACATTCATTAACATTTTAACTAATGTTTTAACAAGTAGAAGCAGTGAATAGACCAAAATTCCGCCATTCTAACAGAAACACTAAGAAACTCTTTTAGATACACCATTTGCACACATTTATTTTATATAATGATGAAAAATCCAACTGAAAGGACTCAATATGGAAGGGTGGTTTGCTAGGCATCTTTCTTTTTTCGTATATACTTTCCCAAAAACATCAGTAGGTTATTGTCAAACTTATTGTATCGTTCCAACACTCTTGCTCAGCTCATCCAACTTCTTCATCCTCATCAAGTTATTTGTTCTTTTAATTGAAAGTACCCAGGACTTCCTTGTACTCCCCTCTCCTGTATAAAGAAAAGAAAATCAAAAAACAATTTAGTACTAATCGGTTAATAAGCTAGGTGACCAAAAACGAGAACTTTTGGTTGAACTTTGCATTAAAAACATCTAATCTAGTGTTTATAGCTAATACTTATGATTGTGACCATTTTAACCATTTAATTTGTAGCTTTTTCCATTTTTGCACCTTTGACCCGTTATCAGCTAACAAAGCACAACTTGACCTCTTTTTATGGGCGATACAGATAAACCTCTTAAATAGATAGAGTCAAGTCTATACATTGGAGTCTGATATTGGAATCAAGAAAAAAAAACTATATATAGATTAAAATAACAACAGATACCCTGTTTGTAAGGGTGTTTGGATAACTTATCCTAATTGCTTTAGTGGTTATTTGTGTGTGAGAGATAATCAGTTTAGAATGAATAACCCAAAACTGAGCCGAACCTGAGTATTCATTGGGGTTACCATGGTTTCCAACCTTTTAGCTTACTAATCCAGCTTTTCTTTAGAAATCTAATAAACAGATACATATTTGTATAAGCAGACCCAAACATACCTAAAAGGGTACATGAATCAACTGAAAATTAGTCCAAGTCATAGTGATACCTTATTAACAATAGGGTTGTGAATGATTTGATATGCGGCCCAAATCTTATCATTCGATAATTGTATCCTTGCTTCATAAGCAATCTAAACTCCACACTCAACACCGCGACAAAACCTGCAAGCATCTGCAAGTTTCACGGTCACAACGGATTGCCATTAGCTGGCATTATCGACCTCCCGCACAAAGTTCCATCACTAAATGAACATTAACAGAATCCTCATATGCCCCTTGAAACAAGAACACATTAGGATGTCCGTACATATGACGCCTAATTTCAATTTCCCGCCTAAAATCCTCCACGTCATCATTCGTTTTCAGCTTCCTTTTAGCTATCGGTTTGAAAGGAAACTCTATTTGTCATCTTTTCTATACAAACTACGAAACTAACCATGTCCTAAATTCTGACCCAAGTTCACTCTTTCAAATGACATGTTTTGGTTTTCAAAAACCCTTTCAGCTTGTAACCATGCATTCAACGTTCTCTTCACATCATATGTTGCAATGGAAAGTGGATAGTTTTTATTTAGGTTTGATTACTTTAACAAAGAAGTGGGAACTTAATTAACGGGCATGGACACGTCAAGAAAGCTAACGTGCTTATAACTCTGGCATGTTCTACTTTAGTGTATCTTGCTTTAATGAAGGCATACACAATGTAACATTCTCAAGGCTGTAGTGAAAATGTGCTTTCCAATTCAGTAGTGAGCCTATATACCATCAAAAAAAGAAGTTATTGGAATGATTACAACTTGTGTTGTTAAATAAGTTGTTCTTAAAAGAACCTATATACAGACTCTAACCTTAATTTAATTGTGGTGTTTGAATCCATCTTTATCAGTTATTGCTTGCATGCCCGTTTGTAATTTAATTCTACAACCTTAAAGTGATATTGTTTAATCTCGATAGGTGATGCTTCTTTTCACAACTGCATACATTACTTGCAAGCTGCTATACCTTGTTTGATAATAGAAAAATATATCAGATTCTAATAATAGAGAAAGTAATTAAACTTAACAAATTAAATATAAGTGTGAAAAAGAGCCACTTAACTCAAATTTCCTTATAAATGATTTGAGCTTAATTTCCAAGAACCTTTCTCAGCACCCGAGCACATCAATAGTTCTGTCACATTCTATTTACCTACTGCTATTTGCGATCCCCAAGTTAAAAGCTCCAAATAATAAAACTCCAAAAATTTAATAGTCATTGTTGCATAATCAGTATTTTAAAGTAGATCAATCTCTCTTATCAGAAAAGTACAAACAAATAGGTGATATACCAAAAAGATCGGTTTCAGAAAAAGTATAAACAAATAGGTGATATACCGAAAAGATAGGTCATCTGCTTTTAAACGAAGAAGATTAGTTAATCAAGGTGACTGAGACACTATCCAACTCATTATTCTTCTGTATCAATTATTATCATCATTGATTTACTTATGCCTAAGTTTTATTTATGCTTACCACATTTATCTAAATGATACATTCTACCTTCTGATTTTCCCAAAACCTTTATTAGCAACATAAAATCATGTTGGACTCTCAGCTCATGAAAATTTATACACAACAAGTGCCTTTGTAATACACATTATATAACTAAAGTGTGTGTGAAACAGCTCGTCTCTTTATTTTCGACTTAATAAGCACTTAAGAGGGTTTGCACTAAGTATACATAATTAAATCTATAAAACAAATCAATCAAATCAGTATGCAATCTGCGATTGTGTATGTCATTTCGACAAACATGTTTTGTGCAACTTCGTATAGTGTTATTACGTTAAGAAATTTGAAAGAGAAAACTATATAGAAACGAAGGGAGATAGCTTATGCGACTAATCATATATGTATGAAGCTATTTTATTTTGTCAAAGATGTTGTGTAAAGGGATACATGATGTCAACAATACAAAGGTCAACTTGACATACAATATAAAGACACCAAACTAATGCTCAAAGGATGAAATTCAATTGGAGGTTCAAATCTATTTATACCTACTAATCTCACTCAAACCCTATCAAATGCTAGTGACAAATAAATTTTATTAATTAAAAGGATAGAAGACAAAAATTACGACTTACAACATTAGACACTATAATCAAACAAATAAAAAAATAAATCGATACAGCTTCTATATTATATGATGAAATCCAAATCAATAATAAAAGGGGATATATATATAGAGTTAGGATCAAATAAGAAGATTAGGTAAAATGAGAAGAATGAGAAGAAACCACAGCCACACATTTCAGATGCACCTACAAAGTCAGATGCATCTCCCCTTAAAATTCTCCTTCCTTTGTGGAATTTGTGGTCATGATTTCTTCTTATTCTTCTCATTTTATTTTTTCTTCTTACTGGATCCCTACTATATATATATATATATATATATATATATATATATATATATATATATATATATATATATATATATATATATATATATATATATATGTGTGTGTGTGTGTGTGTGTGTGTGTTACTATTATCAAGTTACCATGCCTTGAATATGTGGTAATTGAATATGTGCCTTCAATTTACCATCTGGATCTGTATTTTTTCTAAAAACGAATGAAACAAATAATTCGATGTAAGAAGTGTGATTCAAAGATGGATTTTAGTTGATTGAAACTACCAATTGTAATTTTGGGATAATAAGGAGGGAATGACGAAAGGCAACATAGTTGAAGCATAAACACTTATTGCAATGGAACATGGGTGGTTTTATTATGCTCTTTCGTTCTTTTATAGCTTTGGTTTTCTTTTACTTTTTTTTTGAACGAATAGCTTTGGTTTTTTTAGACACGTAAAGAAGCGGGTATATAATTCACCGAAAAGGCGAAACGTCACTATAATGCTTAGTTGACATAGTTAAAAGTGTGCCACGTATTGAATTCTTATTTTAATTTAATTAGATAATGGAGTAGATTTTATTCGAAAAATTATTTTTATTTTAATTTTGCTTAAAAATTATGCTTAGCATATATTCATTGTACATATCAAATCTTAGGGCTACATCCATTTTATCTCTGTCAAACAATTAAACTTTGTCCATGAGACATATACTCAATTTTATACTATCTCAGCTCCATCATCCATTTGTTCAAGTTAATTAATAAGCTATCTAAGTATGTTTTCTCTTTTTTCCTTTTATGTCTATTTCAACCAAATTATTTTCAAAAAAAATAAAACATAGGAAATAAACCTAGATTTAACATAGAAAACAACTATGAACTATGAAAAACTATTAAAATGTAACAATTGTGGACAATATTTGAGTAACTTTATAAGAAAAGTTGATTTGCATTTTTGTTTTTATCCACGTGTTAAAAGATATATTCTTACGAGTAGTATTTAGTTGGGTTCGATCTAATAGTTATGATTAATCTAAAATTTTATTGTATAAACCTATTTTATGGTCAAGTATATAAAGCAATTTTTTTTCTTCCTCGCTTATTTTCCCGCACTAAATGTGTGTGTTTTCCTCTCGATATCATCCTTCCCACCAAATTAGCAAATCTCAATCACCACCACCATCAATTACCTTTAACTACCACCGCTAACTTTCTCTTCGACCCACCACTATAACCGCTGCCATCACCCCACAACAACCACAAACCATCAATCACATCATCATCATCTGTGATTCTGTGTAGTGAGGATGAATAAAAATGATATGGAGTTTTCCAAGCAATGCCTTAAGTAAGATAAAGCTAGTATAAATTTCATTTTTTTCACGAACAGGTCTTCTAGTTTTTGTTAAGTTGACTTTTGGGCTAATAACTTATAAAGTCATCTAACTTGTCATTTTGAACCTTTATGTGTGGTCATCTTTTTTTTCTATATTATCATTAAACATAGTGATTTCATATATTGTGTGTACTGATGACTTATTTAACTTGCTCTAGCAATTTAAATTTGTTGTAATGTGTGTAAGTCACATGTAAAATTTATAAGGAAAGAAATATGGATGCAATCAATCTAAACTTTTATCAAACAACTCAAGATCGATCTTGAGTTTGAATCAATCAAGCTAAGCTTTATCAAGCTCAAGCCTAAGCTCAATCTTAAAAAATAGCTCGAAATAGATATCAAGCTCAAGCTTTGAGAGCTCGGCTCAATCTCTTATCAAGCTTTTTATAGCTTTAATAAAAAAATTATTTTCATGATTAATGCATGTAAGCATCTTAGGGCGAATTTGAGTATTAATATAATTATAAGATCTTATTTTATAGATAAGTAAGCAATATATTTTGTAAGGGCTTTTAACTCTAATTATATTTATATTTTAGCTCCTTACACTTTAAATATTTTTTATTTTTTATCTATCATGCGTTGTTCCATACATCATATGAATTAAATATAAAGATTCAGTTATTATATAATACATAATCCCATTAGTTATAAGAATATATATTTTGTTGAAATATTTATAAACAATTTTGGCTTATGTCTTATTCTAATTCTAGACTTTAGTACGAGTATGTTATTGTTGGTTTAACTAATGTTAAATGAATCAAATTTGGTTTGAATTATAGTTTTTGTTTGTTTTACTTTATACATATGTATATTAATGAGTTTTGCCATAAAATAAATTAATTTTGTACACATTCAAGATTTTCAAGTCAAACTCAAGCTTTGATCGAACCTTATCAAGCCAAGCTCATGCGATTTTTTTATCAAGCCAAGCTTAATCCCTATTAAACTCGAGGTCGGTTTGACTCGATTACACTCATAGCTATAAGTGTTAGGTCAATTCAGTGCATAATGATCTCACTGATGGATTTGAATAACAATCACCCTAAGTAAAATATTACCCTTTAACGTAATGAAGTCACTGAGTGAACAGTCACTCAGTGAGTTACCTTCGAGTTCCTAGACTGAGTCTAAAAGAAAGACTCGAGCATTCAGAGAGGCGAAGTTCAATGAATGATGTATCTAAGACAAAGAAGAAGGTGATGGGTTCAGTGAGTTGTGTCAATAGACTCAATGAACCCCATACGATCTCCCCGAAGAAACAAGCATCCTCAAAGACTGAAGTAAAGACAAGATAAGTTGAATTGTGATAAGATGTTGTACATCACACAATTAGCGTGACTTACCCTTATAGGATAGATAGGGTACTGACCTTGTAAAAGGAGTTACGTCTTATTACTTAGAATAGTCTAAGACAAGATTCTACACCGTACCAATAAGACAAGAATTGCACATGGGCAATTCTTTGTCTCGTATCTACCTTTGCTTCTATAAATAGGATGGTTGTAAAAGGAGAGAATCAAGTTTATGCACTAAACGCTTTAGACATTCACAAACAAAGTTCTCTCTTCCAAATACGATCAAACGCACTTGAGTTCTCAACTCTTTTTGATAGAATCGTCAAGCTTAGAAATCGTTGGGATTGGTTTAGCTTGTTAGTGAGGAGATCACAAAACACACATTGTCTATTCAATCCCTATTGTAGCTTCGCATACAATAGGGTATAATTCTTTAATAAATTAAGAGTTAAACATTGAAAACCTTTTGTGTTATTTACTTTACATTGTATTGTGTTTATTACATTACTTTACCATGAGTTAGGTCTATACTTAGTATTCTTACGTATAGCACTAATTACAAGGTACCAACAAGTGGTATCAGAGCGGTAGGTTTATAAAACTTTTTAACTATCGTCTAAATGTTTTTAAAACCTTGATCCATTATGGCTGAAACTAATGTACCTCAACTTGTCAACAAAAAGGGAGCAAGTTACTTTGTTACGCTCCTAAGTTGGAAGTTAAAATATTTAATAAATGGAAGAAAATAATGCTATGTTATTTGATGGGAATGGAACCTTATTACATTACTTGTATTAAGGATGGTCCATTCAAACCAAAAACATCAGCAGGTGATGACAAATCTGAAAACCAATGGTCTGACGATGAAAGGAGAGTGGTCAATCAAGACCAACGTCTCAAAAGCATCATAATATCTTGTCTTCCTGACGAATTATGGAGGTTGTCATCGAGTGTGAGACGGCCAAAGAGACTTGGACAGATCTTGTTCATAGTTTCGAAGGACCATCCGACACTAAGGAAAATCAGATTATGGACCTAAAGTTAAAATATAACACTTTCAGGGCCAAACCATTTGAAACACTTCCTCAGACTTATACCAGATAAAAGACCTTGCTCAATGAGCTATCGAATGACGGGGTAAAACTGTCTAAGCTTGAAATCAATGTTGGTTTTGTGAACAGTCTCCCAGAAAAATGGCTTGGTTTTTCTCAAGGACTGAGAAATGCCAATCACATTCAGACTCAGGATCTAGCAAACATCTATGGAAGATTCATCTATGAGGATAATCTAATAAATAGAAGATATCCTGGGTCTAAGAAGGCCTTAATAACAGACACCTCAGCCAAACCAACCCCTTTTGATCATGGACCCATTACAACTACTTTTTACGCAAATACATTTGTTCAAGATTTTCAGGAGACCTCAGACGATGAGGTTGAGAAAGATCTAATACTGAATACATAAGGGGTATAAATAGGGAAATTTCATGAAAGAGTCATGTTGGCAAATACCAAACGTTATATCAAAAGAACTAGATTTGCTGGAAATCAATCCACTGAGGGAGTGGATCGTTACCGATGTGGTAAAACTGGGCATTTTACAAAATATTGTCTTTCAAAAACTCCATTGGCCTCATATAAAAGTCAAAATTCATCATCAGGGAATGACAACTTTTAACCTAAGTTTACACCAAAACTGATTCAGGCTTCTATAATTAATCAAAGTTTTTAGAATAATAAGAAAATTGAGAAGGATTATAGGTATGTGTACAACAAGGTCAAAGCAAAGCTTGCACTCTTAGAAGCTGGACCTTCAAATACTCAGACTCAAAAACCTCCTCAGAACAAAGCCAAAGGACTAGTAGTTGAAACCTTTGATTGGAACGATGAAGACTTATCCTCAGAAGATGAGGAAGTCAGATATCAAGTGTTGATGGCTCTAGCTGATGATGAACTATCTGTTGGAAAGAGTCATGCTCGAAATGGAGAATGGGTTGACATCACCATAAGAAAGGTAAACATGCTCCTCTCTATGGATGAAGAGTATGATTGGCAAAGGTTCTTTAAGTATATAAATATTGATTTATCGTTTGTTGAAGAGCAGAGATTAAACCTTATTTCAAAATATAATAAACTTGTTTTTGAATTAAACAAATGTAGAGAAGATTTATTAATTTTGAAACAAGCCAAACTTGAAGCAGTAAGCTATCAACTTCAGAACACTGAACTTACTAAAATTAATCATTCTGTTCAAGAACAACTTAAAGAAGAAAAGCGCATCAATGAGAAATGGAATAATAGCTCTGCCTTAGCTTCTCAGTGTATAAACAGTCAAATTCCTGCCCAAAAGAAGAAAATTCTTGGGGCACGCCAACTCACTAAGAAACCACTTACTAAGGAAATGAGTGAAAAAGCATTTATCCTAGCCTCAGTAGGATTTGATCATGAAATGATTCCAAAGTCAAAAGACTGGGATGAAAGATTAAATCCTGAGAGTGTGTTGCCTAACTTTGATAATGGAAAATATTAATACCTGAATCTCAGGCTGTTAATGAAAAACTTGGTCTTAATGAGGAGACTGATGTCCTCAATAAATCTAGTAACACTGAACCACTCAGTGTTGCTGAGGACATTCAGACTACTATGCCTCCTTTGAAAAATCTTCAAGGGGCAAGTCCATGTTTTGAACTAATTTCATTATCTTATCAAGAACACTCACCTAGAGGAAGAGCTGGATTAGGTTTTCCTGAACAAACAAAGCCTGACTCAAAAGAGACATCAAGTCACACTGAGTCAGGAACTGTCACTAAGAAAACAACCAAACCTATCTCTCCCTCAGGGACTCCTACAAACTCAGTCAACTCCACTCTTGTTGTAAATCAAGAGGAGTTAAGTAGATTGTTCAAACTATTCATGGAAGAGAAGCTGAACTCAACCTCTAAAGCTCAGGGTGAAACATTTGTGTCCTCACAGCCTGAATCATCAACAAGTAACAAAACTGAAAGTGAGCCTTCCAAGAAAGTTAAAACAAAGAAACCTTCTTGTGAATTATGTCACTACACAAATCATACCACTGATGACTGCTTTAGAGTTCTCTATTGCACGAAGTGTAAAAGTGAAGATCACAGGACAGCCGATCATGAGGTACACATGGCTTCTATTAGAAATGCTAATAGATATAATGCTCAACCTTACAACTATAGGCCCGCCTCTAAACAAATTAGGAAATCTAAGGCTAAGCCTTTCCCACTATGTACACATTATGGCATCTCTGGTCATAGGCCTGATGATTGTGTATACTACCTTGAGTGTGATATTTGTGGAAGCAATAATCATACTACCTCAAGATACAATAGGATAACTATGGTCAGAAGAGGCATGCTAGTTGAGTCATCTCAAAATACTGAATCCTCAGTAGGACTAAGCTGTAACATATGTGGAAGCAATGTTCATTCTACCTCAGACCATGCTGAGTTTGAATACTTCAAACGAGGTGAAAGAAGTCAGGCTCCTAGAGCCAAGGAGTCTACTAGAAAGTAGGCTCACAAAAGAAACTAATACACCTCGTTATTTGTGTAGAAACACTTCAAGGAGCCTAGCTGGTACTTAGACACTGGGTGTTCAAGAAGTATGACAGGGGTCAAAAGTCATCTACACAAATACGTTGAGCAACCAGGTCCTAAGGTAGTATTTGGTGATAACTCATCTTATGTTACTGAGGGATATGGTTCAATACAATGTGGTGGAATAGTTTTCTCAAAAGTGGCGTTTGTAAATGGTCTAAAGTATAACCTCATAAGTATCAGCCAACTGTGTGATGCTAAGTACATCGTTCAGTTTGATGATAAGCAAGGAACAATTTTTAATGCTAACAAAGAAATTGTATTGACTGCTCCAAGAAGAAATGATGTATATGTCTTAGACATGTCATTTTTAACTCACTCAGGAGCATGTTTCTTTGCTAAAGCCTCAGACCTTGTTAATTGGCTTTGGCACAAGAGACTGTCACATCTAAATTTCAAAGACATAAACAAACTTGCAAAACAAAACAAAGTTCTTGGGTTACCATCTCTTGTGTACTCGAAAGACAAACCTTGTTCAGCTTGTCAAAAAGGTAAACATGAGAGAGCTTCATTCAAGCTAAAACAAAACCTTTCTATCAGGAAGTGTCTCCATCTTCTACATATGGACTTATTTGGGCATGTCAGTCCCATGTCTATAAATCATGAGAAATATACCCTTGTGATTGTTGATGAATACTCTAGATACACATGGGTATACTTCCTTAAAAAGAAGAGTCAAGCTCCTGAATTCATTATGTCTTTAATCAAGCAAGTAGAAAATCAAAATGACACCAAAGTCAAACAAATAAGAAATGACAATGGAATAGAATTCAAGAACCAAGAGCTTGAGAGTTTTTGTGATGAGAAAGGAATTTCTTAAAACTTCTCTTCTTCCTACACACCTGAACAAAATGGTGTGGCTGAAAGGAAGAATGAAACTCTCATTGAAGCCGTAAGAACCATGCTAAATGGATCCAATCTTTCAAAACACTTCTGGACTGAGGCTGTAAAAATAGCTTGCTATACTCAGAACAGAAGTATCATTGTCAAAAGACATGATAAGACTCCTTATGAAATATTCAGAGAAATGATTCTAGATATCAGCTACTTTCATGTGTTTGGATGTCCTGTGTTCATTCACAATCAAAAGGAGCATCTTGGTAAATTTGATGCAAAAGCTGATGATGGATACTTTCTTGGATACTCTTTTGTCTCCAAATCCGTCAGGGTCTTTAACACAAGGAGGCAACAAGTTGAGGAATAATTTCATATCACATTTGATGAAATTGTGGATGCCATTAACTTAACAAATCAATCAATGTAAGTGATTGGGATTAATGACTCATCAAGATATCCTCCTGATGAGTATGAACATAGTCCCTCAAGACAGTATCAAACTGATGCTGACATATCCTTCCATGTGTCACCTTACAATAGGTCAATCAATGACTTGATTACTAATCAACATGTCCCTGAGGTTAAACTACTCAAGATGAAGGATCAACTGATTCCCTCATTCATGTAGACACTGAAGGGACAACTGATGAAAGTAATAACCTACCAACCACTGAAAATTCTTCAGCGAGAAGTGATGATCCAGTACCTAGTACTGAATAACCACTCCCTGATAACCATCAATTATACACAAGCTCTAATCCATGTCCTCGGGACAGATGGTCTAGACAACAACACATAGAGCTTGTAAATATAATTGGTGATGTGTCTGAGGGGATGCTCACACGTAGTCAAGCTACTAAACTCTCCGCTGCCTCAGCCCATGAATGTCTATTTGCAGACTTTCTCTTTGAAATTGAACCCAATAAGGTTTCTGAGGCCCTGACACATCCAGGGTGGGTTGAGGCTATTCAATAAGAACTCAATCAATTCCTCAGGAATAAGGTTTGGAAACTTGTTCCTCTCCCTAAAGGGAAATCAGCTCTTGGCACAAAATGGGTGTTCAAAAACAAGACTAATGAAGACGGAATTGTTATCAAAAACAAAGCTAGGCTTGTTATTTAGGGGTGTGGTCAGGTTGAAGGCATCGACTATGAAGAGACCTTTGCCCCTGTTGCAAGAATGGAAGCCATCAGGATCTTCCTTGCCTATGCTACATACATGAACTTCAAAGTGTTCCAAATAGATGTGAAAAGTGCCTTCCTGAATGGCAAGATTACTGAGGAAGTTTATGTAGCTCAGCTTCCTGGTTTTGAGAGTTATGAGTTTCCTAACCATGTTTGTAAACTTGACAAAGCCCTATATGGACTTAAACAAGAACCAAGGGCATGGTATGAAACTCTCTCTACCTTCCTGATAATGAATAAATTTGTCAAGGGAAGATAGACAATACCTTGTTTATCTTCAGAATCAAAGAGGATGTGTTGCTAGTTCAAATATATGTTGATGACATCATATTCGAATCCACTAACTATGATCTTTGTAGAAAGTTTGAAAAACTTATGACAAAGAAATTCGAAATGAGTATGATGGGTGAACTAACATATTTTGTTGGACTACAAATCAAACAGGGGGACAAAGGGATCTTAGTCTGTCAAGAAAAATACACCAGAGAAATACTTAAAAGATATGACATCTCTGAGTGTGCTTCAGTGAAGACTCCTATGGTTCCCCCTAACAACTTAGGTCCTGATCTCACTGGCAAAGCAATCAATCAAACCCTATTCAGAGGAATGATTGGATCATTAATGTACCTGACAGCTACCAGGCCTGACATTCAGTTCTCAACAATTCTATGTGCAAGATATCAGGCCGGCCCCAAAGAATCACATCTTACAGCTGTTAAACAAATCTTCAGGTACCTGAAGGGTACTCTATCACTAGGTCTATGGTATCCTCGTTTCTCATGCTTCGATCTTAAAGGATACTCAGACTCAGACTACGCTGGTTGCAATATGGATAGAAAAAGTATCTCAGGTGCATGTCAATTCCTAGGTGACAAGCTAGTATGTTGGAGTGCAAAGAAACAGGAGTCAGTAGCTATGTCCTCTGTTGAGGCTGAATATGTAGCAGCCGCTGGTTGTTGTGCAAACATCCTTTGGATGAAAAGTCAACTCAAGGACTACAATGTGAAATGCAAAGTAGTCCTCATCTTTTGTGACAACACCAGTGCAATTGCCATTTCCGACAACCCGGTCCTACACTCGAGGACTAAACACATTGACATAAGATATCACTTTCTCAGGGACCACATCCTAAAAGGAGATATTGAATTACACTTCATCCCCATTGAGTATCTGATATTTTCACTAAACCTTTGGATGAACCAACGTTCACTAGACTGAAAGCTGAACTGGGTATGCTGAATATTGATTAATCAAGTTCCCTGATAACAAGGTATTCAGTATAATGTATATTCCCAATCTTCTCCCTGAGTAGATATCTTATTGTCTTTCCCTTGACACTGAGGTACATTAAATGATGTAACTAAATGCTCTAAGGATTTAGTTACTTAATGTCCTAGGTTGGTGAGTCACAATATTATATAAGGAACACATATTCCTTCAATAATTGTCATAAACCAGTCAAGGGGTCACCAAATGTCAAGTATCCCACTAAGCTAAATGCTTGCCCTTTTTAAGCAAAATCCGTTGCAAAAACGTCCTTTCAACTACACATGACCCCACGTCACATAAGGGTTGTGTCATTCAGTTCACTGTGAACAATGAAAAAACACCATTGATTTTGGACTTCAAAACTTTTTGTCAAGCCAGTGGACTGGATTATAACAAAGGAAATTATGTTGCACATCCTGACACAGATTCAGTTAAAAAGGGCTTAAAATAAATTGGGGTCCCTGAGTTACTTGTGACTAAAACCCCATTAATCAAAACTGCTTTCCCCATGGCTTAGAGGATCCTGGTCACTTTTGTGATTCAGGTGATCGGTGGGAACTACTCATCTACTAAGCAAGTTAATTCTACTCAACATATGCTAATCTACAATCTTATTAATGGACTGAAGATTGACATAGGAGAGATCATTTATACTGATCTCGTAACCAGGCTCCTGAAGGAGTCCAGTCAAAAGTATGTATCTTACCCAAGGTTCATATCTTGCGCCTTAGAAAGGTTACTGGGTTCCCTTTACACTCAGGAGAAATTAAATGTTTTTTCTACACCAATCCTGAGTTCCACAAACTTTTCAAAGAACCCATCTAAAGTCAATCCCATTGAATTGACGGCTCACATGACTGAGGTGATCAGTCATGAATCATCTGTGTCTCCCATTCCTTTCTTACCAAAGAAGGGGACCACGAGGACTCAGACTGTGCCAATGACAAACCCAAAGGCACAGGGCCCTGAGGCCTCCGAGACACGTCCTAAAAAGGCCAAGACTAAAAAGACCACCCTTGTTCAGACCAAGCTTCAACTACCCCAAGGGAAAGATCTTACGAGAGGCCCTGATACATCACAGTCAGGGTCGATGGGCCAACATACTGGTCCTCTTGATGGAGAAGGAAAAATACAACCTTCTCCTACGGGACTGCCTTCCACTCAGTCTGATGAGGGCACTCGTAAATCACAACCTTTGCCTGAGGACAAAACCAAGGCCAAAGACTCAGAGAGACGCCCACGGGTAACACACCTCGCTGATAGGCCTATCACCTCCACCCAATCCGATGAAGGCACACTAACTCACAAGTCTTTGCCTGAGGACCCAAAACTTTATTCCTTAGACTCAGAGGGACACCTACAGGTAAAACACCCCGCTGATAGGAATCTCACCTCCACAACTCCCGATGAAGGCACACTAAAACAAAATTATTTGCCCGAGGGAACCATTATCGATCCCAAAGTCTCAGGGAGACGCCTACGGGTAACACGCCTCACTGATAGGGATCTCACTTCCACCCTTGATCAATCAAAAACTGCCCTTGAGAATCAGCTGACCAAAACCCAAGCCTCAGGATTTAGGGCAGGGAATGGCCACAACCAAGGCAAACCTTCTTTTAGAAGGGAGCTAGCTAAACCGAAGGGATCATTGAACTTTGGATATTTTGTTAATCTATTGGAAGAGCCTGAGGAGATACTCCAAGGTTTTAGTGACGAAGATGATATATTGAGGCTGGGGATGAACTTGACACTCAGGACCCTCCTCAATCAGACCAGAAGCCACAGTCCCCACCCTTGTTCGAGGACGTACCGCCTTCCTCTGAGGCTCAACCAAATCCTCCCCTTAGGCATCCGAACAAAAGGAGCCCTCCCATGAGGTAACAAAAAATCCCTCCCATGAGGCACAACTTGACACCTCATCGTTAGGGACTCAGACTGTGGTTCTGGATTCCACTTTTGATGACACCAAGCCTGTCACTGAGAAGGTTCTATATGAAACTCTCAAAGGTGTCCTAAACCATGTTTCCAACACCCTGAAAGCCGAGGTTACTCAGAACCACGAAGACCTATCCTCCAAGGCTGATGAACTCCTTGATGAATTCACGACGTATGGTGATCGGTTTGATATTGCTGAAGGGAAGATGAGAGTTCAGGTTGATAACCAAATGAAGTTCATCAGCTCTGTTAATTATAGTCATGAGAATCAGGAAAAGAAGCTCATCAATTTCCTAAATCATGCTCTTCCAACAGTTGAAGCCAATGTGTCCTTAAAATTAACCTTGGATGGACTGATCACTAGTACTATTTAGTCCACTTCCAAGGTTGGTCAACTTCTGGAATTGCTTAAAGATGATAGGCTCTCTGAGGTTTTCACTAGGTTAGACTCTCTCAAGTCTGATTTAGATGTGGTCAAAGCTAAGTGTGATGCCATCTATAAAGATGTTCATATGGATTCTGAGGCTGAATTCAGATTAAGCAAAGCTGCACAAAGATATATGGCTAATGCTTCTAACCTTTCTGAGATCTCCAAGGCACTGAAGGATGTTGATATTCCTCGCCTTAGGACCAGAATCACCACAATGGAAAACACTCAGTCGCTCATACAATTTGATGTTCAGACTATCAAGGCTGACACCCAGTTTATGAAGGCGATGGTGACTGAGATATTTCAGGCTCTTAAGGGGTCATCCACCACCTCTTCAGGACCATCACAAAGACCAAACGTTGGGATCAGTTAGGCTGACCCTTCAACTTTTTAGGATTATAATATGCCACCAATGATGCTTACATGGAGTGAACCTCCCTCTCAAACTGAGGGGGAGCAGGAAGAAATGGTACATCCACAACCTCAGGTTCCTGTAATCCCCACACCAACTCCCTTGAACTCTATTCCACCTATCCCTGAGCCCTCAGTATCTAAGTTAGATAAGGGTAAAGGAATTGCTGATGAGACCTTAACACCACCACCCAAGAAGCTTGTAAAAGCTTCAAGGGAAAGAAGGCCTGACCCTGATGCTATAGTCTTGCTACCCTATGAGATCAATGGAAATATGTACAAGATGACTCCTGATCAAATCCAGGCATACTTAGATAGGATGGAAAGGGCCAAGACCAGTGAGGCAACAAGAGCTGAGATTCTCAAAGTGTCTATTGAGTTCGTTAAGGAAGTGGGCGGTAACCCTGTTGAGTTGTTAAGTGCAAAGGGTGGATAAGAGTTCATTCAGAAGCAAGAGGAGGAGCTCAAGGCTATTCAGGATGAAATGGTCAAGAAGCAGCAAGAAAGAACCACCCAACTGAAAAAGTTGTTTGATCAATACACCAAAGTTACCACTCAAAGAAGGAGGCATGAACCAATCACAAATCTTCAAATCATTCCTCACACCACACCAGTCTCAGTATCTGTTTACTGAAACAATGATGAAAGGAACTTTGAAGTGATGAAGAAGTTTTCATTTGGTGATTTCGGTCTCAGTGAGTGGGATGAAATGGGTAGGATCTTCAGAACCAAGAAAAACAAATGTGTCGCTGAGATACTCAACTCTCTCAGCAAGAGATATGAGAGGTTGAATCAGATCAAGGAGAAGTTAGGGATCACTGAGGATCCTCCTTTGGCTGAACAAGATCCTTCAAAGACTCAGGGACGAAAAAGGAAAAGAGTTGAGCTTGAAGCTGACACTAAGATCCCTGGGTTAGAATGCAACCGTACTCTCCCTGAACATGTTCCCTTTGTAAACAACATGGTCATCAAAGAACCTGAGTGGGGTGTCTTCTTCATTGATGTATATGGGGACCAAGCTTTTCAAAGGATGAGTGACATTGAGAAATGTCCCACTGAAAGTCTTCTCATCTTCCTTGTGATGGCTGGACAAGTCCAGACTGATGAGAATAAGAGATTTGCTGAGAAGCTCAGGGAGATGATTGCTAGGAGGCCTGATAAAGAAAAGGTGTTGAATTCCTCAAGAGTAAAGAGGGAAGCAATGGAAGGTTGAAGATTTGTAATCTTTTGTTTTTTATGTTTTTATTGTATCAGACTATTCAGTCTTTGTAATGATGAATAAAAAGGAAGTACTTTGTTAAAACAAGTCTTTTCATCGGTAGAATAGTATGTGTAAGAAGAAGCCTCTTTGCTCACTTATAACAATTTCACTTAGGCATATTTTATATCCAAATATGGGGGAGATTGTTAGGTCAATTCAGTGCCTCATGATCTCACTAATGGATTTGAATAACAAATAGCCTAAGTAAAATATTACCCTTTAACGTAATGAATTCACTGAGTGAACAGTCACTCAGTGAGTTACCTTCGAGTTCCTAGACTAAGTCTAAAAGAAACACTCGAGCATTCAGAGAGGCGAAGTTTAATGAATGATGTATCTAAGACAAAGAAGAAGGTGATAGGTTTAGTGAGTTGTGGCAATAGACTCGTTGAACCCCATACGTTCTCCCTGAAAAAACAAGCATCCTCAAAGGCTGAAGTAGAGGCGGGATAAGTTAAATTGTGATAAGATGTTGTACATCACACAATTAGCGTGACTTACCCTTATAGGATAGATAGGGTACTGACCTTGTAAAAGGAGTTACGTCTTATTACTTAGAATAGTCTAAGACAAGATTGTACACTGTACCAATAAGACAAGAATTGCACATGGGCAATTCTTTGACTCGTATCTACCTTTGCTTCTATAAATAGGATAGTTGTAAAATGAGAGAATCAAGTTTGTGCACTAAATGCTTTAGAAATTCACAAACAAAGTTCTCTCTTCCAAATACGATCAAACGCACTTGAGTTCTAAACTCTTGTTGATAGAATCGTCAAGCTTAGCAATCGTTAGGATTGGTTTTGCTTGTTAGTGAGGAGATCATAAAACACACATTGTCTATTCAATCCATATTGTAGCTTCGCATACAATAGGGTATAATTCTTTAATAATTTAAGAGTTAAACGTTGAAAACCTTTTGTGTTATTTACTTTACATTGTCTTGTGTTTATTGCATTACTTTACCATGAGTTAGGTCTATACTTAGTATTCTTAAGTATAGAACTAATTACAAAGGACCAACGATAAGTACGTGAACCTAAGGGGTCACACAATTAATCATTTAGACTACTATTTATTAAGATATACAATAATATATGTATATATTTATTGTGTATACTTAATTTGCCACTAACAAATACTTAACGGTAGTTACTTAAAAGTAAAAAAAGGTTTAAGAAAGGATGAACTAGAAAGGCTTAAGACTTCAAGGTAGTTAGTGTAAATTAACATTACTTAAATTAGATCAAAAAGCTTACACCGAGGTGATAAGATCACCTATAGTGGACGTTTACAAGTGGGCAGGGAGGAGACAAGAAAAAGATTTTCTTGTCTAGAAAATTAAGTGTATGTTTTACTTTGTTTTCTATCCGATAAATACAAGGGGTTTTCTCTTCATTTGTTGCTATTTAAACCCTAAAACTCATTTGGTGCTCTCCATATTGGTCGTCCACTTCAAAAAGAAACAAGGAGGACTTTTTTTTGTTTAAGTATTTTGGAGGTAAGACCTAGCAATCAACTGTAGTTGGTTGTAGTGTTGTATGGATAGACTTAGAGAGATCATAACTTTGATATTTCGGTTTTGGAACATTGGTAAATTCTTGGATTGTTACATAAAAGGGGGTTGTTGATTTTATGTTCTTACTTTCTATCATTTTTTATCAAAAAAGGTATGTATGCTAATTATTATTATGTTAATTACTTATGCATATGTGATCCTTGTATTTTTCCATTGCTATACTCTTGATGTATATGATATATGTGATATATTATGTTTTAAACTCCAACAGTGGCATCACGAGCCTAATTCATATGCTTTGTAATTACATAAAGTGTTAAAACCTATAAAAGGAATGATTGAATTATTCCTAATTTGAATCTAACATATAGACTACTTAAATGATAAGTTTAAACTCCATAACTAGAGAACTTGTGTCTTTAGCTACCAAAGGTAAATATCTTTATACAATCAAAACATATTTAAAAGTTTGATTATGAAAACAAAATTATCATCGCATAAATGGTGAAAACAAAACCAAGAGAATAAGTTGTCTTAAGTTGTTTGTTTTAACCAAGTAAAACACGCTATACACTGGTAGGGCAAAGTAGGCATGTAAAGGAGAAAATTGTATGCCAAATTTTCAAGTTAATAAATGATATATGTATTATGTAAAGTCCATAATAGGTATACATATATAGAACTTAACACACTTCTTTGAATATCTAAGTAATTGTTACTAGTCAATGTGACTCACACTAGCAATAATGTGTAAATATTCAATAACATGGAAAGATAATATGTCACTTACTTTCACTAGTAATGAAACACTTTTGGTGTTGTAAAAAAAGTGGGAGTAATACATTGTATACATAATGAAATACTTGTAATGTTGTCAAATTCAGTGGGAGCAATAAGCTTTTTACCTTATAGAAACCTCACATTATTTCTTGTTGGACTTGTAATAATAAATTACTTTCCAAGTGTGAAGAATCTTCATTTAATAAGAATTGTCGTCTATTATCTTTGATAACTTGTTGCCTTTTAAGTTTTCACTTACGTTGTTGAAGTTATCTACAAGATGCTTATGCAAGATTCTTTATTAATAGATGGATTTATGCTTATGCTATCTATTCTTTCAGCTATACTTAGTTCTATATGTGACACTATTATCTTGTTGATACAAATAAACTAACCACTGTAGTGTTGTTTATGTAATAAGTAGTTCCATACTCAAGGGGGAGAAATCTTAATTGTGGGCAAGGAAAAACTTTGAAAATATAAATAAGGATTTTCTTAACTTTATAAGTTAGGAAACTATTACTCTACTAGTAATATGACACATTTATGGTAGGTTTCCTTATTAGATATGGAATGTCAAGATAGAAAGATAAAATACATGATTATGTTTTTTATAGAAAATGATGAACACGGTCATTATTAACTTGAAATTACTATTGAGACCATGTTTTGGTACTTGGTTTTACTTTAGTTTTATAGTTGTTATGTCTCATTATAAAGGCATGAGCATTGAGTCTTATAAATGTAAAAATACTTGGAATATAAACTAAGATTATTAGCTTCTAATGTCTTATTGATCAAGACATGTACATGATGTCATTGATTTGTTCAAGGAATTATAACAAATAGAAAGAATTGGATGGTTATATCTACTAGTTGAGATATACACGTTAAGTTTTGATTGGATCAAGCACTTATGAATAAGAGCATGCAATTGAATTAATGATAATCTTGATGCTATTAAGTTTTGGAGTTAAGTTGACATATTAGACAAAGCCATGAAGGGTTAATATACACAAAAGTTACTAATAGATGCAAGAAAATTTGATTATGTTACTAAAGTTTAAAACGTTACAAATAGGTTACTCAAGTATGGGTTACCGGTTAGACAGGTCACCCCATATGTTTCAACCTATTGTTGCCAGTTAAATGTGTATGTGGCATTAACTTTTTCTATTTTTTATTACCATTTATTAACAAATCATTTAACATATATATGCCCTGCTCAATTCTTTTATTTTCCCTTCTCCTATAATAAAATGGATAACCTTTTCTTGTACAAAGAATTTAGCTGCTTCCAACTAAACGTTTCAACTCACAGTACATCTTGTTGATATTTTGGTAAGACGGCAATATGTGATTTAATGGCAAGTAAAGGCGTGAAACAATTTTTGGCACCTAATTCCAACTTGAAACCATATCATTTATGTTTTAAGAAATCAAAATATAAATTTCATTATTTTAATTTACGAGCAGTTCTAATTTGCAGGCTCTTAATAGATGCCATATATGTTAGCTCAATAAAACTCAAAAGTTACTTGAAGAATTATGTTATAAAAAAGAAATTAAACCAATATAACTAATGGGTTGAGAAGTAGTGGATGAGTTGAGATCCAGAGGGAACATACACATATCAAAGAACAAGGGAACATATCATGACCCTTCATTTTATTTCAATCCAAGGGTGGATAGTCATCTATCTACTCATATAAATACTCAAAAATTATCATCCAGCCACTCATTTGATGCCCACTTTATTTCTTATAAAAACACACAACCGTACTCTTACAAACCACCGCTATAAAATTACAAAACACCACCGAAAAAATACAAGACATTTTCGGAACACCATTCAACCTTTATAAATCATAAAAAACAACCGATTTACACAAAACACCGTCAAATCTATTAACTTAACAATTTGATGCGGACACATGCCAAATCATATTAACTGAAGAATTTCAAGATCCATGGTACTTTAATTAAAAGTCAACTAACAATAAAATGAGGCCTTAATACAAAGGTATATACTTGTGATTGATATACCTTCCCTATTGGCTAGCTACAATTATATTGTAATAAGCTCACTAAGAAACTTAATATACATCTAGGCATTTATTTATTTAGCTTGTTGAATGATGCTTGTTGTTATGAGTTTATGCATAATGGAACACTTAAGGACCATCCTTATGGTTAGATCTTGTTTACAATTTTCTTGATCCGACAAAATTCAAGCTTTTACTTGCAATAATGAATCTTTATGTGATTTATAGTCCTTTAGTAAGAGAACGAGGGATTAAATAGCTCATGTTACTCTCAAGGTTAATGAAGAGTCTCCAAAAGGCTACATGTTCATATTTCAAGTTCCTCTATTAGTTATAAAGAGTTTTATGTCTTAATTAGGTTAATTTTATAACAACGACTCAATGTCTAGCATAAGGTATTTTGTATTTTGTTCTGAAGGTAACATCTATACAAATTATTAGTGATTTTATCTTGAATCAGTGATTTTGCACAAATCACATGTTATTTTATTTTGAATTATAACGATTTAAAATTACATGTAATTTTGCACAAATCACATGTGATTTTATCTTGAATCACAATGATTTAAAATCACATGTGATTTTATAAAATTGGTGAGGATTATACAAAATCTTTGATGATTTTATTGGTATTTTTCACAAATCACTTGTGATTTGTGATTTCACAAATCACTAGTGATTTTTCGAGTGACTTGTATTTTCACAAATCACTAGTGATTTTTCGCAAATCACTTTTGGTTTTTCACAAATCGCTAGACAAATCACATGTGATATTGCATAAGTAATGATATAGTTAGAAAATAATCACCAAGTTTAGTTTCTGATATATTTGGAAAATCATATGTAATTATCACCGAATCACATGCAATTCAAGAAGAATTACATGTGATTCAACAAAAGCACATGTAATTTAGAAGCCAATTTATTTTATATATTTTACATAAATGAAAACAGACAATTTAATATATTAACTGAATTACACATGATTAAAAAAATCACATGTGATTCATCTAAAGTGGGTTTGTTAAAAAAGTTAAGGTTTCGGAATGCTTGAATCACATGTAATGCAAGCAAAATCACATGTAATTATCACCGAATCACATGTAATTCAGAAGACAATTTGTTTTACATATATTTTTTGGGTAAAGGGGACTCCACCCCGGTAAAATGAACATATTTTATATTAATGGCAACAAAAAATTTAATATATTGACATAATTACATGTGATTCAAACATTTTAATGTATTTCACATAAATTACATGTGATTTTAAAGTAATAACAAAAATATTTTTGTCATTTAATAGACGGTTATTTTCATATACTTTTAACGATTTTATAATGTTGAAATTATCGTCAAAAAAAATACACGTGATTTTCACAAATCGCATGTGACATTACAAATTTAGATGTGATTTTTAAAATAATAAATCAAACATGAGTTTTCGACAATTTATTAACTTGGAAATTATTTGATGAAAGAGACTCGTAAAGAAATCTAAGACTTAAATTAGGGCTTTGGTGTTATGAATATTAATCACCCTCAAGTTTCATGTTCCCCGTACCAAGCTTAAAAACAAGATCATTGTTTACCATAAGTCCTTAAGTTAAAACCACTCATATAAGATAATTGTGTAATACTCTTTCTCCAATTCCTACGTTGTATCTCTAGATTTTATTGATTGTCATTCACCCGTAGGCTCATTTGACTTATTTGATAATTATTAGTCCAAAAATGAAGGCAAAACGGTGCAAACCCGACACTCAAAACCTAACCTCGTCCTCAAAAACGTTGTCACTAAAGTAAGCCTACATCAAGGATGATTTAACACGATTTGGGGAATAAATTCCCGGATCCAAAATTTGGCCATTAGTACTACTTATTAATTATTCCTCCAAAGTCATGTTTGACTTTATGTGGAGTTTAGCAAGTTCACATCATATACCCTTAGGCTCTTTAAGATGAAAAAATGCTCCTCATCTATTGTCCACACCCTAAGGCTCCTTGAACGATAAACGAGGGAATTGATTTTTGATCAATTTTTATTCAACACTTACCATGCCATACACCCTAAGGCTCTAATGACAAGGTTCGTGCTACATGCCCCACACCCTAAGGCTCCTTGAGGTCATGTTTTAATCTTATTCTTTCTTATTTATGATATATATAGTAGGCCAAATTCCGCGGTCCCATGGTCTGAATACCTCCTACTTAGTGGTTATGAGCCACCTTAGTCGGAAGTCCACAACAATGGCACCCTCAATGTGTTCATGCTTTAATTACAAGGAGATAAAAGATTTGGCTAAGAGCTAAGATATCGAATCTACACCGCAAAAATCCTCATCTATTAAGCAATTAAATATACAAGCGGGAAGAAAGAGCCACAAAAACTCATATAAGCAATAATTAACCTTTAAACTTATTATCAACTCTATCATCTCTCGTTCTCCACAATTTAAAATCTCAAGGAATGAGACTCGTGGATGCTTAGCCTAATAAACCAATTAAGGTCCATATGGTTAAGGATACTAGCTAGAGTAAACTTGGATAAGTAAACTCGGGTTGAGTCAAAATATCCATGACGGGCCTAATGTATCAAAGATATCTAAACTTGTTAAAACCATATTATTCATTTATTTATTTTTGACTTTATTTTTGAAATATAAATACGATGCGATGACAAAAGGAAAGAAAATAAATGGAAATACTACTAGGCCAAAATAGATCAAAAATTTTGAAAAATGTTAAAAATTTTAATTTTCCGGTTAAATGGGGTCAAATTCAAGGAAAATCCCACTAAAATTCGATAGAAGTCCCCCTACACTTAATATAAACATTGTCCTCAATGTTTAAGCATGTGGGAGAGTAAACTCCCCTACACTTAGGACATTGAGTACGTTAGTTTAAATCGAGTTAAGGAAGGGACAACTAAAGTGATTACATTTATTTGTCTTATTTATATACATGTATGAATCACAATAGCAAAAACTTATCGAAGGAACCGGGTACACGGGAACACGGGATCACGTGTCGCGTCAAAAATACCAAAAGTGGATCTTTAAGGCACAAATCCCTGCACAACATCACAACACACAAACAACCTACTTGGCTCCCCCTACACTTATTGGTGGAAATGGGTGAAGGCGAAAAAGGGTGGAAAGGATGGAAAAGGTAAAAATCTAACATAGTTATACGATGCTTGATTTATTTTTCACGAGTCTCTAGCTCGACTCTATTTCCCGAATGTCATCATTCAAATGGGAAAATCATGGAAAAACCGAGATTTCCAAGGGAGGAAACTCTCTCCATGATAAAGGGTGAAGTAAAGTCATATAAGGAATACCCTATGAAAATCTACCCGGGTCAAACACATAATTTCCATCACTAAAGGAAATAAACCCCGAGGTGGTAAAATCACACAAGTCAAAGAAAAGAGGGGTACCCTTAGTCAAAAGTCTCTTACGAGGAAAGGTGTTATGGTGATATGGCAATGATAGCACTAAAGTCTCTATTCCGGGATCAAACACCGGTTCCTTAACGGGAAAATAGCAAGAGGTTTTCACATTTAAGCTCAAAGTATCATCATAATCCAAAGTGGGAAAGTCGTCCTCTTCCAAACTTGATGTGAAAACATAAGTATCATCGGAGTCATAGGAAAACTCATCCTCGTGAGGAAAATAGGTATTTAAAAAGGTATCTAAATCCTCCTCAAATAGAATAACCTCTAAAGTAGGAATGATCTCTAAGAGTGGAGGATCCTCCTCGAAAGTCATGACTTCTAAAATTGGAGTATAAAAGTCAAAAGGAGTCTCCATGGAAGAATTACTCATAGAAATATGAGGTGCATTAAGATCATGGGGTGGGTAATCAAATTTAATGAGATCACTTAAAGAAGTGTCATCATCGTAAGTATCAAAGATTGGTTGATCAAAAATGGGTGGGTCAAAAGTGGGTGGGCCAAAATATAGGTCGTCTAAACCAAAGATAGTGTGATCACTTGAAGAAGTGTCATCACTATAGGTATCATAAATAGGAGTTTCAAAAATTTGAGGCTCTAAGGGAAGGATGAAGTTATCACAAAATCATTTTGATTAGACTTTTGAATTCCAAAAGGATTAATAAAAATCTCGTCATTATCATAATTAAGAACATCAATCATATTGACCGACTCTTTTCCATTTGATTTTGTTGTGATTTTTCCCATTTAAAAACTTGTTGTTCATCCCTAACCCTAAGAATTAACTCCCCTTCGGCAACATCGACTAATGCTCTTCCGGCTCGTAAGAATGGTCTACCAGGTATTAACGGAATACGAGGATCCATCTCATAGTCGACGATGACAAAGTCCACGGGAAAAGTGAATGTACCAACTCGAACAAAAACGTCTTCGGCAATACCAACGGGGTATGCGAGAGTTCTATTAGCTAACTCGAGAGTCATGCGAGTCGGTACAAGGTCGGGTAATGATAAATGTTTCCATACCGAGAGTAGCATAAGATTGATGCTAGCGCCGAGATCTGCTAAAGCCATACAATCATCAATTTGAGGAAATGAGCAAGGTAACACGAATCGTCCGGGATCTCCTAGCTTTTCGGGAAGCTCTTTGAGAAGAATCGCGGAACAATTTTTATTTAAACGAGTGTTCACGGGCTCAACCATTTTTTTTCTTTCTTATTAAGCAAATCTTTGAACATCTTTACAAATTTAGGCATTTGAGCAAGTGCTTCAATAAGGCTAATGTTAACATTCACGTTGGAAATCATTTTCAAAAAGTTGGAAACATGAACGTCATCTTTGGTGAGCACTTTAGCCTTGTCTAACCTAGAGGGATAAGGGATATTAGGTTTAGACTTTGAAGGTTGAGAAGGAGAAGGACTCGCTTCTTGAACAACCTTAGGGTTGGGCTCATTAGGCAATGGAACACTAGTACTAGGAGTGGTAGTGGGAGGAATCACCAAAGGGGGAGTAGGATTACTCATTATGACCTCCGGGCCTTGTCTCTCCTTTATGAGCGAAGAGATGGAAGGTCCCACTAAAGTAGCTCCACTTCGAGTAGTGATAGCACTCACATTAGCACGAGGGTTAATCTCGGTATTAGAAGGTAAGGCTCCTTGGGGTCGAAGGGCTTGAATCATTGTCAAAAATTTCTTATCGGTCGATTCTTGCATCTCTCTCATAATTCGCTCATGGTCGGTTAATTTTTGTAGAACCAAGTCCATTTGAGGATTATGCATATTCATTTAATTATACCCTTGATTAGGAAAACCTTGGTTTTGATATTGAGGTTGAAAACCGTTGTTATTATGAAAACCTTGGTTATTATTTTGAAAACCTTGATTTTGACCATTAAAATTCCCTTGATTTGCATTCCCTTGAAAATTACCCATTTGAGGACCTTGGTTCCTATTTTGGTTTTGGGTATTTTGGGCGGGTGGGGGTGGTCTTTGTGGAGCTACAAAACCCAGGGGAGCCAAATAGTTAGTACTCTTATAAGACAAATGGTTAACATCAACATTTGGTTTAAAGTGAACCTTCTCATTAGCATTGGTGTTATAAGCACAAACTTGTTGTTGTTGATTGTAAACCTTGTCACAATTAAAATATGAATGTGGTCCACCACAAGTCTCACACATTTCACAAGTTTCTTTCAAGGCATTGACTTGCACATTGATGGCTTTGGTTTGTAGAGCAATTGATTCAACAAGCGAAGTAAGTTTATCGATTCTCTTGTCGCTCTCACTAGAACTAGCACTTGCCATAGTAGCTCTAACACTCTTGGTTTGTACTTTTGCCTTATTTTCAATTATAGCCCAAGCCTCTTTCATAGATTTCACAAGAATATTGCCCCCCGCGGCACTATTAAGTGAGTCTTGGTCATTAAGAGTTAAACCATTGTAAAACGTATTGATTTGATGTACTTTAGTGAAACCATGTTGTGGACATTTTCTTAAAAGCTCTTTAAATCGATCCCAAGACTCACTAAACGTTTCCAATATTTTTGTTCAAAGGTAATGATGTCATTCCTTAAAGAAGTAGTCCGTGATGGTGGGAAAAAGTAGTTAATGAACTTGGTCTCTAAATCAATCCATGTAGTAATACTTTGGGGTGGTTCCTTATCAAGCCAAATCCGGGCTTGTTCCTCGAGGGAAAAAGGAAAGAGTTGTAAACGAATAGCCTCTTGTGGCACCCCATTGTATTTCACCGTATTAGTCAAATGGATAAATCTCTTGATATGATCATGGGGGTCATCTTGGGAACGGCCCAAAAATGGTGTAGCGGAAACCATTTGAATAAAACCCGTTTTGATTTCAAAATTATTTGCTCCAATTGCGGGGACAACGATAGCGTCATCGTTTCCCTCAACGTGTGATTGCAAAATCTCGATCATAGGTCGGTTATCCGTTGCTATTGTATTGTCGAAAGCACGATTCTCGGGATCGGCTTGAATGACGGTCTTTTTGTTTTTCTTCTTGTTCTTCTTTTTGGAAGAATTGGAAGAATTTGGTACACCAATTGGTATGTATGTACGCGCGCGAGTGCGCATACAATTAAAACTTTAGGAATGAGGTAGTAAACCTCGGTCGACTTTGAGAGGAAAGGGATTATCCCTCTCGAGGTGCAATATTAAAAAGCTACAAAAATATATACTTAATACTACTTGAGTTGGAAAACCAATAATCGGTCGTCCCTCTCAATATACGCACAAGCAAGCGGGGAAACGAGGTGGCACAAAGCACTTAAAAACCTTTTTCCTTAGACGGCCTTTTATAGCGCGTCGCCTTATACCCACCTTATAGTTTGTATAAATCGAGTTCAAACGTCTTACTAGTATTTATCTATTTTGCCTTTATATTCCCGTTTAGGATTCGAATACAATAGTTAGGTGATGAAATCCCAACTAAGGTCTTATTTGAAAAGTAGGTAAGTTAATTGTGCTACGTAATATAATATAGTAAATAAAAAATCTTTTTGTATTTTTTAGAAAAATATATATTCACAATAAAAATCGAAAGAAATCGAAATAAGAAAAATAACAATAATACGTAATATTTTTGGTGTAATACTTTAGGAAAAGTATTACTTTTGGATTTTTTAATTTTTTTGACGCAAATCTTAGGAAAGAGTTTGCTTTTGTGATTTTTTATTTTTTTGTATTTTTAAGTTTTTGATTTTTTTTTTGTGTTTTTGATTTTTTGCAAGAAAACTAACGTTCAAAATGAACGGATCCCAAAATCCAAACGTCTCACGAAATCTTCAATCGTAACGAGCGAAGCGGCAACGGCGTCAATTTAGTGTTAAAATTTTATCAATTAAAGTTCGTTTTCCTCGACTCACTCGAATTGATTTCCAATTAAACGAAAGATTGATTGTTCTTGGTAAAACGTATTTTTTTGTATTTAAAAAAACTAAAAACTATTTAATTGAAAACTATTTAATTAACTATTTAAACTTATTTAAACAAATGTGAAAACTATTTTAAACTAATTTAAAGCTAATTTGAAAACAAAATTAATTAAACGAATTAAAAAAAACTATTTTAAATTTAAATGAAATTTATGTAAAACTATTTTTAAATAAAACTAAATTAACTAAAACTAATTTTTTAAAAACTAAATTTAGAGACCAAACAATTTAAATTTATTAAAGTAATTAAAATATTTTTACACTTTTTTTTAAAAAAACTTTATAAAAGAAAACTTATATAAGAAAAACTTTTAATTAAAATTTAACTAACAAAAGCTTGTATTTAAATCTGACAGCCTAACTAAAATTAAACTATATTAATTAAATAGCGAGTAATAAAACTCAAAGAAAGGTCTAGCTAAGATGGTTAAGGCATTGGATGAATAAACTGGTGGTCAGGGGTTCGAGTCCCCTGATGGACAATTTTTTTGCTAATTATTATTTTTTTAATATATTTTTGGAATTGAGAAATAGAACAGATCAATTGGATCTGTTTTCTTTAACAGCAATAACCAGCAAAATGAAAAAAAAAACAAATAAGCTAAGACAGCTAAACGACAGACTAGAAACAAACGAGCCAAACACAGATAAGCTAAATATCAAAAACAGCAGCAAGTACAAACTATCAAATAAGCTAAACAATTGAATCAAATAAGCAAATAATCTAAACAAACTATAAAGCAGACATAAACTAGAACAAATTAATAAGCAGTTAAAACTGAAATCAATAAGCAGATAGTAGAAAAATAAGCAGGTAAGCAAAACAGACTATCAAAATACCTATCGAATCAAATAAGCAAACTGAACTCGAAACCCAAAGCAAACAAGCAGATTAACTTATACCAAAAGCAGATTCGATCCAAATAACTTAGACATATTAAAAACTGTAGAATCTTGATAACCTATGAATCTATGAAGTGGGTTGATGTTTTCTAGAGAGAGAAACTAGAGAGAGAAAGTGAGAGAAAACTATGTGTATTTTTATTAAGTGGAAACACAAAGTGAACAACAACCAACCCCTTTCCAAGGAGGAAAGGGGTATTTATACTTCCAAGCCACTAATGGACTTGGGCCGGCCCATGACAAGCCCATGGACCGGTTCTTACTTAACTAAATAAGTAACTAATAACTACGAGCTATTACAACATATATAATATTGTGGAGTGACCGATACTTCTAATATACGTAAAAACGTATTTCTAACAATCTCCCCCTAAGGGAGGTCACTCCACGTTACAAAGTTCTAAACCTAGCATACTATACTAAGTCTTCGTTCTTTAGCTCGTAGTCTTTTCTTCTTTTCTTTTTGTTGTGAATATGTTTATTGATCTTTTAGGCTTTGGCTTGAGAGCATTGTTCTTTTGGCCTTTCACGTGCGATCTTTGCCTTCTTGTGAAACTTGCCTCCTCGTGACTTCATGTTCCACACACTTATGTCTTTTTGTTGAATTCTCGAAAGCTTCAGAGTTTGGTACAGCGGAAGACTTCATTTTGTACTTTCTTGAATTTTTGCTGAACTTTGATGCAGAAAAACATAAGCATGTGGAAACGACTTCTACAGGTACACCGCAACACCACCGTCTTTAACTGGTACACAGCAACGACACGAATAAAATGGCTTTGACATTTTATTCTAATTCGGTAGCATTTTACCTCCGGTCGGTGAATACCGTTGGACGATATTAGATATCGTACCCGTGACGGATAGTTTCAATTAAGTAACTTCCTGACAGGATTTCGCGGGTAAACCCGTTCTCTTTATTCGACCGTCCAAAGCTGACTGCGAACATAAAGAGTGAATCACTTGGATAAATGATCCTTGTGATTTGAAGCCGTCAATTCATGAAACCTGGAACAAGTGAATTTCAATTAAGATTTTCACCATCGTTGCTTTCCAGTTATCACGAGCTCAATTCATAAAGAATCTTGCACGTCACCTACCAAGTGCTGTTTGATGTTAACACTAGAAGGATTTCCACTCGTCACTGTGATCAATAAAGAGTCACTCTGAGTGTTCTGGCAAGATCATATGATAATGCGTAGAGGCCTGAAACGAGTTTAAGTTCAATTAAGAATTAAACCACTGTTTCTTTCCAGTTTTTCACAAGATTGGTTCTAAAAGAACCGCACGTGTAACCTACCATGAGCTTGTTTGATGTTGGCTCAAGCAGGATTTCCATCTTCATTGTAATACTTACGTATTACTCGGATGTTCTGGCAATATTACAGGAATATTGTGTAGGACTCATGAAAATCTCTTACTTTTCACAGTGTGTGAGAAAGCAAGGAATAAATGGAAAGTGTCCTAATGAGACTTTTGATGATCTCTTGGCTCTAGACTCGATAGTGCGTTTTGATTTAGTGAGCGATGGCTGGAGAGGAGTGCCACCTTTTCAATACCAGTCTATTCGGAGTGAATAAACCAATAGATAACGTGTTGATCTCCGTGTGATTAAAACAAATACCTTTTGAGAGATATTTGAGTTAGCTGGGAAGGGTTGTGCATTGCATCACTGGGTCCATGACGTCTTACTTCAATATCGAGAATCATTAACAAAAATGACCTCAATAGCATATGTATTGACCCGGTTTCTGCCTAAAGTTGTAAGGAGGGCTTCTTTCTTTACACCCTTTATCTTTACAATTCTTTTTCATTCTTCAACCCCTTCAATGCTTACCAATACGTCATAACTAGCACCTTGTTGTGATTGTTCCAGTGCTAGCTTAAGTACTTGGTCGGCATTCAGCTACGTTCACATTCTTTCTCCATCTTTCCTAGGACTTCTAATTCTATCTAGGGAATTGTCCTTGGGAAGATTCCATCGGCTCTGATGAATCATTGGACTAAACCTATTCCTACCACCCTTTTGTCACCACATTCGTCGTGAATTAAGCGTGTTTTGGGAAAGTATAGCCACCATGAAAAATCATTGAAAATTACCTAAAGTACTTGTGATATTGAAATCAAAAGTTTTGTACCTTAGGTGTTTTGCTCATCAAAAACGCTCCCCCTTAACACGTGCTTTACACATATTAAGTTGGATAATCGTTAAGTCTTTTTCATCTTTTAGCCAAGTATCATTTAAGTCTCCTTAATCCTATTTTCTCCCCTTATCCAAAATGTTAACCATTAATATTTGGGATATTGAATGGATTAACCGGTCTTTGGGTAAAAAATGAAATCGATGTTTGGCCATAGAACATGTTTGTAGTGCTTTAGTATGATATATTTTGAAAGATTTAGAATCTCGTGAGAAATTCTTGAAAAATTATCATACCTTAACACTACATCAAGCCGCAAAAGCACAATATTCACAAATATACATATTCACAATTGAAAAAACCAATATAAAGTGGACCTGAAATGTACGACCCATTAGATGGATCGTTGCAGTAGCTTGTGGTGCACTAAATATGGTCTACCACCAACGAATCTTTCCAAGCTCCTCATCAATCTACGTTCACGGAGCTTTTGATCAATCTTCTTGATCACATACTTCGCCATCTGCCGATAACCCTGATGCCAATCCTCAGTCATCTCTGGTAAAGTTCCACCCGAATTCAGATGCTCCAACTTTCCTCTGGCATATAGAAGAGTCCCATCACTGTACTTATAAAGCTCACTGACCCTCATAAACTTCATTAACCCTCGACTGTTCAAGTAGAAAATGCCACAATTCGGGACAGAAATGCCGGTATAGGGACATCTATCTACATGTTGAGGTAACACTTGATTCACTGGACTGGTTAGGTTAAGCTTCCTTTGGTAGCTTTCGACTCCCAACTGAAGATCTTCAACTCGTTTCTTGATAACAACGCTTCGTGTGAACATACGAAGTGCTGTATTCAAGGAAATGATGTCTTCACGAGGAATATGTGTGAGTTGATCCCGGGTCATCATAAGCAACATATCTTCAATATCCTCAAGGCGAATGATAGAAAAATCTCCCTGCTGGATTTTGTATTCTCTGTCATCCTCCCTTTTTAGTCGAATCTTCGTCACATGATAATAGCCATTCTTGGCTTCAGTTTTCAGCCCTAAAATGCTGGAGATGCGAATATCGGATCTAACATTGCTTCCTGAATTGGCTAGACAGCAACCCCTGTACGCCCTTCGGACTCGTTCGTCCCAATGAGATGCACCTATAACAGCATACATATCATAATTACGAGTTACCCTTGGGACCCAGAGTCGGTTTACCTTTTCCTCGATCCAGGGTATTGTCCCCCAGTTGGCAGCTTTCAGCAAGGTCAAGGAGGTGGCGTACTTTGATGAACCCTTCATAAGATACTCAAGATCATAAGTGACGAAGAAGTCGAGAGCAATCTGATTATCTTGAGTAGGATCAAGTGGAGGTGGAGCTCTTTCTGATTCATGAAGACCTGGCCGTTGAACGGTATTCAGAGCTTTCAGGATCTCATCAGCATAATACTCGAACTCCATTCGGGTTAACCGGGTTTTGGCGCGAATTCTCTTATCCTTCAGCGCTCTCTTCACCAACGACGGAGTAAGCGAAGTCTTATACTCATGAGCCAGAAATGCACATAAGTCAATCGGACTGCGGATACGGAGATATAAAACATCTCTGTCAGCGTCTGTGATCGGATCATATTGCGCCGCTGCCGTGATCCAAGCCTGTGGCGGTGCAGTCTCGTCAATCTCCAACGTGTCTGCCCAGTCCCGTGTGCTTGATTCAGGAACAGTAGATTGTGGTTCTTGTTGTAGAGGAGTAGAGACGTGAACATCTGCTGGTTCTGATTCAGCCATCTCGGCAGTGTCATGAACGGGTGAGTGTTGTGCAGCTTCAGGTTCAGTTACCGATTCTGCAATAACAGGAGCAACAACAACATAACTAATAGGGTTAGTGGTAACAGGTATAGACACAGCAATAGATGTACCAGGAATTGATGATGTTGTAGTAGCATTCACATCATGACGCCACTTGGATCGTCTTGATTCCGTGGAAGTAGATTTTTCCTTTGCTGATGCATCCTTTTTAGACTTGGTTCCAGACTTGGCAGGTTTCTTTGAGCTGGCAACCTTATCCCCCTTTTCAGGCTGTTTACCCCCATCATCATCCTCATCGCTGTCCTCGTTGCTCCCCTTAGCACTCTCCTCATTACCGTCACCACCATCATCACCATCATCATCATCATCATCCTCATCATCATCACCATCGTCATCGTCATCATCCTTTTCTTCTTCTTCTCCTTCTTCTTCCTCTTCTTCTTCACCAGTACCCTCTTCTTCTTCACTTTCTTCCCTTTCTTCCTCAGGCAGAATGTGGTATGGTACCACACTTCCAAACGTTTTAAATAACCTATCATCCTCCATGATAGCGTCATTCAGGGATTTGTAAAGAGCCCGTTGAATCCTAGATTTATCAAACGATCCAAGTTCCCTCATACGAGCTTTGAGGATCTTCTTCAATTCAAAATCCGTCAAGTCATAGGCAATTTTGTAGGCGGATTCAGAAGGATTGGATGACTTGATCATCAAATTATTAGCCGCGAGTGTCTTTAACTCATCACGCAGTTTTGGCATAATGGACTCAACTGATTCTTTCACTCTCTCTTCAACAGAAGCTTCAAGTGCTTCTTTCTGCTCCTTGTATTTATCCCTCATCGCTTGAAGTCTGGTGATTCGTGCAGTATGTTTATCAGCTTCAGCCTGCTTAACCTGAGCTAGTTCTTCTGCATGAGCTTTTCGTGTTAACTCCATCTCTGCAGCGAACTTAGCAAGCATCTCTTCTTGAGCTTTCTTAGATGCTTCTTCACTTTGAGCTCGTCTAAGTAGCTCTTGGCGAAGTTCATCCATCTCTCTTTTGTGATTATCCGTATGTTTATCCAACATTTCGGCCATTACAAATACAGCCATTAAAGAGGTTGCAGAGCTGCTCTGGGTTGAGTGAAGAGGCTCGGTTGTTACTACGGTACTAAGGATGGGAGTTATTGGTGGTGGAAGAAATGGTGTTGAAACCGGTCTGGTTGGTAAGGGTTGTATTGGTGGAGGTTGAGTTGCTAAAGGTTGAGTTACTAAAGGTTGAGTAGACACCATGATTGTAGGAGCAACAGACTCCTTTTCCACACTTGCTGAAACCGGGATGGATGTCTCCTTCGAAGTAGAATACCGTTCAGGTGACCCAAACTCATCAATATCCTCTGGTTCCTCGTACTCTTCTTCAACATTTATCCTTGCACCTGAACCACTACCACCCGTATCTTTCCTACTCCTTTCAATAGCTATCTTCATCATTTTTCTCTCCGCCTTGTCAAGAGTAGGATCAACAACATCTTCTTCGTCACGTAGAGCTAACTCATCAGCCTTACCCTTTCCCTTCTTAACCTCAGTCTTCTTCTTTTTGGTTTCGGGTTCAGGTAAAGCAACTGGTTGCTTGCGTTTACCATTACTCTTGATCGTAGTAGACGAGTCTTCTCCAGTCTGAAGGCTTGCTTTCAGCTTCTTGATTTCTAACAGCAGTAGCTTGTAATCAGCAGAGCCTTTGATTTTCTCCGTTAGAAGATAATCGGGAATAGGACTAGGAATCACCCCACCAGATGGTCCTTCATGCCTTAGATCCACAGTATGATCAGCCTCTTCAGTGTGATAGCGACTTGCTGCCCGCCTATCAATAGTAACATCATTCTTCATAAAATAATTAATGATTAGCTTGATAAACCGAGGATAAGGAAAGAAATTTATCTTCAGCTTCTTGTTTTGGAAGAGTTGGAAGGTGAATTCTTCCCACAACAATAATGCATAATCTGCATTTGCACCTTTATACATTCCATAGAAGATGTTCATAATAGGACTGCGCAAAGCATCATGCCCACTTGTTTTCGGTGTAAGACATCTACCGAGAATACCCAACATTGCTCTCCAAGGTTGTCCTACTTTAGCAGTGGTAAACTCAGACGCAACTCATATGTCAGGACATCCAAGAGCCTCGAACATCTCCATGAGTTCATCTTTAGTAGGATCCCTCGAGAATGACATGCCTTTGGGTGTATCCCGTATACCAAAAATCTTACGGAAGTCTGAAACTGTGAGCGTCTGCTGCTTGTTGTCGAGAGTGAAGGTGATCTTGTTTGAAGTACTCTCCTTGGTAGCCCAGAACTCATACATGTAATCATAAGGCACCGAGGCAGTACTCCTAAGGGCGTTCTTGAAATGAGAGTGATCAAGGATTGCTATGGCTACTTTAAATCCATGGTGAGTGGATTTTGAGACTTGTTTCAGCCGGTAATTGTTTGGTATGAACTTGAGGGTTCGTGCTTCAGCAATTGCGGCTTCTCTAGAGTCTTGGATTGCTTGTACTGTTGGATTAGTCATTGTATCTGCTTAAGATAAGACATGAAAGGTTGATGCACAAAAATATATAGATATGTATCATTCTTACTTCTAAGCATAACATATTTCAACAAGTACTTAGAAACCTGCAAACCACTATCAATCAAACAACTCTTCATCCGGAACTTTCCTTCATTCGGAACTTCTTCATTCGGAAGTTCTTCATTCGGAAGTTCTTCATTCGGAAGTTCTTCATTCGAAAGTTCTTCATTCGGAAGTTCTTCATTCGGAACTTCTTCATTCGGAACTTCTTCATTCGGAACTTCTTCATTCGGAACTTCTTCATTCGGAACTTCTTCATTCGGAACTTCTTCATTCGGAACTTCTTCATTCAGAAGTTCTTAATTTGGAACTTCTTCATTCGGAAGTTCTTCATTCGGAACTTCTTCATTCGGAAGTTCTTCATTCGGAACTTCTTTCATTCGGAAGTCCTTCATTCGGAACTTCTTTCATTCGGAAGTCCTTCATTCGGAACTTCTTTCATTCGGAAGTTGTAATCCATGTTCATTCGGAAGTTCATAATAGCAGCCTATTGAAGATTAATCTAGGCGCGTTTGTGAGTTTAAAGGCAATCTAAAGCAACTAAACTCATTCTAAATGCATTCCGAGCAAATCCCATCAATAATCCTAATCAATTAACCCTTAAATTAACACAAACCCTAATTGGATTAAATCTGCTTAAAATGGATTAATTCAGTTGATTAGAAACGAATTTAAGCAAGATAATACATGGGTATTTACCTTTTAGATTGAATGGAACAGGATGGATGATTAAAAAACGAGAGATTTGAGAGCTTAGTATGTGTTAATGGCGGCAGAGTGAAGATGAAACAGTGAATGAGATAAAGAAAAATGGGGGGGCGGGGGGTTTGCATTTGACTTAGGTCAAAAGTTATTCAACTTTTCACTAATAACACCTTAAGTCCCTACCCTTTTCTTTCTTTTTCTTTTTGGTTCTTATCTTTTCACTTTTCCTTTTTCGTCTCCCTATCCATCAATAAACTTAGCCACTATTAACTTTCACACAACTTAGCAATCGCAACCTATTTGCAAGTCTCCAAAATCTAAAGCAAGTCCTATCACATTGAACGAGCCTGTTAGAAATACGTTTTTACGTATATTAGAAGTATCGGTCACTCCACAATAATATTCATGTTGTAATAGCTCGTAGTTAGATAATAGTTGTTAGTTACTTATTAACTTAAGTAAGAACCGGTCCATGGGCTTGTCATGGACCGGCCCAAGCCCATGTTTAGCTTGGTACTATAAATACCCCTTTCCACTAAGGAAAGGGGTTGGTTGTTGTTCCATTTGCATTTCATATTAATAAAATCTTTCACATATTCTCTCACTTTCTCTCTCTAGTTTCTCTCACTAGAAAACATCAACCCACTTCATAGATTCATAGGTTATCAATATTCTACATTTGGTATCAGAGCTATGGGGTGATTTAAGGTAAGGATTGTGTTGCTTTTTTAGTTTTTGAATCAATTAGTGATCTTTAGAAAAAATCAATCTTGAATCTTGTTATTTTTGGTGTTTTTGTTATTGGGATTGATTGATAAGGATTGGGTTTAGCTTATTTTGGTAAAAATCATAAAACTTTTTGTGGTTTTGGATCAAAAATCGGGGTTTAAAGCTTCTTTTTAAGTCTCGGAAACTATTTTTCCAGAATTTTCCGAATAGGATTCCGAATAGGAGGATTTTCAGCATAGAAAGTTTATTCCGAATAGGATTCCGAATAGGAGGATTTTCAGCATAGAAGAAATCTTTCCGCATAGGCTTTCCGAATAGAAGAATCTTTCCGAATAGAAGAATCTTTCCGAATAGAAGAAATCTTTCCGAATAGCAGAAATCTTTCCGAATAGCAAAAATATTTCCGAATAGCAAAACTTTCCGAATAGCCTATTTTTCCGAATAGCCATATTTTTTCCGAATAGCCAGATTTTTCCGAATAGCCAGATTTTTTCCGAATAGCCAAATTTTTTCCGAATAGGGAGAAATTTTCCAAATAAGCCAAATTGTCAAGATATTCCGAATTGAAGAAAATATTCCGCATAGGGGATTTTCCGAATAAGGGTTATTCTGCATAGAGTTTATTCCGAATTGGGCATTTTCAGCATAGGATTATTCCGAATAGGTGTTATTCCGAATAGGGTTTATTCTGAGTTTGGGTTATTCCGTATCAGCAAGTTCAAGGGGTATTTGAGTTTTTTCGACGATCTTTAGTGGATTTAATCTTGAGTTCAACCAACACAACACAAATTCTCAACCTTTCTTCACTGCTCGATCAAACGATAATCTTTGAGTCTGTTAAGTGATCACAATGAATCCAAGTTCATTAATGCCTCAGATGACATCTCTTACGGATATCTCGATCATAACGGGGACTGATAGTCGTCTACCGATGCTTATTAAAGAGGTGTTTGAGGCATGGCAAGGTCGAATGATGCAATATTTGAAGGGCAAACCTACATACGGAAGGCTTATGGTCAAATCGATTTTGAATGGTCCACTCGACTATGGTACCATTGTGGTTGATGACGTGACTCGACCACGAGAATTTGAAGAACTTACTCCAGCTCAACAACTTGTTGCAGATGCAGATGAAAAAGCTCTTCAAATAATTCTCCAAGCTCTTCCCCATGATATTTATCGTATGGTTAGTCAATATACTGTTGCCAAAGATTTGTGGGAACGTCTAAAGGTGTTGTTACAAGGCACGTCTCTCACCAAACAAGAAAGGGAGTGTCAGCTGTATGATTTGTTTGATAGATTCACGTACAGCCCAGGGGAAACACTACACGATTATTACTTCAGATTCACTACTCTAATGAATGATCTGAATGTATACAATCTTGTAATTGCTCCATTCCAGGTTAACACCAAGTTCTTGAATACTTTACCTCAAGCTGAATGGGGTGAGTATATTACCGATGTGAAGTTAACCCGGGATTTGCACAAGTGCAACTTAGATCAAATCTATGCTTTTCTTCAGCAACATGAGAAGCATGTGATTATGCACCGTTCTCCTCGCGGTATGCATCCAGATTCCTTAGCTTTGATGGCGAATCAACCAAGCTTGTCACACAACAACACACCTTATATCTTGGGACATCAAGCCTATCATCCATCACCTTATATGACACCAACCTTCCCACAATACTCGATTCTACCGCAACCACCCACCTCACATCAGCAACAATATCGGTTCAATGCACCTTCACCACAGTATGCTTCACAACTTCATCCAGCAAATGTTGCACCTTATGCTCAGCCATCATATTCTTCTTATCAAGAGAATGCAGCATATCCAACAAGCTACCCTGATCAAATGAGTATTCCTTCTACTGATTATGCAGCTCATCCAGATCAAGCACTGTATTGTGATGATGAGGAAGTCCCCGTTCCTGTATTCCAACAAGGAGCTGACCCAGTTGAAGTGCTAACTACTATGTCTGCATATCTCACAAGAACTTTAAGCAAACGAGGATACAGAGGATCAGCTCCTACCAACAATCAGTTGAGGAACTCATCCAATTCTCGCCAACAAGCTACAATTGAGAATGGCAGGGTCATGGTTCAGCCAATTCAACCGTATCAGGGGAGATCTTCCACTTCAACCAATGCTCGCACGATTACTCCTGCTCCTGCTCCAATGGTCAACAATCCTCCTCGGGCTAATACAGGCAAGTTGAGAATGATTACATGCTACAACTGCAAGGAAGAGGGTCATATGTCCAGGGATTGTAAGAAACCCAAGAGGAGAAGTGTAAAACCCGCATGCTTTTACCATGAACAGTAACCTTAAGATCGTACGTCCTAGATTAAAACTTACCTCATGTAGTATTGATCACATTCATGTGCTAATAATCAAGCAAGTGCATACGTGTATGACATGACAAGTATCGATTACGTACGAACTCATGATAAACAGTTAATAATATATCACGTGAACATAATTAAATCATGAACACCATTTAAAATACTAATTATAATAATTACGTAAATACTCAGAATATATTTACGAGCGTTAAGATTACGATAAACTACATGATAAAATAAGCAGAAATGCTTCAGACACGAACACGTTTAACCACGAACGAACACGAGAGCACACTATAATATTTTAGACACGGAAAACATTTGGGCTACCCCTTGTGGGCCCCATACCCACGAAATTAGGAAGCTAAAAGGGCCTAGCCCATTAATTTTATTAACAAGGAAAAAGGAGGAATCATGTTTCATTTTACAAAATCTAGGAAATAAGTAAAAACCCTAAAAGTTTTCCTCCTCCTTCTTCCTCCCCCTTTTGGCCGCCACCTTTACAACACCATAGGAGGGTGTTCTTGTTGATTTTGATCATGGATATTGTACAAGTGTTAATGTTTATTCATCCTCTATTGATCCACACATTCGGTATACCTTTTTAACCTTTCTTTTTAATTATTTCTTTTGATTTGATTTGATAAAATTAATTAAGAACATGATGTTTTTAAAACCTAATTAAAAACATAAAATAAACATGTATTGGGTTAAAGGGTAAAATCAAAAGGTTGTTTTTAGGGGTGTTTCAGTTTGGCCGCCACCTAGCCCGTGCCCTAGGGGGTCACGGCTTGGTCTTTAAGCCACCACCGAGACCATATGGTCCCGGTTTGGTGGTGTGGGTCCCACGGCAGCAAGGAACCAAGGGGAACCCCGATTTGGTTCGGGGTACGGTGTCGATTTCATGCCCGGTTCACGGTTCGTTGGTTAAATCATGATCTATGTTACATGTTAATTTTTATGAATCATGAACTTAGGATATAAATTAATTAATAACATGAAATATTAATTAAATCATGACTTAGGTTATTTTAATTATTAGTTTATCATGACATTAATTTAACCTAAGTATTTTATGTTATAAGTTATAATTAATTAATTATTAAAACATGCCTATAATTAATTAATTTAGACATGACTTAGGTTATATTATTATTAATAATAATACACATTTTAACCTAAGTATTTTCATTTCATTTTAATTAATACATGTTATACTTTAATTAAAATGCTTAACCTATAGTTTAATTAAAATACATGAAATAATAATTAAACTATACACTATATCATATGACTTAAGTAGTAAGCTTATAACACTTAGACTTACATGTTAGCTTATGAAATCAGCTTAATTCTAATTATGGAAACTTCTATTTATAGAAACTTAATTAAATAAGGCAACTAATCTAATTATGGAAACCTTCTATATATGGAAATCAATCTATTTCAGGCAGCTAATCTAATTATGGAAACCTTCTATATATGGAAACTTATTTAATTAAGGCAGCTGATCTATTTTTGGAAACTTTCTATTTTTAGAAACTAATCTATTTTAGGCAGTAAATTCTATTTTTGGAAACTTTCTATTTTTGGAAACTTTCTATTTTTGGAAACTTTTTTATTTTTGGAAACTTTCTATTTTTGGTAACTTTCTATTTTTGGAAACTTTCTATTTTTGGAAACTTTCTATTTTTGGAAACTTTCTATTTTTGGAAACTTTCTATTTTCGGAAACCTGCTATTTTTGGAAAGTTACTTATTATTATACAGTAAGTATATTAATGCATGAAACAACAGTAATACTTAATCAGATAAACCAGAAATACAAGATAAACACAGTTTAAGGCTTTAAACAGTGAACCATGACCTAAAACATACCAAATCAGCTATAACGAGACACAGAACCCAGTACCTAATCAGTAAATCGATACTTATACACGTGTGTATTCATGTAGCGTTAGTGATCCAGAAGTAGGAGTCTTTCTTCCGTTCATTTCACTGGACTTGAGGTACGGATTCCCGTCCTTTCAGTATGGACATTCTTTCCTTATTAGGATTTCCCCGTATGCAGCCAACTGTTTTCCCCAGCATTTGTTTTATTGTTTTGAACTGCTTATGTTAATTTAGCATAAACTATAGCCATATACAAGCATGACCAGTTTCACCTAGTTATGGAGGTACCATAACCATAGCATTGGAGGCACCGATGTTATGACTTCCCCACGGCGGAGTGATTGCTCGTGGCGTCCCTTTTCAGTTTGGCCATATTATTATATCAGTCGGGGCGTATGGGTGCATCCTAGTTACATGTTTTATTCAGTTTATCATGGTGAATGTGGTGTGTGCCTTGCACCCTTCACAAGGAGCTGATCCCTCCTACCCAAAACAGTATATTGATTAGAGGCATCCCCTCTAATCAGCATGATGAGGTCACCCCTCCAAGTATTCATGCACGTGACCTTTTCATGACCTATATGGGCTATGGTATATATATGTTAAAACAGTTTTCACAAGACAAACATAGGGCTTTTCAAACTATAAAACCAGTTTTCATGTTACTTAACCAGTTTACTCAGTACTTAGTCTTCCGCTGTTATATGTTACATGCTTATCCTATTTCATGCTTTATTCTACATCCGTGCACTGAGCGTCTTGCTCAGCCGTTACTTTCCTTTCCATGTCCCAAAACGGCAGGTACCCAAGACTCGAGCATTTGGAGAACGCACATAGGATGGAAGCTGCCAGAGACTTCCTTTCCTTTTTGCCTTCATATAGTTATGCTTGTTTAGTCTTTATTCAGTTCATTTCCTTTATTTATGTTTTGGGCTTATGTTTGGGAACCGATGTTTGATTCCGGTTTTCCCTTTGGTCATGTATGTTTTACTACATATCACCTTGCATGCTTTGATGACACGCCATAATCACGCGTGACATTCCATTTATCAAAATGGGGTGTTACAATTATGGTATCAGAGCCAAGGCTTCGACCTGTAGGCTCAAAAACTCGACCTGTGACTAGTGGGTAGTCACCAGGAGCTTCCTAAGCCAACGTTTGTTATTCCACGTATTGATGTTTCAGCGCGTTGTTGTTTTAACCATTATGTTTCCAGCACCTTTTTGTTTTAGCCATGACGTTTTCAGCACCTTGTTGTTTTCACCATGATGTTTTCACCAGTATCGTCTTACTAATATGGAATGAACAACCGTCATCCATACTTAGTTATGTGTCAGTGTCTATGCATGATGTTCCTAGTGAACTGTGATTATGTGAACTGAACCCCAGTAGTTCATAATTTTCACATAAAATTTTTTTTTCTGTTAAGTTTTGACAATGACTTTTAAATTATTATGTTTCATGCATTCATGCATTTATATCATATGTCATCTGTTACAGGAATTTTGACTAAGTAATGGTTGGTACAGGACTGGCCCTATTTAGTCGCATGTGCTTTTATCGAAACTTTTAACTTTGGGACCGACCCATAGGCGTCCCCTCGCCATGTCTTTTGTTTTGGAACCGACCCATAGGCGTTCCCTCGCACATATAAAGGTTTTATAAACTACATTACGCATTCATGCACTGTTTTTCTTGCATAAAATTTTTCTCATGATTTAAATTGGCATAAAATTTTTTTCATGTCCCATCATAAGTTATTATGTTTTTATGTCAAGTATGCCTTCATACTGTCATGGTTAACTTCAGTTTCATGCTGATTATGTTATACACTTCTTCGTAATAGATGGTTTCATGTTTCCTCATGATAATTCCGTCTTCATGTTGATTATGTTTCATGCCTCTTTTGTTATTTACGTTGCCCTGCAAGACATTGTTAGATTTCTCTAATCATGCTTTCATGATAATCATGGTTGGTTTTCATTGATCATGCTGTCAGGCAAATCATCGTTGAATTTTGTGTAACCATACTTTAGCGTTTCTCTATGCAACCAGAATGATGTCTATGCTAATACTGCCAGGTTATCATGATGGTTTTCCTAACCGTTTAACCGGTTTACTTTCCTTAAATCAGGACAAATGATCGAGCCCATACCGATCATTTCATGTGTATTCCATGTGTACTCCACGTACCGTATTTCATGTGTATTACATGTACCTTAATCCATGTGTATTCCACTTGCAATACTTCACGAGTATTCGCTAGTCGATTCTAAATCATCTCAGGCGTATGTTCACTTACTGATATTCTACAAGATTGTCGATGCCGCTCATAGCTTGGACATGTCACTGAAGGTTGATGCTGCTGATGTTGGGAGACGCTACGAGATGCTGATGCTGATGCTGTTCACAACCTGGAGATTCTAAAAGACGAAGACAAAGGCGTCGGAGCAAAGCAATTGGACGAGAAGATGCTTCACCATCAGACAATTCCCATCAATCATTGTCCTAAATTCATAGTTACATGTCACACGTCGTTCGGCTGTCATTTCAGCCATATGAGTGCAAACCAGTACCAGCCAGCCACTCAGCTAAATAGTTACATGAGTCACGGTCATGAGAATGACCGTCATGGAACCTACAGACAAGACGATAATAACCACTACCATGACAGAAAATATCCTAGAAATCGCAACCGAGGCTCTGGCCGCGGACGTGATCAGACATACAAATGATCAGTAACCCAACCGATCCGCCAATTCTGGCATTTTAACCTAATATTTGTAGTTCTAATTGTTTCACATCTCGAGACACATGTCAAGACATCAGTCAAGACACATGTCTCACGTATACTTTCTGAGGACACATGTCAAGATACCAGTCAAGACATATGTCACGCTTACATTTCTCAGGACATGAGTCAAGACACATGACTCACGTCTAATTATGGAACATTTCTAAGAAATTCAGGGTACCCTCCAAGGGTATATCCATTTTCTTGTGCCATGTATTAATCAGGCCACAAGAATTTCAATACCATTACCGGCGCATAAGTGAGAACTGTCACGTTGCCGATGTCACTTTCATTTCTTTCACCATATTTCATGTATTCATGACCATGAAGGACGCCTTTCGTATTCCCACGCATACGAAGGTTTTCCTTCAGCTTAAGGATAAGACCCAAGCTGCTAACGCATTTCCTAGGACAGACACGAGATGAATTTTATCCTAATTATGTACTATGAACACCACACCATGCTATGATTCATAATTATGTACAGTAATGTTCAGGCTCCTGAATACATTCAGTTTGATTTCCATCAGGAAAATCTATGCAATTATCTATGCTTTTCAAGCACGTGCTTTATTAGCCATATTGCTAAAATTTTCTAGCTGTTAGTAACACACGACTACTAAGGTCCTTTTACGCATAACCAACGGATTATTCCAAAATTGTTCCTTATACTCCAGAAAAACCTTCAAGGAGAAGGATGGTACCATGAGATTATGTGTCGACTACCGTCGACTTAAACAAATCACCATTCATGACCGTTATTCTCCTCCACATATGGACAACATGTCCAATCAACCGTATAGTGTTAATCACTTTTCCAAGATCGAACTCACAATCATGCTGCCAACAGTGACGAGTGAAAAAGCAGGACATGTCCATGACTGCTATTCGTGCACGACTCGGTCATGCCAGATTTATGATTTTGAATTAGTCTCATCAATGCTCCAACCGCATTATGAACTTAATAAATTGAGTTTCCATGAACTCCTAAACAAATTCATCAGCGTTTTCATTGAGGATAACCTGATTTCCTCTAAGCCTAGAGAAGAACAGGAAGACCATATCTGCACTACGTTGCAAATTCTATGACAAGAGAAATTTTACCCTGGAATTCTTTCCGATATCAATTCTGTTTGATTTCAGTGACACGCTGAATCACATGGCATTCTACGGTTAATCTTACCATGACTCAGCTTATGAGTAAAGAAGAGAACCCGACACTACATTAGGTGTTCTATAAAATCCTACACTAGGAAAAGTCTAGATTCAGAGACTCAAAGTTTCGCAACCTTCCATGTATCAAGTTTCTACGAAGCAGGATACAGTTACGTTCATATCTTCATACCTGTTGTACAAACAGGCTAAGATAGGACACCAACAGACGGGTATGTTTTCATCATATGAAATTGTGAATCAAAAAGGGACAAGATCTCCATGGATTTTAGTTAACAGATTTCAGCAAACTCAGAAGAAGCATGATGCTATCTGGGTTATTGTCAACAGTTTGATCAAGTCTGCAGAATCCCTACATCCGTACGGATTTCAGAACCAACAGATTGAACAAACATGTTCCAGCCAAGGCTCATCCGATCACTTGGCAATCCCTCAGCTATCGGGTCAGACAAAGATTTGTAATTGTACTCCTAACTTACTTCACGTCTTCATTCTAATTCCACGACTTGCTTTCGCGCTCACGTTCATGACACTATTCACGTTCATGATCGTATTTTGGCTTACGATTTTACGTTCATTTCTTTTCTCATTCTGGGAAGTTTGCAAGAACTTGTGAGACCAGACCCAAGTTTAGTATAACCCTCCACCATCAGATAGACGTTTCACGTCATATTCCACGTCTCACCTTGTAGCGTTTGGCGTTACCACCATTATATTCTATGATCACGATATGTCTCACATGTCATGTTCATTCCACGTTCCTCATATCATGATCAAATTAGGTTACATGTATCATGGATCACGATATGTTTTCTCATACTACACTCGCCATATCTCCACGTAGCACGTTCAAAATTTTTCACGTATCACGTTCAGAATTGTTCACGTACTACGTTTCTTTATGTCTCGCGCATCGTTTCTAATTATCAGTTATGTCAGATGGTCTTGCATCGTAACGTTTTAGCTACCCTTGCACGTTAACTCTTATTTCCTCGATCGAATGTAGGGGATCTACCTTCCGTTGATAACCAAGAATTTCTTCGTATTCCAAGTCAAGGTCATGAGGACCAAGATTTATCATTAGTGTCAAGATTTTCTGAAGGAACCGTTCCAAGAGGGAGGCCACTTGGAAACGGACAAGTTCATCCGGACTTCTTATCCATTTTTCTCTTATCGATTAGATATGTCTTTTCAGTCACGTCACGTTCCATGTCTTTTCAAGACATGTCACGTTCCACGTTCCCTTCTACCATGTCATTCCGTTACCTTGCATACCTTTCCAGTTTGATTCGGGTATGTTTCGCTTCCTGTTACTTTATCTATAATTCGGGGACGAATTATTCTTTTTAGGGGGGAAGAATTGTAAAACCCGCATGCTTTTACCATGAACAGTAACCTTAAGATCGTACGTCCTAGATTAAAACTTACCTCATGTAGTATTGATCACATTCATGTGCTAATAATCAAGCAAGTGCATACGTGTATGACATGACAAGTATCGATTACGTACGAACTCATGATAAACAGTTAATAATATATCACGTGAACATAATTAAATCATGAACACCATTTAAAATACTAATTATAATAATTACGTAAATACTCAGAATATATTTACGAGCGTTAAGATTACGATAAACTACATGATAAAATAAGCAGAAATGCTTCAGACACGAACACGTTTAACCACGAACGAACACGAGAGCACACTATAATATTTTAGACACGGAAAACATTTAGGCTACCCCTTGTGGGCCCCATACCCACGAAATTAGGAAGCTAAAAGGGCCTAGCCCATTAATTTTATTAACAAGGAAAAAGGAGGAATCATGTTTCATTTTACAAAATCTAGGAAATAAGTAAAAACCCTAAAAGTTTTCCTCCTCCTTCTTCCTCCCCCTTTTGGCCGCCACCTTTACAACACCATAGGAGGGTGTTCTTGTTGATTTTGATCATGGATATTGTACAAGTGTTAATGTTTATTCATCCTCTATTGATCCACACATTCGGTATACCTTTTTAACCTTTCTTTTTAATTATTTCTTTTGATTTGATTTGATAAAATTAATTAAGAACATGATGTTTTTAAAACCTAATTAAAAACATAAAATAAACATGTATTGGGTTAAAGGGTAAAATCAAAAGGTTGTTTTTAGGGGTGTTTCAGTTTGGCCGCCACCTAGCCCGTGCCCTAGGGGGTCACGACTTGGTCTTTAAGCCACCACCGAGACCATATGGTCCCGGTTTGGTGGTGTAGGTCCCACGGCAGCAAGGAACCAAGGGGAACCCCGATTTGGTTCGGGGTACGGTGTCGATTTCATGCCCGGTTCACGGTTCGTTGGTTAAATCATGATCTATGTTACATGTTAATTTTTATGAATCATGAACTTAGGATATAAATTAATTAATAACATGAAATATTAATTAAATCATGACTTAGGTTATTTTAATTATTAGTTTATCATGACATTAATTTAACCTAAGTATTTTATGTTATAAGTTATAATTAATTAATTATTAAAACATGCCTATAATTAATTAATTTAGACATGACTTAGGTTATATTATTATTAATAATAATACACATTTTAACCTAAGTATTTTCATTTCATTTTAATTAATACATGTTATACTTTAATTAAAATGCTTAACCTATAGTTTAATTAAAATACATGAAATAATAATTAAACTATACACTATATCATATGACTTAAGTAGTAAGCTTATAACACTTAGACTTACATGTTAGCTTATGAAATCAGCTTAATTCTAATTATGGAAACTTCTATTTATAGAAACTTAATTAAATAAGGCAACTAATCTAATTATGGAAACCTTCTATATATGGAAATCAATCTATTTCAGGCAGCTAATCTAATTATGGAAACCTTCTATATATGGAAACTTATTTAATTAAGGCAGCTGATCTATTTTTGGAAACTTTCTATTTTTAGAAACTAATCTATTTTAGGCAGTAAATTCTATTTTTGGAAACTTTCTATTTTTGGAAACTTTCTATTTTTGGAAACTTTTTATTTTTGGAAACTTTCTATTTTTGGTAACTTTCTATTTTTGGAAACTTTCTATTTTTGGAAACTTTCTATTTTTGGAAACTTTCTATTTTCGGAAACCTGCTATTTTTGGAAAGTTACTTATTATTATACAGTAAGTATATTAATGCATGAAACAACAGTAATACTTAATCAGATAAACCAGAAATACAAGATAAACACAGTTTAAGGCTTTAAACAGTGAACCATGACCTAAAACATACCAAATCAGCTATAACGAGACACAGAACCCAGTACGTAATCAGTAAATCGATACTTATACACGTGTGTATTCATGTAGCGTTAGTGATCCAGAAGTAGGAGTCTTTCTTCCGTTCATTTCACTGGACTTGAGGTACGGATTCCCGTCCTTTCAGTATGGACATTCTTTCCTTATTAGGATTTCCCCGTATGCAGCCAACTGTTTTCCCCAGCATTTGTTTTATTGTTTTGAACTGCTTATGTTAATTTAGCATAAACTATAGCCATATACAAGCATGACCAGTTTCACCTAGTTATGGAGGTACCATAACCATAGCATTGGAGGCACCGATGTTATGACTTCCCCACGGCGGAGTGATTGCTCGTGGCGTCCCTTTTCAGTTTGGCCATATTATTATATCAGTCGGGGCGTATGGGTGCATCCTAGTTACATGTTTTATTCAGTTTATCATGGTGAATGTGGTGTGTGCCTTGCACCCTTCACAAGGAGCTGATCCCTCCTACCCAAAACAGTATATTGATTAGAGGCATCCCCTCTAATCAGCATGATGAGGTCACCCCTCCAAGTATTCATGCACGTGACCTTTTCATGACCTATATGGGCTATGGTATATATATGTTAAAACAGTTTTCACAAGACAAACATAGGGCTTTTCAAACTATAAAACCAGTTTTCATGTTACTTAACCAGTTTACTCAGTACTTAGTCTTCCGCTGTTATATGTTACATGCTTATCCTATTTCATGCTTTATTGTACATCCGTGCACTGAGCGTCTTGCTCAGCCGTTACTTTCCTTTCCATGTCCCAAAACGGCAGGTACCCAAGACTCGAGCATTTGGAGAACGCACATAGGATGGAAGCTGCCAGAGACTTCCTTTCCTTTTTGCCTTCATATAGTTATGCTTGTTTAGTCTTTATTCAGTTCATTTCCTTTATTTATGTTTTGGGCTTATGTTTGGGAACCGATGTTTGATTCCGGTTTTCCCTTTGGTCATGTATGTTTTACTACATATCACCTTGCATGCTTTGATGACACGCCATAATCACGCGTGACATTCCATTTATCAAAATGGGGTGTTACAAGAAGGGATGGACAGTGGTTTGCAGAAAAGATCTATCTGGTAAATGCTCAGGCGCAAGGAAGGGAACTTGATGAAGAGGAGCTTGCATTTCTTGCTGACCCAGGGATCGCTGAACAAGACGTTGTCACCACGCAAAATGCAGCTTATCAAGCCGATGATCTTGATGCGTATGACTCCGACTGTGATGACTTTCAAACTGCAAAGGCTGCTTTCATGGCAACTTTCTCCAGCTTAGGGCCAGATAAGAGATCTGAGGTACTTATTAATAACACCGATAATGCCACTAATGCTAGTATTCAACCACATCAAGTTGTGCAAGAGAGTGCTAATTCGAATGAATCTTCGGTAGTGAGTCTTTCAAATGAAGAGACAAACAATGATAGCAATATCAATGTGAGTCCCCAGACTTTGAGTGAATCACAACCGGGATCTATTTCGCATACGCCTACTCCTGCTCAACGAGATTTGGTCATGGTTCCTGCTACATTACTTAGTCAAATGAATGCTGCACTCTTAGAAACCTTAGCTAAGAATAAGAATTTGTCTGATGAGCTTGCCTTAAGCAATGAGAAAGTACAAACTTTGGAATTAGTGCCTTCGTCTAGTGTTCTCACAAATCTCGAATATGATCATTTTAGAAACAAACAAATGAGCCACTTGCAAGAGATCGAAAACTTAAGAGCAAATCTGTCTAATGAACTTAGAGAAAAGGAGTTAGTGGTCACTAATTTTCAAAAACTTCAAACGGATTTTGAATCACTAGAATCTAAGAAGAATGAAATGGAGATTAATGCCACTAATAAGATTAGAAGTCTAGATTACTTGCTGTTAAGACAATACGCTGCTTCACAACTAGTTCACTTATTTGATGCTTCATTTAGAGAATTTAACTTATCACGTCTAAAAGGCCTTCCCCCTAATCCACAGTATGCAAAACAAGCTTTAAGACATAGTCCTAGACTTTATAATGCAACTCAATTAGGATTGGCCTTAGGCCCGATTGTTTTTCCCAATGATCAAACAAGTAAGGATCTAGTTGATGAGGATCGGTCATACAATTCAGCAAAATATCCCGAGTGTGATTATTTTAAAATGAATAAGGAGCTTGCAAAAACTGATTTTAGAATTCGCTTCCATATGGATAAAGATCTCATCACAGCACCGACCTACATGTTAGAGGAAGAACGCCCTAGTACATTTCCTACACTTGTCAACATGGAAGGTCCTAAGGAAATTCCAAAGAATCTTCCACCTGTTAGCACTGTATGGTTAAACTTGAAAGAGATTAACCGATACTTTACTAACTTTGACAAGGTCATTTTGGAATGTACGACTTCAAATGGCTTAAACGCCGGAGAATGGGCTTTCGAACACATGAACGAGGTGTTTAAAACTAAGATCAATCCGTTTGTCGAAAGTCTAAAAAGAAGTTTTGCATCTCTTAAGGAAAATCTTCAGTTTGAAATTGGTGAAGTTCAAAAAGTGTTTTATGAAATGGACACCGCTTACGAACTGCAACTAATTGAAAAAGAAAAGATTTTAACCGAATATGACCGATTCTTGTCTGAAGTAATCTCATGTGATGTGCTTACTACTGTAAATGTTAATTATTCGAATGAGCTTACATCTGTTGTGATTAATTGTGATGCTGTGAATATTTGTGAGGATATTTGTGATGATGTTTGTAATCTTTCTGTAAATGTTGCTGATACTGTAAATGAGGTAGAAAATCATTCTTGTCACGAATCTAACGCTGAGTTTTTAAAGCTACAAGATTCTTACAATTTACTTTCACAACGCTTTAATCAACTAGAACAACATTGTATATCTTTAGAATTAAAACAACAAAATCAAAATGAAAATCTTTTGATATCAAATGTTTGTGAAAACGGTGTTGAGAATAGTGACAAGATGATTGCAATTGTTAAGACATTAGAGGAAGAAATCATGAGATTGAAGAGAGAGGTATCATCAAAGGAAACATTAAGAATGGAACTAGAGGCTGCAGAGTCTAAAAACCAGGTCTTAGAAATTAGACTATCAACTGTTCTAGGGGAGATGGATCGGACAAGGCAGGGACTATCCGCTCTTTATGGTTCACTAGAAGAACGCTTCGCTTTTAATGCGGCACAGCAACAATATTATGTTGAACAACTGAACCAAAAGTGCGAAGAAATCTCTGACTTGAACATCCTGCTCATAGACAAAAATATGGTTTTGGCTGAGTTAAAGGAGACACTTCTTCTCACCCGACAAGAAGTTGTTGATAACTTAGCTACCGACTCTGCACCGTCCACTAGTGCTCCAACAACCAAGTCAGTAGTGCTTTATAAGAATCTGCTTCATAAGAAAAACCAGGTTACCTACGATGATTATATGAGGAATGCCATTAAGCATGTCGATCTTCTTAGGGATATTTTAGACGATCTTTATGCCTTAGATCCCTCAAGTAGCGCCTATTATTCGGCTCATGAATATGTTAAGCGAGTTCAATATTGCTTGGCTTATTTGCAATACATAGGTACACCAGGTTCTGCACTACTTAATAATAGGCCCATTGCTGTCACTCCATTTAATAAGACTCCAGGAGCGAAACCGTCATTGGCACAATCAAGTAAGACACCTTTAAAATCTGTTGCTAATGTTCCCAATTTGCCTTCTACAGGATTAAAAGCGACTACTAAGGCTAAAGGATCGCCACTCAAGAAAGATAAGATCAAGCCCGCCACTAGTAGTGCCACAAAGAAGAAAGTAGAAGTCCACAATAGGAATGATAGTTCAGTTTTAAATAAAAAGAATCATGTTAAGACTAAAAGCTCTGCGCATGTGCAGCAGCCTAAACCATTCGTGAATTCTGATTTAAATTGTTGGAATTGTAATGAATGTATGTTTTCCCAGCGTCATGATTTGTGTCTGATTGATCACGTTAATGAAATGAATGCTATTAAGAATGGTCTTGAATGGAAGCCAACGGGTAGAACTCGTGCCCAAGTTGGCTGGCAATGGCGTCCCACTGGTAGGACCTTTACACTAGATGGTAAAATGTGCCCTTTAACTAGGAATGCATCCATTGAGGTTAGGCCTGAGCGTCCTTTAGTTAGGAACACTCGCACTCAAGTATGGAAACAGCGCCCTTTAATTAGGTCAGCCCCCACTATAGTGCCTATCAGTGAAGAAATACCTCAGGATTTGAGCCAATTAGAATCTACACCACCAATTAAGAAGAAGAAGGCTAGGAAATCTAAGAAACCTAGAGTTAGCAAATCTAAGATTATTAAATCTGTACCTGCTAATAACAAGGAACACTCAGATTCCGATACCTCTACATTGTCTTTGTGTGGTGATATTTTCAGGTGGTCCAAATCATCCTGTGGTATTTGGACTCCGGTTGTTCAAAACATATGACCGGAAATCGCTCGATGCTCCGAAATTTCGTCAGCAAGTTTCTTGGTACGGTTAAATTTGGGAATGATCATATAGCAAAGATTATGGGGTATGGTGAATATCAGATTGGAAACGTGACGATTTCTAGGGTATACTATGTAGAAGGTCTTGGTCATAACTTATTCTCAGTAGGACAGTTTTGTGATTCCAACCTTGAGGTTGCTTTTCGACAACACACTTGTTTCATCCGCAACTTGGAAGGAAAAGATTTGTTGAAGGGATCTCGTGGTGCAAATCTTTACACTTTGTCCTTACAAGACATGATGGCCGCTTCTCCAGTATGTCTTCTCTCTAAAGCTTCTAAGACCAAGTCATGGTTATGGCATCGCAGATTATCTCATCTTAATTTTGATGCTATTAATCATCTGGCTAAAAACGAGTTAGTTCGTGGTCTTCCCAAGCTTAAATTTCACAAGGACCATTTATGTTCCGCGTGTTCAAGGGGGAAAAGCACCAAGAAATCTTACAAACCCAAAGCTGAAGACACTAATCAAGAAAAACTTCATCTTTTGCATATGGATCTTTGTGGACCGATGAGAACTGAAAGTGTGAGCGGTAAGAAATTCATTCTGGTAATTGTGGATGATTTCTCAAGGTTTACATGGGTTAGATTTCTACGTACAAAGGATGAAGCTCCGAAGGCTATCATTACTTTTCTGAAATTCATTCAGGTACGTTTGAATACCACTGTCCGCCGTATTCGTACAGACAATGGTACAGAGTTCGTCAACCAGACTCTTCGTGATTATTATGAAGGAGTTGGTATATCACATGAAACATCCGCTGCACGCACTCCACAACAAAATGGTGTCGTTGAAAGACGAAATCGTACACTTATGGAAGCTGCTAGGACCATGCTTATTTATGCGAACGCTCCATTGTTCTTGTGGGCAGAGGCTATTTCTACTGCATGTTTCACCCAAAACCGTTCTATCATTCGGAAACGCCATGGAAAAACACCTTATGAGCTTCTACATGACCGCAAACCCGATGTTTCATTTTTCCATGTGTTTGGTGCTCTGTGTTATCCAAACATCAATAGTGAGAACTTGGGTAAGCTTCAACCAAAAGCCGACATAGGTATTTTCATTGGTTACTCACCGTCCAAAAGAGCATACCGAATCTATAACCGTCGTCTTGGCAAGATTGTAGAAACTATGGACGCAGATTTCGACGAGCTGACAGCGATGGCTTCTGAGCAACACAGCTCTGAACCCGCGCTTCATGAGATGGGACCCGGTGCTATAAGTTCCGGATTAGTTCCCAACAATCCTACTTCTACATCATTTTTACCACCATCAAGGCCCGAGTGGGATAAACTGTTTCAACCGTTGTTTGATGAATTCTTCGATCCCCCGACTGATGAAGTTCCAGTACCTGTAGTAATTGCTCCAATACCTGAAGTGGTTGCTCAAGTTAATGAACCTTTATCTAATGCATCTACAATTCACATTGAACCGGATGCACCTTCACCAAGTGATTCTCAAACTACACCTGAATCATCACCCCTACTTGTGCCTAATGATGTGGAAGAGGATTCTACTGATCACGACTTGGAATATGCTCACTTGCAAGAGCTTCCTTTCTTTGGTGTAGCGATCCCTAAAAACCCTTCAGCCGCGTCTACCTCAGAAGAAGCTCCTTCTATTGTTCACTCCAGACCACCTAGGATTGAAAACCATAGCACTAAATGGACAAAAGATCACCCAATTAGGAATGTTATTGGAGATCTAGATCGACCCGTCTCTACACGCCATCAATTACAAGAGAGTGCACTTTATTGCTACTTTGATGCATTTCTCTCTGAAGTTGAACCTAAAAATTGGCAGCAGGCTATGACCCAATCATCTTGGATTGAAGCTATGCAGGAGGAACTAAATGAATTCTAAGTCGTTTTCTAAAGCAATACCACTCATTTACCATTTAGCCATTAATTTTCCACAATCACTTTTGAAAATCAATTTACTGACGAAGATGATTTAATATTTTCTCCCCCTTAAACGATGACCCGTTTTCTATTTAAAGAGATGTAGTCATTGTTTAAAGAGTCAAATATTGATGAAAACATTTCCAATTAATGTCTTGAAAATGATTGATTCGTGGTGGCAATAAGATTTCTCTTATTTTGACAAATTAATGCACTGAAACGTACACAAACTTGTGTTAGACCAAGTTGTAAAGTAAACTTGATCCCTTTGCATGATTTGGCTTGTAAATCATGCCCGAGAAAATTAATTCCCGTTGTGAGCCAACGTTTTCCAAGGAAATACGTGACTTTAATATGAAAACCGGGTTGCAGTCTGAAATAACTACAAGCCATAATGGGCATGTTTTAAAAATGTACAACTTTTATACGGACTCTATTTATGGCACCGTGTCAATATTGATCGACATTTCTAAGGCCGTAAATATTACCGTACTAAAATACATGCCCGTTTTAAAAACGAAAAATATTTTTGGTTTTTCTTGATTTTATAATTTTTATGGTTTTTCTAGGTTTTATATTTTTTATGGTTTTTTTTGTTGGTTTATATATTTACTATAATATACATGATCACGAACAAAGGATACTCTGAATAGTTTACCACCACTATTCAGCTGATTCTTCTGCCAACTCTTTGAGAGTCGCTGGAGTGAATGATTTCATGCCAAGCTTGTCGATCAAAAACTCGATTCGTCCTCGATCTAAGGCTTTGGTGAACATATCTGCCAGCTGGTACTCAGTAGTGACAAAATACAGCTCGATCACTCCGTTCTCCACCTGCTCTTTAATGAAATGGTAGCGGATGTCTATGTGCTTGGCCCGGGAGTGTTGAACATAGTTGCAGCAAAGGGCAATGGCGCTCTTGTTGTCACAATACATCGGGATTTTGTTGAATCCCAAACCGTAGTCAGTTAATTGTGATCTCATCCAAAGGACTTGAGCACAACAACCGGACATGGCGATGTATTCAGCCTTCGTGCTAGAAATTGCAGCGCTTTTCTGCCTTTTTGAAGACCAACTGATCAATCTATCTCCAAGGAGTTGCACAGATCCAGATGTGCTACGCCTCATGTCTTGACATCCAGCATGATCGGCATCTGCGTATGATATTAAAGCAATAGAGGAATCTTTCGGATACCATAGACCACGATGAAGTGTTCCTTTTAGATACCGAAAGATCCTTTTCACAACATGTAAGTGCTTTTCGGTAGGCCGAGCCTGATACCGGGCACACATGCATACAGCAAATTGCAAATCAGGCCTGCTAGCAGTCAGATAGAGAAGGGTGCCGATCATCCCACGGTAAAATTTTGGATCGACAATAGTCCCATTCCTATCTTCATCTAACTTGGATTTCTCCACCATTGGAGTGTCCACGGGGTCACAATTATCAAAGTTATATTTCTTTAAAGATTCTAGAGCATATTTGGATTGATTAATAAAGATGCCTCTGGGATTTTGAGAAATTTGTAATCCTAAGAAAAATGAGATTTTTCCCATCATTGACATCTGAAAGCGTGTGGACATTATCTTCTCAAAGCGATTTGACAATTCTATGTTAGTGGCAGCAAATATTATATCATCAACATAAATTTATACCAGAATCATGTCGTTGCCCTCCTTGAGAGTGAATAGAGTGGGGTCCACCTTGCCTTTGGAGAAGCCTTCCGAGATGAGATATGTTGAAAGGAGATCATACCACGCGCGTGGAGCTTGTTTCAACCCATAGAGAGCCTTCTTAAGCTTGTACACATGATTAGGAAACTCCGTGCTAACGAATCCATCCGGCTGACTAACATAGACTTCTTCCCTTAGTTCACCGTTCAAAAATGTCGTCTTCACATCCATTTGATAGACGATCATGTTCATATGAGCAGCATACGCAAGGAATAGTCTAATCGCCTCCAATCTTGCCACAGGAGCAAAATATTCTTCAAAGTCTATACCCAAGGCTTGTTTATATCCTCTATCAACCAATCTAGCCTTATTCTTTAATACCGCACCCATCTCATCAAGTTTAACCTTATAAACCCATAACAAGGTAAGGATGTTAACCTTGTCAGGGAGAGGAACTAATTCCCATACTTCAAGTCTTTGGAATTCATTTAGTTCCTCCTGCATGGCTTCAATCCAAGATGATTGAGTCATAGCCTGCTGCCAATTTTTAGGTTCAACTTCAGAGAGAAATGCATCAAAGTAGCAATAAGGTGCACTCTCTTGTAATTGATGGCGTGTAGAGACTGGTCGATCTAGATCTCCAATGACATTTCTAATAGGGTGATCTTTTGTCCATTTGGTGCTATGATTTTCAATCCTAGGTGGTCTGGAGTGAACAATAGAAGGAGCTTCTTCTAAGGTAGACGCGGCTGAAGGGTTTTCAGGTATCGCTACACCAAAGAAAGGAAGCTCTTGTAGGTGAGCATATTCCAAATCGTGATCAATAGAATCCTCTTCCACATCATTAGGCACAAGTAGGGGTGACGATTCAGGTGTAGTTTGAGAATCACTTGGTGAGGGTGCATCCGGTTCAATGTTAATTGAAGATGCATTAGATAAAGCTTCATTTGCTTGAGCAACAACTTCAGGGATTGGAGCTATCACTACAGGTGCTGGAACTTCATCAGTTGGGGGATCAAAGAATTTATCAAACAACGGTTGAAACAGTTTATCCCACTCGGGCCTTGTTGGTGGTAAAAATGATGTAGAAGTAGGATTATTGGGAACTAATCCGGAACTAATAGCACCGGTTCCCATCTCATGAAGCGCGGGTTTAGAGCTGCGTTGCTCAGAAGCCATCGCTGTCAGCTCATCGAAATCTGCGTCCATAGTTTCTACAATCTTGCCAAGACGACGGTTGTAAATTCGGTATGCTTTCTTGGACGGTGAGTAACCAATGAAAATACCTATATCGGTTTTCGGTTGAAGCTTGCCCAAGTTCTCACTATTAATGTTTGGATAACAAAGAGCACCAAACACATGAAAAAATGAAACATCGGGTTTACGGTCATGTAGAAGCTCATAAAGTGTTTTTCCATGGCGTTTCCGAATGATAGAACGGTTTTGGGTGAAACATGCAGTAGATATAGCTTCTGCCCACAAGAACAATGGAGCGTTCGCATAAATAAGCATAGTCCTAGCAGCTTCCATAAGCGTACGATTCCGTCTTTCAACGACACCGTTTTGTTGTGGAGTGCGTGCATCGGATGTTTCATGTGAGATACCAACTCCTTCATAGTAATCACGAAGAGTCTGGTTGACGAACTCTGTTCCATTGTCTGTACGAATACGGCGGACAGTAGTATTCAAACGTACCTGAATGAATTTCAGAAAAGTGATGATAGCCTTCGGTGCTTCATCCTTTGTACGTAGAAATCTAACCCATGTAAACCTGGAGAAATCATCCACAATAACCAGAATGAATTTCTTACCGCTCACACTTTCAGTTCTCATTGGCCCACAAAGATCCATATGCAAAAGATGAAGTTTTTCTTGATTGGTGTCTTCAGCTTTGGGCTTGTATGATTTCTTGGTACTTTTCCCCCTTGAACACGCGGAACATAAATGATCCTTGTGAAATTTGAGCTTTGGAAGACCACGAACTAATTCGTTATTAGCCAGATGATTAATAGCATCAAAGTTAAGATGAGATAATCTGCGATGCCATAACCATGACTTGGTCTTAGATGCTTTAGAGAGAAGACATACTAGAGAGGCGGCCATCATGTCTTGTAAGGACAAAGTATAAAGATTTGCACCACGAGATCCCTTCAACAAGTCTTTTCCTTCCAAGTTGTGGATGAAACAAGTATGTTGTCGAAAAGCAACCTCTAGGTTGGAATCACAAAACTGTCCTACTGAAAATAAGTTATGACCAAGACCTTCTACATAGTATACCCTTGAAATCGTAACGTTTCCAATCTGATATTCACCATACCCCATTATCTTTGCTATATGATCATTACCGAATTTAACCGTTCCAAGAAACTTGCTGACGAAATTTCGGAGCATCGAGCGATCTCCGGTCATATGCTTTGAACAACCGGAGTCCAAATACCACAGGATGATTTGGACCACCTGAAAATATCACCACACGAAGACAATGTAGAGGTATCAGAATCTGAGTGTTCCTTGTTATTAGCAGGTACAGATTTAATAATCTTAGATTTGCTAACTCTAGGTTTCTTAGATTTCCTAGCCTTCTTCTTCCTAGTTGGTGGTGTAGATTCTAGTTGGCTTAAATCCTGAGGTATTTCTTCACTGATAGGCACTATAGTGGGAGCTGACCTAATTAAAGGGCGCTGTTTCCATACTTGAGTGCGAGTGTGCCTAACTAAAGGACGCTCAGACCTAACCTCAATGGATGCATTCCTAGTTAAAGGGCACATTTTTCCATCTAATGTAAAGGTCCTACCAGTGGGACGCCATTGCCAGCCAACTTGGGCACGAGTTCTACCTGTTGGCTTCCATTCAAGACCATTCCTAATGGCATTCATTTCATTCACATGATCAATATGACACAAATCATGACGTTGGGAAAACATACATTCATTACAATTCCAACAATTCAAATTAGAATTCACGAATGGTTTAGGCTTCTGCACAGGCGCAGAGCTTTTAGTCTTAACATGATTCTTTTTATTTAAAACTGAACTAACATTCCTATGGTGAGCTTCTATGTTCTTCTTGTTGGTACTACTAGTGGAGGGCTTGATCTTATCTTTCTTAAGTGGCGATCCTTTAGCCTTAGTAGACTCTTTTACTCCTGTAGAAGGCAAAGTGGGAACATTAGCAACAGATTTTAAAGGTGCCTTACATGATGGTGCCAGTGACGGTTTTGCTCCTGGAGTCTTATTGAATGGAGTTACAGCAATGGGCCTATTAGTAAGTAGTGCAGAGCCTGGTTTACCTATGTATTACAAATATGCTAAGCAATATTGAACTCGCTTAATATATTCATGAGCCGAATAATAGTAGCTACTTGAGGGATCTAAGGCATAAAGATCGTCTAAAATATCCCTAACAAGATCTTGGCATTCCTCATATAATCATCGTAGGTAACCGGGTTTCTCTTATGAAGCGGGTTCTTATAAAGCACTACTGGCTTGGTTGTTGGAGCACTAGTGGACGGTGCAGAGTCGGTAGCTAAGATATCAACAACTTCTTGTCGGGTGAGAAGAAGTGTCTCCTTTAACTCGGCCAAAACCATGTTTTTGTCAATGAGCAGGATGTTTAGGTCAGAGATTTCCTCACACTTTTGGTTCAGTTTTTCAACATAAGATTGTTGCTGTGCCGCATTAAAAGCGAAGCGTTCTTCTAGTGAACCATAAAGAGCGGATAGTCCCTGTCTTGTCCGATCCAACTCCCCTAGAACAGACGAAAGTCTAATTTCTAAGACCTGGTTTTTAGACTCTGCAGCCTCTAGTTCCAATTTTAGTGTTTCATTTGATGACACATCTCTCTTCAATCTCATAATCTCTTCCTCTAATGTCTTAACTATTGCAATCATCTTGTCACTCGTCTCAACATCGTTTTCACAACTATTTGTTATCAAAAGATCCTCATTTTGAGTTTGTTGTTTTAATTCTAAAGATATACAATGTTGTTCTAGTTGATTAAAGCGTTTTGAAAGTAAATTGTAAGAATCTTGTAGCTTTAAAAACTCAGCGTTAGATTCGTGACAAGAATGATTATCTACCTCATTTACAGTATCAGCAACATTTACAGAGAGATCACACACATCATCACATATATTCACAGCATCACAATTAATCATAGCGGATGTAAGCTCATTCGAATAATTAACATTTACAGTAGTAAGCACATCACACGAGATTACTTCGGACAAGAATCGGTCATATTCGGATAAAATCTTTTCTTTTTCAATTAGTTGTAGTTCGTAAGCGGTGTCCATTTCATAAAACACTTTTTGAACTTCTCCAATTTCAAACTCAAGATTTTCCTTAAGAGATGCAAAACTTCCTTTTAGACTTTCGACAAACGGATTGATCTCATTTTTAAACACCTCGTTCATGTGTTCGAAAGCCCATTCTCTGGCGTTTAGGCCATTTGAAGTCGTACATTCCAAAATGACCTTGTCAAAATTAGTAAAGTATTGATTAATCTCTTGCAAGTTTAACCATACAGTGCTAACAGGTGGAAGATCCTTTGGAATTTCCTTAGGACCTTCCATATTGACAAGTGTAGGAAATGTACTAGGGTTTTCTTCATCTAACATGTAGGTTGGTGCTGTGATGAGATCTTTGTCCATATGGAAGCGAATTCTAAAATCCGTTTTTGCAAGCTCCTTATTCATTTTAAAATAATCACACTCGGGATATTTTGCAGAATTGTATGACCGATCCTCATCAACTAGATCCTTACTTGTTCGATCATCGAAAATAACAATCGGGTCTAAGACCAATCCTAATTGGGTTGCATTATAAAGTCTTGGACTATGTCTTAAAGCTTGTTTTGCATACCTTGGGTTAGGGGGAAGGCCTTTTTGACGTGATAAGTTAAATTCTCTAAACGAAGCATCAAATAAGTGCACTAGTTGAGAAGCAGCGTATTGTCTTAAAAGCAAATAATCTAGACTTCTAATCTTATTAGCAGCATTAATCTCCATTTCATTCTTCTTAGACTCGAGTAATTCAAAATCCGTTTGAAGTTTTTGAAAATTAGTGACTACTAACTCCTTTTCTTTAAGTTCATTAGAAAGATTTGCTCTTAAGTTTTCAATTTCTTGCAAGTGACCCATTTGTTTGTTTCGAAAGTGATCATATTCGGGATTTGTTAGAACACTAGACGAAGGCACTAATTCCAAGGTTTGAACTTTCTCATTGCTTAAGGCAAGCTCATCAGACAAATTCTTATTCTTAGCTAGGGTTTCTACGAGTGCAGCATTCATTTGGCTAAGTAATGTAGCAGGAACCATGACCAAATCTTGTTGAGCAGGAGTAGGCGTATGCGAAATGGCTCCCGGTTGTGATTCACTCAAAGTTTGGGGACTCACATTGATATTACTATCATTGATTGTCTCCTCATTTGAAAGACTCACCACCGAAGACTCATTCGAATCAGCACTCTCTTGCACAACTTGATGTGGTTGAATACTAGCATCAGTGGTATTATCGGTGGTATTAATAAGTACCTCAGATCTCTTTTCTGGCCCTAAGCTGGAGATAGTTGCCATAAGAGCAGCCTTTGCAGATTGAAAGTCATCACAGTCTGAGTCATACGCATCAAGATCATCGGCTTGGTAAGCTGCATTCTGTGTAGTGACAACGTCTTGTTCAGCAATCCCTGGATCAACAAGAAATGCAAGCTCCTCTTCATCAAGTTCCCTTCCTTGTGCCTGAGCATTCACCAGATAGATCTTCTCTGCAAACCATTGTCCATCCCAATAACAAAATAAGCAGATAACAAAATAAGCAGATCCAATCAAACACAAATCCAGAAACACTAAACTACACAAGCAGATTAAATAAACAATAACAGATTTAATAATTAACAAATAAAAACTGATAAAAATTATATTAAACTAAAACTTAAAAAAGTTAAAAGGAATTAAAACCTTTTGGAGAAAGCCTTTGGGACGAAGATCTGCGCTGAGCAGTCTTATGACCTAAACGACACCACCATAAACATTCTCGAACCACAATGAACCTTATCAACTCTCGAACCAAAAATATTAATCAAATCAGCTTTTAAGAAACTTCCCAGTAGGGGAAATTTTATACCACTTTTATTTCAATGATTATTAATATAAAACATATTAAAAATTAGATTGCAAGTAAATTAAATTAATTAAAGAGACAAAATTAAACCGAATATAAATTTCATTAATAATTAAAATTGGATTACAATACTTTTTGAAGGAAAATTACAATAAACCTAAAATCTATTTTGCATAAAAATTAAAATTAAAATAAAAAGGTACACCGAATTACAGATTTGATGGGGTTTTTATAGGAAAACCCTAGAAACCTATTGGTGAAGCTTCTTGATGAAGATATCAAATCCTGGCCATTAAATCTTCGCGTCTCTTTCTTCTCTTGATCTTGCGGCTGAGAATCATCAGGGGTCACATGGATCGCCCTCGTGGCAGGTTTTGTGTTTCTTGTGTTAGTTTGCTGCTGAAGTGGCAAATAAGGATTGGTGGATTGGTGTTTTGGTGTTGTTTCATCCAATCAAAAGAGAGATATTGGCCACGTCTGAGATGAGGACCACCAGTATGTTCATCCCGAATTAAGGGGGGATTTATTTAAGAAACGTGTGAATCACACGATTTAGGTAAAAGCCCAAATTATTCTTGGGTAATTTTTTGATTTAGGGTGAATTAGGGTTCGAGGTAAAATATGGTGACTACGTTTGTTTTTGGGAGAGAAAGAAGGTGATGGTGGGTTTTCTAGTTTGTATCGTCAATAATAAAGTGGGGTGTGGGTAAATGTTTTACGTTTGTGGTTGTGTGTGAGGGTTAAAACATGTGTGAGTTGACCAAACCAAAAGTTTATACAAAACTTTTTTATCCGTCCCATTTTTATCTTATTGGGCTTGGACCCAACTAATAACATTAAATTGATTTGTTTTTTTTGGGCTCTAAATGGACCAAAGATTTAATCCGTTGCATGAGTTGGGCTTGTAAACAAGACATGTCCATCAAATGGGCTTTTGAGCCCATTTACCCAAATGTGGGACCCACAAGGCCCAATGAACCTTTTTTAACTCAAATTCCGTCTTAAAACGACTTGTCATTTGGCTTCTTGAACTTTCTTCAAACACCGTGTCGGTTTTGCCGGTTTTTATGATCTTCGGTTCACTTTTGGTTCTTTGACTTTGTCTTTGTCTCTTTCTTGGACTTTTCTTCAACATTTGACCGTGAAATCCCGTGTCTTCTTTCCTTTTGATCTTTTATACCTATTTCACACAAAAACACAAAACCACGCGTAATTCCGACTTTTACGATATTAAACACATGATTAGGTCTTGTTTTTCCTTGATTTTAGTGGCAAAAGGATAAGTGTTTACACACTTATTAGTAACAAGTATGCTTATAAAGTTTCAGTGGATGAATTCCAGTCAAAGAAATTGTTAACAAGTTTCGGTCATCAGTAATGGCAATACCCGCAAAGATATATCCATGTGGCCATTGCACACGGAACTATACGTTGTTAGACTGTGCTCTAATGAATTTGTAAACTACTAAAGTTGAACCGTGAAGGCACTGTGAAATATAAATATGTGTCTACTGTGATTGTTATTACTGCGTATTTATTTTAATATGCAGTTCTAAATCTTTAATGTGATTATCTTGATGATTGAAATCTGGCAACCATTACAGATGTGAGATGACTATGGGACTCCCTTAAAAATTTTGAGTACCGCAAGTAGTCCTCATTCCTCAAGATAAACATTCAACCATGAACCGTGAGACCGGAGATGAAGATGTCAATGAAATTATGTGTATTGTTCGTTGTTGTCATGAAGATGTCTATGAGATTAACAATTTTGTTGAATGGATTTTAGCTTGGAGACGCAAAAGATGGCGCGATAGACATACATGATAAAATGCTCATTAAGGATTCAAGTGACGCATTAGGCTCAATCATAGACAGACTTTAGTTACTCTAACAAGTCACGTGCTATAGTTAATAGGATACAACGAATACGTATTCTCTAGAGAGTTGGTAATTGGTTGATGAAAAGCTCCACTATAATCAACAAAAGCAATTTTGGTAAATAGGTGTTTATCGCAAAGATGAAAACATCACCTTACAAAGATGTGATACAAAACTTATAATCACCATGTATGTCATATTCGTATAATAACTTATTGGTGTTTTTTTGTATGTTTTGATTATTGTGTTTTATATAACATATGTTTGTTTATTTCAAACTATATACTTTACGTTTGTTTGTTCATATATGGTTCCTTCTAACTAATAACTTCGTAATACACAGTGTCATTTACTATCTTCTTCGGCGATTTTTTTAAAATGCCTGTAAATTTCACGGGTCTTTTAGCTAGTCAAAATATATACATTGATATGTTTTATATTTGGTTATTGATGGATTATATGACCCCGCTAATAAAAAAATATAAAAAAAAGCATAAAATTACATTGAATATGTCCCAGCTTCACCATTTTGGTTCGGGCCCAATGGCCCATGGTGAAAGAATTAAGTTTTTCTAACAGATTATTTAAGTTATTTGTGTGAAAGTTTGTTATAAACAAATAATAAGATTTGTAGGTGTAAGAACTAGCCCAACGAAATTTTTTTTTTTCAAATTGTGCGAGTTACAACGCACGTTGGTGGCTCCACGACCAGCCCAACGACGTTGCAACATGAGAGGCTCCAGTATGGTAACGTCGCCAACACGTGCAACACAAAAACATTTATAAAGTGATTTATCATTTTATTTTATGAATACATGTATAAAAGAGAATTTATATGTAAATTTGAGTGTGTTAATAATTACATGGCGACTTATTTTGTAAATGTTTAATTTTTTTTTTTGTTCTATCATTTTTCTTTTTTAAATTAGTTCGGTGTGAGCAACATGTCAGCAAACTGGTTTAACTTAAACTGATTTGGTTTAAAGCCGGTATTTGATTAGATTTTAATCGCTTTACTTCGGTTATAATTTGTTCTGGCATGGTTCGATTTTAACCGGTTTTTTAAGCGGTAATAACCGGTTACGACACCGCCGGTTCAGTTTGAGGAAAATCAGGCTACTTAAAGCAGTTTCTTTTCCTAGAGGTGAAGATAAATTGTTCACCTTCATACACAATCGCACAAACATTCATATCTTTCCTAAACAAGTTGTAAATTTCTCTCTTCATTTATACGAATACCAATGTACAAATTAGGCTGGCTTGAACAGCCTATACAAAATTCAAAAAGAGAAAAAAAAAAACAGAACCAAGGACTTTTTGAGATTTTTTACTTTTCTTTTCCTTCTTTTCTCCCTATAAATTTTACACATAATATCCAACAGTCCCACTTCAACAATCTACAAAACGTTCGCGTTCATCTATCAAAGAATGGTACAAAAAATATAACATCCGTTTTACGACTTCAAACCAGCTCCATTAGTAAAGGGTCACCTGCTGCCATTAGTCTTATAAGCTTAATAAATTCTTCCTCACTTGACACACTCCATGGATAAACAGCTGGTGCTTCAGGAGAATAATAACTCAATGTAGTGTTTGAAGGTGCTTTTTTCTTATACGCCATTGTGTTAAGCACGGAGTCCAAATTCTCGGTGGAGTCCATTGATACAAAGAACATAGGCATAGCAACCTTTTGGTGGATATCAAGATTTCCCACAAGATTGACGAGGTCTTGGAAGTCGTTTACAAGCCTCCGGGGAACATAGAACACCTCCGAGCTGCAAATTGTGAGACTAGAGTCGTGGCTCGTCATATGTTTCTTGTAATTGACTTGAAAATGAACCGGCATTGAGTTCACCACTTTGTTCACCATTTCCCCTTGTTGTCCATACCAATCTTTATTTCCATCGAATGAAACTGTGGTCCAAGATTTTGACACCTAAAAAGGTTGGACAGAGAAGTAATTGTCATTCTGACTTTCTCATATGTAAAGGGCTTACAAAATGTTGAACTATCAAGCAATTTATTAAAGAAAAAAGAACAGTCAAGTTAGAATAATTGTAATTTTTTAAGCATTTAAGCTAGTGATAAAATGAAAGGGTATGTGGCTTCATAACGGGTCACAGACGAGTATTTGTGGTACAGGACAGGCAGGGTCGGTTGGGCTGGTCAAAGACTCTTCATAGTCCAAGAAGTTATATCTTATTCTTAAGTGTGCCAAATATATCATGTTTTCTAACAGCTTTCTTTTAACCCATTGGATAGGTTAGAACTCAAACTTAGCACAAATCAACCGAATTAACATGAAATAGGTCGAAATTGGCACCTGCAAATTTAGCTATTGAATCATTTTCATCAAGATCAACCTACATTATCTCAGCTATAACATTTTCAAGTCCTCTGGAACTTCAAACTCCCAGTTGTATGATTGACTTTGTCATATGGATCATGATGTGTGGGTGTATGATAGGATTATTAATGGTAAAACCGAATCCAATTGGGTGGTCTTGTAAAACCGAATCAGAACGTGTAGAATGATGAAGAACTATGATGGGCCATGACATCTAAAAGTAACAATATGAGTCGAGTCTAATCAGTAAAGACTCATTCAGATGGGAACAGGAAAAAATATTTATTCAGTGAAAAGTCAATTAAATAAATGGGCAGCTGAATAGAAAACATGGTACATTTGTCGGTCATGATATGAAAGAAAAACATGTGAACTGTTATCTCATGTTTAATGTGAACTATTTGGGCATTCATTATGTCTGATTGTTTAGACATGCGTAGAAGAAAGTAAAACAACAATAACAAGAAAAGTCGTACCTTGTCTGTTATCCAGAGCTTGGTCTTATCTGCTTGTACTAAGTTCCAGTAATTAAGCACTGTGTTGTCTTGCAGAATTAAAAACCCTTCTGCACTTGAAAACCTATCAAACAACTTTGGAAGTTGCCTGCCATGAAAAGAAGTATTAGAGGGGGTGAGATTTCAATTCATTTATACGATAAAAGGGTCAACTTGAGTTACATATTAGTGCAAACCGGTCAAAGGGGTAAACTAAAAAGTTTTAACTCGTCAAACGGATTAAACATCCCCCCTTAGGATACTCGAGTAGTTAAGAGTTAACAACCTGCTAAAAGCTTTACTCCATTGAATATATATTTAATTTAGCTTCATACTAAGTGTTAATATATTTACTATTGTTATCCATGAAAAAAATAATTAAAAACAGATGGTTGCAGGTCAACCCAACCGGCCGACCCACTTTGACCCGCAGGAAAGGTGGCCCATTACCCAACGTGCCCATTTACCTACAGAGAAGTTCAAATTAAAAATAATATGATAATTGTCACATTATTAATTGTGTGAAATAGATGGTTTAACCAAATTCAATCAACTACCGGTACACACCAACAGATTAACTTTTAATACACTGGATTGTTAGATATTGATAGGACACCTACAATAACACCAACAATTGATACTCCAAATCAAAGTTTTTTGGGCCTTGTTGGGTTATATTTGTCTGTTCTCCATTTACAATTTTTGTAACGTAAACAAAGTTATGATTTTCTAGATGAAAACTATATTGAAACATGGTCAGTAATCATCGTAGAAAAAAATGATGAAAATGAAAGCATAAAAGAGAAACTTTTAAGGGGTTAAAAGACTAATCTCTTATGAAAAACAATCAAACATATTTATTATTTTGGTAACTACAGTTTCTGAGCTGCAAAAACATTAAAACGGGGTTCATAGCATGTAAACTAATTTCAATTTTCTTGAAAAATGTAAACACTTGTTGAGCACAGCTTTGGCAAGTTTTCACTTTTTAGCAACTAACAAGTGAAATAACATGAAACAAAAAAGTTACGTCTTAGTCCAAGACTCCAAGGACACACATATTTTCATCTGTCACTTACATTTCACCTTACTTATAACAAAATTACTAAAGCACGCGATGAAAATGGTTACTTTCTACTCTAAAGGCATTTTTCTTAATGAGGACATACTATGAAAAACAAACACTAAGTATTACAAAACAGTGACCGTAAATCATGTAATAAGGAGAGTAAAAAACATATCCAAAAATCACGTACTTGTAGAGGTAATCCAAGTGGCCTTCTTCTACAGCAAGTTCACCATTCTTTTTTTCTGACAAGATGACCACAGCCTTGAATATCCTTCCATACAGCAATCTCCATTCAAGAGCCGTACGTTCAACGGGTCCATTACAAAACATAATAAGCACAACATTCCCGAAATTCTTTCTCCACCTAATCAAATTCCCAATTTCATAATTTACTGTTCCCGTTTCTTCAACTCCAAGATGAACAGATGGTAGCTTCTGAGGTACAAAATCCTTTCGATCACCATGACCAATCGATGGTCTTGGCCTATGCAGTTCAAGTGTCATTAAACGTGGCTGCAGATAACCAACTGCAATCAAATCTTGTACCCATGCAGCTGCAAATTTCACATCTTTCTCGGTCCAAAACCCTTCTTCAGCCATTGCATAGCTCAGTTCCATTAATATCTCAGACAATCTATGCTTATCTGATTTCCATGACACCAAAAACTTAATCAAACGACCCACATTAACATGTAGATCCTTTTCCTCCGCAAACGGGTACGCTTCAATTATATCGTATCTATGCATAGTAGGAGGATAAACCACAACATACCCACCAATCTCCCACAATAGCCTTTGAGCCCAATACCCTCTAATCACATCCGATGCCATAGAACTAACAGAAACCGGAAGCATCAAACCCCAAAACGCCGAATAATGATGCAAAGTATTAAAAGAATTCATAGGCACCATAGTCCCTTGAGGAAACGCAACTTTAGGCGCATGCTCATCAAACCTAATATCAAAAGGCTCTAAACTCGGCTTCCTAGTAAAGTAAAAAACCGAATCAACATCAGGCAACCCATTACTAATCCCTTGCTGAATAAACTGTTTTCCACCAAAAACCTCCGTATAATACTCCTCACGCTCAATCTCACCCACATTTTCCAACGGCAAACCCCTAGGCCAAACCGAGCGTTGACCAAAATGCACATAAGGATTCACAACACTCCTATTCTCGAGATCATGCCTATACTGCAACACAACTTCTTGCCTAGCACTCTCGCCAACAAGCTCCACATCAAAATGCTTACCTAAATCATCATCTATAACCTCACCTCTATCATCGGCATCATAAATCTTTTTAGCACCATGTTGTATAGCAAACAAATAACCAACATTCTTCCTAACATAGCTATCATAAGGCAATAAATCAACTACCCTATACCCCAACTTAGCTTGCACCTCTAACGACAAAAAAATAACACCTTTAACATACCAATCATTCGGAGTACGCGAATTCCCAACCGCAAGCACTTGCCACCCCTTAATCCTCCCTAATCTCCTAATCGAATCAGTCGCGTTATCAGAAACCGAAACAACGATCCATTTTTCAGATTTGAAACTTGCAAAAGGCGTGATCTTGTCAACTAAAGGTGAAATTTGGTTATAATTGATCACCGGAAAATCGATTTTTTCGAGGTTTGCGGATTGGGTTTGGAAGCAAATGAGAGCAGCTGAGTTACCCATGTTTCTTAAATTGAAAACCAATGTTATAGTTAAGATTAATGTAACAATTGCGATGATTTTGTATAGATTTTCTTGAACCCATGTTGAGAAATCAAGTGATTTGGAGATTGAGGGGCGATTGGTGCGTGTGGTAATTGGTAAAGGGTGTTTGGAAATGGGGTTTAGGTTTGGATCTTGTTGGACTAACATTGGATTGAAGTTAGCAGCACCCATAAAAGGGGTGTTTGGGATTGGGGTTTAGGGATCAAGAATAACACAGAGTCAGTTTATGTGTATTTTGTAATGAAGGTGAGGTGGATGGAATGGGAGTGAAGAAGGAAGGGTGTAACCGACAGTTGATGATGTTTGATTTCTTAACTTACTGGTATAGTTGTTGGATGTAACTTCAAGTTAAAGGTTACTGCTACATTGGTGGATTTGGTAGATTTGGTGGTAGTGGGTCCCATTTAGCAGGGATTAATCCAAGATAATCACATTGTAATGTAGTGGCAAGAAGTATATATTTGTTTGAGAACTTAATTGATGGTTAATTTTGTGTTTTTTTTTAATAAACTTGGTTAGATCTTAAACACTTTTTTCTTAAGAATATTAAAAATCTTTAAAAAAAAAATTTTATAACAAAAAAATAGAGATAACTTTGTACAAATTTAGGGACCAATTTTCAAAAAAAATTGTAAATTTTTGATCATTTTAAAGAATTTTTTTGAATATTTTAAAGACATATGTTTTGTAAATTTTCAAATATTTAAAAAAAAATTGAATATAAAAAAGTTGGTATTTGGCGGAACCATCTTAAGTCCGCAAAAGCGCGCAATTGACCAAGTCAAGCGAAAGGGCGGGGGTTCGAATCCGGGCCCCGACATGGTCAGTCAGTGTTGCCTAGGTAATTTACCGGGATATGCCTTCTTTGTTGGGTGAGGGGCTCGGTTCCAAAAAGGTACACGGACTTAAAAAATTAAATATATGTTAAAAGATTTCGAATAACTTTAAAAAAAAGTCTAAATTTGCTAAACCATTGTTGTAACACCCGCTCCGATAAAAAGACAAAGTACCACGTTGTGATGTCATAGTCATATCAGAAACATAATATAAAATTTCTAAATACTTATTCATTAAAATATGATAAAATATCTTTCACAAAACAAAATTTTAAAAATAAAAGGGTTCAAAAGTAAATGCACTAAAAACATGTCTTCAGCACATATTGACTCAAGGGTAAACTCCTAGACCGCTCTCATCCCAGCTTTACTTCCGAGTTTTTAGCTTAAAACTTGTTGCAGGAAAAAAAATGCGGTTGAGCTAACGCTCAGTGAACAGATATAATATAAACATTGTAAAGGTATAGGGATATATTGGATCTGCAAATCATAAGTCATAAGGTTGCGTGTGTAATAATAAAGGATAAAGAAAGTGTAATCGGAAATGACCACGAGCCCAGATAATTGTCTAAACATGCTACATGAATAAACCAAACACATATATCGCATGCAGTTGCATGGTTCTCCCAGAAATTGTACATAGGCGGCCAAACCTAATGTACCAGAAGCGATATGGGGTGTATTGCACACAACTCATTCACTAAATATCATATATCATAACAGATCACCTAGGATGCATCCATACGCCCCCTGCAAAAAGGAATCACATAACAAAATAGTCAACAGAAAGGGAACGTCAGGACTAATCACACCGCCCAGATAGTGTCATGCCACCGGTGCACCGATGACATGGTCATGGTACCTCCATGACTAGTTACAGGCGAGCTCGGGCAAAGGGTTTAAGGCAATAACAGTTTCAGATAGGTTGAATAAAAGTTATCATATGGTGTAATAAGAAGCATAACAAATCAAAAGGTCACAATGAACATATCAAATCGGAGTCATATCAAAAAGGATCATCATACGAAAGTCAAGAGTTATAGCAAACGGAAAATAAGTCAAAGAGATGTTCTTACTAAAAGAACGGAATATATGTACCTTTAGTAAACGCGTACACACGAAATCGCACACAAACACTAACGAAACTAATTAAGTGTCACCGGAACTATAAAACATATATACATATATATTACATGTCATAAAGTAGATCATACTACCAAAGTTATCCTAAATAGGTGGTTGACTTACTAAAAATCATAGTTTCCAAATTTAAAACACCTCGCCGGTATATAAGGTAAGATTCACTACTTAGTTACCCTATAGAAAAGTTTCTATAAGTCCTTAGAAAAATCACAGAGGCTCCCTTATGGGTCTATAAGGCATATGTAAAAGGGTTTAAGCCCATTATTTACCCAACCCATTATATGACCCAAAAGCCCATTATAAGCCCAAAACCAGTCTAGTCAGAACATACCAATTACATGACATGTTTAACCCACTTAAACACCTTCTTAATTTTTATAAAACATCAAGGGGATGTACCAACATATGAATAATATCCATCTGAAGTGGCTTAACAAAATTCATTATGGTTAAGGAATTAGAATTTTTATGGTGAACTTAATATTTTTAGTCTTAAAAATCATATTCTGACCACTTGACTTGTAAGACCAGAAATTCGTACTTTTGAGACTCATAAAAATAATATGAAAAGTAGACTCAAAGTAGATATTATTAGGCTCAAGAATCATGTAAAAAGGTTTTATAAAACTCGTTTTATGATGGTTACAAGTTGACCTTTTTCCCAAACTACACAAAACCCTAGTTTCAAAAAATGTATTTACCTATCTAGATTGCCTTAGGATGTCTAGATCTTGCATATAATGATGTAATAACTTATTTAGAACCCTTAGGGGCTGTTTAAACATGGATATAAACATGTGTGATCTAAAACCTAATTCAACCACCTAAATTATAAGATTAGGGTTTATAAAACCCTAATATCATTATACATAGAAAAATAATAAAAACTCCATGGTGACACATGGATTAGGGGTGTATAAACTTACTATAGATGATTGTTATGATGATGGAATCATCACAACACTAAGAAATATAAGGAAGGAGGAAAGATGAACAAGAACACCACCAGATATCCCTAAAACTCCAAGGTTTCAACAATGGAGGTACAAGAAGAGAGCTTTAGTAGTTTTTATGAAGAATTTGTGTTATGAAGCCTTATGGGACGAATTTCATTTATAAGGGGAGAAGGCTTTGTTATTTTTAGCATGTCTTAAAATAAAAAGGGGACATGTTTTATTTACTTTTGCATATTTCCTCAAAATAAATACAAATCAAGTTAAATCAAATATCTTTCTTGTTTTATTTAGTGTAAATCGGCAATAAAGAAAATATATGAGAGGACAAAATATTTTATTAACCAAATTATAATATACATAAAATATATTCTTAAAAGCCTTATACTCTTTTCTTAAAATAAGCAAAACTTCAAAAATAAAAGATTGTGTGTCTAAAACCTTTTAGACTTCATTCCTAAAATAACATAAACTCTAAAATAAAATATTTTGGTGTATATACACCCATATGACCAAAATTTAGACAAAATATACATATATATAACTTTTTTTCTTAAAAACCATTACCTTATTAAAATTTTCTATTATTTTTAAAATTCATAACCTAAGGTTTAATTATTTAAATTTCTTAATTACTTTCGAATTCACATTTATATCATATGAAATAAAATGAAAAACATATTTTTAAAATGAAATGAAATGACAAAATTTATTTCTTCAAAGTTTGGATTTTACAATTGCTCAACGGTCAAACTAATTGAAAATTTGCTCAAAAGATTAAACTCGTTATAAGTCACAACTACAGGGACAAAACCCAAGAAAAAAAGTAAAAGGGCTATTTCTGTTAAATCCAGATGACCACGGGAATCTTTTTTTGCAATTAACTCTTTTATTTGATCTCAAAGAAACTTTATTATATAAACTTTTGTAAGTTTAGTTTACAAGTTGAAGTTATGTGAGAACTGAAATTAAATTAGAGTTAATACCTAATTTAGAATGGGTTAATATAGTGTTGTTAACCTATTCTACATTAGGCGTGTGAATGACGTCGTTTTGTTGGGTCGTTTTAAATGCATTTAATTAATTGCATGAATGTTCATTGGTGTTGCTTGCTTTCATGATCGCAAGACTTTCGATTATTGCCTTTGCTTGTATCTCATACTCTTCAATGCTTAATCTATAAAACCCGTATTTAAAAGTTACGAATATTAAATACGCAGTTTTAATTATTAAAAAGAACTATATACAATTATTCAGGAAAATAATTATTGCGAAAGTATATATGTTAACACAAAGACAGTTACGTTCAGAACCTAAAATTAATACGAAGGTACGTGGATTTATTTAAGTTTAAATAAAAAAAAGAAAGAGAAAGAAGGCCTTAAGGCCAGCCAAAAGAAAGAAAAGAAAAATTGGGCTCAAGCCCATTTTAGTGCACAAAGAAAAAAAACGGGAGTTCCCCCTTTTGTCAAATCTGAACGCAGACACAAAAAAACGGAGGTTTGGGTCTAGGGTTTTGGCCGCCAGCATTCAAGATAAAAAAAAGAGATTGATCTTGTCTTTTTTTTTATTTCGGGATTAAACAACTTTGTCTTCAAATCAAATAAGGTAAACACTCTTTTCTCTTCTTCTTCTTTAAATCTAGAATTAAGGAAATTCATACCAAGAACTCTTGAATCCCAAGTATTAAATTTTGTAATCATTTAAGCAGTCGGGTTTTGTTATTACACGCGGAAAACCGAGAGTTTTAATAACTCTCGGTGGGTTTTAGTTGACAATCGGGGTGAAGAAAACACAGCAGGGGTGCGTTTGGGACTGCAGTTCCAGCAAGGGTGCGTTTGGGACTGCAGTTTCCAGCAGGGGTGTTTGGGTTTATGAGCAGTAACAAAAACCATGGGAACTTTAGAAATCAGTGGGAACCGAACAGTGGGAACTTTGGAAATCAGTGGGAACCGAACAGTGGGAACTTTAGAAAATCAGTGGGAACCCGTATAGGTAATCAGCGGGTAAGTTAAACAGAAAATGGAGACTTTATTTTGAGATTAGCGACGGTTTTTGTGACACTAAATTACGTCGCAGATTTGGTTAAAGCAGTTTTATTGACAGTTTTAAAAACTCACCTTTTAGTCACACTTCTTTTAGTGACAGATTTTATGTTGCTAAGTCAAATAGACAGATTTAATATATTTGTCGAATTGTTTTAGTGCGACCGAGAAAGGGGTATCTCCGTAGGCTCGAGATATAGTTAAAATAATAAAAATGAAGATTTTAAATTATACCTTTTATTACTTATTTTTACAAATATCTTAATAATATATTTAAATGAATTAAATTAAAATAGTTTTATAATATTTAAAGGGTATAATTTTATTAAGGAAAATATAAATGATTTTGGAAACTTTCTAATTTAGGAAACTTTCTATTTTTAGCAGGTTACCTAGTATAGTATTAATATAGCGTCAGAATACGTTTGTACCGTAATTAATAGTAGAACGATAATACATTAAAAAGGAAATATTAGAATACCGAGACTTATCAGTTTATATATACACAGTTTTCCAAGAATAAAATAAATAAATGAGAAGCCAATAGGATCAGTAAATTAAATAAACGAATATCAGTTAACTTATTCGTGTCCTTTATTCATGTAGCTCGCGTGAAATCAGAGTAGACTTCCTGTCAGTTGATCTCGGTTGGTTACTAAACACGAGGTACGGATTTCCCGTCCTTTAAGTAAGGACTTCCTTTATATGCATGATTAGGATTTCCTGTCTACAGCCAAATGTTTTCCCCAGTACATGTTATAAATTATCTGAAATTAATTTAATAACTAAGATATTGCCTGAGCCTTATATACAAGCATGATCAGTCAGTAGTACTAGTTACGGAGGTACCGTAACCATGACACTTGAGGCACCAGTGTCATGACTCACCTGCGGGAGACTGATATCCCGCAGCGTTCCACTCAGTTCAGCTTGGCCATTTTACCAGTTTTATTAGTGGGGCGTATGGATGCATCCTAGGCTTATCAGTTTACAGTTATCAGGTGAATGTGGTGTGTGCTCTACATCCTTCACACTGGAGTTGATCCCTCCACCCAGCACAGTAATTAGAGGTCACCCCTCTACAGCATGACGAGGTCACCCTCCAGTTATTAATGCAACAGTTGTTACAGCACATGACCTATATAAGCTCTTGGCAATTAAAATACAGTAAATGCATGTTTTCATATTTAACAGATAACAGTTCAGTTTTATTATTCATAAATCAGACTTATCAGATTTTCTACAGTTTTCATCACATTCCGCATATCAGTCTTTCAGCTTCAGTAATTATTAATTATTTCAAGTTTAGTATATTCTTATCATGCATTATATCTGTTCACTGTGCGTTATGCTTAGCCGTAGTTCTTTCATGTTCTAACGACAGGTATACCAGGATACTCTTAAGATTCTGAGAGCATGTGCATTGGATGGAAGCAGTACAGACTTCTTTACTTTATGCACTTCATCATTTTATGTTGCTGTTGGACATTGTTCAGTATTTTCTTTCAGTGTTTATATTTATCATGATTTGAGCTTGTTGGATTACCGATGTTTGATTCCTGTATTTCCGTTATGATCAGTTAATATTTTAGGACATTTACCTTATGCTTTGATGACACGCCATAAATACACGTAACGGTCCACTTATCCAAGTGGGGTGTTACAATTATGGTATCAGAGAGCAAGGTTCGACATGTAGGCTCTAAAACTTGACCTGTGACTAGTCGGTAGTCACCAGGAATTTCTCAGATTTTGGCGTTGTTATCTTTCATGGTTCTCATGCATTTATCAGTCAGTTTTCAGTTATCAGTCGGTTTTTTTTAAGTTTTTGAGTAAGTAAAAGGTTGGTACATGACTGGCCGTATTTAGTCGCATGTGCTTTTTTGCGAATTTTGTTTTAGTGAACCGACCCATAGGCGTTCACCCTTGCCAGTTCATATTTTTGTATAGATGAACTGACCATTGGCGTTCATCCTTACTCATGTCATATTCATGCTTTCAGTCGAATATTACTTGGTGAACCAGCCCATATACGTTCACCAATGTTAAGATCAAATTTTCACGCTTTACAGTTGAATGTTGTTTTGTGAACCGATCCATAGTTGTTCACCTTTGTCATATCATGACATTACATAAAAATTTGACAAGTATGGATTTGGACTACAACCACCCATATTTAGTCCCAGATCGTAAATTTCTATACATGACAGTTCTCAGAAAATTTGACAAGTATGGATCGAACCAGAATCGCCCATACTTAGTCACATGCTTTCTCCTGTAAATTTTGTGGATTGAACCATAGCCATCCACATCAGTTGATGTTAAACCTCAATCGATTATCCTTCCATCTTCTTTGTATCAGTCAAGTTTTATGCTCTCAAGTGGATGTCGTTTTCATGCTGATTAAGTTCATGTCTCCTTGTGAGGATTTCATTTTCAGCAAGGTGGTGATGTTTTCATGCTAAGATACAGAAGAGTTACAGTAAATCATTGTTTTCATAATAAATCATGTTTGATCTTCATCAGGCATTTCGTCATGCTGACCATTGTTGAAATTTCGTTTAAATCATATTCTTGAAACTCTGTACAACTAGCTTTAAGTCCACGCAGGAATTATCAGGCTATCATGTTACTCATTTCAGTTTATTTTACTACAGTATAAATCAATTTATTACGTTGATCATGTCAGACAAGTGACACCAGTATCGATCACCCCATAAAATTTCCACCAGTGCCATGTACAGTATTCCATATGTACCCCATGTACAGTGTCTCAGTTATACTCCATGTACAGTATTTCATGTGTACTTCACGTACAGTGTTTCAGATATGCTCCATGTGCAATATTCATTTTGTACTTCATGTACAGTAGTCCTGTGTACTCCAGGTACCATACTCCATGGATATTGCTAATCGATCCTTAATCATCTTAGGCGTTTCCACTTGTCGATATTCTACCAGGTGCTGATGTTGCTCGTGAGTTAAACATTTTACTAGATGCTGATGCTGCTAATACTTTGAGGACCTCACAAATGCTGATGTTGCTGATACTTTGGAGATTTCTCAAGATGTTTATGCTGCTTATACTATGAGGACTCTACAGAACAAGGACGAAAACTATAAATTTGAAATTTCTGACAAGAATAAATTTCAACCATCGGACACTACCATTCCATTTCATGCTTTTACCTTCTCAGCTAGATGTCACACTTCACTCAGCTAACCTTCCATACAGAAGAGTGGGAACTGGAACCCAGCCGGCCACTCAGCAGAATAGTTACATGAATCACGGTCATGATAATGACTGTTATAAAGTGACAAACAAAGCAGTAGTGACAACCACCATGCTTATAATTGCTCAGTCAGTAACCATCGAAAATCCGGAACGGACGTGACCAGAAATACAAGAGGTCAGTAGTCTAACCGGTCCGCCAATCCTAGCAGTTACCAAAAAATTTCAGCCTTGTGCAGATTCATCTACTAAAACACGTGTCAAGACATACGTCTCAGGTATCAGACACATATCAGGGCACCAGTCATTGTACACGTCATATGAATCTTTTCTCAAAATATGAGTCAGAACTCATAACTCCAGTATGTTTCTAAATCAGGCCCTTAGTAATTCAGGGGACCCTTCAGAAAGGGGTATACCCATTCTATTATGCCATGCAGGAATCAGTCATTAAAAATTCAGTCACCACCACTAGAGTATTATTCAGATTAAACACGCAGTGTTCATTCTATGAGGTTACAGATGATTCAGTGAAGAGTCGCCATATTTACTTCACGTGTTCCTATGTCAGCTTTATCTTAAATCAGGTGGCTACCTGCCTCTCAGCCAGAAAGGACTCAACAGTATCACCATATTTATTAAAGTCTTATTTTCAGTTAACGACGAGATCCGTCTTACTAAATCCCAAATATATTCATCATACTTTCTGCCAGAAAAATCAGTACAAATTATTTCTTCCTTACAAGCGCGTGACTTATCAGTCCATAGCTACAAAGACTTGTAGCTACCAGTTATAAGTTCACTTCTGAGATTCCTTAAAATTCATGATCAGCAGATTATTCCAGCGTTCTCAGATATAATTTCAGAAAGTTTTCCAGAAATTCCTTCCTAACCACGAGGCAGAATTTAACATCAAGCTTGTCTCAAGAATAGAAACTGTTCCAAAACTCTTTATGGCGTGAATTCAGCTAAGTTAAAAGAGTTGCAGCATATGCTGCAAGAATCACCGGCACGAGACTTTATTCGCCCTGGTGCACCACCAGGAAGTGCCCGGTTTCTGTGTATCAGGAAGAAGGCCGGTATCATGAGATCACGTATCGACCACTAAATTTTTTGACAAGATCACCATTCTTAATCAATGTACATTCCATAAATAGCAGGTTTATCTGATCTGCTACGATGTCTTAAACATTTTCCAGAACAAATTTCCGATCATGCTACCATCAGTGGTGAGAGAAAGAACATGACGTTTCCAGACTGCTGTTGCACATATTACAGTCTCTCTAAAAATTTTGATTTTATACTTCTGAGCTCCCTAATACTCCAGCTATAGTATAAGGTTTATGAATAAAATTTTTCCATGAGTTCTCAGACAAAATTGTTAGTATACTCACTTATTACATCCTGAAATGCTAAACTCTAGAGAAGCACACGAGAATCATCTTCTCACGATCATGTAGATTCTCGATAGGAGAAGATTATATACGCAGCTTTCCGGATGTGATTTCCAGTTGAACAAGGTGGCGTTTCTGGGCCACGTTATTTCAGCAGAAAGAAGTTTCAGACAATTCTGCGAAGGTGAAGGCCATCACCAGATGGTCAAGGCCGACGCCCATGATTAAAGTACAGATTTTCTGGAACTCAGCTGACTACTACCGCAGAAGTGCTGACAGTTCTCACGATTAGCTTTTCATGACTAAGCTTACGCATAAAGGAGAGGACCTACACTAATAGTTTGTATTCCATAAGATCCTACGCCAAGAGAGATCTAATTTACCGAGACTCATAGTTCTTTCATGACTATTCACCCAGATTCCACCAAAATGTACCAAAATTCCAGGCAGGATTTGGATAGGAATAGTATAACACGTTGAGTCAGCTATGTTCATATCTAATACCTACCATTCCAGCAGGTTTAAGATAGAACGCCGTCATGCTAGCAAGTTATTACCACCAGTAGAAATTCTGGACCGAAAGGAGACAAGACACCATGGATATTGTTATCAGTTTACCACAAACCCAGAAAAAGTATAATACTATCTAAGTCATTGTCGACCATGTAATCAGCCTACGCATTTTCTTTCATCCGAAAGGATTACGCAGTAGTGGACCTGCGAAGAATTCAGTAATAAATCGTATGATTTCAAGGTATTCCATCAACAATCTTGTCAGATAGAAATTAGCGTTCGCGAAATCGCGCTCACATTCACGTTTATTTTTACTTTCATAGGTTACGTCTCATTCGAAGTATGATGCCATTTCAATTCATGTTTTATGTTATCTCATGATTTAAGCTCACGTTCGCGTTCATAACATTTTTCACGTTTAGGTTCGTGTTCCATCTCACGATACACGTTTCCCAGCTTGTTAACGTGTATGGTCACAGAAAACTTAAGAAACCGGACTCAAGTGTAGCATAGCTTTTCCATAACCAGGCAGACGTTTCACATCTCAGACCATATCGGTTAGCATTCCTTCCTCATTCAGCATACGTTCATGATATGTTATAGTATCACGCTCACAGTATGTTTCACGTATCACATACATGACATATTTCATGCACAGCACTCCTTTTATGATCGCGAACCACATTCACAATGGTTCACGTAGTTCGTCCCTATATATTCTCAACAGCTTGCTCAGAGATATAAATGTTATCTTTTCAGGATAGTTGTATGTACCGTTTCATGTATACTACATGCTACAGCTCATTTCATTCTATCAGATTCAGAAATCCATCTTAGGTATGGAACCAGAAACTATTCAACATCATCAGGACAGGGTCATCAGGACCAAGATTTTGTTCATTATGTTTAGACCTTTGAAGGAATCATTTCGAGCGGGAAGCCATTCGAAACGGAGGAGTCCATCCGGACCTCTCATTTCTTTTCCTTTAATAAATCTAGTTAAGTCCTTTCAGTCATGTCATGTTCCATGTTCTCTTTAGCCATGTCACGTTACATGATCATTTCAGTCATGTCAGGTTTAAACCTATCAGCAGCATTATGTGTTAATTAGAAGACAAATTATCCTTCAGCTTATTTATCTTTTCAGTTTACGTATTCTTTCAGTTCTTATAACTTCATCAGCTTATTACCTTTAATTCGAGGACGAATTTCTCCTTTTTAGAAGGGAAGAATTGTAAAACCCAGTACAGTCGTATCCTTAATTCGGGGACGAATTATTCTTTTTAGAAGGGAAGAATTGTAAAACCCGTATTTAAAAGTTACGAATATTAAATACGCAGTTTTAATTATTAAAAAAACTATATACAATTATTCAGGAAAATAATTATTGCAAAAGTATATATGTTAACACAAAGACAGTTACGTTCAGAACCTAAGATTAATACGAAGGTACGTGGATTTGCTAATGTTTAAATAAAAAAAAGAAAGAGAAAGAAGGACTTAAGGCCGGCCAAAAGAAAGAAAAGAAAAATTGGGCTCAAGCCCATTTTAGTGCACAGAGAAAAAAAACGGGGAGTTCCCCCTTTTGTCAAATCTGAACGTAGACACAAAAAAACGGAGGTTTGGGTCTAGGGCTTTGGCCGTCAGCATTCAAGATAAAAAAAATAGATTGTTCTTGTCTTTTTTTTTCGGAATTAAGCAACATTGTCTTCAAATCAAATAAGGTAAACACCCTTTTCTCTTCTTCTTTAAATCTAGAATTAAGGAAATTCATACCAAGAACTCTTGAATCCCAAGTATTAAATTCTGTAATCATTTAAGCCGTCGGGTTTTGCTATTACACACGGAAAACCGAGAGTTTTAATAACTCTCAGTGGGTTTTAGTTGACAAATCGGGGTGAACAAAACACAGCAGGGGTGCGTTCGGGACTGCAGTTCCAGCAAGGGTGTGTTTGGGACTGCAGTTTCCAGCAGGGGTGTTTGGGTTTATGAGCAGTAACAAAAACCATGGGAACTTTAGAAATCAGTGGGAACCGAACAGTGGGAACTTTAGAAATCAGTGGGAACCGAACAGTGGGAAATTTAGAAAATCAGTGGGAACCCGTATAGGTAATCAGCGGGTAAGTTGAACAGAAAATGGAGACTTTATTTTGAGATTAGAGACGGTTTTTGTGACACTAAATTCCGTCGCAGATTTGGTTAAAACAGTTTTATTGAGAGTTTTAAAAACTCAGCTTTTAGTCACACTTCTTTTAGTGACAGATTTTCTGTTGCTAAGTCAAATAGGCAGATTTAATATATTTGTCGAATTGTTTTAGTGCGACCGAGAAAGGGGTATCTCGGTAGGCTATACGTCTGTTGTCCCGGCCAAGGCACAGTGAGCATGACTCACCCAGACGGGGATGGTCAATCCCTAATAGATCTATTTATAACATTCGGGCGATTTACAACAATTTAACAGTTCCAATAATAATCAATCATAGTCAAGTTTATACAATCTAGTTATGTCCATTATGTGTTTGCATATTTTCTTTCCCAAAAGGGAAAGTTTTATCAAAAGTTTATATGGGGCTGTAAACTCACTTGGGAGTAGGCAATAGTTGTTTAATACGAATATCCAAATAAAGCTCACGCCAAAGTTATGCCTAATCAGATAGTACAATCTTAATAGATAGTACAAAGAACATATATGTATGCTTATAAAGATTTTATTCAGTTCATTTATGCTACGGTATTTATCTAAATAACCGTAGTTCAAGTAGCATCAATATTCATTTAAACTTGTTTATATAAGTTTTATTTCTAAGTAAACATAAAATGTTTAACTATTAATATCAGTTAGAATACATGTTTTTATAATAATCATTCAACTTACAATTAAGTTTCTTATTTAAGTAGACATAAAATGTTCTACTTAAAATATTAGTTTACGTTCTCCGTTCAAGTATTATAATCACTCTTTTACTACTAAGTTCCATTATTAAGTAAATATAAAAATTCTACTTAATATTAGTTCACGTTCGTAGTTCATGTATTATACTCATTCATTTAAGCTTTAATATTAAGTTTCATATTTTAAGTAGACGTAAGATGTTCTACTTAAATATTAACATCCAATTTATCCAACGTTCATATAAATTTTATTTTCTAAAAGTATATGAGTTTATGTATTAGTAATACATATTCATAATTGTTTATACAATTATTTCCTAAGTAAATATAAATATTTTATTTTGAAAAATAAAATTTAATATTTTATTTAACTTTAAAGTTTCCATAAATTGTTTTAATATTTATAAAACAATTTAAACTTAGGAATTTATACCTTAATTGTTATGATCCAAGTACTTAATTATGTTTTATTATAATTAAAAATAGATTTTAGAGTTAGGGGTTGTTAATGTTTCAGAATATGGCAAAACTAGTCCATCTATATTTTTAAACAAGTATAACTTTCGGATTTTACATATTTAGTACCTAGGGCTTGTTAAAGTTTCGGCTTATGGCAGATTTAGTCCCCCTAGTTATATCTAGGTTTTGTAACTTTACTAAAATTACAAAAAGCAGCCCCTAGGGCTTCTTTAAGTTTCGACAAATTACAAGAATAGTCCTTAGGGTTATAAAATGACAAAATAACTTTTAGAAACTTCCCAAAATGGTCCCTAGGGTTTAATTTGCCACGGATAGTATTTATTAAACCCTAGACTTTTGGATATTTAAATTTTCAGTCCTTGTGTTTACTAGTTTATCAAAACAAGTTTCATAAGTTACGGTTTTAGTCCTTAAGTTTTATAAATTGTCATTTTCATCCAAAAAAGTTTTTATAAGTTAGATTTTTTATAAAAACTTTTATTTTAACATTCAAACTTTATATGGGCTCATTAAATGGGCTAAACATCTAATGGGCTATTTTAGTGGGCTTAAATATATCTCAAGTCCACTAATTTATTTAAATGGGCTTTTAAATCATTTATTGGGCTTAATACACTTTTAGGTCCTTTAGTTAGTTAAATGGGCCTAAGTGTAATCTTAAATCTATTAAGTTACTAAAATTTATCAAATGGGCTTATAGGGTCCATTAAGTTTTGAATTAACATTTCATGGGCTTAACTAGTCCATTATCACTACTTTACATCCTATGTAAGTTTTAACTTAGGATATTCTTATAGGCTTATTAATGGCTTATTCATATCTAGTTTTAAATCTAAATAGAAGAATAAAACTTACAATTTGTTTTATGTGTTGTACCAAATTAGATCTAGGTGCGTTATAAGGTTACAATAGGGATGAGCATTTGGACCCGAATCCCGAAACCGAACCGGAACCGTACCGGAACCGTACCGATTCCCGGTACCCGAATCCCATTCAGTACGGTACCGGTACCACGAAATAAGGTGAAAAAAAATTCGGTACCACTAATTCGGTACGGGACCGGTACCAAATCGGGAAATTCCCGAAAAAAAACGGGAAAATCCCGATTTCCCGGTACCGGTACCGATATCCGAATCCCGTTCGGTACGGTACCGGTACCATTAATTTATGCTCGGGAAAAATTCGGTACCACTAATTCGGTACCGGTTCGGTACGGTGCCGGTACCGTGCTCATCCTAGGTTACAAGTAAGTCATAAGCCCTAGTAGGAGCTTATATCTCACGGCTAATATTAGTTATAGCTTATTAAGATAAGTCAAGTCTCATTTTAAGGTTGCGTGTAATTTATAAGTGTTAAAAAAATAGATCTAACTATGTACAAGTCAAGAAAACAAGTTACAAGTCCAAAATGAGATCTAAACTATGTCTAGACCTAAAAATCAAATATAGATCCATGTACACTCATATATAGCTCACGGCTATATTTCTAAATCTTGGTATTTCCAAGATGGACAGTTTTTAAGTCTTGTAAATATTTACAAAAACACATCATGATTATCTAAGTTACATGCATGTTCCCAAGGTTACTATCATTCCAAGAAAACAATATATAGCCCACGACTATATTGTTTTCTCCCAATATTCCCATAAGATCTATTTAGCTTATTTCATGTTTATCATGTTAAGTTAATACTTATCACTAGATCTAGGTTCATATAAGCATGCATGTACATTTAACCCATTTTAAGTCATATGTAACCCACGGCTACATTTATACTCATAAGTTATATTTTGTGATTTTTAATATCCCATTTAACATGTAACATTTCATATTCCATTATTCAAAACTTAGGAAACAAATCATATGGTCACCATTTATTTTAGCCGTGACCTTTAAGGTCATGGTTTTTATGATCTTTAAGTTACATAAGTTCATTTTATGAGATCTATGATTATTAGTTAACCATAGTCCCATAGAACAAGATTTGTAACCCATGCAACATTCAGATTTATAAAAGGTTTCATATGGTTTTTAAATCTAATTTAAAACAGAGAATACAAATCATATGTTTCTTATTAGAAGATTTTAAATCATGAACATGATTTTCATAATTATGCTGTGACCTATAATGGTCATGGCTTCATCAAATCTTGGTTTTAACATGTTATTTACTTGTGTTTATAGATATATGATGATGCATGCATGAAGAAATGAAAGAACATGATGTGTATACCTTTCTTGCCTAAACGTACCAAGGATGATCTTGATGAACAAGGAGATTTGAGATCTACTCAAGATGATGAAGAAAACCCTAGTTATAACTAAGTCGTGGCCTATAATGATTCGGCTAGGGCTTGTTTACAAGAGGAATGATGCTACCAAATGATTTGTAATCAAGATAGGATAAAGAGTTAGTTGATTTAATGAATCAACTTTGGATTTTTGTGGCTTGTAGCCGAAATGTAGAGAGAGAGATGAAGAGAGAAGTGAGATTGCATGTATGAGGGAATGTGTGTGTGTGTTTCGGCTTAAAGAGGCGAGATGGAAAGGAGGGCAAAAGGTATGATTCACCTTGGTAAGACACATTGTGCCAAGTGTCACCCCTTGCCTTTCCAAAGCAACTCTTCTTCTTCCACACAAGCCTATGTGCCGTGTTTAGCTAGCCAAAAGGGAAAATGGGCTTGTGTTGGGCTTATCATAAAGAAGGGTGATGATCTTGGGCTAGTCCAAGAGTAGTGTAGTATGCAAGGGATGTATGCATATGTCTAAACGGCTAAGCATGCATGATGTAATATTCTTCTTCAATTTGTTAAGTGTGGCACACACACATTGCTAGTTATAATTACATTACTTATTTTCCTAGTTGTAAGTCCATGGTCTTAGGTTATGAAGCTATTTTCAACAAAGATGTTAGTAAAAGTATAGTTACATGATAGACATGTTTATACACATCTTAAGGAAATATAACACATGAATAAGTGTTCTAGGATTATTGGGTGGAAATTTATTATATAAAATCATGGTAAAATCATGGATTTTACAGCACCACCCCGTTATTTTAGCTTTGTCCTTAAAGCTATTAAAAACGTAGTTATCTTTTAAGTGACGGATGTTCTTAGTATATGACTCATTTCAGACTCTCTCTCAGGTACTGATGACGGGATGAACGCGAAGTGGTCTACACCTAGGTTTCCCTTATACGTCCGATTGGGCATTAATGAAAGCTTCTGTTGCTATAGGTGAACAGAAGAGAATGCAAAGAGATTTTTATCCAGGTTGCACTATTCATCTGATTGATCAGTAAAAGAGACTAATGCTATGGATGGACAGGAGCAATGCAAAGAGATCTTTATCCGGATCGCATTATACATCCGATTGAGCAGTAAAGGAGACTGCTGTTGTGGAGGATAGGGAGGGAATGTAAATAGATCTTTATCCGGATCATACTATACATCCGATTGAGCAATAAAGGAGACTGCTACTGTGGATGGATAGGAAAGGAATGCAAAGAGATCTTTATCCGGATCGCACTATACATCCGATTGAGCAGTAAAGGAGACTGCTGATGTGGATGGATAGGAAGGGAGTGAAAAGAGATCTTTATCTGAATCGTACTATACATCCGATTGAGCAGTAAAGGATACTGCTACTGTGGATGGATAGGAAAGGAATGCAAAGAGATCTTTATCCGGATCGCACTATACATCCGATTGAGCAGTAAAGGAGACTACTGCTGTGGATGGATAGGAAGGGAATGCAAAGGGATCTTTATCCAAATCGTACTATACATCCGATTGAGCAGTAAAGAAGACTGCTACTGTGGATGAATAGGAAAGGAATGCAAAGATATCTTTATCCGGATCGTACTATACATCCGATTGAGCAATAGAGGAGACTGCTGTGGATGGATAGGAAGGGAATGCAAAGAGATCTCTATTTGGATCGCACTATACATCCGATTGAGCAATGAAGGAGACTGTTGCGGTGGATGGATAGACGCGGGCTTCTCAATGGGTGTTGTAGTCATACCTTTCCCGGATCTGGGAGAGGACCATTGGCGTTGTGGATTTGGTTAGGAGGACAAATCCATTGCAAATGGTTTCTAATATGAGGAGGACATGCCAGCATGTTTTATACATTGGGGAGGCTGGGAATGTACTATATATGCATCCTTTTCACGGGTGAGATATAGGTTATATCTCCACACCCGATGATGAAAATTGGGGGTTGTAGGTAAAACAAAACATCTTAACTATAACCCCTCCTATATCAACATCTTTAAGAAAAGACTTACAATTATACCTCAAGCTTGTGAGATTCAAACATTAGTTAATAGTACTAAAGTTCCTACCCAACAGAGAGGTTAAGATTATTGTTGATGGCGATTTGGTAAGAAGTTGCAAAGAATCTGCTTCATTCGCCGCGGTGCTGAGCGAGAGGGGCACAGAAAAGAAGTACCTCAAACGGTGGAAATAAAAGAAGATACCAAGAATAAAGAAGTGCGTGCCTTGTGGGGTGCCGTAACAAGGGTCATGCATTCACTATTGCTGGTTCAAAATTTGTACAAATTCTAAATTCTTAAGAGAGGAAATCACATCTCCCAGAGTCTGGTGGGTGATGGTATTGTCGAACTAATTGGACCCGAAGAGGAAAGAGGAATGTCCAAAAACAGGGGACATTCAACATCTCCTTACGAGGGATGTCGGACATAGCCCTAAAAAGTACACCCATTGTGAGTTGGATGTGCCTTTCAGGTTTAGGGTTGCCTGAGTGGTGGATATAACCCTGCAAAATACACCCATTGTGAGTTGGATGTGTCTTTCAGGTTTAGGGTTGCCTAGGTGGCAGATATAACCCTACAAAATACACCCATTGTGAGTTGGATGTGTCTTTCAGGTTTAGGTAGGGGAGAAACAGGTTAGGGAAATGGAGTATTCCCGGACCAAGTACTCTCTGGCCTGTTGGTGCTAGAGATAACACTAAATCTAGTGTTAACTATATCAGGGTTATGGCTCCCCAGTATAATCAAGATTTCATCTCCCCAAGGTACACAAACCCATTTTTGGTCATATAGGATAATTGCGTGATACTTGCTAGTCTATCATGCTAATGACGACATCATAGCTATCAAGACTTTCTAGGATCCGATTGATGTAAAACGGCGATTTGGAAAGTTTTAAGGAACAACCTCGAATGATGGTGTTTAACTATCATAACTTTTCCGTCGACTATTCCACAGTATAACAGGAGTCTAGAACTAACGGAGGGATTTCCAATTCCTCACTAAATTTAGCAATTGTAATGCTTTGGTCTACTCATGTATCAAACAAGATAGATGCATATCATTGGTTTAGTAAGAACGTACCAGGTACGATGTTGGAGCCTGGATTAGTTTGAGCATTGCCGGCCATGTACACTTGCGAAGAAGTTCCCTTGTTATCCTTATTCTGGTTGGCCAACTTGGGACAATCGGGTCTCACATGCCCAGGGGTTCCACACTCATAACAAACCACAACTTTCTTTGGTCCACTACTACTTCTACCTGCGGGGTTTCGGTTTCCCTGCTGCCCACCTCCACTTCCACATGCGTTGGACTTGCCCTTGTTGCTGTTCCTGGGATTGGTATTGGGTCGACCTGGGGTAGCAACATTTGTTTGATAATCGTGAGCAAAATGGCCTTGTTGGCCACACTTATAGCATCCTTGGCATTTTCCTACAGCAACATGATGGTAGTTGCACTTTGAACACTTAGGCTTGGTCCCTGAGTAGTTCTTGGTGCGGGTTGTGGGAGTAGTATCATCCGCTTGCCCAACGTTTTGCTTTTTGGAAGGCTGCTGGTGCTGGCTACGAGAGCTTTCATCGGATTTTCTCTTGTTGTCCGTTTGCCTCTCGGACAGATTGCGGGCTCGCTTGTTGATCAGCTCAATCGCAAATTCAATATTACCTTCAATGGTAGTGGGTCGTGAAGCTAGCACACTGTCATGAATGTTGTCAGGGAGTCTGCTGACATACTTTTCAATCTTGTCACTCCTTAGAGGAAACATTCTGGTGCACATCAAGCTTAACTCTTGAAATCTTTGGTTGTACCGAAGGATATCATTGTTCTTACACTTCAGATCCCACAGCTCGACTTCCAACTTCTTCATTTCTCCTCTGGGACAATACTTCTCAGTCATTCTTTCCTTGAGGTTGGCCCAAGTGAGAGTATAAGCAGTGTCATGTCCAAGGATGGCGACCACAGAGTTCCACAAAGTAAGGGCGCTCTCGAGTAGAGTGCATGTAGCAAACTTAACTCTGTTCTCGTCAGCACAAACGCTGATGCGGAAAACTGTCTCTAGTCTTTCAAACCACTGCATCAATTCAACAACTCCTTCTTTCCCTCGGTAGTAAGAGGGTTTGCATTTTAAGAAGTTGGGGTAAGAGCAACCCCTGTTGGTGTTGTTTCTGCCTGCATCGAAGTTTGGACCATTGTTTGCATTCGGGTCAGCTCATCTAGCTGCCATGGCTGCTGTGATGCCTTCACTTATCATTTCCCGCTTTTGTGCGGCAGTAACATTTCGAGTAGCTTCTGGGGATTCAGCATTAACGGCATTAGAAGTGGTGCATTGTTGGGATTTGATCTTGTAATCACCATTTGTCTATAATCATATACAAAATGAGATTATTAGTTCAAGCGTTAGTACAGTTTTTATATTATTTGCACGAGAAAACTTATGCATTGATTTCATAACAAATTTGGATAACCTGTCAGGATCTCATAATATAACACATTGCACAGCAGATATAATAATGAAAGTGATTACATGTTATTTCCATGAGAAATTTAACATTCATCAAGTATAACACAATCTAAGTCATAAGCCGGTCGGGCCTAGTCCAAGGTAATGATACACACAATCTCTAAAACATCACATCCCAAAAATTACATGTCCAAAAGAAAAAGAAAGATAAAGTACGGGATTACATCACCAAAGCTGAAAAAGAAATAAAAGTACAAAGGCCCTATGTCATGATAGCCGGGATGCAACCTGTAAGATTATCATGACGTACAAGAAGTCTAGTACGTCTATACTAATCCTGCCTGGGTGGTCCACTATATGATGTCGGGGTTGATGGTGCTGATGGAGCTGGTGGGGCTGCAGAATTCCTCCTGGTGTTCCATAATGTCCGAACTGTCGTTCGGGTTTCCTTGAGCGTACGGAGTGCAGACAGTAGCTGGTTCCGGAGTCTATCGACGACCCCTTGGAGATAAGCCATCTCCCCAGTAACCCCATCATGCTGGACAATGGAGAGATCAAAGAAAATGGATAATGATTGCTCCTGAGCGGTAAGAGCAGCATGGGTCTAATGCTGCAGACCCTCCATGACCTGAATGCGTTGGTGGAGGCGGTAGTTCTCCTCCTATAACCACTTCAGTGCCTCGTCCGTCCTAGCCTGGATGCCATTAGCGGTCTGGGAGTCTCCCATCATAGTGCGGAAAAGAGTGTCGATACGATCATAGATGCCGACATGGCTTTGTTGACTGACTGTCAACTGGCTGCGGAGGTCGGATATCTCCCGCTCCTGGCGTGCAGCCAGTGCGGAGATCTGGGCCTGGACGGAATCGACACGTCCTGCCCCATAGCCTTCCCCGGTCTCATAAGTGGAGACGGGTGCGGGCCTGGAAAAATAGTCCGATGATAAGGATGGAGGCATGGAAGATGGTATGCTAGGAGGGACCCGGTCCTCCTCCATAGAGGTTGGGCCAATGTGGCAGATGTTGAGATAGAAAAAGGGCCCCCTGGGAGTACAACTTTGATGGTTGGGTCATCCTCTGAATCCGAGGCTGACAACCATCCACACTACGTCGATCGTGGGGATGAACAAACAACTGGAGTAGGAGCTACTACGGGTAGAAGAGTCGATGATGCAGTAGGCGGAGTCATGATGCTCTAAAATAGTATTATTTTAAGTTTGAAGTGAGTACAAGCTTACAAACAAAGAATAATATTATTTTAGATTACATGTTTTATGAAATATATCCCTTTTAAACAATTATTATAATGTTTTAAGGTTACAAATATTAATACTTATATATATATATATATATATATATATATATATATATATATATATATATATATATATATATATATATATATATATATATATATATATATATATATATATATATATATATATATATATATATATATATATATATGTATGTATGTATGTATTATCATTTAAGCAGTTCATTTATCAATTTGTAAGTGCGAGATTTGGTTTAATATTACCTATATTCTCATTTCAGTATTTTACTATGTAGTGTAAAATTTTCAAGTTTAGCACGTCTAACATTTTCCATAGCAATATCTCACTAAACAGTATTAATAATCCAAGTTTAGTAACAATATATATACACTTAGTTCACATAGCATAAAATGCCCTAAGATCTATATGCTTAACTAATACGGTCCCGAAATATTATCCCAAAAGATTTTTATAAGTTATAGTCCAGTTTTAAATAAAAGAAAAATCATTTTATTTTTATTTTATTTAAAAATTTATCTGGTTCTTTATAACTAACTCTGAGACCATTCTCTGTGACACACCGGGTAGGGTCAAAATATGCGGAAATATCTACGGAGATGTCACAAGGGTGGATCGATAGCATATAGTCCATAGAGCATAAGATAAAGAGTTATTTAAATCAGATTACATGTTTGATAAACAAAAAATAAAATAAATTGTCTTAAACATGATGAAGAGTGATTGTTTGTGTTTCCCAAATAGAACCCCTGACGAGTCCTATGATGCAGATTACTAAGATGCTGGAGACCATGTACACACCACGTACTAACTTCATATTCTTGTGCAAAACATACTAAAGGGGTCAACATAAAGTTGGTGAATTTACAGGTTTTAACAATTTATTAGTTTGGACATACATTAATCATAGAAGTAACAATGCACAAAGCATTCTTACTAAAATGTAGATTACATTTATTTATTATTAGAAACTGAAGCTTAACCTTCCATAGTCCTTAACAGATGAGGACGTAGTGTCTTACAAAAAGACACCCATTCCAGTTCCAACATGGTATACGTCTGTTGTCCCGGCCAAGGCACAGTGAGCATGACTCACCCAGACGGGGATGGTCAATCCCTAATAGATCTATTTATAACATTTGGGTGATTTACAACAATTTAACAGTTTCAATAATAATCAATCATAGTCAAGTTTATACAATCTAGTTATTTCCATTATGTGTTTGCATATTTTCTTTCCCAAAAAGGAAAGTTTTATCAAAAGTTTATATGGGGCTGTAAACTCACCTGGGAGTACGCAATAGCTGTTTAATATGAATATCCAAATAAAGCTCACGCCAAAGTTATGCCTAATCAGATAGTACAGTCTTAATAGATAGTACAAAGAACATATATGTATGCTTATATAGATTTTATAGTTCATTTATGCTACGGTATTTATCTAAATAACCGTAGTTCAAGTAGCATCAATATTCATTTAAACTTATTTATATAAGTTTCATTTCTAAGTAAGCATAAAATGTTTAACTATTAATATCAGTTAGCATACATGTATCTATAATAATCATTCAACTTACAATTAAGTTTCTTATTTAAGTAGACATAAAATGTTCTACTTAAAATATTAGTTTACGTTCTCCGTTCAAGTATTATAATCACTCATTTACTACTAAGTTCCATTATTAAGTAAATATAAAAATTCTACTTAATATTAGTTCACGTTCGTAGTTCATGTATTATACTCATTCATTTAAGCTTTAATATTAAGTTTCATATTTTAAGTAGACGTAAGATGTTCTACTTAAATATTAACATTCAATTTATCCAACGTTCATATAAATTTTATTTTCTAAAAGTATATGAGTTTATGTATGAGTAATACATATTCATAATTGTTTATACAATTATTTCCTAAAGTAAATATAACTATTTTATTTTGAAAAATAAAATATAATATTTTATTTAACATTAAAGTTTCCATAAATTATTTTAATATTTATAAAATAATTTAAACTTAGGAATTTATACCTTAATTCTTATGGTCCAAGTACTTAATTATGGTTTATTATAATTAAAAATAGATTTTAGAGTTAGGGCTTGTTAATGTTTCAGAATATGGCAAAACTAGTCCCTCTATATTTTTAAACACGTATAACTTTCGGATTGTACATATTTAGTACCTAGGGCTTGTTAAAGTTTCGGCTTATGGCAAATTTAGTCCCCCTAGTTATATCTAGGTTTTGTAACTTTACTAAAATTACAAAAACAGCCCCTATGACTTCTTTAAGTTTCGACAAATTACAAGAATAGTCCTTAGGGTTATAAAATGACAAAATAACTTTTAGAAACTTCCCAAAATGGTTCCTAGGGTTTAATTTGCCACGGATAGTATTTATTAAACCCTAGACTTTTGGATATTTACATTTTCAGTCCTTGTGTTTACTAGTTTATCAAAACAAGTTTCATAAGTTACAGTTTTAGTCCTTAAGTTTTATAAATTGTCATTTTCATCCAAAATAAGTTTTTATAAGTTATATTTTATTATAAAAACTTTTATTTTAACATTCAAACTTTATATGGGCTCATTAAATGGGCTAAACATCTAATGGGCTATTTTAGTGGGCTTAAATATATCTCAAGTCCACTAATTTATTTAAATGGGCCTTTAAATCATTTATTGGGCTTAATACACTTTTAGGTCCTTTAATTAGTTAAATGGGCCTAAGTGTAATCTTAAATCCATTAAGTTACTAAAATTTATCAAATGGGCTTATAGGGTCCATTAAGTTTTGAATTAACATTTTATGGGCTTAACTAGTCCATTATCACTACTTTACATCCTATGTAAGTTTTATCTTAGGATATTCTTATAAACTTATTAATGGCTCATTCATATTTAGTTTTAAATCTAAATAGAAGAATAAAACTTATAATTTGTTTTATTTGTTGTACCAACCTAGATCTAGGTGCGTTATAAGGTTACAAGTAAGTCATAAGCCCTAGTAGGAGCTTATATCTCACGGCTAATATTAGTTATAGCTTATTAAGATAAGTCAAGTCTCATTTTAAGGTTGCATGTAATTTATAAGTGTTACAAAAATAGATCTAACTATGTACAAGTCAAGAAAACAAGTTACAAGTCCAAAATGAGATCTAAACTATGTCTCGACCTAAAAATCAAATATAGATCCATGTACACTCATATATTGCTCACAGCTATATTTCTAAATCTTGGTATTTCCAAGATGGACATATTAGCTAGTTTTTAAGTCTTGTAAATATTTACAAAAACACATCATGATTATCTAAGTTACATGCATGTTCCCAAGGTTACTATCATTTCAAGAATACAATATATAGCCCACGGCTATATTGTTTTCTCCCAATATTCCCATAAGATCTATTTAGCTTATTTTATGTTTATCATGTTAAGTTAACACTTATCGCTAGATCTAGGTTCATATAAGCATGCATGTACATCTAACCCCTTTTAAGTCATATGTAACACACGGCTACATTTATACTCATAAGTTATATTTTGTGATTTTTAATATCCCATTTAACATGTAACATTTCATATTCCATTATTCAAAACTTAGGAAACAAATCATATGGTCACCATTTATTTTATCCGTGACCTTTAAGGTCATGGTTTTCATGATCTTTAAGTTACATAAGTTCATTTTATGAGATCTATGATTATTAGTTAACCATAGTCCCATAGAACAAGATTTGTAACCCATGCAACATTTAGATTTATAAAAGGTTTCATATGGTTTGCAAATCTAGTTTAAAACATAGAATACAAATCATATGTTTCTTATTAGAAGATTTTAAATCATGAACATGATTTTCATAATTATGTCGTGACCAATAATGGTCATGGCTTCATCAAATCTTGGTTTTAACATGTTATTTACTTGTGTTTATAGATGTATGATGATGCATGCATGAAGAAATGAAAGAACATGATGTGTATACCTTTCTTGCCTAAAAGTACCAAGGATGATCTAGATGAACAAGGAGATTTGAGATCTACTCAAGATGATGAAGAAAACCCTAGTTATAACTAAGCCGTGGCCTATAATGATTCGGCTAGGGCTTGTTTACAAGAGGAATGATGCTACCAAATGATTTGTAATCAAGATAGGACAAAGATTTAGTTGATTTAATGAATCAACTTTGGATTTTTGTGGCTTGTAGTCTAAATGTAGAGAGATGAAGAGAGAAGTGAGATTGCATGTATGAGGGAATGTGTGTGTGTGTTTCGGCTTAAAGAGGAGAGAGGGAAATGAGGGCAAAAGGTATGATTCACCTTGGTAAGACACATTGTGCCAAGTGTCACCGCTTTCCTTTTCAAGGCAACTCTTCTTCTTCTACACAAGCCTATGTGCCGTGTTTAGCTAGCCAAAAGGGAAAATGGGCTTATGTTGGGCTTATCATAAAGAAGGGTGATGATCTTGGGCTAGTCCAAGAGTAGTGTAGTATGCAAGGGATGTATGCATATGTCTAAACGGCTAAGCATGCATGATGTAATATTCTTCTCCAATTAGTTAAGTGTGGCACACACACATTGCTAGTTATAATTTCATTACTTATTTTCCTAGTTGTAAGTCCATGGTCTTAGGTTATGAAGCTATTTTCAACAAAGATTTAAGTAAAAGTATAGTTACATGATAGACATGTTTATACACATCTTAAGGAAATATAACACATGAATAAGTGTTCTAGGATTATTGGGTGGAAATTTATTATATAAAATCATGGTAAAATCATGGATTTTATAGTTACTAGACGAAATCTTACGAGTATCACGAATGGTTACTACAACAAGAAGCTCAACCAGCATGATTGACCCGTAACTCGATTCATCATATATGCGAAAACTACATTTAGGACGAGATATGAACACTATGAATTCTAAGTGATGCCATTCGGTTTGATAAACGCACCTGCTGTATTTATGGATCTTATGAACCGGGTGTGTAAATCGTATTTGGATAAATTTGTCATCATGTTCATCGATGATATTGTTCTAATCAAGGAACGACAAAGAGCATGAAGAGCATCTTAAGTTAATTCTGGAGTTTCTTAAGAAGGAGGAGTTGTACGCCAAGTTTTCGAAGTGTTATTTTTGGTTGCCAAAAGTATAATTTATAGGTCACGTTATTGGTAGTAGAGGAATACATGTTCACTCCGCCAAGATTAAGTCAATAAAGGATTGGGCGACTCCTACGACACCGACTGAAATTCATCAATTTTTAGGTCTCGCCGAATACTATTGAAGGTTTCCCAAAGATTTCTAAGCCATTGACGAAGTTGACTCAAAAGAATGTGAAGTTTGAATGGGGAGAAAAAGCTTAGTCAACATTTCAAAAGTTGAAGCGAATACTTTGTAGTGTGCCTATTTTATCCTTACCCGAAGGATCTGAAGATTTTGTGGTTTACTGCGACACGTCAGTAAAAGGTCAGGGAGCGGTGCTAATGCAAAGGGAGAAGGTCATCGCATATGAGTCTCGCCAACTGAAAGTTCATAAAAAGAACTACACGACTCATGATTTGGAACTCAGAGCTGTAGTGTTTGCTTTGAAACTATGGCGACATTACTTGTATAGAACTAAGTGTGTCGTCTACACCAATCACAAGAGATTACGTCATATTCTTGACCATAAGGAACTAAAAAGGAGATAACGTCGAGGGATCGATTTTCTCAGTGATTATGATTGCGAGATTCGTTACCACCCAAGGAAGGAGAATGTGGTGGCAGATGCACTAAGTAGGAACGAACAATTAGTGACTCGTATGGTTAGGTCGTTGGCAATGACTATTAATCCGAATCTGCTTGTGCAAATTCTTGAAGCACACACCGAATCCCTTAAACCAGAACATGTTGAAGCTGAGAAACTGGGCGGAATGGTTTCGAAGAAATTTGAGACTTGTTCTGATGGAACGCGATGTCTAGATGGGAGAAGTTGTTTACCACTCTTCATAGGGTTAAGAGATGTGATTATGCATGAGTCACATAAGTCAACGTATTTGATCCACCCGGGATACGACAAGATGTATCACCACTTGAAGAAGCTATATTGGTGGCCCAAAAAGCTGAGATCGCCACCTACGTTAGTAAATGTTTGACTTGTGCTAGGGTGAAAACGGAACATCAAAAACCATTTGGATTGTTGGTTCAACCGGTGATTCCCGAATGGAAATGGGAAAACATAACAATAGACTTTGTGACTAAGCTTCCTAAGACATCAAGCGGATACCACACAATCTAGGTGATTTTCGATCGTCTTATGATATATGCACACTTTTTGGCAATGAAGGAAAATGATTCTACAACGTAGATGGAGTGCAACAACAATTCTTTTCCACAAACTATGATCCAAGGCGATGATCACCATCTTTCTCCTCGTTTCCTATTCTTGTTGACATTTTAGGAAAACACAATCCTACATAATCAAACAAATAAAATATTAGAAATAGATGGGTTATCTCCCGATAAGCACTTTTGTTTATTAACGAGTCTTTAAGTTAGACTCAAGCCCTTTGTACGTCTTTTTTTCATCCGACCACTTATACTCATTTCCCAGATAGTTACATTCTTTGTAGCATTTTGAAACCTTCTTCCCATAAGTATTGATTCCTCTCAAAAGATCACTCTAACCTAACCTTAAAATAGGGATATCCTATTTCGTCTTACCACCAAATAATTATCATATTTATGGTGAGATCTAGGAATATACAATAAAGTAGCATCATTTCCCATGCTAAACCATAATTTCCCTTCACCCAGTTGTATCTTTAATCCTATCTTGTCTACTAAAGGTATTCCTAAGAAAATCTCAGGTAACCGTCTTTCGATAAATTCGCTAACAACTACTAAAATAACAAAATCAGTTAAGAACATACATTTTCTAACAAAAATATGTTTATTCTTAATTACTCCTAAACAATTATTTTCTTTATAGAAAATCTATTTAGTCATAATCATGTTATAACATTTTTTAGATATAATATTAAAGGAACAGTTTGATCGATATAAGGAGTGAGATACATTCGACTTAACTTACATTTAATTTGAAGATGATAAAGGTTGCAAAAGTGAAATCTATTATCAAATTCATGAAGGTACGATCGAGTGTCAAGCATTTCATAGTTAATACTACCTCCACTTGGTCCATGTATATCCCTCTTGTCAAGATAATTATCAAAATTATCTAGTCCTAGAGTGAGATCATCGTTCATCCTTTCATTTATAACACCACTTCTCCCATCCTACGTAGGTCAAAGATCTTCAAAACTTACAGCTCAGCCATAAAGTATTCTTCTAAACCTTCAGGATCTTGAAAGCCATTAATAACACACACATGTGCAACCGTTAAAGTGTGTGTTCTTAGTTAATGGTAAACATTACTTTCTCCCCTCCTAATTCTATCGAGATCATCTTTTTGAAAACATCAATCTTAGCATGAACTGTAGCTAGCATATATCGTCCTAAAATTATGAACCCTAATATCTTCCATGATATATAGAATGACAAAGTCTACAAGGAAGATGAATTTATTAATTTTAACTAGTACATTCTCCACATTACCCATAGGTGACTGCATAGAACAATCAGACATTTCATTTACCATTCTGACAGGTTTAAGTTCTCCTAACCCTAATCACTTGAACATAAAATAAGGCATTATACTAATGCTTGCTCCTAAATCGGCTAAAGCGTTATTGGTAATAGTATTACCTATAATGCATGGGAGGATGAAACTTTTAAGATCTTTCTCTTTCGGGGGAAGCTAATTTTAGAGGACAACCGAGCATCGTGCATTTAATCTAACCATAAAACTTGTTTTATACAAATCTTGTTAGATAACAAATGTTGAAAGGTCTTAGTAAAATTAGGCTCGTTCTTGATATTGCTTATTATCGAAGATTCCTTAGGAACTTGTTCAAAGTTGTTAAAGAAGACTTCTCCATACTATAAGCGTTTCTTAATTTTTCGAGAAAAGTGGTAGGTTTTGCTGCTTCCGTATTCCTTTTCTTAATGATTAGACTAAGTTTTTCAATCTTCTTTTCTAGTGTTTGAAGGGCTTCCTCTTGTTTAGTGAACTTCTTAATGAACATCTCTGTTAACATACTAATCCTTTTGCTTATAAGCTCTTCTTTCCTTCATGATTTTTCCAAAATATGACACCGTCTACATATGCTTCTATGGTCAAAACTTCTTCTTATGTTTTTGTTGATAAGCGTTTAGTTTCTTCTACCTCAATTTTCTATTATGCTTCATTAACGGTGTTGGCGACTTCGTACCAATTTAAGGAATGATCAACCACCTTGTGAATATTCTAGAGCTTCTAATGCAGCGAGCTTCAAAATAGGCGTCCTTGTGTCTAAAACTTGACGAGAAAGGGTTCTAAGTCCTTGATAGAAGAGGGAAACAAGTTGATAGTCACTGAGGTTATGGCATTAAAACAAAAAATCATCAAATCTATCCCAAGCTTGGTGTAAGGACTCGCCCTCTATTTGTTCAAACTTTTGGATGAATTCAAGAAGTTGAGTGGTCAAAGATGGTGGGAAATATTTAATAATGAAGGCTTGCACCAGGCCATACCAAGTAATGTCATCTGGGAGTTTGTTTATCCAAAGTTTAGTGTCTCCAACCATTGTGACAGGAAAGAATCTGATGAGAATCTCTTCCTGAGTTGTCCCAAGAATATTAACAAGGTCGACAATTTCAACGATTTTTTTGACGTGTTCACGCATTATCCTGTTCTGATCCGGAAAAATGAATTCTTTTGATTTCTTTCAACAATTGTCCTTAAAGAGAGAACTCATAAACTCAGGCTCTTGCGTATTTAGTTTCTCGTCCAAAGTATTGATCTAGAGTTAATATAATATCCTCTACCTCGGGGTGTCCTCTACCTCTCTCTCTGACTCAGACGATTCAATATTATAAAAGGAGTACGTGTTATGAATGGGAATGGGTTCGGGTTGCTTCTAATTTCTCGGTACTACCTAAATAACTAGAAAATTGAAACTTAGGGTGTGTTTGATAGAGGGAATTGGAGGAAGGGAAATGAAATGATTTCATTTTCTTTGTGTACTTGGTAAAGAAATAAAAGGGGTGGAGAGTTGAATTTTTAATGAGTTTGATCCTTTGTAATTTATGTGGAAATCATTTTCATTGTCTTTGGTGTAGAAATTATTTCCTAGTTGTGAGAATTCCTTTGAGCTGAAAAGATATAATTTTTTATAACGTTTTACTTATTTATTATTTATATTATTATAATATTAAAAATAACAAAACTAATAATAATAATAATAATAATAATAATAATAATAATAATAATTTATTAGTTGCATTATTATTATTATTTATTATAATAATTTTATTATATATTAATACTTTATTATTATTATTATAATTAATATTTATTATACTATTACTTTATTGTTAATATTATTATCTATTTTATATTATTAATTATTATTGTTATTTATTATTATTATTTATTATTATAATTATTATTATTGTAATTATTTTATTGTTATTATTTGTTATTATTATTATTTTTATTTTAAGAGTTTATTATTATTATTTATTTCTTTATTATTTTATTATTATTATTATGTATTTAATTATTATATATTATTATTATTATTTAATTATTTATTATTTTTTGTTTTAATATTATTTATTATATTTGTACCACTTATTAATATTTTTATTTTTATATTTAAAGCTTATTATTATTATTTTTTATTTTTAATATATATATAATTATTGTTGTTATTATTTGTTATAATAATACTATGATAATGATATTTCTTATTAATATTATTTATTTATTTTTCTATTTAAAATATTTTTAAAGAAAAAAAAGATTTGCATAACTGTTTTTTTTTTCAAATCTCTAACATTACCAAATAACAAAATTCAATAAATCATCTCTTCAAATTTCATTTTCAAAAATACAATTATTTATTTTATTTTTAATTTTTGAAACTTCTATCAAACGTGCCCTTATTATAAAGGTTGAAATGCCCTTATGTTATACGGGTTGAAATAGGTTTAAGTGCCAAAACAAACACCCATTATTAACACTTGATTTGTAAACCCGTATTTAAAATTAGAATATTAAATACACAGTCTCGAACTATTATAAACTATATATATAATTATTCATGAAAATAATTATTATGAATGTATTATTTAAGCATACCGATAAGGTTCAGAAAGAAATAAACACACGAAAATTTAAATAGGGATGGTACGTAAATAAATTCAAGTATCAAAAATGAAAAGAAAAATATGTATAATAAAGGGCCGGTTTTTAAAAGAATAAAAGAAAGAAAGAAATGGGCTTGAGTCCGGCCCGTTGGAAAACACAAATACAGGAGAACCTCACTACTCTTTCATTCTATCAGTTGTAAAAAAAACGATTGGTGCTAGGGTTTGTGGTCGCCGGGACAAAACAAAAAAAGAAAAAAAACCGGCTAGTGTTCTTCAAGCATTTAGTGTATGCTTCATCATTAGTTTTAAATCATTACATGGTAATTACCCTCAATCCTATTTTCTTTTGATTATCACGTTTCTTTTATTTTAATCTTGTACATACGAACAAAAATCATTGGATAACCATGAAACAATTATAAGGGCGTGTCGGGTTTGGATGGATGCACAAAACCGAGACTTTATGTCTCGGTGGTGCCTCTTTTATGGCCGGCCAAGAACAGCAACCCCAAAACGGGGTATGTATATATAGAATAGGGGGTCGAGATTGCTTGATTTATTGGAACCGAGACCCTAATGTCTCGGTGGGTTCATTCCCTGCGCAGCCATGACCCACACTGGGGCGGCCTAGGGCTATGTTTGATCACCGACACCAAAACAATCCAAACGGGTTGTTTAGAAATAAAATGGAGTGTTTGGGACGACTAAAACAGTGGGAACCTTGTTAAACCAGTGGGAGCACCATAGAGATCAGTGGGAAAAGTTTTGGACAGAAAATTAATAACCTTAATATAGGATTAGCGACAGTTTGGTGACACCAAATTCTGTCACAGTTTTGTTCGTGACAGTTTTGTATGACAGTTTTAGACACAGTTTAGTCACAGCTTTTTAGTGACAGAAATTTTATGTCACGAATTCAGTAGGCAGAAATTTAATAGTAATTATTTGATTTAGTGCTACCGAGACGGGGTATCTCGGTAGGCTCGGGGCTATATTTTAAAAAGGATTAAAACGACGATTTAATTATACCTTATTTTATCACTTAAATGAATAAATGTTTAAAATTGTTTAATTAGTAAATTAAAGTTATTACATTAAATTAGTTTTATAAAATTTAAAAGGGGTACAATATTATTAAATGATTTTATTCATTTTGGAAACGTTATGATTTAGGAAACTTTCTATTATTAGCAGGTTACTAAATAAAGAAATATTATAACGTCAGAATACGTGTTATACCGTAATTAATAATAGAACAGGAATACGTTAATCAGAAATATTAGAACATTCAGACTTATCAGTTTATATACTAACAATAATACAAGAATAAATAAATTGACTAAGTACAGATAAGATAAATAAAATAAACGAATATCAGTTAACTTATTCGCGTCTTTATTCATGTAGCTCGCGTGAAATCAGAGTAGACTTTCTGTCAGTTGATCTCGGTCGGTTACTGGACAAGAGGTACGGATTTTCTGTCCTTCGATAAGGACTTCCTTCTATGCATGATTAGGATTCCCCGTTTGCAGCCAAATGTTTTCCCCAGTATAAGTTTAAGCTTACAGTAATCCTTTTAATAACTAAATAAATTTCCTGAGCATTATATACAAGCATGACCAATTTATGTACTAGTTACGGAGGTACCGTAACCATGATACTTAGAGGCACCGGTGTCATGACTCCTCTGCGAGGGAGTGATTTCTCGCAGTGTCCTATTTATTTCAGCTTGGCCATTTTATCAGTATTATCAGCGAGGCGTATGGATGCATCCCAGGTTATCAGTTTACAGCTTATCAGGTGAATGTGGTGTGTGCTCTACATCCTTCATATTGGAGTTGATCCCTCCACCCAGCACATTATTTAGAGGTCACCCCTCTACAGCATGATGAGGTCACCCCTCTATTTATTCATGCAGCAGTTGTTACATCGCATGACCTATATAAGCTCTTGGCAATTAAAATACAGTAAATGCATGTTTTTGGATTTGACAGATAAAAGTTCAGCTTTACTATTTATAAATCAGACTTTTCAGATTATACGTAGATTTCTGCTGCAAATTTTCTTATCAGTCTTACAGCTTCAGTATTTTATCATCTGCTTCATTTCAGTATTTTCTTTCATGCTTTATATCCGTTCACTATGCGTTATGCTCAGCCGTAGTTCCTTTGATGTTCTAACGGCAGGTATACCGGGACGCTCTTAGGATTTTGAGAGCATGTACATTTGGATGGAAGCTATCCAGACTTCTTACTTTATGCACTTCTTACATTACTTTGCTTATTTGGACATTTTTTAGTCCTTTCCTTCAGTATTTACTTTTCATGTTTTGAGCTTATGTTTGAATTACCGATGTTTGATTCAGATATTTCCTTTATGGCCAGTTAATGTTTTGGGACATTTACCTTATGCTTTGATGACACGCCATAAATACACGTAACGGTCCACTTATCCAAGTGGGGTGTTACAATTATGGTATCAGAGAGCAAGGTTCGACCTGTAGGCTCTAGAACTTGACCTGTGACTAGTGGGTAGTCACCAAGAACTTTCCAGATTTTGGTGTTGTTATCTTTCATGTTCCTCATGCATTTCATCAGTCAGTTTCTTTTTCAAAATTTTGACTAAGTAAACGGTTGGTACAAGACTGGCCATACTTAGTCGCATGTGCTTTTCAACGAATTTTCGTTTTGGTGAACTGACCATAGGCGTTCACCCTTGCCCGTTCAGATTTTGTATAGATGAACTGACCATAGGCATTCATCCTTACTCATGTCAGATTCATGTTTTCAATTAAATGTCATTTTGCGAACTGACCATAGGCGTTCACCAATATTCATATCATATTTTGTTGGCTATGCCTTCATGAACTACCTCATGCATATTTTAGATTCTTATTCCTGGTTTCTAACAAGTTAATCAGCTCATCATCTTTAATTTCAGATGCCACCCAGACGCGATAATGAGAATGAAGCTACAGCAGCTGCTATTGCTGCTGCTGTTCAAGCGGCTGTACAAGCCATGCTACCCCAGATACCTGATGAGATCCGATCTGAATACCAAAACGGACCTCAGCAAAATAACAACCTCCTCTTCCACCACCTGCCACTTTAGCCACCTGGTTAGGTTTGTTTAACAAACAGAAACCTCGACCTTTTGAACAGACTGTAGCTCCAACAGACACAGAAAACTGGATTTATCATATAGAGAAAATCTTTAGGGCCATGGGTTGTGGGGATGCCTTCAAGGTTAGGCTTGCCGTTTACAAATTAGAGGGTCACGCCCTACATTGGTAGAGGGCTCATAAGTTGACGAATGGAGGAGATGAGTGGGTGCTCACATTGACTTGGGCACAGTTCAAGGCAATGTTTTATGACCAGTTTTTCCCTCATGTTGAGCAAGCAAAAATGAAGAGGGACTTTCACGCCATTCGTCAGAATCATGACGAGAACAGTATAGAGTTCATGCACCGATATCTCAGGTTGGTTGGATTCTTGGGAGAGGCTGCAGGTACCACGGAGTGGCAAGCGAAACAATTTCGTTAGGCCCTTCACTCTAGGACTGCGGATAGGCTAATGAGTTCCACGTTCACTAACGTGTCGCAGGTAGCTAATGCAGCTCGTGATATTGAGATGTTTTTCAAGAGGGATGAGCTCGAGAATGTAAAGCGTCCTGAGAAGAGGTACATCTCATTCATCAGACTTAAACAATTTAACTCTGGTTATTACTTGTCAATATATATCATGCCTTATCCAATTATAATCTTGCAGACACAGAGGAGGAGATCAATCCCAATAGGCTACCCCATAGTAGAACTACATAAACCATGGTCAGTCTTATGACCGCAATCGATCAGATAAGAGAAGCGGTGGTGATAACTACCGCGACAGCTCAAACTCATCTGGCAACTACAAGTGATTCTTTAAGCTTCAAAATACTAAACCATCGTGTAAAACAAATTCTTACTTTCAGTATGTCAACAGAGATGCTGGACAAGGGCATGACTAAAACTACAGAGGTCAGCAGTTTGCCCGACCATCAATTTCTGGTAATTTTAAATTTCAGCTAAACAGCCTCATTCCAGTTATGTTATCAGGTTCGTGACACTTGTACATCTCCTTAAATCAGGTTCTCGGCAAACCAGAGTTGCTTCGACGGGGTATTCTAATCCGACTTGCATCAGATGTGGGAAGAAACACTCGGGACCTTGCCGTCATGATTCGAGTGGTTGTTACAAGTATGGTCAGCCGGGCCATATGATGAGGGATTGTAAGAAAGGAGATGCTGTCGGTACCTCAGGCCAGATTCCTCAGATCTTACCTCCACCACCACCACTACCACCAACCACTTGTCGCGTTTACACCACTACCCGAGAACAAGCAAATAAGAATGTACCATTACTGGCATTTAGTTTATACACGAACAGGCTGCCTGCGTTCTTTTCGATACAGGCGCCACACACTCAGTTATATCTACTTCATTTGCTGTTAGAATAAACATGACCCCTACACCACTAGACAATGTGCTTAGTATATCTACACCCATGCGAGACTCTATACACATTACTTAGATGTACAGGGGTCTCCCTCTTGAGTTTGACGATAAAATCCGTCCAGTCAGTGCACTCCCTCTAGATATGTGCGAGTTCGATATTATTTTAGGTATGGATTGGTTGTCAGCTCATCGTGCCACCATAGATTTTCATGCTCACCGGGTCATCTTCGGTGATGTCCAGACACCAGAGTTTATTCACCGTGGTTTTCTGCCAGGAAAACATGTTCTAATTATATCAGCTTTACAGGCCCGTACTCTATTATACCATGGTTGTGAGGGTTTTCTAGCTACAGTTCATGACACTGCTTCTGAGACACCTTCACTTCATGATCAGCTAGTTGTGTCAGATTTTTCGGATGTCTTTCCAGAGGAACTCCCAGGCATACCTCCTATGCGAGAGGTAGAGTTTGTTATCGATCTCATTCCAGGTGTAGAACCAGTATCTAAAGCTCCTTACCGTATAGCTCCTGTAGAGCTTAAGGAACTGAAAGATCAGCTTCAAGAACTTCTAGAAAGAGGTTTCATTCGTCCAAGCGTGTCACCATGAGGTGCGCCTGTTTTGTTGTCAAAAAGAAGGATGGTAGTATGCGACTGTGTATCGACTACCGCGAGCTGAATAAGCTCACTATTCGTAACCGTTACCTACTTCCTTGTATTGATGATTTATTTGATCAGCTTTAGGGTGCCAAGTACTTCTCAAAAATTGATTTACAATCATGATATCACCAGCTGCGTGTAAAAGAGCAGGATATATCCAAGACTGCTTTTCGCACGAGGTATGGTCATTACGAGTTTGTTGCCATGCCATTCGGTCTCACGAATGAGCCAACAGTATTCATGGACTTGATGAATCGAGTCTTCCACGAGTTCATAGACAAGTTTGTGATTTTATTCATCGACGATATCCTTATTTTCTCCAAATATAAAGAGGAACATGAGGATCATCTTCGTACAGTTTTGCATTTTCTCCGACGAGAGAAGCTTTATGCTAAATTTTCTAAGTGCGAGTTTTTGTTGAATAAAGTGGCGTTTCTAGGCTATATTGTTTATGCAGAGGGGATCACCATGGATCCTGCAAAGGTGGAGGCTATCACTAAATGGTCGAGACCGACATCTGCCACTGAAGTCCGTAGTTTTCTTGGGTTAGCGGGATATTACCGCAGATTTGTAGATAATTTCTAACGTTTGGCATTACCGTTGACCAAACTTATGCGTAAAGGGGAAAAGTTTATATGGACCGATGAGAGAGAAAAGAGTTTTGAGGAACTCAAACATCGTTTAATTTCAGCGTCGATCCTTACTCTCCCATCTGGTACAGGTGGTTATCAAATTTACAATGACGCTTCAGGAATAGGCTTGGGCTGTGTACTTATGCAGCATGGGAAAGTCATTGCATATGCTTCATGTCAGCTAAATCCGTATGAGAAGAATTATCCTACGCATGATCTGGAGCTCGCAGCAGTCGTTTTCGCCCTCAAAATCTGGAGGCATTATTTATACGGTGAGTCGTGTGATATCTTCACCGATCACAAAAGTCTCAAGTACATATTTACACAGCGAGAGCTGAACATGAGACAGAGGCGCTGGTTGGAACTACTGAAAGACTATGACACTAATATTCAGTATCACCCACGTAAGGGAATGTAGTAGCAGATGCCCTTAATAGAAAGTTAGGAATGACAAATGGCATAATGGTTCAGGAGGAGATTATTTGGGACTTAGATCGGTATGATATTGAGCTCCTAGTACGCTGACAGAGAGGCTATTGGGCTAGTCTGACAGTGGAACCAGATTTACTCTCTCGAATTAAAGCCGCACAAAAGAATGATGGTGAAATCTGGGCGATTATCCAGAATATTGACCAGCATACTGAATTTCGTATCGATGATGATGGTATCGTATGGCAGGGTACCAAACTCTGCGTTCCAGAAGACCCTACTCTCAGAGAAGCCTTAATGACTGAGGCTCACAGCTCTCCGTTTTATGTCGCCACTTTTGTTTCTAAATGTCTAACCTGCCAGTAGGTTAAGATAGAGCATCAGCGTACCAGCGGTCTACTTTAGCCATTAGATATTCCAATGTGGAAATGAGACAAGATCTCTATGGATTTTGTCACCGGATTACCACAGACTCAGAGGAGACATGATGCAATCTGGGTTATTGTCGATCGCTTGACCAAATCAGCATAATTCATCCTTATCCGTAAAGATTTCGCAGTCAGTAAACTAGCAGATCTATTCATAAAGGAAATTGTACGATTACACGGTACACCTTCGGAAATTATATCAGACAGGGATCCACGATTCACTTCTCACTTCTGGGGAGGTTTGCATAAAGCTTGGGGAACCAGGCTCAAGCTCAGCACAACTTTCCACCCGCAGACGAAGGGTCAGTCAGAGCGTACCATCCAGACTTTGGAGGACATGCTACGCGCCTATGCATTAGAATGGACAAGACATTGGGATGACTATATCTTCTTGGTCGAGTTTGCCTACAACAACAGTTGGCATGCCAGTATCAAGCATGCTCCCTTCGAGATGTTATACGGCAGGAAGTGTCGTGCTCCTATTTGCTGGGATCAGGTAGGAGAACGGTTGATTGAGGGACCAGAATTAATAGAGCTGACCAATGAAAAGGTCGCCATTGCTAGGGCAAAGCTGCAAGAAGCGCGTACTCGCCAGAAGAGTTACGCCGATAAGCATCGCAGGGATCTATCATTTCAGACTTGGGATCGTGTATTCCTCAAAGTATCACTAGCACGCGGGGTCAGACGTTTTGGCCTCAAGGGTATGCTCAACCCTCGCTACATCGGACCATTCGAAATCCTTGAACGTGTCGGGGAAGTATCATATCGGTTGGCATTACTGCCTCAGCTTTCACATGTTCATAACGTGTTTCATGTATCACTACTCAGAGGGTACAACTATCATGAACATCACAAAGTTATTTATCCACTCGATCAGATACGGGAGGACCTATCTTATATTGAAGAACCCGAAGCAGCCTTAGATCGCCAGGATTGGGTTATGAGAAGGAAAACCATTCCTTTCGTCAAGATCCTGTGGAGGAACCATACCGAGCGGGAGGCCACTTAGGAAACAGAGGATTCTATATGGACTTCTTATCCTCGCTTCCAGATATGATTCGGGTTTGTCTTTCAGTTACATGTCCTTCAGCTTATATGTCTTCCAGCTTTCATGTCTTTTCAGTCTATGTGTCTTCAACTTAGATAAACTTTATCAGCTTAAATTACTTTCAAATTCGAGGACGAAATTTATTTTTAGAGAGGGAGAATTGTAAAACACCGGCATAATCGTATCCTTAATCCAGGGACGAATTATTTTTTTTAGAGGGGAAGCATTGTAAAACCCATATTTAAAATTAGAATATTAAATACGCAGTCTCGAATTATTATAAACTATACATATAATTATTTAGGAAAATAATTATTATGAATGTATTATTTTAGTATACAGAAAAGATAATTAGGTTTCAGAAAGAAATAAGCACGCGAAAATTTAAATACGATGGTACGTAAATAAATTCAAGTGTCCAAAATGAAAATAAAAATATATATAATATAGGGCTGGTTTTTAAAAGAATAAAAGAAAGAAAGAAATGGGCTTGAGCCCGGCCCGTTGGAAAACACAAATACAGGAGAACCTTACTACTCTTTCATTCTATCAGTTGTAAAAAAAAGACGTTTGATGATAGGGTTTGTGGCCGGCGAGACAAAACAAAAAAAAAAGAAAAAAAATTCGGCTAGTGTTCTTCAAGCATTCAGTGTATGATTCATCATTAGTTTTAAATCATTACACGGTAATTACCCTTGATCCTATTTTCTTTTGATTATCACGTTTCTTTTATTTTAATCTTGTACATACGAACATAAATCATTGGATAACCATGAAATAATTATAAGGGCGTGTCGGGTTTGGATGAATGCACAAAACCGAGACATAAAGTCTCGGTGGTGCCTCTTTTCTGTCCGACCGAGAACAGCAACCCCAAAACGGGGTATGTATATATAGAATAGGGGGTCGAGATTGCTTGATTTATTAGAATCGAGACCCTAATGTCTCGGTGGGTTCATTCCCTGCCCAGCCGTAACCCACACAGGGGCGGCCTAGGGCTATGTTTGATCACTGACACCAAAACAACCCAAACGGGCTGATTAGAAATAAAAGGGAGTGTTTGGGACTACTAAAACAATGGGAACCTTGTTAAACCAGTGGGAACACCATAGAGACCAGTGCTAAAAGTTTTGGACAGAAAATTAGTGACCTTAATATAGGATTAGCGACAGTTTGGTGACACCAAATTCTGTCGCAGTATTGTTCGTGACAGTTTTGTATGACAGTTTTAGACACAGTTTAGTCACAGCTTTTTAGTGACAGAAATTTTATGTCACTACTTCAGTAGGCAGAAATTTAATAGTAATTGTTTGATTTAGTGCGACCGAGACGGGGTATCTCGGTAGGCTCGGGGCTATATTTTAAAAAGGATTAAAACGATGATTTAATTATACCTTATTTTATCACTTAAATAAATAAATGTTTAAAATGATTTAATTAGTAAATTAAAGTTATTATATTAAATTAGTTTTATAAAATTTAAAAGGGATATAATATTATTAAATGATTTTATTCTTTTTGGAAACGTTCTAATTTAGGAAACTTTCTATTATTAGCAGGTTACTAAATATAGAAATATTATAACGTCAGAATACGTGTTATACCGTAATTAATAATAGAACAGGAATACGTTAATCAGAAATATTAGAACATTCAGACTTATCAGTTTATATACTAACAGTAATACAAGAATAAATAAATTAACTAAGTACAGATAAGATAAATAAAATAAATGAATATCAGTTAACTTATTCGCGTCTTTATTCATGTAGCTCGCGTGAAATCAAAGTAGCCTTTCTGTCAGTTGATCTCGGTCGGTTACTGGACACGAGGTACGGATTTTTCGTCCTTCAATAAGGACTTCCTTCTATGCATGATTAGGATTCCCCGTCTATAGCCAAATGTTTTCCCCAGTATATGTTTAAGCTTTTCAGTAATCATTTTAATAACTAAATAAATTGCCCGAGTGGTGTAGGTAAATCGTACACGTTTTAGGAAAAACGCGTATGAGCGGAAAGTATTAAGTCTTACGCTTTAGGAAAAACGTAAAACCGAATAAATGCGAGTTCGGTCTCGAAGGAGGTGTGTGATTATGAGTTCCAATATGTAAAATCAAAGTTTGGATTAGTGTCGTTTTTTGTTTAAGAGGTAAAATAAAAGACGAGCTACGATTACGATTACACTACGACGAATTAACGTAAAACGCGAACGTAAATACGTAAAACGTGACAAAATTAAAAATTAAACCTAAAAATTAATTAAAAATTAAAACTAAGTCTAAAATAATATACATAAGAATAAAAATTCAATAGATAAATTTTAAAACCTTTTATTAATTAAATATTCAATTTTAAATGCTAATTACCTAAAATTAAATATAATTAAGAAAAAGCCCAAAATATTATTTTATTGAACTAATAACTCACTTATATTATTTAAAGACTAAAAAGTATTTTTCCTAAATTTTAAATACTATTTTTATATTTTTTTAAAACACTAAAAATAATTTTTAACTAAAATAATGATTAAAAATAATAAAATAATGCTAAAATTAATTTGACTTTTTCAAAAATCCTAAATTATATTAGTAAACAGCTAAAAAATTTAAAAAGTTGAAAACAATAATTTTTTACACTAAAAGACAAAACAGTTTTAATTAAAAACTATTTAAATTAAGATTAAATCTAAAAAAAATACTTAAAAAGGTGAGCAGTAAAATTTTTTAAACTAAAAATCTTAAAATAATATTATTAAACTAGGAAAAATTTTAAAACTGAAAAATATAAAGATTTTGCACTAAAAGACAAAAACAGAAATAATTAAAACTAATTAAATTCAATTTAATTCTAAAAAATGAAAAATAAGCAGTAAAATAAAATTAAACTAAATGAAAAATCTTAAAATAAAATAACAAAAATAAGAAAATTGGAAAATGTGAAAAAAGCTCAAGTAAAGCCACTAAAGACAAAAAACATCAAAGTTGATGTTGATTGCAGACTGGGCTTTTGTCTTTTAGCCCAGCAGTGGGAACTTTAACACTAGCAGGGGGAACTTTGTTCCCACTGCTTTCACTAAAAAACGTATCTGGGCACTATTTGGCTTGTAACTTTTTTGTTGTTGGGTTTTAATTGGAAACAAGGGCACCCCTATACTCAGTGGAGTGTAGGGAGTCAAGTTATGCAATAAAACTCACAAGTTAAACACAAGCAAATGTACAAAATAGGCTAAATAAGTTGCTGTAAACAGAAACTAGGGTCTGGGCTCCTTTGTTGATTCAATTGGCAATTGGGTGGATTTTGAATCACCAATCTCTTACAAATGCTTACCAAACCACAAGTGAACAGAAATAAACCCTAGATTACACCATACCTTAACAGATTACAAAGTTTCAGTGAACAAAATCACCTAAACCTACTGATTTTTAGCCTACTGTTATCAAGGTGGTTTATACCAAAACTTATCATGCAACCTCTAGTAAAACCTCACCAAACTACAAACCAAATACTGAATAAAGCTATTACTACTTCACTAAGAGGTTTAAGCTGGTTTAAAGCCAAAAAGGTGTCAATATTCCTAGCTTAATATGCAGACCCAAACACCCCTTAATAAATGGAAATCAAAGTTTGCAAACAATATCCACCAAAATCAACTAGAACTGATTAATCTTTACTCTAACATGCAAATAGAACCTAAATGAACATAATCAAAGCCCTAAAACAGTAACACCACCAAAATCACATAAACACAAAAAAAGGTTTAAAAATTACAAAAGGGGGTTCAAGCCTTTTGTACCTTAGCTGATGCCTTCCCTAAGAACTTTTTGGCTTTTAAGGGCTTATGGAGTAGTAGAGAGTCCATGTTGATAGAATCCACAAGGGACCTAGGGAGTTCAAATATCTTCAAGGTAGGATAATGAAATGAAATGGAAAGAGCCTTGTTCCTTGGTTTCATGTACAAGCACAACTAAACAGGAGCAAATACTTGTAATCAAAAGGTCATAAGCTTTCAGCTTATGGCTTTTGATATAGTAAGATGATAAATAAATAAAAAAAAGAAAACTGATTTTCAAATAAACCTTTTTGAAACCACCTTTTTTTCTTTGAAACTAAAAGAAACTTTACAAAAACTTAACCACAAGCTGAAATCACACCACAATCCACTATCACTTCATGTGATAGTGAAATCCAACTTATGAAAAAAAACTTTTTCAAGAATTTTTAAAACACAAATATTCTGAAAATTCTTTGATAAATGGAACCTTTTGAAAACTTTAACCAAGTTGCATAAAATAAAATTTAAACTAATAAGCAGTAAAAATTGGAACTCAGATTTTGCAAAAGCTTAAGTCTTTTTTCATTAATAAAATTAATATTTTACAAAAACTGGAACAAAAAGCTTGTCACAAGTCGACATAGCTTTTATACTAAACACCATAAGGTACTAGAATCTAGAATAAAATATTAAAACCCTAAACCCTAATCTGCTGAAAATACAATGTTGCCGTTGGACGAATTTTTGAGTCTTGGTCAAAAGTGGACACACATGTGAAGATGTTGTCATGCCGGTGGTGTGAATGATCTTGAACCATTAATTAGAAGCCTTTGAGGCCAAGGAAACTTGTGGGACGTTGATGGGACAGAAGATGTGCACATTTGCTATTTTGGGAGTAACAAGGTAGCAGGGGAAGCCACGTGGGGACCCACAATGGATGTGAAGATGAGTTTAGGAGTGGGTTTGGTTTAAGATACTATTAATCATCAATCTGGAGGCAATGAAATGATAACCCCTTAATTTGTGATTAATTCGAGTTTAGGGTTTATGTGTTCTTGGGAGGTTTTAAGGAGGGGATTAGATCTGATTTGGGTTTAATAAAGGTGTTTTGGTGGGAAGATTTTTAAAACTGATTAAATCGGTTTAATAAACGATTTTAGGTTTAGTGGTTGATGATGTGGTGGATTAGATGCGTATGATTGGTTGAAAATGGTGAGTGGGTGAGGTGTCCAGCCATGAGTGGTGGGTTAAAGTTTGTGTGTCTGTCTCAAATGGCCCCTATATTCCCCTTATGTTGTCACTTTAATTCAAACAGCCACAAATGAGAAATCCCTTGTTATGAAAGTTTCATTCTTTCAACTTTGGCCACAAAAAACTTTCATAACTTGTCACAAGGGCTTTTCATGCAACAATTGCATTTTCAAGGACCATTAATGTTTAATCGCATCATTTTAGGGACCCAATGTGTAATTTTGAGTTTTACAAGGGTTTAAAATGACAAGTCTTCAAAAGTAGAGGGACCATTCTTGCCAATTCTTCAAACTTCAAGGACTTCAATGGAAATTCATGATTCGGGTCCGGTTCCTTATGCGGCTTCGTTTACCGTGTTCGTTTTTGCTTCATTTTTTTGATCTTTTGTTGATTTCACGATATCCGTACCTAAAATACACAATGAACAAACACAAGCATATTTTGGGGTATTTTTATGATATTTTAAGCATTTTAAGCCCGATTTGGACGATGAGACTATGTATAATTGCAGTCTCATCACTCCCCCATACTAAACCATTGTCGTGCCCTCACGCAATGCTAGAATTAAGTATCGTAGCACTTCCAAAATTCATTTTATGATGACATTTATTGAAGACATAAATTTAAATAAACTACTACACATGTTTTAGACATAATGTATTGTTTTCATCACAATAAAGTGACTTTTAGGATCATAGAATAAGAAAACGTGAATGCTTCGTTAGAAATAATTTCATCGTCCTCGATTTTCACTTGATTCCATGCTAAGCGTGTAACGAGATCATTGTTATTATAAGTTAGCAACACAATCATGTCTCATGAGTGTTAATTACACACCTAAACTCCCTTATTCCTACTTGGTATCTCTTATATTTTATTTTTGTCTTAATGATCACGAGGATACATCATTGACTTATGCGTGAATAGAGATTAGGTCTAAAAATAGAGTCTTAACGGTGTAAGCAAAATCATTAAATTAATAATTCACCCTAATAGACAACGATGTCAAACAATTAAGTCAACAAGAAGGATCGATAAACATGATTTTAGAACGGTTTTAAACATGAGACTTATTACCATGACTTTTATTATCCGCCATCATTGGTGGTTTTATTATCATGTTTTACCTCCATCTTTTATTCAACTTCGCCATGAAGCTTTTATTATGACTTTGGTCTTGCCCTTGTCTTTTATTATCCGCCATCATCGGTGGTTTTATTATGACTTGACGTATATCCTCACGCTAAGGCGAATTTTGGATCTTTAATGCTTAGAAGATTAAGGCTTGATTCACTTTCAATTTGGGCATAGATTTTCGGCCTCGTGAGCTTTAAATTTTTGCTTAATTTAGGTGAGCACTTGAAATCTTATTATTGGGTGAAGCTTTCGATTATTCGGGTTACCAATACTTCAAAACCGTGACGCTGGCGATACCTTAATGTTTTCCCAGTTTAATTACATGAAAGCTACTAAAACAAATTAGAAACCAACAATAGTGACTAAACCGCTAAATCAATATTTATTAACAATTTATTATAAAAGCGTAGGGAGAATAAGCTAATAATTACTACACATGAGATCGTGAAAGATTACGAGACTTATAAATAACTCTATCATTTCTCGTCCTCATTTAAGAGACTTAGCCTAAAAAGTTAAGGAATCGAAGCTAAGTGCTCAACACACACGGTCGAGTCAAAAATTACTCTTATTCTCACCATCGGAAAACCTCCATTCGTGTCTTAAACACTTATGAAAAAATACGAAATTTTTTAAAATTTGGCCATTTTTAGCCTTATTTTGCATAAAAACGATAACAAAAAGATGAATATTGGATTGCGTGATGACGTAAGCAAGGTGAAGTATCTACTCACCCCCATACTAAAACAAAACATTGTCCTCAATGTTTCGAGTCTAGGGGTGAAAACACCCCCATACTAGAGACGAAGTCGAATGCTTAATCTCGAGCATGGAAAGGGTAAAACGAATAACCTAAAAGTCGTTTATGAATTATGCTAATAAGATAAACGTTAGAACATAAAAGGATATCATTGGATATTGGAATCTCCAAAGGCAACGATTAAAGCTCGAGTGATCCATAAAACGAACACGCGAGGCTTCAATGATGACGATGAACCTAATAAATCACAATCACAAACAACCACGGGACAAAGGTTGGAAGAGCACAAGTCCCCTCGTTACACTATTAGAAAAACGATAATATTTACAAGGATAAGCATGAGAATCCCCCACGAGGCACCTTGTTTTTGATAACCGAGCCAAAATCTCGACTCGAATACCCATAAATGTGATCATTTAGGGATAATCATGGTTTGGTCATTTTTGGTAGGGCTTACATGATAAAAAATGCCCAAAAGTACATGGAGTACTTTAAAAACCCGATAAACGTATACCGGGGTCAAAGATAGCGTCCTCGTTTTCGGATGAAAGACGAAACAACGCTACTTCAACACGTGCCAAAACCCCAAAGGGGTAGAAGAAAATAGATGAGAAGTAGAAAGGTGGGGCAATGGGTAAGTCAAACTTATGAGCTACTCGAGGTAGACTCACACCAAGCAAATGAATATATTTTCCATTTATTGCATCGGTGGAAGACCGAGATTTCCCTTTACAAGCAATTCCGGGATCGTAAATATTGTCCTCGGTGGAGAAATGTGAGGGAACATAAGGGGCTTCCCCCACACTAGATCCATACCAACCGTCGTCAAAAGGAGTAGACGAGGTGGTAGTACTCATAACACGATGTGATGACGGAGTTAGACATGTAGAAAAATCTTTTAAAATACATTTAAAATCCTTTCCTTTTTCATCTTTTAAAAACTCTTTATGAAAATCCGATTTGATAATGTCGAAAATATTTGGCGTGTCAAATTTAATATTAGTCGCGCTAAAAATCCTCACATTTAAGTCATTGGTGGGAGGGGTTGGTGGATTGTATAAGTTCTCAAAACATTTATCAATAAAGAACACCGCCCCCTCGGGGTCAACATACTCGTCATCCTCATGAACGTCGATCTCATCGATTTCTTCATCAAAGATAGGCTTGTCAAACCAAGGTTTGTCATTCCCCTCCTTGAGTATCTTAGAAACTCTCTCGCAAAGATCACGATCAAGCACGAAACCATCATTCATTTGTGGGGATTGTTGATAAGTTAAATCCTCACGAATGTGGTAAACGTAATTCTCATTTGAGGAGTATTGATTAGGTAACTCCTCGAGAATTGGATTTTTGGTCACGTGAGTTGGTTCGTCATCGAAAATAAGACGTTCCAACTCATTTAGTTCATCCTCGATTTTAGAAAGATCGACCTCACTTGTAGGTGGAAGTGGAGGCAAAAGAGCTAGCTCTCGTTCAATGATTTCCTCAATCTCGGGATCAAATTCGTAATCATCATACTTCACATGTGAAGAGGTCTTTTTAGGAGAATCCTCAAAAATGGCATGTGGATTTCGAAGTACGTGATCAATCTCGGCTAAATCGCCATCGTCATCATCAAAGAAAGATTCGATGTGAGCACTCACAATCGTGGTCTTACAAGTCGAATGACTATGCTTAGGTGACTTTTCTAAGACGAGAGGATCGATGTCGATAAAACCTTTGGCCTCAACGGGTGTTGGGCTAGGAAATGGAGGCACTTCGATAGAGTTAGAAGTTGAAGCCTCAAAGACGTGGTCCTTCGAAGGTGGTGAAGACGAGTCCATTTTGGTCATTGTCATGATGGGACTAACGTCGCCCTTCGGAATTGGTCGTTCATTTGTCTCATCGAATACATCCCAAAGTGATTTTTATCCATAAATTTACGCATACCCTTTTGAATTAGGTACATGTATTCTTTATCATTAAAATCATCATCTTTAAAACAGTTTTTCTTAATTCTTTCAAAACATGCATTAAGCCTCATAGTTTCCGCTAAAGTAAACATTTTGAAATCATTAGAATTTGAAACATTAGGTTTTGAAACCTCGGTTTTTTCATTATCATTAGACACTTGGGATTTACTCGTGAAAAATTCCATTTTGTCATCCCCATATCTCATAGTAAGTCTCCCCTCGTGAACGTTGATTACGGTTCGAACCGTCGATAAAAATGGTCAGCCTAAAATAATGGGACATTTAGGGTCACACTCGTAATTGGATATAACTAAATCCGTGGGAAAAACAAACTTTCCAACTCTAACATAGACATCCTCGGCTATTGCAATTGGTATAAGTGGTGTACAATTTACAAGCTCGATTGTCATGTTCGTTGGGGTAAGATTAGGCAATCTCATCAATTTCCAAAGAGGATGAGGCATAAGATTGATGCTAGCACCTAAATCGGCAAGGGCTAAACTGTCACACCCCACCATGGCGGAATATAGGGCGCGACGTATGGATATCATCACGACATGGCGTGTCTATAGAGATAACTATATGAAATAAGAAATGTCATAAAATGGAGACACAAAGTCATGACAATATCTCATCAAACCCAGGAGTCTAGGTAAGTAGGTAATAGTCCTACCTCTTACCCAAGACAAACAAATAACATAACCAAACAAATATATGTGTGCCACAGTATCACTTATTAAATGAACAAATAAAAACTAAGAAGGAAACGGGGATATCCTTCTATATGCATTCCTACGCTCTCCAAATCCTAGCCACTTAAGTTCTCACGCCTACCCAAAGCATCACCTGAAAGAGACACTAAAACACGTCAACATAAAGTTGGTGAGAGTCATAGGTTTAGACTCCAACGCTAAATCAGTTACAAGCTGTGAATAACGAACACAAATACAATAACATATGGACAATGTGTTACATGTATGCATCAACAACTATCAATTCAAGATCAAACATTTCAAACCAAAACCAAGGCTCCTACCTTGCCAATCAACATCATGGTACCATAGATGATCATACTATGTACCTATCCCAAGGCCACTACCTTGTCAAACCACAAGGCCACTACCTTGTCAAACCACAAGGCCACTACCTTGTCAAACCACAATAACTGAGACGGCACGTGTCCCCCCGATCCAAATCATACACAATCAAAAATCACATAGTAGTTAATCACATAATGTACACACAAGTCCATCTCAAATCACAAACACATTCACAACATCAATTTAGAAAATAACTCAACACAGTGTCTCTTCCATCCCATCTGGAAGTCAAAATCAATATTAAACATGGGACTATGAAACTCACCTGATTGCTTCTTCACAAGTCCTCGCACTAGCAACAAGCTAACAAATCAAAAACACGCAATCAATACATGAACCAATCACTAAGATGGCTCATCAACCTATGATGGACATCTATCCTATTCCCATATAAATACCTCATTGATAATCTCTAATCACCCCATTACCCTTCCTTAACAAGTCCTTAACTTGGTTAAGTTTAATAACTATCCCGTTCATATTTTACACAAAACAGTCCCAGTTTTTTAGGTCTCAAAACTTTAAGTCAAACGTCCACTTAAGCATACCCATGGTTTCTGTAAAAGGAATATTCATACTTTTACATATGTTAGCTAAAACCTCCCACTTGCCCTAACCTTAAAGCTACTGTTAAGAACCCGATATACGTATATATATTGCTACCTATCCAGAATTCACTGATTTTAAACGTATGAAAAGTTTGTTACCATTAGAGGGTCTTACCATAAACCACAATCTTAGCCCAACTGCAGATACTTACTAAAATATATAAATCATCTCTCATGTTCGTGAGAAGATCCCAATGCAACCCTAAGTACCCCAAACAACCCAAAACTTAAAAAGAAAACAGACTGACTTCTAAATTGTTTTGACCTCCGACTGTTGTAACCTGTTTTTGACCCACTTCCCGACCTCCAATTTAGTTCTAGTTTCTTGCATTGGAAAGCCACTTCAATTAGCTTTCCAGGGATATGTGGATCGCAAAATAAGAGTTTGTAGAACTCCCTATATGATCAAAACAATGACCCAAAATTCTGCCCAGTTTTTAAAAACGGGTTTAATTAATTTAACCTAATTAATTACCCATAACCCCATTAATTACAAACCCTAAACCATCTAATCATTATAATATCATTAAAATACAGATTCTTATTTAAATCCTAACCTAAATCCATCATAAGATGACTGAGAAAGAATTAAAACACTTTAATTAAAAAGAGTATTAAAGATTTTACCTTAGAATTTTTGAAAGAAGAAAAATTAATGAAGAACCATAAGACCACCACTGATGCCGACTTGAAGATGATCTCCAGTGGTTTTATGAAGTGTTTTGGTTAATAAAAAGTATTTATATAGTTTCCTAACAAGTCCTTGGCCCATTACAAAAGCCCGGTTCCCTTTTTCCTTTTTTTTCCCTTTTCTTTTCTTTTGATTCGTCCCAAACCGCCTCATATATATATATATATTTTTTCTTTTTATTGTTAATTAATATCTTATTAATATTACCTTAATTTACCTTAATTTATTTCAGATCCTAAAACCTCCAAAACCTCAAAACCGTAAAACTAGTCAAATTTACGCGTTTTACCGTAAAAGAATATACACTTTTATAAAAAATCTCAAATTTTGAAATAAACTTTATAAATAAGTCCCAAATGACTTAAAACCATCCCGAAAAATATTCATATGACTAATTACCTCATCCGAGACCTCTAAATGCTAAACCGTAAATCGTAAAAATACGATTTTCTATAATACATATACGTATACGTAAAACCACTAAATAACACCATCTCATTTCATAGTCACTACCATGTGAACTCATGAACATGAAATCATCACACATCGTTTCACTCACAAGGTACCCCGTACCGGAAACGATATCCAAACCACAATCTATACACACCAATTAGCACATCAACACGTAAAGACACGTAACTAGCACAAAATAAAACTAAGTGACGAACCTCAAAACCAGGGTTGTCACATCACTCCCTCCTAATAGAAATCTCGTCTCGAGATTTACTCCTTAGGATCAAACACACAAACAACACATCACACGAGGATACTTGTTCTAAATGAACTCCTCTCATTCCCACGTGAACTTTAGTTCAAGTTTCAAAATACCACATATACAAACCAAAAATAATTAAAGTCATTGCCAAACTCTTGCCCTCACAGTCAATAAATCTCACAAATGACTCTTTGATAAAACAAAGACTCTTTTTAATACAAGTCCCGAATAACCGTACATGCAAAATGCATTCTCAACCAACCTTTACCAAATCTCAATACATGAAATGTATCATGTATACAACTCATTTCCCCCAGGTAATTCTATGCTCATAGGCTAATGGTCTGATCTTTCCAAATATCATAAATGGACCTACAAAACTCTATATCGACTCTTCCATTTTACCAAAACATACCACCCGCTACTATGGGTGAAACTCCCTACATAACTTTGTCACTAACTCTAGTGGTTTCCTCCTTTTCTACATCATTACCGCATTGGTAGCCTCTTTTACCAATTCTAGTCCACCATGGGGACAACTCACCCTATCCTTTCATATAGTGCCTCAAATGGCATTTATCGACTTCTAGTATGATAACTATCATTATACGAAAAACTCAGCCATCGCTAATGAGTTTCCTAACTCCCTCTTATCAATCACTCATGCCCTCAGTGTAACTCCTAAGGTTGTATAAATATCTCACTTGCCTATCCTTTTCCCAGTTCGCTGGATATACTCATATCCAATCATGTTCATCAACTCCCTTCAGTCCGTACCCCAAACTACTTAAAGATTCCAATCTCCTTAAAAAGTGACCTATGGCGGTCTTTCACATATCCATTAGTTCTTCCAATCCAAATCAACTTATGATCTATACACATCATCAGAAGGACGATTAACCTAGTTAGACCAAGCCCTTCGTCCCTATGGCACATCACACCTATAACTCCTCATCCATTCGATTATCGATACTAAGCCTCCCAAACAATCAATATAGGTGAGTGCCATTTCCCTTTCACCAACTTCGTCCTTACATCGCCCCTTTCTAAGCTACTCCTATCTATGTAGGAAGTATAGTCTACGTCCCTTTTCTCCATATGATTGTCCAAGCCACACAACATACATGTTGACGCGTTCTCTGGTTTAGACAACTCAACTCGTACAATCTACATCCTTCATCCAAACCACCCTAATACGTCATCCATATAGTCTAGGTTCGTCTCAACTTCACTTCATTCTTCTTATTCCATGTCTCATCAACCATGCTTGCCCTTCCCAGATGGTACTTGGCCTTGCAATTTTCTTTCGTCACCTAACTAAGTCTATCCAGTTCTTTCAAATCTTTAGTTCCTGCAACGTATAAGTGGTCGCCTTTCTTTATCGTCCTCGTACGCGTCCAAATCCTTGCTCCACGTATCGTCATGCTTCGCGAATTCATCCAGTCCTTCCGATAATGCCAAGATCGGCTCATTATCCAATCCACTTCTTCAGCCTCCAATGCTTCCTCATCCTTCTTCACTTCACCCCTTGTTGGTTCCATGATATGCCATCATCTCTAACTACTCATCATGGTAGACTTAATACTAAAACTCACCCTTGAAAATCTCACATATAATTCCACTCCAAAACCAACACATACTTCGCCTCACTCTCCTCCTTAGACTTTGAGTAGATCAAGATGTCGTCGATACTCCCGATGACAACTCATTTATATACGTTCACGCACACTTGCTTCATTGACACCATGAAAACCGCCAGTGCTTTGGCGAAGCCAAATGCATAACCGTAAACCCAAAGCGTTCATACAACATCCTTAGTAGTTTCAACTATGTCCTCCTTGCACCCTCTCTTAGCGGCAATACGAATAAATTCCCACCTCGTTCTACTTGCAAAATTATACACGCATCCTAAAAGACCGACACTTCCTCTCATCGGACCACTCAACCTCTTTCCTCATCCAATCTACTACTAAGCAACTCAACCTTTATCTGGCATTCCTTGCAATTTCTAACAGCTCTTGTTTTTAAATCACTCCATCAACGATTTGCCTTGGAAAGGCACTAACTACAACTCCTCTCACCTCCCCTACTTGATCTATTTATGGTTCTACCTCACAGTAATAGGCAAACCTACTAACTTTTGGGAAATTTTCAGAAAACATACATGCCTTACGAACAATATCCCCTTCCAACACTCTCTATGGCACGTTACTTGTACCAATATCCATACATTACACAAACCTCTATTCATCTCCCTTGGCACTCCTAATAGACCTCATGACCACATTAGCTCGTCTACGAACCTCTTTCCTCCCCCCTAGGGTATTCCGACCGTTCTCTCATGGTCACCTACTTAAGCGTGTAGGCGCGACCAAGTCCTTCATATGACTACCTCAACGCTTCCGAACAATACGAAACCAAAACTACATCCTGAATCCATCAGATACGATCAACGAATCAAACCCACGGATAACTAACGACATTTCACGTGCACCAGTTAATACAAGTTAAAAACCACGAGACTCAAAATAAAACTCAAACCCAAATGTGTATCAATTCAAAATGACCCATGACAACGAAAAATAATCCAAGAACCACCCAATGGCAACCAAACATATTACGCCCCGCGACATATTATTTAAACCGTGCAAAAGGTCGACTTTTCCAAAAGAATATATATCCTTTTTTTATTTATTTATTATTACCTCCCACATCTATGTGACTCAAACAATCTACAAAAACCCCTCTTGACGAACTCAAAACTCAACTCAAAAATTAGGTATCCCGTGCATCCCAAATCATAAAAATAAACTACTATTAAAACTCAACCTTTAGCCCGACATTTGTACAATAATTTAGGCCAAGATACTGACCTCCCATGACTATACATTCTGAATATTTGAAAAGTACGTTCCGAGTACATAATTTTTGGTTTTTGAATCACCCAAAAATCTTTAAAAACGAACAAGTTATGACCAAAATAATTTTATACTAGTTGTTTTAAAACTAAAGAATAAACTTAGTGATTAATGCAATCCTTTTAAATGAAAGATATATTTGTATGTGTAACCTTCGTAAACTCAATTTAACCTCGTATTAATAATTATAAATAACGTGAATCGGTTAAACCCAATTATATAAACTATGTAAGTAGAAAGAAATTTTACTTCGCTTTATTTTAAAGAAAGTCTTTTAGAATTTGAAATATATAAGTGTTGATTAAAAAGAAATCTTATGTTACATCTTGTTTCAAACACGACTCCAACACCTTACCCTTATTTTACCAAATACAACCAACTATCTAACTCAATATATACCGACCAAAAGAAATGCAATACCCAACACAAAAGATTTCATTATCTCAAAAGAAATCCCAAGTTATTTCAATAGACTTGAAACCAAAAACACCATTTTAAAATGTACACGTGAAATACGAAACTCAAAGAATACACTACAAGACACACTTCAACAGATTCAAAACGTCGTTGAGACTCCATCAAACTCGAGCACTAATAAATTGTTTAAACACGAGAGAGCACTAGGTACGTTCAAGTTATAATAACTACTGAACGACCGTAAATCATAACATAACATCTACTAGTATATATACATCCGCATATGTATACCTATTGAATCCCCCAAACATACTCGTTATCATACACGTCAAGTCAATCAATCGCTTTATACGCTCGTTTTTTCCATACGAGTAATCACCTTCTCACCATCTCACCATGCCACAACAAGGCACAAAACCCATAACCAAAACCAACCTATATCGTGTGACCTCATAATCACACAACACGACTATAACTCAAAACATATAACACACTAATAAAAATAGCCATATCGTAGGCAGCCGTTACATAAACCCATATATTATGAATCTACTCAAAATCCACATCTCATCATATACAAGCATGTACTAACCCTCTTTCATGCAATCATACTTGAGAACCCATTGAAGTTGTGGTACTTGTATAACTATGTAGGCCACCATACTTGTACAATTACCCTTTCCCCAATGCACTCCCTCCTATGATGACACTTATAAGAATCAATACAACATATAACACATAAATCCATCTACTCACATAAGTACATAACCACATAAACAATAAGGTCTAAAACTCCAACTACTTAAATAACATAGTCAAACTCTTGAAATACATAAATCCATAGTCTAGCTAAAACAGCATAGACTAAATCCAAAACGAAAACATAATCAGTTATAAGTCATGTCGCCCGTAAGAGTGGAAACAGCTTAAAATCCTTCCTATCCACCTACTCCTAGTAACTCGAACCACCACACGATTCTTAGGGAACATGACTTAAACATCAAAAGAAAAATAATATACCTCAGGTATGTAAAATAACTCGATAAAAGATAGAAACTACCTTGTACTAAATTATGTACTATAATGTACAATTTAAGCAAAATACTACAGTGACTAGCGTGGACGATTATGGTTCAACCCGCACTAGTCACAAACCTAAAAAGAAAATAACATGTGACTAAGTATGAACATACTACGGTTCAATTCATACTAGTCAAAACATCGTAATAAATAACATCCAACAACATCAATTATTATAAAATGCACACATACTCCTATGACGCCTATATGCATGGACCCTTAAGCTATAGACCAGGCTACGCGACTAGGCAACCTAATTCTCTATAACCATTGTCTCTGATACCATTCTGTCACACCCCACCATGGCGGAATATGGGGCGCGACGTATGGATATCATCACAACATGGCGTGTCTATAGAGATAACTATATGAAATAAGAAATGTCATAAAATGGAGACACAAAGACATGACAATATCTCATCAAACCCAGGAGTCTAGGTAAGTAGGTAACAGTCCTACCTCTTACCCAAGACAAACAAATAACATAACCAAACAAATATATGTGTGCCACAGTATCACTTATTAAATGAACAAATAAAAACTAAGAAGCAAACGGGGATATCCTTCTATATGCATTCCTACGCTCTCCAAATTCTAGCCACTTAAGTTCTCACGCCTACCCAAAGCATCGCCTGAAAGAGACACTAAAACACGTCAACATAAAGTTGGTGAGAGTCATAGGTTTAGACTCCAACGCTAAATCAGTTACAAGCTGTGAATAACGAACACAAATACAATAACATATGGACAATGTGTTACATGTATGCATCAACAACTATCAATTCAAGATCAAACATTTCAAACCAAAACCAAGGCTCCTACCTTGCCAATCAACATCATGGTACCATAGATGATCATACTATGTACCTATCCCAAGGCCACTACCTTGTCAAACCACAAGGCCACTACCTTGTCAAACCACAAAGCCACTACCTTGTCAAACCACAATAACTGAGACGGCATGTGTCCCCCGATCCAAATCATACACAATCAAAAATCACATAGCAGTTAATCACATAATGTACACACAAGTCCATCTCAAATCACAAACACATTCACAGCATCAATTTAGAAAATAACTCAACACAGTGTCTCTTCCATCCATCTGGAAGTCAAAATCAATATTAAACATGGGACTATGAAACTCACCTGATTGCTTCTTCACAAGTCCTCGCACTAGCAACAAGCTAACATACCAAAAACACGCAATCAATACATGAACCAATCACTAAGATGGCTCATCAACCTATGATGGACATCTATCCTATTCCCATATAAATACCTCATTGATAATCTCTAATCACCCCATTACCCTTCCTTAACAAGTCCTTAACTTGGTTAAGTTTAATAACTATCCGTTCATATTTTACACAAAACAGTTCCAGTTTTTTAGGTCTCAAAACTTTAAGTCAAACGTCTACTTAAACATACCCATGGTTTCTGTAAAAGGAATATTCATACTTTTACATATGTTAGCTAAAACCTCCCACTTGCCCTAACCTTAAAGCTACTGTTAAGAACCCGATATATGTATATATATTGCTACCTATCCAGAATTCACTAATTTTAAATATATAAAAAGTTTGTTACCATTAGAGGGTCTTACCCTAAACCACAATCTTAGCCCAACTGCAGATACTTACTAAAATATATAAATCATCTCTCATGTTCGTGAGAAGATTCTAATGCAACTCTAAGTACCCCAAACAACCCAAAACTTAAAAAGAAAATAGGCTGACTTCTAAATTGTTTTGACCTCCGACTGTTGAAACCTGTTTTTGACCCACTTCACGACCTCCAATTTAGTTCTAGTTTCTTGCATTGGAAAGCAACTTCAATTATCTTTCCAGGGATATGTGGATCGCAAAATACGAGTTTGTAGAACTCCCTATATGATCAAAACAATGACCCAAAATTCTGCCCAGTTTTTAAAAACGGGTTTAATTAATTTAACCTAATTAATTACCCATAACCCCATTAATTACAAACCCTAAACCATCTAATCATTAAAATACAGATTCGTATTTAAACCCTAACCTAAATCCATCATAAGATGACTGAGAAAGAATTAAAACACTTTAATTAAAAAGAGTATTAAAGATTTTACCTTAGAATTTTTGAAAGAAGAAAAATTAATGAAGAACCCTAAAACCACCATTGATGCCGACTTGAAGATGATCTCCAGGGGTTTTATGAAGTGTTTTGGTTAATAAAAAGTATTTATATAGTTTCCTAACAAGTCCTTGGCCCATTATAAAAGCCCGGTTCCCTTTTTCCTTTTTTTCCCTTTTCTTTTCTTTTGATTAGTCCCAAACCGCCTCATATATATATATATTTTATTTTTTTTTATTTTTATTGTTAATTAATATCTTATAAATATTACCTTAATTTACCTTAATTTATTTCAGCTCCTAAAACCTCCTAAACCTTAAAACCGTAAAACTAGTCAAATTTACGCGTTTTACCATAAAAGACGTAAAATATACACTTTTATAAAAAATCTCAAATTTTGAAATAAACTTTATAACTAAGTCCCAAATGACTTAAAACCATCCCGAAAAATATTCATATGACTAATTACCTCATCCGAGACCTCTAAATGCTAAACCGTAAATCGTAAAAATACGATTTTCTATAATACATATACGTATACGTAAAACCACTAAATAACACCATCTCATTTCATAGTCACTACCATGTGAACTCATGAACATGAAATCATCACACATCGTTTCACTCACAAGGTACCCCGTACCGGAAACGATATCCAAACCACAATCTATACACACCAATTAGCACATCAACACGTAAAGACACGTAACTAGCACAAAATAAAACTAAGTGACGAACCTCAAAAACCAGGGTTGTCACATAAACATCCCTCAATCTCGGAAAAATCACAAGGTAATAGAAATAGGCCCGGATCCTCTTCCTTTCTTGGCATATGCCTTTTGGGGTTTTTAAGAAGGATCGATGCACAAGTTTCTTCAAGGGTTACTTTGGTAAGGTCGATAAAGCTCTCTTTTTGAACCGTGGATGGAATTTGAGGTACACGAGGGTGTGCACTCTTTTCCTTGGTCGCCACGTTCACCCCATCGACTTTAGAACAATAAGACGTCTTAGAAGTCGAGGGTTGAGAAGAAGGAACAACTCGAAATCCATCAAGGTTAGGGGTAATCACACGACTTTTTCCACGAGACGAGGCGGCTTTACATTGTTCCTTCGGATTAGCAATGGTGTCACTAGGTAACGAACTTGATGAAGCACCCGAGGCTTTGTTCATAATTGCCGAAAACATCTTTTTTATATCAATTTGTCCTTGCTCAATCTTCGTGTTTTGAATTTTCAAAGTATTGGAAAAGTCGTTTTTCAAAGTACCAATTTCTCCATCTAATCGTCTCAATATTAGCCTCATTCGTTTTCATGTAATTTTGAAAATCGTTTGATGAACTATTTTGATTTGAATTAAAGTTCCTTTGGTTTTGATTACTTCTTTGAAAATTGTTTTGATTTCCACTTGAAAAATTGTTTCCTTGATTGTTGTTGTTTGAAAAATTCGAGTTTTGATTGTTGTCTCGATTTTGCCAATTCAAATTCCGAACTTGATTATAACCTTGGTTTTGAAAATTACCTTGTTGATTATTTCCTTGAAAATTGTTTCGGTTTTGATTAAAACTATTGCCTTGGTTATAATTGCCTTGTTTGGACCGGCGTTATTTTGATTTTGATTAGAAAATTATTGTTTAACGCACTCACATTCGACGTTTGACGATCCGTAGCCGCACACTCGTAATAATTATGAGGTCCACCACAAAACGTACACGATGTCTCAACCGCTTTCACCGTAGCGGGAGCGTCTTTCTTTTGCATTTCGACGAGAAAAGACGTAAACATATTGGTTAGCTTGTCGACTTTCGCATCAACTCTCTCAATGTCGCGATTAGAACTACGAACATTGGCGACATTGGCAACACTCGGTACGTTGTGGAGTTAGTAAACCTTGGATCGATTCTTGATAATCATCAATGCATCTTTCGGAGTCTTACACAACAAGTTGCCACCGACGGCGGAATTCAACGAATCTTGTTCTTGAAAACTAAGACCGTTGTAAAACGTATCGATTTGGTGCAACTCGGAAAATCCATGGTGAGGACATTGCATAAGAAATTCCTTAAAACGATCCCACGGGTCTCTAAAAGATTCATTCGGTTTTTGCTCAAATATCATAATTTCATTTTTGAAAAACGTCGTCTTAGACGGTGGGAAAAACTGATTAACGAATTTGGAAACGAGATCCTTCCACGTAATTATCAAATTAGGTGGATCTTTCTCGTACCATTCCTTGGCGGCACCATCGAGCGAGTATGGAAAAAGCATAAGCTTGACGACATCGGTGTCGACGTTCTTAAACTTGCTCGTGGCTAAAAGACGATCAAAATTCTGAATATGGTCGTGAGGATTATCGGCTTCATGACCTCGAAACTTTGTAGCTTAGATTAACGAAAGCATTCCGCTCTTAATCTCAAAATTCTCCGCTTCGATAGCGGGAATTACGATCGCGTCTCCATAACCCTCGGTGGGCGCTTAGAGCAATTCCATCATCGAACGATTGTCAGCTAATACGAGCTTTTGCCTAGTAAGAAAATTAAAGTTCGTTGAAGTGGTCTAATCGAATTGATCTCTGGTTTAAGTGCGACTCAACTGTCTTTGGTGAAAACAAATGTTGTGTCGTTGTATTAAAAGGAAAGTGCAAAAACTTTAAAGCAAATGGCTGTAATTTAAATCTAAATCTAATTTAAAATAAATGACAAGTATTTAAAAGCGTGACGAGAAATTAAAAGGCACTAAAAGTAAATAACGCAAACTTAAAAGTATCCTAAAGACAAACTTAAAACGCAACTAAAGCAAGCTTAAACTAAATCTAAGGCAAGTAAACTTAAAGTGCGACTAAGGAAAAAGGTGGGAAAAGTAAAGCTTAAAACTTCAAACTTAAAAACAGAAACTTAAAATAACCTAAAACAGCTCATTCGGAATAAACCTTCGTTCGGAATAATCATTCGTTCGGAATAATTTTTCTTCACTCGGAATATTTACCTCATGCGGAATAAATGGCTCATCCGGAATATTTAAACAAAACCTTCATCCGGAATAAATCCTTTATTCGGAATATTGCCTTGATCCGGAATATTTGTTATTCCGAATGAACACCTTGATCCGGAATATTAGATGTTCCGAATGAACAACCTTGATTCTGAATACCAGCTTGGTTCGGAATAAATTTAAAACCTTCATTCGGAATATTCACAAATAAGCCTTCATCCGGAATAATACCTTTAACTCGGAATAATTGGTTGATCCGGAATAATCCACTGGTTCGGAATATTGCTCTGATCCGGAATAACAAACTGATCCGGAATATGTCACTTATCCGGAATGTTTGCTTTGTTCGGAATAATCACAACACCAACTTGATCCGGAATAAACCACTGATCCGGAATAATCAATAAAGTCCCTTCATTTGGAATATTTGGCGTTGATCCGGAATAACCTGGGAAAAACAGTAACGAAGAACACGGAAACAAAAATAACACGAATCTAATCTGATCTAATCAAAATCAACCAAAATATTAAACAAGACTAATCACAAATGATCAACTAATGATAATCAAACAAACCAAATCAATAAAACTCACAATAATAACCACAATAATCAAAACCCACTTGATTAAATCAATAAAAACTTCAAGAACATGAACATAAACAATAAGCATAAAGATTAAAGATTAAACAAGAAAGGAAGATAAGAGATTAACAATAAAGATAAAGATTAACAACAATAAAAAGGAAACTTACTTGAATTTAAAGGTGCAAGGTAATTAAATGTGTAATTAAGATAAATGGCAATGAAATTAAATGTGCAAATATTAAAGTGGAAGACTAATTATCACACTTAGCCAACAAAATGAAATGAAATGAAAGCTATTTATAGGGGATTAGGGAGGTGCTTAGTGGAATCTTCCTCCCCTCTTTCTTCTTTCTTTAATTATCATTAAGTCCTTGTCTTCTTAATTCTTCGACTTTTGTCTCGGGATTAGTAAACTCGTCTTGTAATTTCTTCAATAAATTAGACTTGAGTTCTTCGGCTTTTAGTTAACTTCCGTCTTTTGACTTTTTCTTCGATAAATCTTCAGAATTGGTCTTTGACTTCCGTTCCTTTTGCACTCTTGATTTCTTGACTTCGTCTTTTGTCTTTTTCTTCGATAAAATCCCGTGAATGCCCGTGTTTTCTCCCTTTTTCACATTTTCGTCCTAAATCACAACAAAAACACAAACCACGCATAATTCTGAAATTTACGACATAAAATACACGTTTTGACTTGGTTACTATTGTAGTTAAGTGGTAAAAAGGATGGGTGTTTACACACCTATCAAATCCCCTACACTTGACCATTGCAATGTCCTCATGCAATGCATTAGTTACAAAGCACGTTTTACATTTTCCATCATAATCAATCCATATTGGCCCTTATTAAAGAGATAGAAAATTATAAACATTCAAAGGAAGAAAGTAAGTAAAGAAATCAAAGACATACCTTAGGGTTTTGGAAATGTCATGAATAATCATCATCCTCAAGTTTTCACATTCTCCAAACCAAGCTTAAAAACGAGATCATTGTTATTATAAGTTAGCAAACTAACACGAACTCATGTGGGCCAATTATTTACTTAGACTCCCTTATTCCTAGGTGTATCTCTTATATTTTATTGTTGTCTTGAATGATCACGAGGATGCATTGTTTGACTTATTTTGATAGTTATTTAGGCTGAAAATAAAGTGGGACGATTTAATCAATAGTTAGCTAAAGGACAAAATCTTTTAAAACTGCTTCTCGGGACCTCATAAAGTTCATATTTTGGCATAACTCGCTTCGCGATTTGAGACCTTTCTCAGACCGATATTTGGCAGCGACTTCATACTTCAAATCTTGAGAGACGTTCATGAAATAATGGTCTTCTCTTCATAATAGGAATTTCTTCACTTGAAGTTTTGAGAAATTCTTCATATTTGGACCACGACTTCTTCATTTTTCTCCAATCATTACTTTGGACTTTGATATACAACGATCCGCCTCCTTTTAGGACTTGGATCTATTTATCCTCATACCTTGTTAGGGCCTTTTTGGATGAACTTCTCCATGATCTTTTGGGGAGTTTTTGCTTTTCGTCGTGTGTCTCGATCTTTCATATAGATTTTTGATAAATGATTCTTCACATCACTTTTGGATCTTTAGCAACAAAATGTAGCCCTCATGCCTTGTTAGGGCCTTTTCGGACTCGCCAATCTTCGCATCCCGCTTCAGTAAGTTATGCCTTGGCTATGAACTCTAATCCATACCGAGCAACTTTTAAACGATCTTGGGCTAGAAGCTAAGTAACTTTTCAAATCGTACAACCTTATTTATTGCAGATAAATTTATTAGCAAGCGATGGGAGAATAGGCTTATAATTAACTCACATAAATTCACGAAAGGATACCAAACTTATAATTGACTCTATCATCTCTCGTTCTCCATAATTTAAAATCTCAAGGAATGAGACTCGTGGATGCTTAGCCTATTAAATCAAAGTTTTGGGTTTTCGAGTCGTCTATAGGATCTTGCAAATTCTTGGACTTTTTCAAGTTTCGAAATCGCATACCGGAGTTTGTATTGTATCTCTGTCCGTCATCAGTACCGCGCTTATTGCGCCATGGGTAGCTGAGAGATACATAACGAGTTCCTCCTTTGGCCGGGGAGCTACTAGCATGGGGAGAGATGCGAGATGCTGCTTGAGTTGGCAAAAAGCTTCCTCAGCTTCCTTCGTCCAGCGGAAGTCTCCCTTTCTAATGCACTTCTTGAGTGTCTTAAATAGGGGTAATGACTTCTCTGCGGATTTAGATAGGAATCTATTCAGCCCGGCTAACTTCCCATTCAGGGACTGCACCTCCTTCCGTGTCTGGGGGGACGGTAGTCGTATCACTGCGTCCGTCTTCTCTGGACAAGGTTTGATGCCGTTTGGGTCAATCAAATATCCTAGGAACATTCCTTCTGTTGCCCTAAACGTACATTTCTTTGGATTTAACTTCATGTTAATCCTTCTCAGCGTGTCGAATGTCTCCTGGACATCCCGGAGAAGTGCCTCCTCCGTGTGGCTTTTTATCACCAAGTCATCAACATATACTTCCAAGTTGCGTCCTATTTCTGATTCGAAAGCTTTGTCCACCAACCGCTGATACGTAGCGTCGACGTTCTTCAATCCAAACGGCATTTTCGTATAGCAATATACATCCTGGCTCGTGTGGAACGCCGTTTTTTCTGCATATTCCTCCGCCATCTGGATTTGGTGATACCCTTTATATGCATCCAAGAAGCATTTGAAAGGATATCCACACAAGGACTCCACCTTCCAGTCGATTTCTGGTAATGGGTAACAGTCCTGTGGGCAGGCCTTGTTCAGATCCGTGAAATCCACACACATGCGCCAACTTCCGTCATATTTCTTGACCATGACCGGATTAGATAACCACTCGTGGTAGTATACCTCGCGCATGATGCCTGCGTCCACCAGCTTACGCACTTCCTCCAGTATCACTTGGCTGCGCTCGGGCGCCTGGCCGCGCTTCTTTTGCTTGATGGGTTGGTACCCTTGGCGGATCTGGAGCTTATGCTCTGCTATCGCACGTGGCACACCCGTCATATGTTTTGGCTCCCATGCGAATATGTCCAGGTTTGCACTTAAAAGAGAGCACATGGCCCTTTTACCGCTATCCGAGAGCGCCCCTCCTATGGATACCTCCTGTTCCGGATAGTCAGGGTGAATGGCCACCTTCCAATTGGGTGGTGGTGCCCCATCTTTGGGTGGGACAGGTGGAGTCGGTGTTGTCACGGTGTGACACTCGGATGTTGGTACGACTGTGTTGTAAATAGTAACGATTCCCCCCTCAACGGGGAATTTGATCATTCCGTGTGCCGTAGAGGGTACTACCCGGATAGCCAAAATGCCTGGTCTGCCTATGATTCCATTATAGGGAGAGTGTGAACGTATCACCATGAAGTTCATCCACGTCGTAGTGGAATGTTCCTCATTCCCAATGGTGACAAGCAAACGCAATTGCCCTATCGGCCAGATGGTGTCTCCACTAAAGCCAGTAAGCGGCGACGTGGCTGGTACTAATTGGCTTCTTATTTCTGGACATAACTGCACAAAGCAGTGTTCATACAGTACCTCTGCTGACGACCCTCCATCCACATACATGCGACGAACATTGTGTGTTCCAATGCTTATCTCAATAGTGAGAGGCGCATTGATAGGTGTGAAAACACCCATCCTTTTACCACTTAAATCGGGCTAAAACGAGACCAAAACACGTATTTAATATCATTTGTTTGGAATTATGCGTGGTTTTTGTGTTTATTGTGTTTTCAGAGTCGACCGGATGAATATTAAAGAAAACATGGGATTGCACGGGTTTTATCGAAGAAAAGGGCTCAAGACGAAGTCTATTGTCCAAAAGGTGCAAAAGATTTGAAGTCATTGTGCCTATTTGAAGATTTATCGAAGAATAGAGCCAAAAATGGAAGATTCATTTATGTCGAAGAACTCGAGTCTATTAAATAAAAGATTATAAGACGAGTTGGAATTATTCACCGACACTTCTCAAATCCAAGTCGGAAACGTTTATTTAAAGACGCATGAAGACTTAAGAAGAAAGAAGAAAAAGAGGCCCAAATCAAAGCCCAATCAAAAGCCCATCAACACCATACACACGCCTATATAAAGCCTTCACCTCACAAATTTTCACACACTTAGTTTTTAGCTAGTCTTTAGCTTCTCATTTTCTCTCTAGTTTTTAGAGAGAGAAAGTTCCATACTTTCTCTCACTAAACTTTTCCTTTGTTTTTCATCTTTTAATTCAAGCTTTCTTGTACTTGTGATTTCATTAATCTTAATCAAGTTTATGCTTTTAAGTTCTTTAAGCTTTTCCTACTTTTCTTGATTTGTCAAATTCCTTGATCCGATTGTTGAATTCCATACGGTTTGGATTTTGGATGTGTTCGTGAATAGAGTTTGATCTTTCTTGTGTCTTCTTAAGCTCTACGTGAATAAGCCATAAGCTCTCCATGCTTATTGGTTTATTGCTTGTTGAAGCTTATTGTTTTCGGATTACTTCATAGTTTTAATCATTCACAAGTTTTGTTTATTAAGTTTAAAGTTTCTTGTTTTTCAAAAGTGGTTAAATTTAAGTGTTTTGAGTTATTTAAGTTTCGGATTATATAGCTTATTGTAAGTGCTTATTGAACTCTTTGAGTTTCCACCATTTTCGGAAAATAGCTGCCTTTATTCCATCGCAATACGAGGGTTTTAACACATTCCGATAGTCTCCCTGCTCAGTATCGCAATAACCCAAGTGGGGTTTTACTTTGCGATAGGTTGTAAGTCCACCTATTCCGATCTGGGATTGCGATCGCATATTGCGATCGCACATTCCGACGGGGTTTAGGTCCTTTTCTAGACGAAACTCTGGCCAAATTTTATTTGCAACATTCCGATCTAGATCTTTCCGATAGTTTCATTCCGATCGTCTTCACTCCAACTGCATCATTGCGACAGCTTGTATTTTGAATATTCCGATGGTGATAAACATGGACATTCCGATGGTAGTTATGATTACATTCCGATGCCTTTGATTTTCTTATATTCCGATAGAAATAATTTTTGATATTCCGATAGAACAAGTTTTTAAGCATTAATTCAATTAAGTTTTAAAGTTTTACAAAATTTAAAGTGTTAGTTTAATTAAGTTTTCAAGTAATTTTCTAATCTTCTCTTTACGTTTTCAAGCACTCATTTTTAATTTATCAATTTAATTTAATCTTCCAAAGTTTTAAATTACTCATCGTCATTTACATTTAATTGTTATTAGTTTAAAATTAGATAATCAAACCAAATCCTTTTTATTAACCAAGAACAAATCATTCCACTTAAGGCCGAGATCAATTCGAGAGGATATCGAGAGAGAACTTTAATCTGAACCCGTTGCAAAATCAGAATATCAAATGGCGCCGCTGCCGGCTCTTCTCGTTAAGATCAAAAGTTTTTTGTGAGAACTTGGATTTTGGGATCCGTTCCCCGTGAACGTTACTTTTTCAAAAATTTTCAAAAACAACTAAAAAATATAAAATTTTCAAAAATCCTAAAAATTATAAAACAATAAAAAACCCAAAAATATTTTTGCTTTGTTTTTCTTTGTTCGTTCTTTTGCAGGTGTATGCGCACTCGATCCACGTCTTATCAAGAGCCCGAGCCTCTCGATAACTTAGACATGGCTGGTGTACAAAACAACAATAACATACCACCTCCGAACAACAATAATAATAACAACAACCCGCCTTTCAACAACATGAACAATAACAATAACAATGAGCCCCTTCCGGATAATCGCCCAATGATTGAATTGCTGCAAGCTCATGTTGATGGCAACATGGATCCAATTGTCATCCCTCCAGTTGCCGCCAACAACTTCGAGCTCAAGTCAGGCTTTATCCAGATGGTCTCAGCTCAGCCATTCTTGGGACGAACCATTGATGATCCGCATGACCACATCAAGAGATTTCTACAACTCACCAACACGGTCAAATTCAATGGGGTTCCACAGGAGGTTATAAGGTTACAACTTTTTCCCTTTTCTTTAGAGGGACAAGCCCGGCATTGGCTTGCTAAAGAACCGCCACAGAGTATTCTCTCGTGGACGGATTTGGAAACAAAGTTCATCAACTATTTTTTTCCACCCTCTCGTACTACCGCTTTGCGGAATGAGATTATAAACTTTGAACAAAAGTACGATGAGTCATTCAGTGAATCTTGGGATCGCTTTAAAGATCTTTTAAGAAAATGCCCACAACATGGTTTTACCAAAGTACATCAAATCAATACTTTTTACAATGGTTTAAGCATGAGTGACCAAGATTCACTGAATAGTGCCTCGGGGGGTAATTTATTGGCTAAGACTTCCAATGCTGCTTGGGACATCATTGAGAACAAATCTCGTGTGCAAACCAAGAGCGTTAGGACCAATGTTGCTAGTGCTAGCACTAATGACAGCGACAAGCGATTAGACAAAATCACCACGCTTCTTGAATCGCTTGTCACCCACACCGTCAGCAACAACAACAGCAACAACGCCAAAAATGCACAAGTGAACGCTGTCAGCCAACCTTGTGAGATATGCGGTGATCCCCACTCTTACACAACTTGTACCGCCACCCAAGATTACCCTGCTGAGAATGTGAATGCAGCATATGGCACCTATACTCAACCTGCTTATCAAGCAAAACCTCAAGGTGACCGCAACCTGCTTAGCTACCGTTCCAACAACTATCTCTCACCACCTGGTTTTAATCCTAACAACCAAAACCAACAACAAAACCTCAACCGCCCTCCTCAACAACAACAAACTCGTACACCATACATCCCTCCTCACAAGCAGCAACAACCACCGCAACGAAACACCCAAGTTTACCAGCAACCTGCTTATCAACCACCCGCATTACACTGCTCCTTCCAACCAAACCCCCGCATCACATCAAGACATTGGAACCTACATGAGAACTAACGATGTGATCGTGGATAATCTCCAACAGGAAGTGCGCAACTTGAAAGCAGATCTGATGAAACAAGGGAATGATCTAAGAGCTGATATGAAGAACACTATGGATAGTCAAACGAATGACTTAAGGAACATGATGGCTAGTTTCTTCAACAGTAATCAACCCTCTTCTTCGGGTACTCTTCCGAGTAATACCGTTGCGAATCCAAGAGGGGAGATGAAAGCAATCACCACTCGCAGTGGTAAAGGTACCAAGGAACCCGAGCTTCCTATACCTCCACCGGTGGTTGTGACTAAGGAGAACGAGTCACCTGCTCCTATTCCTCACCCTTCTCCTTCCCCAATTTCTCCACCTCTTCCTTCTACCCCTCCTCCACCCAAGGATGTGAGTGATCCTATCATCCCAAAGCCTTCCTCTTCTTCCAATATACCTTATCCATCTAGGTTGAGGAAAGAGAAGCTCAAAAGCAAGGACGATATTCAGGTTTCTAACTTTCTTAAAATGTTTAAACAACTGAATTTCAATATCTCCTTCGCTGAGGCTCTCGCTCACATGCCTAAGCACGCGAAAAGGTTTAAAGATCTTCTGAGCGACAAGGAAAAGCTCCTCGATCTCGCCAACACCCAACTTAATGAGAACTGCTCTGCAGTGCTCTTAAGGAAATTGCCAATCAAGCTTGGTGATCCGGGTCGTTTTCTTATCCCTTGCAATTTCCCGGGAGTAGAGAATTGCATGGCCCTAGCCGATCTAGGTGCTAGTATTAATCTCATGCCTCTAAGTGTTTGGAAGCAATTATCTCTCCCAGAGCTAATCCCCACCAAAATGACTTTGGAATTGGCCAACCGTACGGTTGCTTATCCAGTGGGGATAGCCGAAGACGTCATTGTAGGAGTCGACAAATTCACCTTCCCTGCTGATTTTGTTGTCGTCGACTACGAGATGGACCCCCGTGTGCCACTTATTGTTGGTCGTCCATTCTTGAGGACCGGTCGCACTCTCATTGATGTTGAAGCCGGTGAGCTTATCATGAGAGTGGGTGACGATAAAGTAGTCTTCAACATGGGAAAGTTATCTAAACAACCTTCTTCTTACGAGAATGTTAATTGTATTGACGTTCTTGATGAGGCTTGTGAAGAACACTTCAAGGATGCTTGTAAAAACATTCCTACCTCTCTTCCCAATGTTGAGACCGTTTCCTCTATCGACTCATCACTATCTCTATTTGGAGAAAGTGATTTCCTTTGGAAAGATTTGGAAGCCACCTTGGAAGATGTGAAGCAAGACAATGACGATTCTACTGCCACTTGGGATGAAGACCTCAGTTTCATTACAAACCTCCTCAGAGAAGACAATCCTTCTCCTCCATCTCCCACTGTTATTGCTATCGAGACTCCGACTTCGAATACGCCTCCCGTCGATAATCCTCCGGATTTGGAACTTAAGGAGTTGCCACCCCATCTTGAGTATGTTTTCCTCGAAGAAGAGAAGAAGTCGCCAGTCATCATTGCTAAGGATTTGAAGGATGAAGAGAAAGCCCGACTTGTCGCTGTGTTGAAAGATCATAAGAAAGTTATCGCTTGGAAAATTTCGGATATTCGTGGAATTGATCCTCACTTCTGCACACACAAAATTCTCATGGAGGACGACTTTAAGCCTACTATTCAAAGCCAACGAAGGGTGAATCCAAAAATCCATGAAGTCATCAAAACAGAGGTTCTCAAACTTCTTGATGCGGGTATGATTTACCCTATTTCGGATTCACCATGGGTTAGTCCAATCCATTGTGTGCCCAAGAAGGGCGGAATAACCGTTGTTCCCAATGAACACAACCAGTTGATTCCCACTCGTCTCGTTACTGGGTGGAGAGTTTGTATAGACTACCGCAAACTCAATGATGCCACGAGAAAGGATCATTTCCCTCTACCTTTTATGGACCAAATGCTTGAACGATTAGTGGGTAATGAATATTACTGCTTTCTTGATGGTTTCTCGGGTTATTTCCAAATACCCATCGATCCCCAAGATCAAGAGAAGACTACATTCACTTGTCCCTATGGCACTTTTGCTTACAAAAGAATGCCTTTTGGCTTATGTAATGCGCCCGGGACTTTCCAAAGGTGTATGTTAGCTATCTTCCATGACATGGTTGAACAAACCATGGAAGTCTTCATGGATGATTTCTCGGTCTTCGGGGATTCCTTCTCTTCTTGCCTTGCCAATTTGGAACGTATGCTAAAGAGGTGCGAAGACACCCGCCTAGTTCTGAATTGGGAAAAATGCCATTTCATGGTAAAAGAAGGCGTCGTGCTTGGACATAAGATCTCGAAAGCCGGTCTTGAAGTAGACCGTGCTAAAGTCGATGTTATTGCAAAGTTACCTCCACCTTCAACCGTGAAGGGTGTGAGAAGTTTTCTGGGTCATGCGGGCTTCTACCGTCGATTTATCAAAGATTTTTCTCAAATCGCTCGCCCGATGACCCACCTCTTGGAAAAAGATACTCCTTTTATCTTTTCCAAAGAGTGTCTTGAAGCCTTCAACTCACTTAAGGATAAGCTAACTAAGGCACCCGTCTTGGTTACCCCTAATTGGGAGCTGCCCTTTGAGTTGATGTGCGATGCTAGCGATTTTGCTATTGGAGCGGTTCTTGGACAAAGAGTGAACAAACACTTCCAACCGATCCATTACGCTAGCAAGACAATGACTGGGGCACAATTGCATTATACGACAACCGAAAAAGAGCTTTTAGCTGTTGTCTATGCTTTTGAAAAGTTTCGCCCCTATCTTGTCCTTTCCACCACCATTGTGTATACCGATCATTCCGCGTTGAAGTACTTGTTGACAAAGCAAGATTCCAAACCAAGACTTCGTCGCTGGGTTTTGCTGCTCCAGGAATTTAAAATTGAAATTCGTGATAAGAAAGGAGCAGAAAACTTGGCCGCGGACCATCTTAGTAGACTTGAGGATCCTTACCAAGGGGATCATCCGACCAAAGAAATCAATGATTCTTTTCCCTTGGAAACCTTAATGTCTATAAACTCGACTGCTGACGAAACCCCGTGGTTTGCGGACATTGCAAACTACTTAGCAGGTGGAATCCTCGTTGACGGGTTAACATCCCAGCAAAAGAAGAAGTTCTTCAAAGACATAAAAACTTACTTCTGGGATGACCCATATCTTTTCAAACAATGTGCCGACTTGATTATTCGCCGATGTGTTGATGGACCGGCAGCTTTCGAAATCCTTGATGCTTGCCACAAAGGACCCACTGGTGGTCACTTTGGTCCCAACTACACCGCCAAAAAAGTGTTTGATTCAGGATTTTATTGGCCCACCATCTACCGTGATGCTCACGAGATGGTTAAACGATGTGATGCTTGCCAAAAACAAGGCACAATCACACATAAAGACGAGATGCCTCAGAATTTCATTCAAGAGTGTGAAATCTTTGATGTTTGGGGTATCGACTTTATGGGGCCATTCCCTTCATCTAAAGGAAACAAATACATCCTTGTTGCCGTTGACTACGTCTCCAAGTGGGTTGAAGCCAAAGCTTTACCTACTAATGATGCAAGGGTGGTTTGTAACTTTTTGAAATCGCTGTTCGCTCGATTCGGCGTCCCTCGTGCTATTATCAGTGACCGCGGGACTCATTTTTGCAACGATCAATTTGCAAGAGTCATGGCTAAGTATGGTGTCAATCACCGTCTTTCCACTGCTTATCATCCCCAAACCAATGGGCAAGCCGAGATATCCAATCGTGGATTGAAGCGAATTTTGGAGCGTACTGTGGGAGAGCATCGTGCCGCGTGGGCCGATAAGTTAGATGATGCTCTGTGGGCTTTCCGTACTGCTTACAAGACCCCGATCGGTTGTACACCTTATCGTCTTGTGTACGGGAAAGCATGCCACCTTCCCATCGAGCTGGAGCATAAGGCGCACTGGGCCTTAAAGTGGGCTAACTTCGACATCAACAAAGCCGGTGATCATCGCAAGATTCAACCCAACGAGCTCAACGAACTGAGAAATGAAGCTTATGAGAACTCGCTGATCTACAAAGAGAAGACGAAAATCCTCCATGATGCAAAAATCAAGAACCGAGAGTTCCATGTTGGTGATCAAGTCTTACTTTTCAACTCTCGGTTGAAGATCTTCTCTGGCAAGTTGAAGAGCCGCTGGTCTAGTCCATTCACCGTCGCCAACGTCTTTCCGTATGGGACCATTGAGCTTTCTCAGCCAAATGGGCCCAATTTCAAGGTGAATGGCCAGCGTCTGAAGCTGCACTTTGGTGAGGACATCTCTCAGGAGATGATTCCATCCCTCACCACGTTCCCCATGAACTAAATTTGGGTCGAGTCAGGCTCGTGACTCGATTATCAAAAACAAGCGCTCCTCGGGAGGCAGCCCGAGTATCTATCCTTTAATGTTTTATCCTCCTAAGTGTAGGGGGGCCTGCATAGGTGTTTGTATTTGTGTGGTGATGTGATTACAGGGATAAGTGCACTCTTGGAACCTTTGAAGAACCGTTCTCCCGTGTTATCCGAAATCCGGTTCTATCTCTCAACTATCGTGATTCAATTTTCTTCATACTCACATTTGAAATTGATCACTTTAGTCATCTCTTCCTTAACTTGAGTTAACCAACGTGCACAATGTCATAAGTGTAGGGGAGACTTTTCCCACATGCTTAAACATTGAGGACAATGTTTATCTTAAGTGTAGGGGGGACTTCTATCGAAGTTTTAAGTGGACTTTTCCATGAAAATGCCTTCATTTAACCGGAAAATCATATTTTTCAACATTTTTCAAATTTTTAATTAACTTTGGCCATTTAGTCGTAATTTTTAAATTTTTATCGTTGCTTTCATATGTATATATCCCGCAATAAAGTCAAAAATATTAATAAGTGGTGTAGCTAGTTTAGAAATCTTTGACATATTAGGCCCGTTGCGTTTATTTTGACTCAACCCGAATAGACTTATCCAAGTTTATTCTAGCTAGTATCCTTAACCATGTAGACCTTAATTGGTTTATTAGGCTAAGTATCCACGAGTCTCATTACTTGAGATTTTAAATTGTGGAGGACGAGAAATGATAGAGTCAATTATAAGTCGGTATTCTTACGCAAGCTCACTTGGTGTAATTATTTGCCTATTCTCCCATCACTTGCTAATAATTTATCTGCAATAAGTAAGGTCTTACGATTTGAAAAGTTACTTAGCTTCTAGCCCAAGATCGTTTAAAAGTTGCTCGGTAATGATAAGAGTCCATAGCCAAGGCATAACTTATGAAGCGGGGCGCGAAGATTGGCGAGTCCGAAAAGGCCCTAACAAGGCATGAGGATTCAATTTTATTGCTGAAGATCCAAAGTGATGTGAAAAGCATTATTCCCTAAATCAATATGAAGGATCAAGACTCACGACGAAAAGCAATCAACTCCCATAAAGATCATGGAGAAGTCTATCCGAAAAGACCCTAACAAGGTATGAGGATAAATAGATCCAAGTCCGAAAAGGAGGCGGATCGTTGTATCTCAAAATCCCAATTAGAGATTGAAGAAATAATCATGAAGTCGTGGTCAACAAAGTTGGAGTACCCCTCAAAAGTCTCCAAGTGAAGAAACTCTATTATGATGAGAAGACCATTATCTCAAGAACGTCTCTCGAAGATATGAAGTATGAAGTACATGCCAAATATCGGCCCGAGAAAGGTCTCAATTCGCGAACCAAGTTATGCCAAGATATGAACTTTTTGATATCCCGAGAAGCAGTTTTAAAAGATTTTGTCCTTTAGCTAACTATTGATCAAATCGTCCTACTTTGCTTTCAGCCCTAATAAACTATCGAAATAAGTCCAAAAATGCATCTTCATGATCATTCTAAGACAAAAATAAAATATAAGAGATACACCTAGGAATAAGGGAGTTTAAGCATTTAATTAAGCCATGTGTGTGAGTGTTTGAATTACTAACTTATAATAACAATGATCTCGTTTTTAAGCTTAGTTTGGGGAACGTGAAACTTGAGGGTGATAAATCTTCGCAGCACCGAAGCCCTAATGTAAGTCCTCGATCTCTTTCCAAGTGATTACCACATAAGTTATTTTCTATTCTTTTACATTAAAATTTTAATTTCTTAATATTTTAAATTTTTGTTTAGTAGTATTTTAATAAGGCCAAGGTTAATTAATAATGAGAAAAGTGTAATTGTGCTTTGTCACTAAGCATTGCATGAGGGCATGGCAATGGTTAAGTGTAGGGGATTTGATAGGTGTGAAAACACCCATCCTTTTACCACTTAAATCGGGCTAAAACGAGACCAAAACACGTATTTAATATCATTTGTTTGGAATTATGCGTGCTTTTTGTGTTTATTGTGTTTTCAGAGTCGACCGGATGAATATTAAAGAAAACATGGGATTGCACGGGTTTTATCGAAGAAAAGGGCTCAAGACGAAGTCTATTGTCCAAAAGGTGCAAAAGATTTGAAGTCATTGTGCCTATTTGAAGATTTATCGAAGAATAGAGCCAAAAATGGAAGATTCATTTATGTCGAAGAACTCGAGTCTATTAAATAAAAGATTATAAGACGAGTTGGAATTATTCACCGACACTTCTCAAATCCAAGTCGGAAACGTTTATTTAAAGACGCATGAAGACTTAAGAAGAAAGAAGAAAAAGAGGCCCAAATCAAAGCCCAATCAAAAGCCCATCAACACCATACACACGCCTATATAAAGCCTTCACCTCACAAATTTTCACACACTTAGTTTTTAGCTAGTCTTTAGCTTCTCATTTTCTCTCTAGTTTTTAGAGAGAGAAAGTTCCATACTTTCTCTCACTAAACTTTTCCTTTGTTTTTCATCTTTTAATTCAAGCTTTCTTGTACTTGTGATTTCATTAATCTTAATCAAGTTTATGCTTTTAAGTTCTTTAAGCTTTTCCTACTTTTCTTGATTTGTCAAATTCCTTGATCCGATTGTTGAATTCCATACGGTTTGGATTTTGGATGTGTTCGTGAATAGAGTTTGATCTTTCTTGTGTCTTCTTAAGCTCTACGTGAATAAGCCATAAGCTCTCCATGCTTATTGGTTTATTGCTTGTTGAAGCTTATTGTTTTCGGATTACTTCATAGTTTTAATCATTCACAAGTTTTGTTTATTAAGTTTAAAGTTTCTTGTTTTTCAAAAGTGGTTAAATTTAAGTGTTTTGAGTTATTTAAGTTTCGGATTATATAGCTTATTGTAAGTGCTTATTGAACTCTTTGAGTTTCCACCATTTTCGGAAAATAGCTGCCTTTATTCCATCGCAATACGAGGGTTTTAACACATTCCGATAGTCTCCCTGCTCAGTATCGCAATAACCCAAGTGGGGTTTTACTTTGCGATAGGTTGTAAGTCCACCTATTCCGATCTGGGATTGCGATCGCATATTGCGATCGCACATTCCGACGGGGTTTAGGTCCTTTCTAGACGAAACTCTGGCCAAATTTTATTTGCAACATTCCGATCTAGATCTTTCCGATAGTTTCATTCCGATCGTCTTCACTCCAACTGCATCATTGCGACAGCTTGTATTTTGAATATTCCGATGGTGATAAACATGGACATTCCGATGGTAGTTATGATTACATTCCGATGCCTTTGATTTTCTTATATTCCGATAGAAATAATTTTTGATATTCCGATAGAACAAGTTTTTAAGCATTAATTCAATTAAGTTTTAAAGTTTTACAAAATTTAAAGTGTTAGTTTAATTAAGTTTTCAAGTAATTTTCTAATCTTCTCTTTACGTTTTCAAGCACTCATTTTTAATTTATCAATTTAATTTAATCTTCCAAAGTTTTAAATTACTCATCGTCATTTACATTTAATTGTTATTAGTTTAAAATTAGATAATCAAACCAAATCCTTTTTATTAACCAAGAACAAATCATTCCACTTAAGGCCGAGATCAATTCGAGAGGATATCGAGAGAGAACTTTAATCTGAACCCGTTGCAAAATCAGAATATCACGCATCAATCACATCGCTTGCCGTGATGGGAGGGAATGAGATTTCCCTACCGCGTGAAAATTTTTGGCCAATTTTTTGTCTCATGCGGCGCTGTCTGGATTGGATCATGTATATGGTAGAAGGCTTGTCCTTTTGGGGATCCTTCTTGTCATACTTCTTGTTGTTGTCTTTTCCATCTTTCCAATCCTTAACTAGGTTCTTGAGTTTGCCTGATTTGATTAGCGACTCAATATGCTTCTTGAGCTGGATACACTCCTCCGTGTCGTGTCCTTTGTCATTATGGAACTCGCAGAAGCGACTTCCTTGCCGACGTTCTGGGGGAGTGGTCATTGGGGGAGGCCTTGGAAAGTTCGCCCCTTCAGTCAACAAGATCTCCCGGTAGGACATCTTTAGGGGGGTGAACTTGTCGTCCGACCGTCCGCCTTTGCTTTGGCTCTTATAGTCTGAGCCCTTATTGTTCTGGTTGCCTTGACCGCCCGACTGTCTCCGGGACTGGTCATTTGTCCGGTACCCATTTCCTCGGGATGGGTAGGCCGCGGCAACAGCTGTTTCTCCCTCTATGAAATTTCTGACCCTTTCCATGAGGTCATCATATCTCTCTGGGCGCTTGTCGTTGAGACGCCTGATCAGTTCTCTGTCTGTTATGGCGTGCATGTAGTCAGAGATTTTCAGGAGCTCTGGCATGGTTCTTGTGCGTGTGCACTCATCATTGAAGCGCTCAGTGAAGGCTTCTGTGGACTCCCCCGGCCGTTGCTTAACGGTTGCCAATGAGACCGGATCCCTATTATACTTCTTCCTTTGAGTATAATTATTCTCGAACGCAGTGCGTAGTTCCGTGAAACTATCAATGCTCCGTGGGGGGAGCACCTCGAACCAGTCACGGGCGTTTCCAATCAAGGTCGAATTGAACATTTGGCACCATATAGGCATAGGCCATCGCTCAATTTTGGCCTGAGTGTCGAATATTTTGAGGTGATCCACAGGATCACCGGACCCATCATAAGTCTTGATGCACGCCGGCATGCGACGTTTGGTGTCCTCAGAATAGTTCCGTATGCGGAGGGTGAACGGATCTTCCCTAGGATCCGCCCATGGCCGTGTGAGCCTAGGATCATCCCATGGTTCACACCATGGACGCGAGAGGTCCTCTGCTTCCGTATCCCGATAGTAAGGGCCACCATAATACTCCTCATTGTTTGGTGGTGGAGGCGTGCGCCTAGGCCGGCGGCGCTTGGGCGGATGGTCATCTGAGTCCTCCCCAGACGGATCTGGGGACGGCGGTGGTGCCCCGCCTTTTGAATAGGGACCACTTTTCTGAGACGAACCAGGAGCCTTTCTCCCCGTGTTCATTCTATCCCACACACTTGGGCGGCGTGTGGTTCTGGTCAGCTCTCGATCTGGCCGCTCGGGTGAGCCATCCGACCTTTCTCCATCTTGAGACTGCGTTAATTCTTGCATAAGGCGATCTCCTATGCGTTCAAACACATTCCGGGGTTGAGGGTTTTCCTCAAAGGTTCCCTGCTCCTGAGGCCGAGTCCTCCTTTTTCTCCGGTTTTGGGAAGGGGTGGATGGTCCACTGTCACCAAAGTTGAGTCTGGCTTGGAGGTTCCTCCCCAGACTCAATCTTGATGCGATCCCTGGGACGATCCTTTCGAAGTTCTGAGTGAGAACTCGAGTGAGATCCTCCTCACTGAGTGGTAGGGCTTCCACTTCTTCCTCCGTCGAAGGTCTGCGTGGTTCCTTGTTAGGAGGGTCTGGCGCACTCCCTGGATCAGGGTTATCCAGAGTTGAAGTAGGCGGGGGTGTCACCGAGATCGTGCTCGTCACCCCCGCAGGTTGAAAACCGCTACGGTTACCCAGCCCGCCTGCGAGGCGGTTAGGTGATTGGTTGGGATGAGAATCCCTTCCCCTTGGGACTTCCGGTTCCGAGGATTCACATTCCTGGGGTTAGTTGGCGGATGTCCCTTTGTCATTAGAGATTTGAGATGAGGTTTTGTTCTAGATTAGTGTTACTGGTCCCACGGATGGCGCCAACTTGTTGATGCAAAAGTTGGTTGATCCTTGCTAGACCCGAATTAGGCTTAATTCGGGTTGGCTGGGCTCCGGCTCCTGCACCAAGTGAATCGTCTGGTTGGGATCCTGCACACTAAACAACACACGTTAAGCTTACCGTGGGAAGGTTTCCCACGATTAGACTCCGGCGTGAGAGTAAGTAATCGGTTTAGGGTTATATGTGAGTTTAGAGTATAAGTCGTAATACCTCTGTGGAACCCTTGGGGGTTCTTTTTATAGGCAGTGAAACCCCAGTGGGCTTTCACTGATCCTTCGGCCCCAAGGAAGAGATAAACACCAGAATTAGAATGATTGTTATCTTCTAATTCTGGTAATGAATATCTCATCATATTAGGATTAAGATATACCTAGACAGAATATTATTCTGTCTGATCTTATGTCGGCCGCCTTGGGCCGTGGGCCGCACACATGTGCGGGCACTGTTCACTCAAGCCCATAAGCCTGAATGACATTTATCCACCCATCTGTGATGGGCCGGATACGGGTAGTACCCGTGAGCCGGGCTCATGACCCGGTTGGGGACTATACGTCATCACCCTTGATAAACGACTCTCTAGGATCAATTATAGGAACTTGCGAAAAGTTCTTGTTCTTAACCCGTGAGAGTTAAGACTTTCGCGTTTTAAAGCTCCCTATATAAAAGCCTAGCAAAACTTGACTTAAACACGTTAAGGATACTAGCTAGAGTAAACTTAGATAAGTAAACTCGGGTTGAGTCAAAAGATTCACAACGTTTGAAAATTAAAACCATTTTATTAAAATTTATTCTAGTAAGGAAAGAAAATAACTATACAAAGGTAAAAAACTAATAGGCCAAAACAGATTAAAAATTTTGAAAAATGTCGAAAAATTGATTTTCCGGTTAAAATGAGGACAAATACAAGGAAAAGACCACTTAACTTCGATAGAAGTCCCCCCTAAACTTGATATAAACATTGTCCTCAATGTTTAAGCATGTGGGAGTAAACTCCCCTACACTTAGGACATTGTGCACTTTGTTTAAATCTCGCTAAGAAAGAGACAACTAAAGTGATTCCTATTTTAATATTGAGAAAAATAGAGAATTGAAAAGAGTTTAGGATAGAACCGGGAAGACGAAAACACAGAATCACGAGTTGTCAAAAATCATCAAGAGTGGATCTTAGAAAGCTCGAATCCCTGAATATGAGAAGAGAGGAAATAGCAAACACCAACGGGTCTCCCCTACACTTAGGATATAAATAGCTAAAAGATAGATACATGGGTTGCCTCCCAAGAAGCGCTTGATTTTTTATCACCGAGTCGTGAGCCTGACTCGACCTTGATTAGCATGGAAAGAAGCTTGAAAAACATCCACCGGGATCAAATACATAGTTTTCGTCCATCAAATAGCACAAGCTTAAGGCGAACAAGGCAAGCCAAAGAAGAGTATGCAAGGTTCCCTTAAGCAAAGATGGAGCACGGTGGTAGCAAGGGTGAAGAGGTGCAAGCATATCTTCAGTAGTTCCAAAAATCTTTCCTTTTATTTCATCAGATGGATATTGAGATGGCTGAAAAATATCGATACCGGGGTCGAACACCTTTTCCTTTAGGGGAAAATAGCACTCAGGCTCAGCAGAATTTGAAGATGATCCGCGAAGAAAATGCACAACCTCGTCCTCAGAAGGTGGACAAAGAGGTGTCAAATCATACGTGCTGCGGATGTTGGTGTCGTCCGGTTGCTTCTCCTTTGAAAGAGTTTTCTTCAAATCCGAAGTAGGATCAAGACCATAATCACCAAAGTCTAAAAGAGGAGCATCACTCTCATGAGGGAAGTATGTATTGAGAAAAGTAGAGAAGTCTTCCTCAAATGAGTAGTCATCCAAAGTAGGATCAAGTATGGATGGCGGAGGATCTTCATCATGAGAAGAATCACTCAAAAGAGTATCAGCCTCATCAAAATCATCATAAGTGGGCATGTCGGGATACTCGGAAGTAAAATCATCATAATCATCTCCATCAGAGCTAGAATCATCATAAGCATCATAGATCGGTGGAGAATCATATATGGGTGAAGGTTCCAAATTAGAGAGAGAATCATCCACATCATCTTAAAACAGTGGATTATCATTGCAAGACTCGAATAGAGGATTGTTGTAGACGACAAAATCATCAAGCACATTAATCATATTCGCTGATTCTCTTCCATAGGATTTGCTTGTAAGCTTCCCCATTTCAAAACTTGTGCATCATCCCCGACTCTTAAGATGAGTTCACATTTATCCACATCTATTAAAGCTCTACCGGTTCTTAAAAATGGGCGTCCAAGTATTAACGGAATACGAGGGTCCATTTCATAATCAACAACGACGAAGTCGACCGGAAAAGTGAATGTGCCAACTTTAATGAACACATCTTCGGCAATACCAACGGGGTAAGCGAGAGTGCGATTTGCAAGCTCAAGAGTCATCTTTGTTGGTGTAAGGTCAGGCAATGATAACTTTTTCCAAACACTGAAAGGCATCAAATTTATACTGGCCCCGAGATCGGCTAAGGCAATAAATTTGTCGGTTTGGTTAAAAGTACAAGGTAGCACAAAACGACCGGGATCTCCAAGTTTTTCCGGAAGTTCTTTAAGAAGGATTGCAGAGCAATTTTCATTCAAGCGAGTATTAACAAACTCGACCATCTTCTCCTTCTTACTAAGCAATTCCTTAAACATCTTGACAAATTGTGGCATTTGAGCAAGAGCTTCAACAAGGGTAAAGGTGATTTTCATTCCGGCTATCTTTTCCAAAAAGTTAGCGACTTGAATGTCATTCTTAGTCAAAATTCTAGCCTTGTTGGGTCGAGAAGGGTAAGGAATGCTGGGGTTGGGTGGTGGAGGTGTAGAAGGTGAAGGTTGAGTTGGTAAAGGTTGAGATGTTGAAGGGTTCTTCTTGGGTATTTCTTCATGACGAGGTAGAGACGGTAATGGTGTACTAATACTAGGTGAGGGAGTAGTAGGGATAAATGGTGGTGGAGGAGGTGTAGATGGAGTAACTTGGGGTGGGATAGATGGTCCTACTACGGTTATTCCACTGCGGGTAGTAATAGCACTCACATTCGCTCTCGGATTGGTGACGGTGTTTGAAGGTAGAGAACTCGAAGTAGAGGGTTGAGTGGTTGGTAAGAAACTAGCCAGCATATTCTTCAAATCATTCGTTTGATTGCTGAAGGAGGATTGTATATCATTTCGAAGCTCGAATCTAATGTTATTCCCTTGCTTAGTGATATCCCCTTTCAAGTTTATAATTTGGCTTTGCAGATTCTTAATTTGCTCTCCTTGAGTTCTCATTAAGGCTTCAACATGTTGATTCATGGGTGGGGCTTGTTGAGCGGGTGGGTGATAAGGATTAGAAGCTCGAGGTGGGATTTGATTGCTTCTATTGTAGTTGTTGTTGGGGTTTTGGTTTTGAGGAGAAAAACCGGGTGAAAGGTAGTTGTTTGACCGGTAACTTAGCAAATTTTGATCTCCTTGAGGTCGGGCTTGGTAATTTTCCGGTGAATAATTACCATAAGCCGCATACACATTTTCCGGATTGCCTTGAGTTGAAGGAAAATCAGTGTATGAGTGAGGACCGCCGCATGTCTCACAAGGATTGGCTACCGCTTTAACTTGTTGTTGTTGGTTTGAAGCGATGAGCAAGATATTTTTGTTCATTTCGGCCATCATGCGGGTGAATTCGGTCATATCGGGGTTTGCTGAAGTAGAAGAAACATTGAATCTTGGGTTGTTCCTTGAAGAAGCGGAGGAATCCCAGTTTTTGTGATGAGTAGTCATGTTCTCAATAAGCTCTCTACACTCCTCGGGTCTTCTTTTCATAAATGTGCCACCGGCGGCTGCATTAATCGTATCACGATCACGAAAAGTCAAACCGTTGTAGAAAGTATCAATTAAGGTCACGGGGAGCATGTTGTGGTTTGGACAACGATCGATCAAAACATTATATCTTTCTCAAGCATCAAAGAGAGATTCATCGGGTTCTTGCATGAAACCGCTGATTTGATTGCGAAGGCTCATGACCATGGATGGTGGAAAGTAGCGCGACAAAAATCGTTGAGTCATGTCATCCCAAGTATGAATGGAATTCTTCGGGAGACGATCAAACCATTTCTCAGCGTGGTGTGATAAAGTATGTGGGAAGAGTTGAAGGCGAAGGACATCCATAGTGGCACCGGGAAACTTCATGCTTTGGGTAATAGTAATGAATTTGTCGAGGTGTTTGTTGGCATCATCATCAGGCAATCCACGGAATGGGTTAGTTTGCACTTGTTGTATCATGTGATGCTTCAACGAAAACTACAGAGCCGTTATTTGCATCGGTGCAATCGGTCCTCCTCGTCCAAACATTATGGGTTGACAAAGCTCCTCCATTGTCTGAAGATCGGGCTGTGGAAGAACATTGTTGTTATTATTGTTGAGGTGCGGTGGATTATTGTTGTTGTTCACACCTGCCATAGCTAAATCTTCACGAGTCTCGAGCTCTCGATAAGTAGAATATCTAGTACGCATACACCTGCAAAAGCAAAAGAAAAAGATACCAAACACAAAGAGAATATATATACACTATAAAGAAAATAAAATCTTTTTGGATTTTTGAAAATTTTTAATTTTTATGGATTTTTAACAAATTTTTAATTTTTTTTGGATTTTTGAAATTTTTTAAGCAAGAAAAATAACGCTCACGAATGAACGGATCCCAAAAAGCAACGCGTCTCTCACAGAAAACTGTTAATCTTTACGAAAAGAGCCGGCAGCTGCGCCATTTAATACGAGCTTTTGCCTAGTAAGAAAATTAAAGTTCGTTGAAGTGGTCTAATCGAATTGATCTCTGGTTTAAGTGCGACTCAGCTGTCTTTGGTGAAAACAAATGTTGTGTCGTTGTAGTAAAAGGAAAGTGCAAAAACTTTAAAGCAAATGGCTGTAATTTAAATCTAAATCTAATTTAAAATAAATGAAAAGTATTTAAAAGCGTGACGAGAAATTAAAAGGCACTAAAAGTAAATAACGCAAACTTAAAAGTATCCTAAAGGCAAACTTAAAACGCAACTAAAGCAAGCTTAAACTAAATCTAAGGCAAGTAAACTTAAAGTGCGACTAAGGAAAAAGGTGGGAAAAGTAAAGCTTAAAAATTCAAAATTAAAAACAGAAACTTAAAATAACCTAAAACAGCTCATTCGGAATAAACCTTCGTTCGGAATAATCATTCGTTCGGAATGTCACCTTCGTTCGGAATAAATTTTCTTCACTCGGAATATTTACCTCATGCGGAATAAATGGCTCATCCGGAATATTTAAACAAAACCTTCATCCGGAATAAATCCTTTATTCGGAATATTGCCTTGATCCGGAATATTTGTTATTCTGAATGAACACCTTGATCCGGAATATTAGATGTTCCGAATGAACAACCTTGATTCTGAATACCAGCTTGGTTCGGAATAAATTTCAAACCTTCATTCGGAATATTCACAAATAAGCCTTCATCCGAAATAATACCTTTTACTCGGAATAATTGATTGATCCGGAATAATCCACTGGTTCGGAATATTGCTCTGATCCGGAATAACAAACTGATCCGGAATATGTCACTTATCCGGAATGTTTGCTTGGTTCGGAATAATCACAACACCACCTTGATCCAGAATAAACCACTGATCCGGAATAATCAATAAAGCCCCTTCATTCGGAATATTTGGCGTTGATCTGGAATAACCTGGGAAAAACAGTAACGAAGAACACGGAAACAAAAATAACACGAATCTAATCTAATCTAATCAAAATTGTTGTTCCCATTTAATCCATAACACAAGATTCTTAGAGAGAGAAAGAGAAGAAAAATAGAAAGAGAAATTAGAGAGAGAAGTGGAAGGTTTACACTAAAACTATGTGTTTAATGAAATGAACCAACACCCTCTTTCACATGTGAAAGAGGTTTATATACCCACGAACCAATGGGCTTTCCATGGGCCGTGGGTTTGTGACATGGGCTGGGCTTGGCTTAGTCTTGGGCTTACGCCCCTAACTTAGACAATATTAGCTTAAAGTCCAAGCCCGGTTATCCCGACTAACCTATTACAATACAAGACCTTTTAACGACTAAGATGACCTATTACATTCTTGTTCGGCTATATAAAATATAGGGCTAACAATCTCCCCCAATGTATCGGTCATCTTAAAATGCTTAAAAAGCATAAGATGATTGAGTGAATACATTCTTGTAGAGGAGATCTTCCTGCTTTAGTCTTGTATCTTGGTCTTGATCTTGTTTGTTACAGCTTTGTTCCTTCATGCTTTCGTGATCTTTATCTTGAGCCTTTGTCATTTGACTTTGAGTGCTTGAGATCTTCATCTGTACTCCTTGTGACTAAGATGACCTATTACATTCTTACATTCTTAGGTATCTTGATTATCGCCATCTTGTGCTCTTGTGACTTCTGAATCGACATCGGTATCACAGCTACGCCACCTTCTTGATATGCAGCAACATATATAGACACGGATAAAATGGCTTTGAACATTTCATCCTAACTCGGTAGCGTTTTACCTCCGGTCGGTGAAGACCGTTAAACGGTATTAAATACCGTACCTGTGATCAGGTAGATTCGATTAAGAACCTCCTTGACAGGGTTTCCCGGCGGTAGAAGCCAGTTCTCTTTACTCGACCGTCTCAAAGCAGACTGCGAACATAAAGAGTGAATAAAAAAGGATACGGTTATCCGTTTGATTAGAGTCGTCAATTCAGAATTCCTGGAACAAGTTTGATTCTATAAGAATCGCACCATTGTTGCTTTCCAGTTTGCCACAAGCTCGATTCATAAGAATCTTGCATGTTACCTACCGCAGTGCTGTTTGATGTTGACACTGGAAGGATTTCCATTCGTCACTGTGAACACTAAAGAGTGTCACTCTGAATGTTCTGGCAAGATCACATGGATTTTGCGAAGAAACCTGGAATCAAGTTTGAATCAATTAAGAATCGAAACTTAGTTGCTTTCCAGTTCTCACAAGTTTGATTCGTGTAGAATCGCACAAGTTACCTACCATGAGCTTGTTTAATGCTGGCTCAAGCAGGATTTCCATCTTCATTATGAATCGTATCACTCAGATGTTCTGGCAATATCACAAGGATAATGCGTAGGACTCGATTGTGTCCTAATGAGATGATAAATTGATCTCGTTTGGCTCTAGACTCAATAAGTGCATTTTGGTAATCGGAGGCTGGAGCAGACTGCCACCTTTTCAATATTAACTGACTCGGAGTGAGAAAGTCAATAGATACGTGTTGATCTCCGTGACAATGAGACAAGTTTCTTTTGAGAGAAACTCGAATGGCTGGGAAGGGTTGTGCATTGCATTACTGGGTCCATGATGACTTGTCTTCAATAGATGTATTGACCCGGTTTCTGCCTAAGTTGCATAGAATATTCAACTCCTTCAATGCTTACCAATACGTCATCATTAGTACCTTGTTGTGATTGTTCCAGTGCTAACTTAAGTACTTGGTCCGCATTCAGCTTCATTCCACTCCATCTTTCCTAAGGACAACTATTTCTAGCTATGGAATGTCCTTGGGTAGATCCCTCCGGTTCTGGTTGGATCATAGGACTTAGTTTCCTATCCTAAACCACCTTTTGACTCCATCGTTCCGTCGTGGATAGTAGGTTGTTTTGGGTATAGATCGTAACCATAAAACCATTGAAAACCATTCAAAGTGTTTGATAAAAATCAAAACTTTTAATCACTTTGAAAGTTTTACATTTCCGAAAAGCTCCCCCTACACACATGCATCGATATACGAAATAGTTTGGCATGTGAAGGAAAGAGTTGCACTTGAGTCTTTAAGATCACATGTTGCGATATATTACATTTTAATCACATTTTCTCCCCCTATCTCTAATATAAAAATATAATATTAGAGATACCAATTGATTAAAATATGACATTTTCCGAGAAATCGATGGGAGAGAAACATGTGTGCACGCATGAATCATGGAACATTTTTAGTCGGGTCGCTCCCCCTCAACAATATATGTGTGTCTTGAGACAAAATTTGACAAATTTTTAGAAAAACGACACCACAAAATATGTTGATGTACGGAGTTGAGATGCCTTTTCCGATATAATATATTACATTTGACAATTTTATATCATTTTCGGAATGTGTTGGATACATAAAATATGACAATTTTAGAGATGTACCCAACAACATTAAAAGGCTTGATTTTAAAACGCTCCCCCTCAAAAATTGATCAAAAATAACATATGACAATTTTGAGATATAAAAACCACTTATGAGGAAGGGAGTGTTGAACACACAATTTTGAAAGATTTAGAAAAACCTTTTGAGAAATTCTTGAAAAATTGTGTTCAACGGTTTTAAAATAATCAGGATAGAAGACTTCTCTTCTATTGCTTAGGGAAAGCGCACTGAAACGTACACTCCCCTTTCGGGTCCGTTTTTCATGAGCTCAAAACTTTGATTGTTTTGTGACAAGCTCATGACCGAGAAAAATAAATTTCCCGTTGTGAAGGATAAGTTATCATCCGTGATAAACTTTCCTTAAGTTGAAGTTCGAGTTCTAGGATGACATTTACTTAGAAATCGTTTTCATGAACTTAAAAACTTTGAATGTTTTTATGAGAAGCTCATGACCGAGAAATATGAATTTCTCGTTGAGAAGGATAAGTTATCGTCCGAGATAAAATTTCCTTAGTTGAGGTCCGAGTTCTAAGCTGTGATGCGCCTAGAAGTCATAATGAGAGAATATCAAGCATCTTCATTTGCCAAAACCTCCAAGTCTTCTGGAGTCATATACTTCATACCAAGACGGCCAACGAGATACGCAAACCTATCTTTCGATAGAGCTTTTGTAAACAAGTCTGCCAGCTGGTACTCAGTTCTGACAAAGTATAATTCCACGATGCCACGTTCCACTTGTTCCTTGATGAAGTGATATCTGACATCGATGTGCTTGGTGCGGGAGTGCTGAACCGGATTGCAAGATATGGCTATGGCCGACTTCGAGTCACAATACATAGGTATTTTATCAAAGTGGAAGCCATAATCCGTGAGTTGAGTTCTCATCCAGAGGACTTGAGCACAACACGCGGATAGAGCCACATATTCTGCTTCAGCTGATGAGAGCGAAGTGCAATCCTGCTTCTTTGACGACCAGCTGACAAGCTTGTCTTCCCCTAGAAATTGTATGCTACCAGAAGTGCTTTTACGACTATCAAGACAACCTGCGTGATCAGAATCTGAAAAAGCCATTAGATGAAAACCGGTTTCCCTCGGATACCAGAGTCCCATGTGAATGGTATTCTTAAGGTACCGAAAGATCCATTTAACCTCTTTGAGGTGCTTTTGAGTAGGTCTGGCTTGATATCGTGCACAATAGCATGTGGCATGATGAATATCAGGCCTGCTGGCTGTAAGGTACATAAGTGACCCGATCATACTGCGATATCGCGTTTGATCTACGGGATATGAGTACAAGTCAGCGTCTAGGGATGTGGTCGACAATGGTGTACCAACGTGAGCACATGAGGTCATACCATGCTTTTTAAGTATCTCTTGAGCATACTTAGCTTGGTTAATGAAGATACCACGTGGGGATTGATGAATCTGGAGGCCTAAAAAGAATTTTAGCTCCCCCATCATTGACATTTCAAATCTGCTGTGCATTAATTTTTCAAAGCGTTTTGAAAGTTTTGGGTTCGTAGAACCAAAAATAATGTCATCAACATAAACTTGCACCAGCATTATGTCATCCCCATATTTATTAGTAAAGAGAGTAGGATCAATAGAACCTTTGGAGAATCCTTTGGACACCAAGAAGTTTGAAAGTTCTTCGTACCATGCCCTTGGAGCTTGTTTAAGTCCATATACAGCCTTCTTGAGACGATAGACTTTGTCAGGATGATGAGGATCGACGAATCCTTCCGGCTGATTCACATACACTTCTTCCTTCAAATGACCATTGAGAAAAGCTGTTTTGACGTCCATCTGAAAAACCGTGAAGCCCTTATGTGCAGCATAAGCAAGGAATATCCTGACTGCTTCCAAACGAGCGACTAGAGCGAATGATTCATCGTAGTCTATGCCTTCTTGTTGACGGTATCCCTTAACCACAAGACGAGATTTGTTTTTGATGATGGTTTGTTCTTCATCCAGTTTGTTTTTCCAGATCCATTTGAAATCTAAAATTGACATTCCATAGGGTCGGTCAACAAGTTCCCAAACATTTAGGCGTTCAAACTGATGAATTTCGTCTTGCATTGATTCAATCCACGCATGATCAGTCATGGCTTGTTTGATGTTTGTAGGTACAGTTGAACTCACGGTGAGTGCATACATACACACATCGCCATCGGTTTCGAGTTGTCTGCGTGTTCGAACCGGTTGTGAAGGATTTCCAATGACTTGCTCCAATGGATGATCACGTGTCCAATGGTGAGTGGATGGATATGGTTGGTAGAATGTATGCATGTTGGACGGATCAACATGTTGACTAGAAGACTCTCCGACTTCGTGTACCGGTGTACCGAACGGATTGATAAATTCTTCATCGTCAGGTTGTGCATCGACTGCTTGATTGTTGTTTCCTCCTTCAGCATTGACGGTTGGTGATGTTGGTTGTATGATAGTTTCTTGAGTTTGTTGAGTATCCACTGGAATTGTCTCTTGAGCAACGGTTGCTGAAGTAGAGGCAGTTGTGTCTTGTTGATTTTGTTCAGGTGCATCAGCAGTACTGACAGCGGAAGGCTTTGACACAACTTGATTGTTTCCATAGTAATATTCATCAAACATAGGATCATATAAGTCAACCAACTCATTCATATGTGTTGTATCCGTCGAGTCTGCTGTAGGAGTACTTTGTTGACATTCTTGCACGGGACGTACACTGTTTTGTGTAGGTGCCATTGCTGGACATTGAGGTGCGGGACTTGAGCTGTTGTGATCAAGTACCATTAGTGGCAATTCGTCAAAGTTCACATGAATTGTTTCGACAATAATCTTTGTTCTCTTGTTATAGACCCGATATCCTTTCGACAAGGTCGCGTACCCCACAAAAATACATGCATCACCTTTTTCTTTCATCTTGTCGAGATTCTCACCGTCTTTAAGAATGTAGCATAAAGATCCAAATACGTGAAAGAATTTGACAGTAGGTTTCCTGCCATTGATGATGTGGTAAGGTGTCTTTTCATGTCTAGGGATAATGAGAGAACGATTCTGAGTATAACAGGCAGTTGCAATTGCTTCAGCCCAGAAGAATAGCGGTAATTTTGAAGCAGAGAGCATTGTTCGAGCAGCCTCAACCAAAGTACGGTTCCGCCTTTCGACAATGCCGTTTTGTTCAGGAGTTCGAGCAATAGACGTTTGATGTTCGATGCCTTCTTCTTGAAAGTAAGATTGCAAGTTCTTGTTCAAAAATTCAGTACCCCTATCCGTTCTTACGGTTAAGACTTGAGCTTGAAGATTGCGTTGTATCATCTTGAGAAAGTTTTTGAGAACCTCTGGAGTTTCATCTTTGGACCTTAAGAAGAAAGTCCATGTGTATCTAGAGTAATCATCAACAATCACGAGAATATATTTTTTCCCGTTAATACTCTCTACACGCATGGGACCACATAAATCCATGTGTAGAAGTTCCAATCGTCCTTTTGAGCTTGGGGTAGTCTTTGTTTTGAAAGACTTCCGTTTTGCTTTCCCCAACTCACAAGAAGAACAAAGATGGTCTTTGACGAATTTCAACTTAGGAAGACCGGTCACAATATCATTCTTCGAAAGCAAGTTGATGGTGTCAAAGTTGAGATGTGACAATCGTTGATGCCATAACCATGCTTGAGATGATGAAGCTTTAGCCATTAAGCAAATTGGATTTGTTGAAGATGTGTCTTGAAGAGTTACTGTGTAAAGATCAGAACCACGAGAACCTGTAAGAAGGTCATTCCCATCGTAGTCTCTAACATAGCAAGTAGATTTCCGAAAAGCCACTTCCAAATCCGCATCACAAAATTGACCAACCGAGAATAAATTGTGATTCAGTCCCTCGACGTAATAAACCCGTTTTATAGTGATATTCCCTTGAACCAAGTCTCCATATCCGAGTATCGGTGCAAATTGATCATTTCCAAACCGTACCGTACCCAGAAACTTCTCCACGAAGTTAATGAGAAGCTTGAGATTGCCCGTCATGTGATTTGTGCACCCGGAGTCCATTATGAATAGGATGAGTTCGACGAGCTGCAGAAGAATTAGAAGACAATGTAGCATTTGACAAATGGGATCCCTTGATAGAGACGGGTTCCAAAATAGTAGTGGGCCTAGATGCAAAGTCTACAGGCAAGCTGATATTCCTAGACCCAATCACTAAAGTGGTTAACTTAGGTACCCATTTGTATCCGGGTGGTGTATATCTCGAATACCCCCGTGTACATGTCCTAATCATGTTCTCATATAACTTCCTTAATCTGTTTTGTTTACGCAGAGTAGTGGAGTCTAACGCACTTAGTTTCTTAAGTGGTTGATCAGTGGATTGGTTCAAAGTTCTTGTGGGTTCTCTAGTACTAGTGGGCACAAGAATAGGCTTCCTAGTTCTAGCATTCATGCCATTATGATTAAGAGCACAAGCATCATGATTGAAAGTACGAACACATTTGCCACATTCAATACAAACAAATTCAACATTCGAGGTCTTAGCATTTAAACTGTCATTACAAGCAGTTACAGACGTTTTATTCTTAGAAAACTTAAAATTCCTACGGTGATCTTCTACTTCCTTCTTCTTCCCTTGACTATTGTTAGGCATGACTCTATCTTCAATTCTAGTGCTCTTAAGCTGTGGTCTGCTAACACTAGTAGTGGGATTTACTCCTGTAGAAGAAGACACACGTTGATTAGTTTTCCTAGTATTCAGAGGTAACTGCGTTGTTCCAGTTTGAGTGGACCTAGTGTTCATCTTATACATTCCAGGTGCTATCACATTAGTACTCTTATCATTTCCTATCTTAGGCAAAGTCTGTGGGGATTGTCCCAAAATAGATGATTTAGGGCATTTAACCGCATTCGGTTGACGAACGGCGGATGGTTTACCCAAAACAGACTTTCCTTTCATTTTCTCAATGAGTTTCTGTAACTCACTTATGGCAATGTCCCTTTCTTTTAGCTGAGCTTTCAAATCATTTATTTCGAAATCTTTTTCATTTAGTAGACGAAACGAAGAAGCTGACATTTCTTGACACTTTTTATGATTATGAGATTTTTCACCTTTTTGTAAAGCAAGTTCAAGAGAAATGGAGTGTTTCTCAAGTTGAGAAAAGCTTTTCGAAAGTTTGTTATATGACTGAATTTGTTTTGAAAGCTCTACTTCAAGATTGCGACATTTCGCGTCCGATTCTGACACAAGACATGCTACATGACAATATTGATCAAGATCGGTATACACACCAAGTATAGCATTCATATGGTCAGCATAAAAATATTCCTTAGAAAGTCGATCAATTTCGTTAGAAAGTTGGTGTTCTTGTGTCTTTAGTTTAATTTGAAGAAAATCAACTTCATCTTCAAGAGATTTGACATAGCTTAAATCAGTTAACATTTCTTCAGTGAGAGCATTATAAAACATTTCCACATTTTTTGAAAGATCATCAATGGTTGGAACAATACATTGTTGAATGACGACTTCTACTTGTGGGTTAGGTTTAATATTCCAAATGGTATCCCTAGAAACTTTTTCATAGTCGACGACACCTTTGTACAAATTTAAAACCCCTTGTTTTATAAACTCAAATTGCTGAACACTTTTGCTTTTCTCATCCCATTTACGTTTTTCATCCAAAATTCGCTTTTCTAACAAAATTGATTGTTTTTTGAAACTCCTTTTTAAAGAAACTTTCTTTTGTGGTTCATCACTTGGTGGTGGAACACTATTATACATCTTTTGTTCTTTTGAAAGTTCTTTTTGAGGGACAAACTTAATATGATTGTTAGAATCAGAAAGGTTTATTAAATCACTTAAGTTTGATCGACTTTCTTCTTGTTGACGAATGATTTCGTCGCAGTCAGGGGAAAGCATAAGAGCAAGATTATCAACATAACAACCGATATCATAAAGAGCAGGCTTGGTACTTTGAGCTTTCTTGAGATATTCAGGCTTGACAAAACTCGTTTTCATATTTCTATTGAGCATATTCATAGTTTGAATAGACTGACCCGTTTTGTAAACAATGTTGTTTAACATGTCGACTCTCTTTTCCAAAGCAAGAATTTTTTCAATATCCTTTTCTTCACGAGTTTTATAAAGCTCAGTTTGTTCTTTGTTAACCGACTCTAATTCAGTAATTTGGAGTTTATGTAGCAGCAGTTGTTCTTCAAGTTTCGATATCTTCTGTTTTGACATATGAATTTCGTGTGTTACTTCAGAACAATATTGTTCGTTGAGCACCTTACGTTCATATACCAAACCATTAGCTATTGCAACCCGTCGATCAGCTTCTTTTACATAATCACACTCTTTAAGCCTGTCTATCTCCTCAGCTAAGGATGTGTTTGCTTGCTTCAAACGTTTATTAGCATCTTTGTTTTCCTCAATTTCATGTTTTAAAGAATCAATAATAGACGCAAGCAAATCACGGTCCTCATCCGAGTCAGTATCCTGAACAGCTTTTCCGTCATCATTACACATATGTTGTGAATCCGTAGAGATATTGCTATCTTCCGTGTCCATTACATATGTGTCATTGATGCTTTCGGGTTGCTCAGGATGCCGTCGTTCATTAGCAAACACATTATAGTTATCATTTGTTGGTACCTTTTCAAGTGGCTCAGAATCATAGATGGGTCCAGAAGTGTCATCAGTCTCTGGGGTCACTTCTTGAATCTTTGCCATGTACACATAATGTGCCTCTAACTCTTGATCATCGGCTTCATCATTAGTGTCATCACGCCAGTCAACTTCATCTGCTGTGAGTGGAATTCCCGCTTCTTCTTTCTTGCACAGCAACATCTTTTCCTTGTGATATCCCGAATCCTTAACCCGTTTTGGCTTCTTACATTCCCTAGCCATGTGACCAAATCCCTTGCAGTTGAAGCATTGAATCCCAGTCTTCTGCACCACCGGAGTGCCTACAGTATCTCTAGCCCCAACTTGATTCAGCATCCTCTGATTATCATACCTAGCATCACGATCATACCTAGGTGCATGATCAACTTCCTTATATCTAGCATTGGATGATGATCTGAGGTTGTTGTTGGTAGGTTTGTAGATCTTCTTATAAGTTGTGGTGAGTAAAGACATGAGTTCTTCAATCTTCTTGTCCCTTGAAGTTTGTTCATCATCACTGTCTCCATCTGACTCGGTGTCATACTTTGGAGGTGGAGTGGGGACAATTGCTTTTGCTTTGTGTTTAGCAGCAGCTAGAGGTTTGGTGGATGAGCTTGATGACTTCGAGGAATGATTAGGTGGTTGTTGACGAGGAACGGGTTTTGTTGAAGTAGCAGCCACAAAAGCAATAGAATTAGCAGACCGTTCTGCCTTTTCAGCCCTTAGTTCATTCACTTCATTCTGATGTTGTTTCAAGATATCATAAAGTTTGTGGTAAGATATAGTCTTGATATCCTCCCTTTGTTTGACCAAAGTCACAAACCTTTGCCATTCCGGTTTGAGTTGAAGTAGAAACTGAACATTGGCATGATGATTGGAGATGGTGCACTGATTTCTTACAAGCTCATTCATCATTTTGTAGAATCTCGAGTAATATGAGTCAATGGATTCACCATCTTCAGATGTGAATTTTCCAAACTCCCAAAGTAGATTAGTCTCGAGATCTTGAACATTGATTGACTCACCTTGCTTCAATCGATGAATTGCATTCCACATTTCCATAGCATTAGGACATGCATCAACTGTGGAATAGATATAATTATCAATTCCAGTGAGTATGAAATTTACAGCATCAGCTTCAGCTTGGAGGAGTTTCTTTTTCTCAGCAGAACATGTGTCAAAATCCTCCATAGCTCGTATAGTTGATGAAGTACCATCCCCTGCCTGTGTTGTAATTGGTTTGAATTCAAAAACTGGAGGTGGGTTCTCAAGGCAGTGACGAAGAGCAGTTCGGTTTTCTTTTCCATCGAGAAATCTAAGAAAACGAGATCTCCATTGAACGTAGCAACCGGCAGTGAGCACAGGTGGGTTACCGTTGCCACCTTGTTCCAAACGAATTTGATTAGCAGTTGCAATGTTGATGTTGTTGTTAGACATGGTGAAAACTTGTGGATGAATTGCAGATCTTAGTGGATTTGTTGTGATGATGTGTGGTTAAAATTGAAATTCCGAAAAATTCAATTCTTTTCTCAGCCCGACAATAAATTTCTCAGTCTGACAAAACGGTAAGTCGAAAAAATTTTGTATCGCCAAATTTTGAATTTGAGTTAGAAATAGCCAAAAACTAGTAGGGAAAAAATTTGAATTTACTTGACCTAAAAATTTTAACTTTTTTTTTTTTTTTTTTTTTTAATCTTCGTGTAAACTACGTTCCGAAACTAGTCTAGATAGTGGCTAAGTCTAAAAATTACTCAAACAAAATACCCATCGGAATGTCCATCGGAATACTTATCGGAATGTCCAGATCGGAATGCTCAATCGGAATGCTCAATCGCAATGCTCAGATCGCAATGCTCAGATCGTAATGTCCAGATCGTAATGTCTATCGGAATACTCAGATCGCAAAGCCTATCGGAATACCAGATCGCAAAGCCTATCGGAATACCAGATCGCAAAGCCTATCGGAATGTCCAGATCGCAATGTGGCTGTCAAAATTTAAGCAGAGTAACGACTTAAAATACTTCCTTATACCCGTCGGTATCCAGATCGCAAAGTACGATCGGAATGTCCAGATCGGAATAAGTAATAAAAACCGACGATCGCAATGTAGAACCAAACCCTTTCCGATGGTAAGGTTATTGCGATGGAAGTCCAAGTACAATTTGTACTTTCCGATGGAAGTTTCTGCTAGAATTTCGGAATGAAGAACAAGAAGAAATTTCGCAACTTTTGATCCAAAAGATTTGTGTTTTAGCCAAAACCAAGATACCCAAATCACTACTACTAGTATGTATATGATTTGTATCGAGAAAAGACCATAAAAACACAAAAAGAAAAAATGGGACGTGAGATATGGATCAAAGAAGCCACGAAAAATCAAGAACACCACACACGAATCTTCAATCACCTATCCACTATAGGCTCTTGATACCAAATGTTGTTCCCATTTAATCCATAACACAAGATTCTTAGAGAGAGAAAGAGAAGAAAAGTAGAAAGAGAAATTAGAGAGAGAAGTGGAAGGTTTACACTAAAACTATGTGTTTAATGAAATGAACCAACACCCTCTTTCACATGTGAAAGAGGGTTATATACCCACGAACCAATGGGCTTTCCATGGGCCGTGGGTTTGTGACATGGGCTGGGCTTGGCTTAGTCTTGGGCTTACGCCCCTAACTTAGACAATATTAGCTTAAAGTCCAAGCCCGGTTATCCCGACTAACCTATTACAATACAAGACCTTTTAACGACTAAGATGACCTATTACATTCTTGTTCGGCTATATAAAATATAGGGCTAACAAAAATCAACCAAAAGATTAAATAAGACTAATCACAAATGATCAACTAATGATAATCAAACAAACCAAATCAATAAAACTCACAATAATAACCACAATAATCAAAACCCACTTGATTAAATCAATAAAAACTTCAAGAACATGAACATAAACAATAAGCATAAAGATTAAAGATTAAACAAGAAAGGAAGATAGGAGATTAACAATAAAGATAAAGTTTAACAACAATAAAAAGGAAACTTACTTGAATTTAAAGGTGCAGGGTAATTAAATGTGCAATTAAGATAAATGATAATGAAATTAAATGTGCAAATATTAAAGTGGAAGACTAATTATCACATTTAGCCAACAAAATGAAATGAAAGCTATTTATAGGGGATTAGGGAGGTGCTTAGTGGAAGCTTCCTCCCCTCTTTCTTCTTTCTTTAATTATCATTAAGTCCTTGTCTTCTTAATTCTTCGACTTTTGTCTCGGGATTAGTAAACTCGTCTTGTAATTTATTCAATAAATTAGACTTGAGTTCTTCGGCTTTTAGTTAACTTCCGTCTTTTGACTTTTTCTTCGCTAAATCTTCAGAATTGGTCTTTGACTTCCGTTCCTTTTGCACTCTTGATTTCTTGTCTTTTGTCTTTTTCTTTGATAAAAGCCCGTGAATGCCCGTGTTTTCTCCCCTTTTCACATTTCGTCCTAAATCACAACAAAAACACAAACCACGCATAATTCCGACATTTACGATATAAAATACACGTTTTGGCTTGGTTATTAGTGTAGTTAAGTGGTAAAAAGGATGGGTGTTTACACACCTATCATCAGCCATCTCGTCTAAGGTTTCTTCAACAACGATATTAGGAACGTCGGTTTCTAAATCTCGTCTACGTCGACGATTCCTTCGATTACGATTGTGTCGATTCGAAGCGTCGCTATAATTAGAATAATCCTTCGATCGAGTGCGCATGCACTTAGCGTAGAATGGGGGTAGCAAAGAAGATTCTTTTTGCGGTTTTTCGATTTTTCAATTTTTTTTTGGTTTTTGATTGTTTTTAATTTTTTTAGATTTTTTTGTGTATTACGTAGACTCAAATCTACAAATCTCTCCTCGAATCGATTTCTCGATTAAAAGAGCCTCAAAGAATGAAAAAGATCACGTGGAGTGAACGCCTTCGATGACTTTAGAACGTTGGTGGAACACCAAAACGTTCAAGAGGGTTTAATCTTGAAAACAAGCAAATATAGTATACGTAGATAATACTTGGGCGACAAACCCTCGATTAGCCCTCTTTCTCAAAACACGCACAAGCAAGCGGATCGCTAAGCACTTAAGAGCCTTTTTCCTTTAGGTCGTGAAATATAACCGCCTTATACCCACCTTATAGTTTGTGTTAATCAAAATTAAGCCTCACGAAAGTATTTATATATTTTGCCGTTAAACTTTTGCTTTAGATTCGAATACAATGATCGAGTGATGAAATCCCGAATCAAGGTTGCGTTTTCACGCTTTTGGAGTACTTGTATATTTATTGTTCTACGTAAATAAAATATATTAATAATATTCACAAGAAAAACGAAAACGATAATGGGATATCTACAATATAGTAAAGATTGTTGTGTGTTTAATTTAGGAAAATTAAACACTTTTTATTTGGATACTATAATATAATAAGGAAAAATAACAAAAATGAGTATGTACGATATTTACGCTTTCCAAAAATTGAAAAGCAAAAACGCACTACTCACACAAACACGATAATAATAATGGCTAACACAAAAACACCTCCCCGGCAGCGGCGCCAAAAATTGGTATAGGTAAATCGTACACGTTTTAGGAAAAACGCGTATGAGCGGCAAGTATTAAGTCTTACGCTTTAGGAAAAACGTAAAACTGAATAAATGCGAGTTCGTTCTCGAAGGAGGTGTGTGATTATGAGTGCCAATATGTAAAATCAAAGTTCGGATTAGTGTCGTTTTTGGTTTAAGAGAGAAAAATAAAAGACGAGCTACGATTACGATTACACTACAACGAATTGACGTAAAACGCGAACGTAAATACGTAAAACGTGACAAAATTAAAAATTAAACCTAAAAATTAATTAAAAATTAAAACTAAGACTAAAAATAAGAATAAAAATTCAATAGATAAATTTTAAAACCTTTTATTAATTAAATATTCAATTTTAAATGCTAATTAAAGCCCTAAAATTAAATATAATTAAGAAAAAGCCCAAAATATTATTTTATTGAACTAATAACTCACTTATATTATTTAAAGACTAAAAAGTATTTTTCCTAAATATTAAATACTATTTTTCTATTTTTCTAAAACACTAAAAACAATTTTTAAACTAAAATAATAATTCAAAATAATAAAATAATGCTAAAATTAATTTGACTTTTTCAAAAATCCTAAATTATATTACTAAACAATAGAAAATTTTAAAAAGTTGGAAACAATAATTTTTTACACTAAAAGACAAAACAGTTTTAATTAAAAACAATTTAAACTAAGATTAAATCTAAAAAAAAAACTTAAAAAGGTGAACAGTGAAACTTTTTAAACTGAAAACTTAAAATAATATTCTTAAACTACAAAAAAATTTAAAACTGAAAAATATAAAGATTTTGCACTAAAAGACAAAAACAAAAATAATTAAAACTAATTAAATTCAATTTAATTCTAAAAAATGAAAAATAAGCAGTAAAATAAAATTAAAATAAATGAAAAGTCTTAAAATAAAATAACAAAAAAAAGAAAATTGGAAAATGTGAAAAAAGCTCAAGTAAAGCCACTAAAGACAAAAAACATCAAAGTTGATGTTGACTGCTGACTGGGCTTTTGTCTTTTAGCCCAGCAGTGGGAACTTTAACACTAGCAGGGGGATTTTGTTCCCACTGCTTTCACTAAAAAATGTATCTGGGCACTATTTGGCTTGTAACTTTTTTGTTGTTGGGTTTCAATTGGAAACAAGGGCACCCCTACACTAAGTGGAGTGTAGGGAGTCAAGTTATGCAATAAAACTCACAAGTTAAACACAAGCAAATGCACAAAATACGCTAAACAAGTTGTTGTAAACAGAAACTAGGGTCTGGGCTCCTTTGTTGATTCAATTGGCAATTAGGTGGATTTTGAATCACCAAATCTCTTACAAATGCTTACCAAACCACAAGTGAACAGAAATAAACCCTAGATTACACTATACCTTAACAGATTACAAAGATTCAGTGAACAAAATCACCTAAACCTACTGATTTTTAGCCTACTGGTTATCAAGGTGGTTTATACCAAAACTTATCATGCAACCTCTAGCAAAACCTCACCAAACTACAAACCAAATACTGAATAAAGCTATTACTACTTCACTAAGAGGTTTAGGCTGGTTTAAAGCCAAAAAGGTGTCAATCTTCCTAGCTTAATATGCAGACCCAAACACCCCTTAATAAATGGAAATCAAAGTTTGCAAACAATATCCATCAAAATCAACTAGAACTGATTAATCTTTACTCTAACATGCAAATAGAACCTAAATGGACATAATCAAAGCCCTAAAACAGTAACACCACCAAAATCACATAAACACAAAAAAAAAGTATAAAAATTACAAAGGGGGGTACAAGCCTTTTGTACCTTAGCTGATGCCTTCCCTAATGAACTTTTTGGCTTTTAAGGGCTTATGGAGTAGTAGAGAGTCCCTGTTGGTAGAATCCACAAGGGACCTAGGGAGTTCAAATATATTCAAGGTAGGATAATGAAATGAAATAGAAAGAGCCTTGTTCCTTGGTTTCCTGCACAAACACAACTAAACATGGAGCAAATACTTGTAATCAAAAGGTCATAAGCTTTCAGCTTATGGCTTTTGATATGGTAAGATGATAAATAAATAAAAAGAGAAAACTGATTTTCAAATAAACCTTTTTGAAACTACCTTTTTTTCTTTGAAACTAAAAGAAACTTGACAAAAACTTAACCACAAGCTGAAATCACACCACAATCCACTATCACTTCATGTGATAGTGAAATCCAAGTTATGAAAAAAAAAAACTTTTTCAAGAATTTTTAAACACAGATATTTCTGAAAATTCTTTGATAAATGGAACCTTTTCAAAACTTTAACTAAGTTGCATAAAATAAAATTTAAACTAATAAGCAGTAAAAATTGGAACTCAGATTTTGCAAAAGCTTAGTCTTTCATTTTTATTAATAAAATTAATATTTTATTAAAACTGGAACAAAAAGCTTGTCACAAGTCGACATAGCTTTTATACTAAACAATAGAAGGTCCTAGAATCTAGAATAAAATATTAAAACCCTAAACCCTAATCTGCTGAAAATACAATGTTGCCCTTGGACGAATTTTTGTGTCTTGGTCAAAAGTGGACACACATGTGAAGATGTTGTCATGCCTATGGTGTGAATGATCTTGAACCGTTAATTAGAAGCCTTTGGGGCCAAGGAAACTTGTGGGACATTGATGGGACTAAAGATGTGCTCATTTGCTATTTTGGGAGTAACAAGGTAGCAGGGGAAGCCACGTGGGGGACCCACAATGGGTGTGAAGGTGAGTTTAGGAGTGGGTTTGGTTTAAGATACTATTAATTATCAATCTGGAGGCAATCAAATGATAACCCCTTGATTTGTGATTAATTCGAGTTTAGGGCTTATGTGTTCTTGGGAGGTTTTAAGGAGGGGATTAGATCTGATTTGGGTTTAATAAAGGTGTTTTGGTGGGAAGATTTTTAAAACTGATTAAATCAGTTTAATTAACGGTTTTAGGTTTAGTGGGTGATGATGTGGTGGATTGGAGGAGTATGATTGGTTGAAAATGGTGAGTGGGTGAGGTGTCCAGCCATGAGTGGTGGGTTAAAGTTTGTGTATCTGTCTCAAATGGCCCCTATATTCCCCTTATGTTGTCACTTTAATTCAAACAGCCACAAATGAGAAATCCCTTGTTATGAAAGTTTCATTCTTTCAACTTTGGCCACAAAAAACTTTCATAACTTGTCACAAGGGCTTTTCATGCAACAATTGCATTCTTCAAGGACCATTAATGTTTAATCTCATCATTTTCGGGACCCAATGTGTAATTTTGAGTTTTACAAGGGTTTAAAATGACATGTCTTCAAAAGTAGAGGGACCATTCTTGCCAATTCTTTAAACTTCAAGGACTTCAATGGAAATTCATGATTCGGGTCCGGTTCCTTATGCGGCTTCGTTTCTCGTGTTCATTTTTCTTCATTTTTGTGATCTTTTGTTGATTTCACGATATTCGTACCTAAAATACACAATGAACAAACACAAGCATATTTTGGGGTATTTTTATGATATTTTAAGTATTTTAAGCCCGATTTGGACGATGAGACTATGTATAATTGCAGTCTCATCACTGAGCATTATATACAAGCATGGCCATTTTATGTACTAGTTACGGAGGTACCGTAACCATGACACTAGAGGCACCGGTGTCATGACTCCTCTGCGAGGGAGTCTCGCAGCGTCCCATTAATTTTAGCTTGGCCATTTAATCAGTATTATCAGTGGGGCGTATGGATGCATCCTAGGTTATCAGTTTACAGCTTATCAGGTGGATGTGGTGTGTGCTCTACATCCTTCACATTGGAGTTGATCCCTCCACCCTGCAAATTATTTAGAGGTCACCCCTCTATTTATTAATGCAGCAGTTGTTACAACACATGACCTATATAAGCTCTTGGCAATTAAAATACAGTAAATGCATGTTTTCAGATTTAACAGATAATAATTCAGCTTTACTATTTATAAATCATACTTTTCAGATTATACACAGATTTCCGCTGCAAATTTTCTTATCAGTCTTACAGCTTCAGTATTTTATCATCTGCTTCATTTCAGTATTTTCTTTCATGCTTTATATCCGTTCACTGGGCGTTATGCTCAGCCGTAGTTCCTTTCATGTTCTAACGGCAGGTACATCGGGACGCTCTTAGGATTCTGAGAGCATGTGCATTTGGATGGAAGCTATCCAGACTTCTTACTTTATGCACTTCTTACATTACTTTGCTTATTTGGACATTGTTTAGTCCTTTCCTTCAGTATTTACTTTTCATGTTTTGAGCTTATGTTTGGATTACCGATGTTTGATTCCGGTATTTCCTTTATGGTCGGTTAATGTTTTGGGACATTTACCTTATGCTTTGATGACACGCTATAAATACATGTAACAGTCCACTTATCCAAGTGGGGTGTTACATGATTTCTCGGTGCTACACGGGTGTTTGTTTTAGTTTATATTGTAGGCTTATAAGCTTATTAGCTTATATTGTATAAGCTTATAAGCTGAGGCGGATGCATGTGTTCGGTATGGGGTGGAGGCACCCCCCATAGCTCGACCAAAAAGACGAGATTTCAGTGTAACTTTTCTTTAATTTTAACAGTTTTTTTAATGTCCCCACCAAAAACGCAAATTTCCCCCCACTCACACATTAAATCTCGACATTTAACATTTTAAAACTTTTAAATATTCCTTTTTTAAGTTAAAATACTCGAGTTTTTATTTGGACTTTAGTTTTTTTGCCTTGTTATTATCAAAAAAAAATTGCCCCCACTACCCAATATATGTGTTCGTCACTGCATATAAGCCGAAATCAAATGTTTGATTAAACTTATATAAGTAGGCTTATAAACTTATATAAGAAGATTTTGGTAAGTCAAGAATTTGTGGCTTATATAAAGATAAGTGACTTGTATAAGAATACTATATGAAAAAAATTTATACCCTCATTTAATAATTACATTTTTTTATCATATTACCTTATTATTTATATGGGTTAATAGACACAAAAGTTACTAAAGTTTGGCCAAAAGTTCAATTTGGTTACTAAAGTTTAAAACCTAACAGAGAGGTTACGCAAGTATACGGGTTGTTTTTTGGGTTACTAAACATATATAAAAGTTATCCCGCCATTACTCCTTTGATGGGTGACCGGTTGAGTACCCGATTTTGATGCCATGTTTGTTAAAATTAGGCCCCACTCCTTTTTTAACCGTTGGAGACTTTCTTTTATATAAAAACCCCACTTACCTTATCCCTTTCATCCCCATCACACATTCATCTCAATCTAGGGTTTCTCATTACACATCCATCTTCAAAACACAAATCTCTTTCCTTCACAATGTCAAACCCGATCCTTTGTGGATGTGATCAGGTTTTTAGATGTCGTACCTCTTGGACACCACACAATCCTGGAAGGAGATTTCTTGGATGTCCTAACTACTTAGATCCATTGTTGAATTGCAATTTTTCAGATGGGTTGATATGCCCTTACCAAATCGTTGGTATGTTGATAGGATGTACCAGAACCATGTTCAGTTGATGGAGGCTCAAGAACTCATCGTTCAACTAAGGAATGGATGCTCAAGAACTCGATTCTACAACAGGGTGTTGATGTTTCTATTTATGGTGATCTTGGTTATTAGGTTTTTTTAGTTGTTAAGGTAGTATGGTGATGTAGCTTTTGTTTTTACCCATTTGGGATTATGTATCTGCTATGCAAGTCTTCAAGTTTATGATGTAGCTTTTGTTTTTACCCATTTGGGATTATGTAACTCTTTATTATCAAGTAACAAATGTTATGATTTTTTGTATTTTGATTATTCTTACAAGTTTATAGATAAACTAACTAAAATAAAAATGAAAAGCTTAAATATAGGATAAATGCAAGCATGATTTATACCATTCATCAAATTTAGTTTGATGTTACAAAACATAAGCAGGTATACTGCAATAGGATCATGCTAACAAGTTACCATCATGTTCATAGATTACATAAACTAACAAGTTAATAACTGTTATGGTTGATATACAAAAGTGCCAAACATGTGGCTAGTCATTTAAAGTGTAGCATATGATACTACTCAATACTGATTGCATCTTCTTCAGTTAATCCAGGACCATCTTTTGGTTGCTTTCTGTAATTCTTTAACTTGATCCTTTCAGAGATTCTCCTATGCATTGGTTGTTCTTCATCATCTAATACTTCTTGTGATGGTATTGGCTGAGAGCTAGTGAGTGGGATTGTAACTTGAGACTAAGCATGTAACCTAACATCTTCTGGTGTAATTCCTTCTGGCCATGCTGGTCTAGGAATACCCATGGTATCCTGTAACAAAAACATATTATATTAGTAACTTAAGATAAATTGTGTATGCCAAAAAATAGAATGAAAGTTAAAAACTTACTCCAAGCATTGGTTGTCCATCTTTTGGGTCCCAAGATACACCATATCCTATAGGATTGACTCCGGAGCTACTTCCCCTCCTTCTAACTTCTTTCCCATTCACTATCTTCTTAACAGAACTTCCACCTTATCTACCTTTAGTCATACTCCTTGTTGTAGGGTTGCTAGGACTACCCCTAACATTAAAACCACCCCTAACTCTGACCCCACTACTAGTCATTCTCACACTCATAGATTCATTCATTTCAAACCTTACAGCTGGTATTGATGGTGTAGAACCTCTACCTCTACCAACTGTTGAACCTCCTTACCTCTAGAAGCTAATCCACCTCTAACAGGTATCAAACCACTACTTGCAGACCCTAATCCACCTATAACCATATCTAAACAACCATCTATACCAGTTGCATCACCCCTTGGATTTGCAGAACTCTTAACACCTCTTGCAGAGGTCTTAGAATCTCTTGTAGAGGTACTAGCATCTCTTGTAGAGGTTTTAGAACCTCTTGTAGAGGTACTAGCACCTCTTTAAGAGGTCTTAGTGATAGGTGTGTAAACACCCATCCTTTTTACCACTTAATTACAATATTAACCAAGCCAAAACGTGTATTTTATGTCTTTTATGTCGGAATTATGCGTGGTTTGTGTTTTTGTTGTGATTTAGGACGAAATTGTGAAAAGTGGAGAAAACACGGGCATTTACGGGCTTTTATTGAAGAAAAAGATGAAAAGACGAAGTCAAGAAGTCAAGAGTGCAAAAAGAACGGAAGTCCAAGACCAATTCTGAAGATTTATCGAAGAAAAAGTTAAAAGACGGAAGTTTACTAAAAGCCGAGGAACTCAAATCTATTTTATTGAAGAATTAAAAGACGAGTTCAAAATAAATCCCGAGCCACAAGTCATTAGAGTCCAAGTTTAAAGAAGATTAGAAGGAAAAAGGACTAATGGTGCAATTAATGAAGATTAAAGGCTTAAGGACCTAATGACGCAATTAAGAAGAAATGAAGGAGGGGAGGAAGCTTCCTAAGCATTCCTAATCCTCCCTTATATATAGATTAGATCTTAATTACTTTCATTTTGTTGGCTAATCGTGACAATTAGTTCTTCCACTTTTAATTACTTTGTCATTTAAATACTTGTCAAATTTAAATTCTTGTCTTGCACCTTAATTACCATTTAATTTCAAGTAAGTTTTTCTTTTAATTTTTGTTAATCTTTATCTTTATCTTGTTAATCTCATTCTAGCTTTCTTAATCTTTGATTCTTATTGTTTATGTTCATGTTCATGTTCATGTTCTTGTCTTTCTTATTTTTGATCTAAGTGGGTTTTGATTATCTTGATTAATTTTGTTAGTTTGATTGTTTTGGATTGATTATTTATGATTAATAGATGTTTATTTGTTTGTTTGATTTAATCTTGTGGTTGATTTAGCTTTGTTTTGATTAAATTCGTGCTATATTTCTTTCCCTTGTTCTTCGGTTCTTTGTTTTCGTATTTCCAGGTTTTGATCTCCCAGGAACATTCCGAATCAAGCCAGCCAAAAGTTATTCAGAATAGGTGACAATATTCCGGATAAAGGTTTTAGCAAAATTGGTTTATTCGGAATATCCAGTATTCCGAATAGAGGGACTATTCCGCATAGGGATTCCGTATAGGGGCTGTTATTCCGAATAGACCCGATATTCCGGATAGGGAAGAATATTCCGCATAGGGGCTGTTATTTCGAATAGACCCCATATTCCGGATAGGGAATAATATTCCGCATAGGGGATATTATTCCGAGTAGACAGAGTATTCCGCATAGGGAATTATTCCGCATAGGGTAGGTTATTCCGAGTAAGACATTATTCCGCATAGGGGTGTTATTCCGAGTAGGCTGGATATTCCGCATAGGGGACTTATTCCGAATAGGTGACAATATTCAGGGTAGGGAACTTATTCCGAGTAGGCCATATTATTCCGAATAGGCAAACATTCCGGATAGAGTTTTATTCCGAATAGGGATAATTTTCAGGTTCTTTATTTTCAGTTTTGTTTTATTTTTCTACCCTTTTAATTTCGAGCTTTATTTTTACCGCCTTTTTACTTAGTCGCACTTTAATTTTATTTGGCTTAGATTTATTTTAGTCTTGCCTTAGTTTAAGCTTTAGTTTTAGTTGCGTTTTAAGTTTGCCTTAGTTAGATTTGAGTTTGCGTTATTTAATTTTATGCCCTTTTAATTTTAGTCTCGCGTTTAAATACTTGCACATTTACTTTAAATTAGACTTAGATTTACTTTAAAGTCAATTATTTTAATTGTTTTTGCACTTTTCCCTTTACTACAACGACACATTTTTGTTTCACCAAAGAACAGCTGAGTCGCACAGTTAACTCCTTTTTCAATTCGAAGAGACATACTTAAACGAACTACTTTTTATACGGGCCAAAAGCCTTGTATCAAATGGCGCTGCTGCCGGCTCTTTTCGTAAAGATTAACGGTTTTCTGTGAGAGACGCGTTGCTTTTTGGGATCCGTTCACTTGTGAGCGTTACTTTTCTTGCATAAAAAAATTCAAAAAATCATAAAAATTAAAAATTGATAAAAAAATCCATAAAAATTAAAAAATTTAAAAATCCAAAAAGATTTTATCTTTATTGTGTATATATATTGTCTTTGTGTTTGGTTTCTTTTTCTTTTGCATTTTCAGGTGTATGCGTACTAGATCTTCTAATTATCAAGAGCCCGAGACTCAAGAAGATTTAAGTATGTCAGGTGTCAACAACAATATTCCACCGCACCTCAATAATAACAACAATGTTCTTCCACAGCCCGATCTTCGGACAATGGAGGAGCTTTGTCAACCTACCATGTTTGGACGAGGAGGACCGATTGCGCCGATTCAAATCAACGCTCCAGAGTTTTCGTTGAAGCACCACATGATTCAGCAAGTGCAAACTAATCCATTCGCCGGAATGCCTAATGATGATGCCAACAAACACCTCGACAAGTTCATTACAATCACCCAAAGCATGAAGTTGCCTGAAGCCACAATGGATGTTCTTCGCCTACAACTCTTCCCACATACTTTATCACATCATGCCGAGAAATGGTTTGATCGTCTTCCAAAGAATTCAATTCACACTTGGGATGACATGACTCAACGCTTTTTGTCGCGCTACTTTCCACCATCCATGGTCACGAGCCTTCGCAATCAAATCAGCGGTTTCATGCAAGATCCCGATGAATCTCTTTTTGATGCTTGGGAAAGATATAATGTCTTGATTGATCGTTGTCCAAACCACAATATGCTTCCCGTCACCTTAATCGATACTTTCTAAAACGGTTTGACTTTTCGTGATCGTGATACGATTAATGCAGCCGCCGGTGGCACATTTATGAAAAGGAGACCCGAGGAGTGCAGAGAGCTAATTGAGAACATGACTACTCACCACAAAAACTGGGATTCCTCCGCTTCTTCAAGGAACAACCCGAGAGTCAATGTTTCTTCCACCTCAGCAAACCCTGAGATGACCGAACTCACCCGCATGATGACTGAAATGAGTAAAAGTATCACGCTTCTCGCTTCAAACCAACAAAAACAAAAAGTTAAAGCGGTTGCTAATCCTTGTGAAACATGCGGCGGTCCTCACTCATACACCGATTGTCCTTCGACACAAGGAAATCCGGAATATGTGTATGCAGCTTATGGTAATTATTCACCGGAAAATTACCAAGCTCGACCTCAAGGGGATAGAAATTTGCTGAGTTACCGATCTAACAACTACCTTTCACCCGGTTTTTCTCCTCAAAACCAAAACCCCGCCAACAACTACAATAGAAGCAACCAAATCCCACCAAGAGCTTCTAATCCTTATCACCCACCCGCCCAACAAACCCCACCCATTATTCCGGATGTTGAGGCCATCATGAGAACCCATGGTGAGCAAATCAAGAATCTGCAGAGCCAAATTATCAATCTTAAAGGAGATATCACAAAGCAAGGAAATGAGATTAGATCCGAGCTTCGAGATAATATTCAATCTTCCTTCAGCAATCAAACCAATGATTTGAAGAATATGCTTGCTAGTTTCTTGCCCGCCACTCAACCTTCTACTTCAAGTTCTCTACCTTCAAACACCGTCACCAATCCGCGAGCAAATGTGAGTGCTATTACTACTCGTAGTGGAATTACCATTGTCGGTCCACCAATTCCGCCCCCATCATCTACACCCCCTCCACCACCATTTATCCCTACTCCTCCTACACCTAGTATTAGTGCACCATTACCGTCTCCGCCTCGTCATAACGATGTATCTAGGAAGGACCCTTCAACATCTCAACCTTTACCTACTACACCTGCACCTTCACCACCCAAACCCAATATTCCTTATCCCTCTCGTTTAGGCAAGACCAAAATGCTAACCAAGGAGGACTCTCAAGTGACGAGCTATATCAAGATGATTTCTCAAATGAACTTCAACATTAGCTTTCTTGAAGCACTTGTCCACATGCCCAAATTTGTTAAAGCATTTAAGGAATTGCTTAACAAGAAGGAGAAGCTTATTGAACTCTCCAACACACGCTTAAATGAAAACTGCTCTGCAGTTATTCTTAAAGAACTTCCGGAAAAGCTTGGAGATCCCGGTCGTTTTGTGTTGCCTTGCGTGTTCAACAAAACTGAAGAATTTACTGCCCTTGCTGATCTCGGGACTAGTATTAATCTTATGCCTTTGAGTGTTTGGAAACACTATCATTGCCCGACCTCACTCCAACAAAGATGACTCTTGAACTTGCTAACCGCACTCTCGCTTACCCCGTTGGTATAGCCGAAGATGTGTTCATCAAAGTTGGCACATTTACTTTCCCGGTCGATTTTGACGTTGTTGATTATGAAATGGACCCCCGTATTCCTTTAATACTTGGTCGGCCATTCTTGAGAACCGGACGTGCTTTAGTTGATGTGGTCGAAGGTGAGTTAATCTTACGAGTCGGGGATGATGCACAAGTTTTCAAAATGGGTAAGCTTACAAGTACAACCTTTGGAGGACGAGAATCAGTGAATATGATTAATGTGCATGATGACTTTGTTGTCTACAACAATCCTCTATTCGATTCTTCCATCGATAATCCACTTTTTCAAGATGATGTGGATGATTCTCGCTCTACTTTGGACGCTTCTCCCATATATGATTCTCCACCGGTCTTTGATGCTTATGATGATGATGATTCTAGCTCAGATTCGGATGATTTTGATGATTGTACTTCTGAGTATCCCGATCTGCCCACGTATGATGATTTCGATGAGGTTGATACTCTTTCGAGCGATTCTTCACATGATGAAGATCCTCCGCCATCACTCGATCCTACTTTGGATGATTACTCATTTGAGGAAGACTTCTCTATGTTTCTCAACACTTACTTCCCTCATAAGAGTGATGCTCCTCCTTTGGACTTTGAAGATTATCGTCTTGATCCTACTTTGGATTTGAAGAACATTCTTTCTAAGGAGAAGAAACCGGTCGACACCAATATCCGCAGCACTTATGAGTTAACACCTCTTTGTCCCCCTTCTGAGGACGAGGTTGTGCTTCTTCGCGGATCTTCTTCCCATTTTGCTGAGCCTGAGTGCTATTTTCCCCTCAAGGAAAAGGTGTTCGACCCTGGTATTGATATTCTTCAGCCATCTCAGTATCCACCTGATGAAATAAAAGGAAAAATCTTTGGAACTTATGGAAATCTGCTTGCACCACTTCACCCTTGCTTCCACCGTGCTCCATCGCTGCTTAAGGGAACCTTGCCTACTCTTCTTTGGCTTGCCTTGTTCGCCTTAAGCTTGTGCTATTTGATGGACGAAAACTATGTCTTTGATCCCGGTGGATATGTTTCATGCTTCTTCCTATGATGATCAAGGTCGAGTCAGGCTCACGACTCGGTTAACAAAAATCAAGCGCTTCTTGGGAGGCAACCCATGCATCTATCTTTTTGTTTTTTTATCATAAGTGTAGGGGAGACCCTTTGGTTTGCTATTTCCTCTCCTCCCTTCTTATAATCAGGGATTCGAGCTTCACTGATCCACTCTTGATGATTCTTGACGACCCGTGATTCCGTGTTCCATTATCCCGGTTCTATCCTAAACTCTTTTCGATTCACTATTTTATATTTTCTCAATATTAAAATAGGAATCTCTTTAGTTGTCTCTTCCTTAGCGAGATTTAAACAAAGTGCACAATGTCCTAAGTGTAGGGGAGTTTACTCCCACATGCTTAAACATTGAGGACAATGTTTATCTTAAGTGTAGGGGGGACTTCTATCGAAGTTAAGTGGCCTTTTCCTTGTATTTGTCCTCATTTTAACCGGAAAATCAATTTTTCGACATTTTTCAAAATTTTTGATCTATTTTGGCCTATTAGTTTTTCCCTTTGTATAGTTATTTTGTTTTTTTGCTAGAATAAATTTTTAATAAAGTGGTTTTAATTTTCAAACGTTGTGAACTTTTGACACAACCCGAGTTTACTTATCTAAGTTACTCTAGCTAGTATCCTTAACGTGTTTAAGTCAAGTTTTGCTAGGCTTTTATATAGGGAGCTATAAAACGCGAAAGTCTTAACCCTCACGGGTTAAGAACAAGAACTTTTCGCAAGTTCCTATAATTGATCCTAGAGAGTCGTTTATCAAGGGAACTTTAAAATGCGATTTCTAAACTTGAAAAAATCTAAGAGTTTGCAAGATCCTATAGGCGACTCGAAAACCCAAAACTTTGATTTAATAGGCTAAGCATCCACGAGTCTCATTACTTGAGATTTTAAACTGTGGAGAACGAGAGATGATAGAGCCAATTATAAGTTCGGTATTCTTTCGTGAATTTATGTGAGTTAATTATAAGCCTATTCTCCCATCGCTTGCTAATAAAATTATCTGCAATAAATAAGGTTGTACGATTTGAAAAGTTACTTAGCTTCTAGCCCAAGATCGTTTAAAAGTTGCTCGGTATGGATTAGAGTTCATAGCCAAGGCATAACTTATTGAAGCGGGATGCGAAGATTGGCGAGTCCAAAAAGGTCCTAACAAGACATGAGGGCTATATTTTGTTGCTAAAGATCCAAAGTGATGTGAAGAATCATTTATCGAAAATCAATATGAAGGATCGAGACACACGACAAAAAGCAAAAACTCCCCAAAAGTCATGGAGAAGTCTATCCGAAAAGACCCTAGCAAGGTATGAGGATAAATAAAGCCAAGTCCAAAAAGGAGGCAGATCGTTGTATATCAAAGTCCAAAATAAAGATTGGAGAAAATGAAGAAGTCGTGGTCCAAGTATGAATCTCTCAAAAAGTTCAAGTGAAGAAATTCCTATATGAAAAGAAGACCATAATTTCATGAACGTCTCTCAAGGCTTGAAGTATGAAGTCGCTGCCAAATATCGGTCCGAGAAAGGTCTCAAATCGCGAAGCGAGTTATGCCAAGATATAAACTTTATGAGGTCCCGAGAAGCAGTTTTTAAAAGATTTTGTCCTTTAGCTAACTATTGATTAAATCGTTCACTTTATTTTCGGACTAAATAACTATCGAAATAAGTCAACAATGCATCTTCGTGACCATTCAAGACAAAAATAAAATATAAGAGATACACCTAGGAATAAGGGAGTCTAAGTGAATAACTGGCCCACATGAGTTCGTGTTAGTTTGCTAACTTATAATAACAATGATCTCGTTTTTAAGCTTGGTTTGGAGAAAGTGAAAACTTTAGAATGATGATTATTCATGACATTTTCGAAACCCAAGGTATGCTTTTTGATTTCTTTACTTTGAATGTTTGTAATTTTCGATCTCTTTAATAAAGACCACTATGGATTGATTATGATGAAAAGTGTAAACGTGCTTTGTAACTAATGCATTGCATGAGGACATTTCAATGGTCAAGTGTAGGGGATTTGATAGGTGTGTAAACACCCATCCTTTTTACCACTTAATTACAATATTAACCAAGCCAAAACGTGTATTTTATGTCTTTTATGTCGGAATTATGCGTGGTTTGTGTTTTTGTTGTGATTTAGGACAAAATTGTGAAAAATGGAGAAAACACGGGCATTTACGGGCTTTTATTGAAGAAAAAGATGAAAAGACGAAGTCAAGAAGTCAAGAGTGCAAAAAGAACGGAAGTCCAAGACCAATTCTGAAGATTTATCGAAGAAAACGTTAAAAGACGGAAGTTTACTAAAAGCCGAGGAACTCAAGTCTATTTTATTGAAGAATTAAAAGACGAGTTCAAAAGAAATCCCGAGCCACAAGTCATTAGAGTCCAAGTTTAAAGAAGATTAGAAGGAAAAAGGACTAATGGTGCAATTAATGAAGATTAAAGGCTTAAGGACCTAATGACGCAATTAAGAAGAAATGAAGGAGGGGAGGAAGCTTCCTAAGCATTCCTGATCCTCCCCTATATATAGATTAGATCTTAATTACTTTCATTTTGTTGGCTAATCGTGACAATTAGTTCTTCCACTTTTAATTACCTTGTCATTTAAATACTTGTCAAATTTAAATTCTTGTCTTGCACCTTAATTACCATTTAATTTCAAGTAAGTTTTTCTTTTAATTTTTGTTAATCTTTATCTTTATCTTGTTAATCTCATTCTACCTTTCTTAATCTTTGATTCGTATTGTTTATGTTCATTTTCATGTTCTTGTCTTTCTTATTTTTGATCTAAGTGGGTTTTGATTATCTTGATTAATTTTGTTAGTTTGATTGTTTTGGATTGATTATTTATGATTAATAGATGTTTATTTGTTTGTTTGATTTAATCTTGTGGTTGATTTAGCTTTGTTTTGATTAAATTCGTGCTATATTTCTTTCCCTTGTTCTTCGGTTCTTTGTTTCTGTATTTCCAGGTTTTGATCTCCCAGGAACATTCTGAATCAAGCCAGCCAAAAGTTATTCATAATAGGTGACAATATTCCGGATAAAGGTTTTAGCAAAATTGGTTTATTTGGAATATCCAGTATTCCGAATAGAGGGACTATTCCGCATAGGGATTCCGCATAGGGGCTGTTATTCCGAATAGACCCGATATTCCGGATAGGGAAGAATATTCCGCATAGGGGCTGTTATTCCGAATAGACCCGATATTCCGGATAGGGAAGAATATTCCGCATAGGGGATATTATTCCGAGTAGGCAGAGTATTCCGCATAGGGAATTCCGCATAGGGTAGGTTATTCCGAGTAAGACATTATTCCGCATAGGGGTGTTATTCCGAGTAGGCTGGATATTCCGCATAGGGGACTTATTCCGAATAGGTGACAATATTCAGGGTAGGGAACTTATTCCGAGTAGGCCATATTATTCCGAATAAGCAAACATTCCGGATAGAGTTTTATTCCGAATAGGGATAATTTTCAGGTTCTTTATTTTCAGTTTTGTTTTATTTTTCTACCCTTTTAATTTCGAGCTTTATTTTTACCGCCTTTTTACTTAGTCGCACTTTAAGTTTATTTGCCTTAGATTTATTTTAGTCTTGCCTTAGTTTAAGCTTTAGTTTTAGTTGCGTTTTAAGTTTGCCTTAGTTAGATTTGAGTTTGCGTTATTTAATTTTAATGCCTTTTTAATTTTAGTCTCGCTTTTAAATACTTGCACATTTACTTTAAATTAGACTTAGATTTACTTTAAAGTCAATTATTTTAATTGTTTTTTCACTTTTCCCTTTACTACAACGACACATTTTTGTTTCACCAAAGAACAGCTGAGTCGCACAGTTAACTCCTTTTTCAATTCGAAGAGACATACTTAAACGAACTACTTTTTATACGGGCCAAAAGCCTTGTATCACTTAGCACCTCTTGTAGAGGTACTAGCACCTCTTGTAGAGGTACTAGCACCTCTTGTAGAGTTATTAGCACCTCTTGCAAAGGACTTAGAACCTCTTACAAAGGTATTACCACCTCTTGCAGAGGTACTAACACCACTTGCTGAGGTATTAGCACCACTAACAGCTATTGATCCACCTTCATCTTTACATGCCCTCTTATTATTACTACTGTTGCCACATTTAGTACAATGGTTCACTTGACCTTTCCTACTTAGCCTAGATCTGTTCTCGTCATTCTCAAAGGCATCCCTCTTTCTCTTATGTGGTGGTCTGCCATGCATTCTTCTACTAAGTGGAGGCAATGGTTTTTGTTAAGTGGTGGAAGGCCATTGATCCATTCCATTAAGGCCTTCTATGTAATGGTTGTAAGCAGCAACAAACATATCCTTCTTATACCAATGTGACATATAGTCATAGGATTCTTTGTATAAATGAAACAACACAGCAAACCCATGCTCACATGATACCAACTAGTTGCCAAGCCCTACATGTACAAGTTCTTAACCTTTCATCAACTTTGAAACCCTCATACCCATTCCACTTCAAATCTAGTCTCACCACTAGGCACAACTTTCCAATTCCTACATTAAATAAACTTAGTAAGACAAACTGATTAAAAATGATTCTAAGTAAAAATGTAAAATGATTCTAAGTCAGAATGCATTATTTGTGTTGATCTTTCAGCTTTTCAATCTTCTTTTTAATGTTAGGACATATTACATCACCCTAGTTCTCATGTTTTTCTCTCATCTTATGCATCATTTCCATTAATTCTATTCTATGTCCTCCATCATGTTGATAATTGGTTTTCTTCTAGCTTCAACTATAAGTGAGTTAAAGACCCACTTATACCATTCTCAATTGCATCACACACTCTGTCTGTTCTAATGTAATCCCTACTCTAACTTTCTAGATTTCATTCCATAAGATGTTTATGTGCATCTTTGTTGAGTGCTTCAATTTCCTTCATTACTTTCTCAAACTTGGCAGGGTGGGTAGCCTTTGCTGCTTGCCAAAACAAACTTCTAAATTGTACCCCAGTGAACTTCTTGAAGTTAGCATATATATGCCGAGCACATTGCCTATGCTCTGCAAAAGGCATCACCTCCTTGGTAGCTTCAATTATACCCTGAAAATACAAATTTAATGTTATAAGACCAATTTAATTAATAAAACATAACAAATTTATTGAAAGTTTAGTACCTTATGTTGGTCAGATATGATGGTTAGACCTTTACCACCAACAATCTCCAAATCATCAATAAGGCATTTCATAAACCAACTCCAATTATCCTTGTTCTCAACATTAACCATTTCCCATGCTATTGGATAGATCTTGTTAATGCAAAGCAATGCCTAAAAACATTGTTAGTATTAATTAATATTTCTTAGTTTTGATCATGACAAATTACAAAAACATTTATTGTCAAACACAATCATAAAACGAATTATCTAACAAACACTATCATCAAGGTAATAATCATTACACTAACATATCTTAATCATGCTTAGTGACCATAAAAGTGATTAGCCTTGAAACTTACTTTTGTCAAATGTAACAAAATATTTTTAATAAACTTTATTTTTAAGAAAATGTTTTATTAAAATGAAAATGTAAATTTGAATATGGCATATTCCATATGCCATAAGAATATCCTTTGAAGGTTTAAACAACCTCAGATATTTCAAATTCACTAAAAGACAAAAAGGAGCGGACTCTACGTCGGCGGTACCTTAGCACCTACAGCGATTCCTTATCGATAAGGAACCGCGGGCTCTAATAAGGAACCGTGGGCAGATATAGCCGTTGGATGTTTGCCTTATAAATAGTGGATCAAATCTGCATTCTCATCAACCCTTTTTGGACATCTTCTTCAACCTTCTTTCTCCTATTTAATCCTAGTCATTTGTAAATGATCACTTAATGTGGTAAGTATGTTTACTCATGATTATCCTCTTGATCTCCTTATTTACCTTGTCCAAAGAGAATATCACTCACACACTTGTGATGTGATTAAAGATGTAGCATTGATGAAGATCACCTTCTCCTAAAGATCTAGTCATGTTCATCATTTGTTTATTTGTGTCTTGTGTAGATCCAATGTATTTGTGAATACTTGGACTAGTTGTGTTCATCCAAGCTATATGTGAATACTTGGATTAGAGTTGTGTAAATCCATTGCACATGTGTGTGTTTAGATTTATGTTGTGTAGATCCAAGCTACATGTGTGTACTTGGATATGTTTAGTTGAGTTGTAATTAGTTGTGTTAGTTCTTACTAAACTATAAAGTGATTTGGTTGTGTCTTGTGAGTTCTCACTAAACTATAAAGTGATATGTAGTAGTGTTGTGTGAAGTTCTCACTTAGCTTCAAAGTGAAGAGTTGTGAAGATTGGTTCTAGCTTTGGATTAGAACTCGACATCTAGCCTTGTGTCGGAAAATGGTGAAGTAGGCAACGTTGTGAAGATTGGTTCTATCTTTGGATTAGAACTCGACATCTAGCCTTGTGTCGTAAAATAGTGAAGTGGGCGACGTTGTGTAGATTGGTCCTAGCTAAGATTAGGTCTTGACATTTAGCTTATTGTCGGAAATAATGTAAGCGACGTTGTAAGGTTTTCTCCGCCAAGAAGGGAGCTTGTGGATATAGTGGAAATCTCGAGTAAGGTGTACTCGAGGAGTGGAGTAGGAACGAGGATAGAGACTCGTTGCCGAACCACTATAAATCTTGGTGTCTTCCTACTAGGTTGTTTCTTTCCTTACTCATTACTTACATTCAATATCATTATACTTACTATACATTGTTTAATGCATTAGAATTGAACCTAATAATTATGCAACTAGCTTTCAAGTAAAAGATAGTTTTGTGCACTCGCCTAATTGAAAGGAATTTTAATTAGGAGATAAACTGATGAGAAACTATTCAACCCCCCCCCCCCCCCCCTTCTAGTTTCTACAATTGGTATCAAAGCGATGGTGACACAAGATATTTGAAGTATATTGTACTTTAAAACTTGGATCGATCCATTGTCTCCTCAAATTAGAAGGTTAAGTTGTACTAAAGTTTTTCTTTGGTTAAAACTATTTTTTGTTAAATATAAGCCTTTTAAATTGTTAATATTGCATATTACCTAAATTAGTAGTATTAATTCATTTTAGATTTACTCTTGAAATGTATCTACTAGTTTGCATCTTGTTATGTGTAGGTAGTCATGAAGATAAATCATTCTATTGATTGTGGATTGAGTTACTTACACTTGTAGAAGACTCATCTTCTTTGATTTCCAACATCATTGAATGATGATATCAAGATGGGTAGAAGTGATACTAGTCTTTGAAGACTTAGTAGTCACTATTAGTCATAGTTGGGCTTTGCATCGGTTCCTTGAAAGCTCGAAATGCAATTTGTGGCTAAGGTACGCTTTCGTTCTTCCATACGCCCTATTGATCATTCTTTTGATCATTATTGACTATATGCTTGTTCTTGGCATCCTTGCCTTGACATTTACTTGTGGTTTGTGATTCTTTCCTTTTTCCCTCACAAACCTTCATTGCTTGGATACTTGACTCACTATGGAGATGTAGGGTGAGTTAGTTGAAGCTTAAAGTATCAAGCATGATTTCTATGGTTTGCACCCTTATGGTTAGTAGGCCCTATATCATGTGTAACTTGTGCAATTAAGCTCATCTCTAGGATGATTAGTGAATCCCTTGAGATACCAAACTACTTCATTAAGTTGTAGGTAGATTTTACACATTTGGAATTGAAATATTCCAAGGATATTGTTATTGTAAATTCTAACAATAATTATCCGATCATGTGGGAGAGAAAGTGAATATATACTTTGCTCATGTTTTGAAATAGAATAAGACTAATCTTAAAAATGATCTTATTCTATGCATCAAAATTGCTTGGTATAATTTATTACCAAAGTCGTTCAGACTTTCGCCGGAAAAGCACGTCTTAAACTACTATATATGACACAAGCTCTTCACCTCCTCAATTTGAAGAATGTCATTTGTCTCTTGAGCAATGTTCTTGGTCTTGATTCACTTCTCTTGACTCCTCTCCCTTTGCCTTCTTTGCTACGAGTAGTCGTTTGTTCGTTTCGGTCTTTTCCTATCTCGATTCAACTCGTAATCCTTCAACAAGGAATTATTACCTAGTGTTGTTATGGTCCAATGATATCCTAAAAGGTTTAAGATATATTTTTAATTATTTTAAAAATTTTGGTTTTCTAAAATTCTTTGTGTTTCTTTGATAAAAACCTGCCTCTGTAGGCGGTTCTTTAGCTCTGGCGGTTCCATAGCGCGGTTCCTTATCGATAAGGAACCGCAGACAAAATCTTTTGTCAGAGCGCCAGTTTTATTAAAATAACTTTTTCAAACAAGACCTTCTCTCTCCTTCACACACAGCCGACGGTTTTCTCTTGTTTTTCCACCATTGTTGAAGCTTCAAAAACCTTCAATCACTCAAATTAATTGATTCAAGTTCGTGGGTTTCACTCATCCATCATCCAAGATCAATTAATTGTAAGTTATTTCTTTCAATTTCATCTAATTTGTTCTAGGGTTCATACATTCATAATTGGGGATTTTTAAAATTGACATTGAATTATAACCTTACTAGGAATAAGAGTTGACATAGTATTGTTACTATGATTCCTTAGGTTCATATTCTTTGAGATTTCACTAAAACCCATTTGTAGAACAAATCCGAATTTTGACTAAATAATTTTGGTTGATTGATGGAATTGATATGAACCTATGAACAAGTTGGTAATGACATTGTTAAATGCTTACCTAAAAACCCTATTTTGAAAAACCAATGTTCTAGTTCATTGTTGATTTTACATAATTCATATGTTTTGATCAATGATGAAATGGGTACATTGTGAACATGAGAATGACAAGGATTAATCCTTTGTTTGTCAAGCTATTGATGAAACACATTCTCATCTTTTGAAATTTTTATTTTTATTTTTTCATATGAGTGATTGGAAAAATATTTCTTGTTTATTGTATTTAGGTACTAATCATGCCTTCAAGATATCAAAAAGATCACCGAGACACTAGAAAATATATGCCTAACCTTGCCGACTTTTGTCACTCACCTCAACTTGCCAACACCTATCGTTCCCTTCAAACCCGTTGTTTCCACGAGGGTAGAGTTGTCCAAGAGGACATTAGGAATTATGCTTACATAAAGTCTATGTTTGAACAAATTGGGTTCGATTGTTTGTTATACATAGAAGAAGACATTTATCCCCAATTCCTCTTAGAGTTCTTTAGCACTTACTCTCTCATAATGGAAAATGATAGAATATTTGTTAGGTTCATCTTGAATGGTCAACTCATTCAATACTCTCTCGAGGCCTTTGGTCAAATTCTTGGTGAGCCATTTGAGGGCACTTGTCGGTTCACGGATAAATGGAATCTTGAAGCTCTCCTTGAGTCCAATGATTGTCCTCCAAATGACCACTTGGAAGTTGACCTTGACTTCATCCTTGACATCATCTCCAAAGTGCCTAATAGAACCGTTGTAAGAAGCCTTCATTCTAAAAGACGTTCGGTGAAACGTCATGAGGTTCTCTTAAGCGACCTTAATGATGATTTGGTCCAATGGGCCAATATTCTTAGGGAAAATGTATTTTGTCTTGGTGGTAATAGGGATCATGTTCCAGCATGCTTAGTGCATATGATCTTTTGCATCTTTACCGAAACCGAGTACAATTTAGCATATTTTATCGCTCGATGGATCAATTATGCTATCTCCAAGCCTAAAACAAACCTCCCTTATGCCATGCTCCTTACCCGCCTCTTAAAAAGGGTTGTTCGTGACTTTCCTAATCTCAATCTTTCTCGCTTTCAACCGGTTCAACGGGTAATGTTACCTATTCAAGAGGTATATGAAAGAAAGCCTAGAAGTGCTAGAGGTTCAAGAAAAGCCGACCAACAAGAGTCCGACGATGAGGACACTTCTATGCCAAACAAGTGATGGTGATGGTATAGGTACAAGTGCTCATTTCGGCTCTTTGAGTAACTCCCAACCCTCCACTAACTCATTTATGGACGGGTTAGAAGACTTAGCTCCTCCTCCTCACCACTTCACTAGTGAAATTCTGGAGAACCTTAGTCTTGAGGATGTCTATCGGTCAAATCTTAAAACCCAAGGTGAGTTACATGATCATCGAGTTGAGTCAAGAGGTGGATTCAAGTACTTGGGAAAATTGATCAAAGGACTTGGCAAGAAAAAGAGATGATGACTTGGATTTGATTCATGTTGAACATGTTGTTGGACATGTTTTGTGGTGTTGAACTCTTTTATTTTATGTGTATTAACTATTACTACTTGTTTGGATTACTAACTATTTTAATCCTTAATTAACTGTGTAATCGTTCTTTCGATTAACATAACTTTGTGCATATTATGTGTTTGTTAGCTTCCTAGATTTTGACTCATAGTTAACTTTGGCTTGTTATTTACCTGTGTGAAATCTGGACTGACCAAAGTTTGAGGAAGTGCACTCTTCTGTCACCACTGGTCGCGGTTCCGTATCGTACCCGCGATTCCTTAGCGATAAAGAACCGCGGACCTACGTAAGGAACCGCCTGTTCTTGTTCTGACAGAATCTTTGCTTTATACTGTTATCCTTAATCTGTGTAAAACTTTGATAAAGTTTTTGAAAAACCTGCACTTTCCTAAACTAGGGTACCTAATTTCATTATTCACCTAAAATGATTTTAACCCATTACTAGATTCGATCATTCCCTTCTCTTCTTAAACCCTCTCATGTTGATTGTGTTCTTCATCCCTTCAACTCTTCTCTAAACCTTACACACAACCATGGTGTCCACTAGAACATCCACTTCTTCCAAAACTTCCTCCTAAAAAAGAAGCCTCAAAATTAAGATTAATATACCTAACATTGGTTCTTCATCTTTTCACACTCCCAAAAATGAGATCTCTCCCATTATCATTTCATCTTCACCTTCTCCACCCCTTGATCCATGCAAGACAAACTTAACCCATGGTACTAACCATTCACATGGTTCTACCTCCTCTTCATTCCAATCAAGAATGAATGAGCTTTCTTCACCTTTCACCCCTACTCCTCCTTTGGATAGGATTTCTCAACCTCAACCTCTACAAAGTATCCCCTTTGTACTTGAGCCTTTGGTCACCTATCCTTTCACTCCACCAAATTCTCCCATCTCACCCTTGGACACTATGCCTCCACCACCCTCTAACACTAATGCTCCTATTTTGGGCATTCTTATCCCTTACTTCATGGGTGATCCTTACTTCTTTGGGTTCTTAGAAGCTCATGGTGCAAATTGCCCATGTTGCCTCTATAATAACTACATCATTAAAAACCTAAGGATGGAGATGCTTGGTTTTCATAGAAGGTTGCATGATTTCTTGCTTGTCTTGTTCTCCATGCCTCCTCCTAGGAGATGAATGATGATTTTCAAAATAACATGTTTTTAAAAGAAGGTCAAGCCAAAAAGATCTATGAATTCAAGACCTAGTTGTTAGCTATCTTTGTAGTGGTTAATTATCTTTTTAATTCTTGTATTTCCTTTCCTTTCCCTCATGATTTTCTCATGTGGATGATTTATGGACTTTGTTTTTATGTGCTTTAATCTATGTGATCATATTAAACAACTTCAGTTTATTTAAAACTAAAACTAAATCTATTACAACCTCAAAAAACTAGACTTAAAATTAGACCAAAATGTTATCTAAATATTTTGTCACCCTTTGTCAAGACATCCTTTGTGAATGTGTTGCTTTTATGCAATCCTAGCGTACTCTAGTGCTAAAAGAGGTAAAAATCCAAGATTTGCAAAATTTTGAAAAAGTTTTTTTTCTCCAAAACTTTTGAAAATCAAGATTTGTAATCCACTGGACGCGGTTCCTTAGCCTCCAGGCGGATCCATATCGATATGGAACCGCGGGCTATTTTAAAGAACCACGCATAGTAAAGCCGTTATTGGCTTATTTTTGGTCTTTCTTCTTTGACCACTGTTTTGGTTAAGATTCTTTGTTTACCCAATTTGGCTAAACATTTCCTAAAACCTTTATTTTTCATTTCAAGTCTTTGCCTTGTCTATTTTATTTAAATTATTCTCTTTTGGGAGTTCTTTTCTTCATCCCTCATAATGCCTAATTCTTCCTTTCCTAACCTTGACATTTCTTTGTCACAAACTTCTTAACCTAAAGCTTCTTCTTCTAAGCTTTCAAAGAAACCGAAATCTCGGTTAAACCCATTTGGATAAAAAAGAACAAGAATCCTCATGATTCTTCTTCTCCAAAATCCTCCAAGAATTCCTCTTTCTCTCCGATTCAATATTGGAATGAGACTTACCCTATAAATCCAATTACCGGAGAAAAGGAAATTCTTCCACCACCACTAAAACCTTTCAACTCTCCTCAACTCAATGACCTATCTTCTTTCCCCAATCTCACTAGGCATTGTGAAAACATCTCTTATCCATTATCTCCCTCTCCACCAACCTCTAATTTTGATGGACCTCCCCCCATCTAACGACTTTGTTTTGCATCATGGTTCCTCGTGTGCTTGTTGTCGTTTTCAACAAATTGAACTTGCTCATATCTATGACAAGCTAAATTTTCTTGAATTCCTCCTCACTCGACCTCCTCTCAAAGTTTTCGTTCCCGTGAACAAAACTTCGAATGATGCTTCGTCGTCTTTCTTTTCCAACTGAGGCACATTTTGTACTTTAGTTGTTTGAGTCAATAAAACTTAAGCAATCTTGGAAGATTATCACTATCAGAGTAGTTTATGCTTTGTGGTTTATTTTCCATATTTTTTTGCTTTAAATATTCATATTGTGTGTATGAATATTTCTCTTGTATGTTATTTCATATTTATTTAATATGAATGTTATGTGTGTTATCTTTTCCTCTAATTTTATTTCACACATTGGTTAAAGAGTTGATCATGGTTAAAACTTAAAATTAATTATGGGTGATTCCATAAATTCTAAATTTTAACCCATTGACATTTTAAATCATCTTTGATTGGTTTGAATGTTTCTTTTCTTCCTTTATTCAGCCAATTGAACTGTAATATTGTCAATACACACTCTTTGGACATACTTAGCAAATGCTTGCTTCTAATTTGAGATTTTTTTTCCTTCTCTCTCTCGTTAGTAAGTAATGCACATACCTACATTGGTGTTTCTTTTCTTTCTTATAACCTTTGTGTAGCATGTCACCTTAGCTCATTTACTTGGTGCCCCAAGCAAGAGGGAGTAAGCACCAAGGGGGAGCTACTAGCAAAAGTCTGGTTCTTTTCTTCTTCAAAGACTTGTGCTAACCTTTTTGCTTCGACAAAGGGGGAGAAATGATAGTGATAAACTCGTTAATAATTCGAATAAACTTGTATTGGGGGAGATTGTTAATGCAAAGCAATGCCTAAAAACATTGTTAGTATTAATTAATATTTCTTAGTTTTGATCAGGACAAATTACAAAGACATTAATTGTCAAACACAATCATAAAACGAATTATCTAACAAACACTATCATCAAGGTAATAATCATTACACTAACATATCTTAATCATGCTTAGTGATCATAAAAGTGATTAGCCTTAAAACTTACTTTTGTCAAATGTAACAAAAGATTTTTAATAAACTTTATTTTTAAGAAAATGTTTTATTAAAATGAAAATGTAAATTTGAATATGGCATATTCCATATGCCATAAGAATATCCTTTGAAGGTTTAAACAGCCTCAGATATTTCAAATTCACTAAAAGACAAAAAGGAGTGGACTCTACGCCGGCGGTACCTCAGTACCTACGGCGGTTCCTTATCGATAAGGAACCACGGGCTCCAATAAGGAACCGCGGGCAGATATAGCCGTTGGATGTTTGTCTTATAAATAGTGGATCAAATCTGCATTCTCATCAACCCTTTTTGGACATCTGCTTCAGCCTTCTTTCTCCTATCTAATCCTAGTCATTTGTAAATGATCACTTAATGTGTTAAGTATATTTACTCATGATTATCCTCTTGATCTCCTTCTTTACCTTGTCCAAAGAGAAGATCACTCACACACTTGTGATGTGATTAAAGATGTAGCATTGATGAAGATCACCTTCTCCTAAAGATCTAGTCATGTTCATCATTTGTTTATTTGTGTCTTGTGTAGATCCAATGTATTTGTGAATACTTGGACTAGTTGTGTTCATCCAAGCTATATGTGAATACTCGGATTAGATTTGTGTAAATCCATTGCACATGTGTGTGCTTGGATTTATGTTGTGTAGATCCAAGCTACATGTGTGTACTTGGATATGTTTAGTTGAGTTGTAATTAGTTGTGTTAGTTCTCACTATACAAAAAGTGATGTGGTTGTGTCTTGTGAGTTCTCACTAAACTATAAAGTGATATGTAGTTGTGTTGTGTGAAGTTCTCAATTAGCTTCAATGTAAAGAGTTGTGAAGATTGGTTCTAGCTTTGGATTAGAACTCGACATCTAGCCTTGTGTCGGAAAATGGTGAAGTAGGCAACATTGTGAAGATTGGTTCTAGCTTTGGATTAGAACTCAACATCTAGCCTTGTGTCGTAAAATAGTGAAGTGGGCAACGTTGTGTAGATTGGTCGTAGCTAAGATTAGGTCTCGACATTTAGCTTAGTGTCGGAAAATAATGTAAGCGACGTTGTAAGGTTTTCTCCGCCAAGAAGGGAGCTTGTGGATATAGTGGAAATCTCGAGTAAGGTGTACTCGAGGAGTGGAGTTGGAACGAGGATAGAGCCTCGTTGCTGAACCACTATAAATCTTGGTGTCTTCCTGCTAGGTTGTTTCTTTCCTTAGTCATTACCTACTATACGTTGTTAATGCATTAGAATTGAACCTAATCATTATGCAACTAGCTTTCAAGTAAAAGATAGTTTTATGCACTCACCTAATTGAAAGGAATTTTAATTAGGAGATAAGCCGATGAGAAACTATTCAACCCCCTTTCTAGTTTCTACAGATCTGGTTATTACCATCTCTACCCACGGCTGATAAAAGTTGTCCCTTGCAAATGGTTTCTAAAAAACACCCATCAAGCCCAATTACCCTCCTACACCCTTCTATCCAGCCTTGCCTAAGATCCTTAAAACAGAGATATAAACTGTTAATGCAATAATGCCTAAAAACGTTACTTGCATTTTTCGGTCTCGCTTAGTTTTGATTACGACAATATGTAAAAACAAGCATTTACGAAAACAACGAAAAACGAATTCTTGAGTTCAAGTATTTTTCATTTTACCCATTTTCACTTAAGGTATGGATAAACAAGTACTAACCTTAATCAAGTGATCAAGTGATTTAATCTTTTCTTAAAACTCACTTTTTATTAAGTGTGACAAGTTTTTATTAAACTTTCTTTTTAAGAAAATGTTTTATTAAATTAATTATTTGAAAATCTGAAAATGGCATATTCTTATTTGGTTAGGAATATTCTATCAGGATATTTTTTAAACCAGATATGACCTCCACCACTAAAGGACAAAAAGGGAGCGGAGTCTAGTCCAGCGGTACCTTAACTCCTAGGCGGTTCCTTATCGATAAGGTACCGCGGGCAGATATAGCCGTTGGCCCTTTGTCCTATAAATAGTGGACCATTCTCAGCTTTTCAATTCACCTCTTTTGCACATCTATTTCCAGATTCAAACACTCTTCTTTAATCACTCAAATCTTTGATCATTTGTTTGATTACTACTTGTTTAAGAAGTGAATCTTGTTCTTCCATCCCTTCCTCTTCAAGTGCAAAGAGAAGAACACTATCCTTGTGAAGTGTTGAGTCCACCACCAAAGATCCATTGAAGATCTACTTTTATACATTTGTTGTTGTGTCTTAGTTGAGAAGATCCAAGTAGTTGTGTCTATTTGGAAGTTGTGTATGTACTAAGTATAGTTGTGTAGATTGGTCCTAGCTACGATTAGGGCTCGACTTTTAGCTTAGAGTCGGAAATTGGTTAAGCGACGTGTACGGTTTTCTCCACCATAAGGAGCTTGTTGTGTAGTGAACTCTCGAGTAAGGAGTACTCGAGGAGTGGAGTAGGAACGAGGAGTGAGCTTCGTTGCCGAACCACTATAAATCATCGGTGTTCGGTTTGATCTTTCTTTACCCTTAACTCTTTACATTCTTTATTCTTTGTGCATATATTTTTGTTAGTATTAGTTTAGTTACACTATCATTATTCATATTGTGCATAAGAAGATTTCACACATTTCCTCAAGTCTAAGTTTTTGAAAAAGGATTTTGGAAAACCACCTTTTAACAAGTAAATTATAAGAAACTATTCAACCCCCCTTCTAGTTTCTACAATTGGTGTCAGAGCGGGTTGCTCAAGAATTTTAAAGTATATTGTATTTTAAAACTTGAATTGATCTATGGATTCCAACAAATACCTAGAAGGGCAATCTATGCAAAGACCACCACTTTTTGAAACCGATAGTTATATTTATTGGAAAAATAGATTTGAAACTTATGTGAAATCAAAAGATTTAGATCTTTGGCATGTTATTACTAATGGTGATTTTTTACCTTATCAATTTAATGAAGTTTCTAAAACAAAAGAATTGGTCACTTTTGACAAAGCTAATGACGACACTAAAAAGAAACTTTCAAAAAATAATGAGGCTAAAATGGTGATTTATAATGCTTTGCCTAAGAAAGAGCATGAAAGAATTTTTATGTGTGAAACCGCTAAAGATATTTGGAACACTCTTTTAGTAACCCACCAAGGTAATAGCTAAGTCAAAGAAGGCAAAATCGATCTTCTTGTCCAACAATATGAACAATTTGTCATCTTAGAAGATGAAACTATTAATAGTGCATTTGCTAGGTTTAACACCATTATTATTAGTCTAAAAGCACTTGATGAAGGTTTTTCTAGCAAGAACAATGTTAGGAAGTTTCTAAGGGCTTTACATCCAAAGTGGAGAGCAAAAGTCACGGCGATTGAAGAATCGAAAGATCTCTCAACTTTATCACTCGATGAACTCATAGGCAACTTGAAGGTTCATGAGATGATAATTTTGAAGGACTCGGAATTAGTGAAAACCAAGAGTGAAAGGAAATCTCTTGCACTTAAAGCCAAGAAGGCACAAAGTGACCATGATAGTTCCTCGGAAAGCGATGACGAGGAGTATGCATTGGCGGTGAGAGATTTCAAGAAGTTCTTCAAGAGACGAGGTCAACACGTTAGGCAACCCAACAATGACAAGAAACCATTCTCAAAGAATCGGTTTACCAAGAACGAAAAAGGTGATAGGAATTGCTTTAGATGTGGTGATCCAAATCACTTCATTGGTGATTGTCCAAAGCCCGCTTGCGATAAGAACCACACGGCGTTCGTTAGTGGCGCTTGGAGCGATAGCGGTGAAGATGATGATGACAACCCCAAAGAGGAGAAATGTCTTATGGCTCACACTTCTAAAGAGGTACATTCCGAAACCGAATATTATAGTTATGATAGCTCCACCTTTGATGATATTGAATTTGAAGGCAAATATGATAGTTTACACAAACTTAGTCTTAAATTCATAGAAAAGAATAATACCTTAAAATCAACCAAAAATAAGCTTGAAAATGAGATCAATGAACTTAGGGAGAAATTGGCAATACTTGAGAAAAATAAAGTAGTGGATTTAGGTTGCTTAAGTTGTGAGAAACTTAGATTAGAGAATGAAGATCTCAAGAGCACCTCCATTAAATTGGAAAAGTTCATGAAAGGTACTAGTGCTCTTGATGATATGTTAAACAAACAAGTTCATTCTAAGGAAAGACTTGGTCTAGGTTTTAACTCAAATGAAGCCTCAACTAGTGAACCTAAACAAGTCAGATTTTCACAAAAATCACCCACTGTACGCGGTCCCAGATTGTATGGGGCGGTTCCTTATCACTATGGAACCGCCGCCATAGATAAGGTACCGCGGCCAGAGGATGATTTCGGTAAAAATCCTGAACTTTCTGAAAAGTCTAAGTTAGATGAAAAACCAAAGCATCTTATTGTTAATAAAGTAAAATTACCCATACTTGACAACAATACCGTTGATAAGTTCTACAAGCCATTAAGTAAACCTCTCATGGGAAATAGAAGTTTATCAAGACCATCCTCTACTCCACCTAGAGTACGAAATGTGTCTAAGCCTAGAAGTAGAACAACAACTCCTAGAAAAGATAATCAAAACAATTCGCAACCTAGAAGTAAAACTCCAACACCTAGAAGGAATAATAATAACTCTAAACCTAGATCAAATACACCTAGGAGAAATAATGAACAACAAAATGGTTGCATGAATTACTACCCTCCTCTATTTTTTTCTCCATGGGGAACCCCTTCTTCATTCATGCATCCCAACCAAATGCAAGGGATGTTTGGAACTAACAATTTTGGACCCATGAGATATTGGGGACCAAATGTTTGATCTTGTGTGTTGTTACCTAGATATGCTTGGGAATTGATTTGGAGCCCGACGAGTGGATTAAGGATAGTGGATGTTCTAAACACATGACGGGTAATCAAAGTTTGTTCTCGCACTACAAAGCATATGATGGAGGTAACGTCACATTCGCTAGTAGTCTACGTGGTAATATCATTGGCAAAGGTACGGTTTCTCTTGACTCCATGACCATTGAAAATGTTGAGCACGTAGATAACTTAGGGTTTAACCTTTTAAGTATAGGTCAAATTTGTGACAATAAGTGTAAGGTCATCTTTTCGGAACATGACAGTGAAATCGTAAAAGATGGAAAGGTCAATGGAAAAGGTATTAGAAAGCATGGGCTTTATGTCATGAAGGTTAATAAGAAGTCAAAAGACAACATATGTCTTGCGACTATAGATGATAGTTCTACTCTTTGGCATAGGAGATTAGGTCACGCTAATATGCGTTTAATTCAATCTTTAGTCTCTAAGGAGTTGGTGAGACACCTCCCCAAGATGAAGTTTGATAGTCACTTTTGTGATGCTTGCAAAGTTGGAAAGCGAGTTCACTCAAGTCACAAAGCCAAGAATTTGGTTTCGACCTCTCGGTGCTTAGAGCTCCAACATATGGATCTTTTTGGACCTTCCGCTATACGGAGTTATGGAGGTAACCTTGATTGTGGTAAATTACACCTCTTAGGAAAAAGGCGTAAAAGCGGTAAGTATTAAACAAATGACTTTAGGAAAAAATCAAGTGTTAATGACCCAATGAAAGTTCGTTTCCCAAGGAGGTATATGTGTGTGACTAAGATGAACAAGATTTGTGATTAATATTTGGTTTAGAAGGGGATGAGAAAAGAAGGTGACGAAGACGTAAAAATAAAAATAAACACTACTAGAAAGTTAAAACGTAGAACCTTAAAAATCACAAAAATAAAAATTAATTCTAAAAATTACCAAAAATTCACCAAAAATTAAAATAAATAAACTAAGAGTTTACCAATGATCAAAACTTTTTCAAACCTTTTAAATAATTAAATATTCAATTTTTAAATGCTAATTAAAGCCCTAAAAATCAAATAAATTATCAAGAAGCCCAAATAAAGATTTTTCAATTGGTAAACCTCAAAAATGACCTAAAAAGATTAAAAACTATTTTTAGAAAATTTTAACCTAACAAAAACTATTTAAAATGATTTAAAAACTATTAAAACTTAAAATAATTATAAAAATTATTCTAAAAGTGATAAAATTATTCTAAAAGTTGCTAAATTCCTATTTTATTGTATTAAACCCAAGAAAAATGTAAAAAGTTGGAAAAAGTGAAATTTTAAAAATAATAATAAAATAATAATAAAATAATATTAAAAATCCAAAAATTATAAAAAATTCTAAAAACTTGCAAACTAGTTTATTTTAACCTAAATAATCAGAAAATCAAAGTGAAATTACCAGATTACCCCTATTGGGCCCTCAAATGGGCCAAATCCAAAAACAGTCAACCAAATTGGGCTTTTGGGCCCAAAAAGTCAAACTTGGCCCAATTGACTTGGAAAAGCCCTATCTTACTTAAAATTCAATTCTAAGAACAAAACTCTAAAGGCCCAAAAGCTGAATATAAGCTTATCACAGCTTATTTAACACTCAGCTTATTCTTATTGGGCTGTTCAGCCCATTAAGCCATAAGCTAATGCCATAAGCTCTAATTTGACACACAACTTTCTTTTGGGATGCTTATGAGATCTGTAAAAAGAAATTTTGAAAAAGCTCACTCAATAAGCCAGAAATAAGCAAGGTATTATTTCACAAAACGACAAAATAGTCGGGTTTGAGAAATAAGGCACCTCAGGACTTGATTCAACTTGCAAAAGATTTCAAATGGACTCAATAAGCAAAATCAATCAACAAAAATCCAATAAGCACAACCAATAAGCCAAAATAAGCACGAATGATCTTATGAAAAATTCTATGGAGTTGGTTTTCTAATCAAACCCTAAAGTCAAACACCCAAATGCTCCAGTATGAACAAATGGGTCAAAATATGAGCACCTATTACAAAAACAAAGTTGTTGCTGGTTAAAATAAGCTATTATAGCTTATAGATAAGTTGAACCCAATTTTTCACTATCAGTGGTAACTAGCAGGGGAAAGGAGTTCCCACTGCTTTGACTATTTGACCAAGCTTATATGAGAGTTCTGGTTTGGTTCAATTGGAAACAAAGGCACCCTTGTGATCAGTGAATCACAAGGAGTCAATAGCAACAATAAAATCACAATATGGTTCCACAATAAGCCACAATAAGCCAAACAGTCACCAGATATGCACCAGATATGGAAATAAGCAGTTAAGCACTTAATAAGCAGATTTAGACTGAATAAGCCAACCAAACTTAACAGGATGCATACACAAGCTATATAAACTAAGAATAAACACAAAGCAACAAGAATCAAACACTGAATCAAAGTAAACAACAAGATCAAAGCACAAAATGTTTCTGATGAACAATGAACAATATGCAGACAAGTTTTGCTGATCTATTTGGCACTTGATCCAATTTCAAGCCTCAAATCCTTCTTCCCTGGTGTGATTAACTAAGGTTTAGCACTTGTTAGCCCTAGCCTAAGCTTAGATCTAGGTGTCCTCAAAATCCTAGCCAATTTTCCCAAGTTTTTAAGATTTTATAGCCAAATTATGAATCTATGTGTTCAAACCCACAAAACCTGCAAACAGATGAACTAATGCACCTAACAAACAGATACCAACACTTGCAACCTCAATACAAGCACTTAGCAAACCACAAATCCAAATAATGCAGTAGATCCAAACACTCCTTAATCTACCACTTAACAAAGAAACTTGTGATTTTAACTAATACCCTACTAATTTTAATGATCAAAAACACTTAAACAATAGCAACTAACACAATCAAACTCAAAAATTTCCAGCACAAACACCAATACTCAAAATCAAAGCACCAAATCACAATCAGTCATAAACATGAAATTTTTAGGGGAATCTTAACCAAGAGATTATACCTGCCTTCCACAACATCCTAGGAAGGCCAGCTATGCTCCTTGGACCTTGTTCAACAACTAGAACAAGACCAGGGTACTTCAATGAAGATGATACAAACTGCCTTGGTTGATGGTTCAAAGTAGAACCTCAAGGACTTTATATCTTCAACACAATCAGCAAACAACTCAACCAAGGGCTCTAATCCCTTCACAAGCTTGGTGTCAACAAGCTTGTAAGAGCTTATAGCAAATGGCCAAGGGTTAGTACACAAAGTAAGCCAAAACAGAACCTAGGATTTCAAGGTATTTGAACCTTAAAAACCTTATGAACCAAGACGTGCCTTAATCACAAGATTAAGGTAGGTCTTAACAATCAAATGGAACTCAGAATTAGGCTACTCAAACACCAAACTTTTAATTAAATCAAAATGAGATTTCAAAATTTCAGAAATTCAAATTTTATTTAAACTTAAAAAGGAATTACAAAGATAATAGCCTAAAACTGGAACAAAGCTCTCTCATAGGTTGAGGAGTCTTTATATAGGCAAATGCCAAGGCTAGCACTATTCACAAACCCTAGAAGTGAAATTCCCTAAATGCCCTAAGTCCTTCTAGACGTTTTCTGAATTTGAGCTGTCCAAATTGATCTTAGATGTTCATTTTAGCTTTGGAATGAAGCAATGAGTCTTGGCTGTTGATTTTGCCACATAGGATTACTTGGAGGGTAAGTTGCATTCTGATTGGGTGACGTGTTGAATGGTGGGGTCTCTTGGTGAGTGGGAGTGAGGGTTTTGAGGTTGGGATGTGATTGAGGTGATGTGAATCACACGTGGGTTGAGTCAATTTTGATTTCCCCTTTGTTTTGCTCCTTTTTGATCCTGGGTAAAAACTTGTTCTTGCCTGGTAAAAATCCAAACAGTAAGTGTTTGGCGCATTTTTAGGAATTTGAAGTTTGGAATTGGCAGTTTAGGTCCTTGTGTTTTGGGATTTTTGGTATAATAAGTTTTTCAGCCCTAAAACGTATTTCCCTTTGTTAATAACTTTCACACATTGGCAGTTTTGGCACAAACTTTTGGAAAAAGGTTTACAAGGGTTATTTTTGACATTTTTGCATATTTCAAGGGCTAATCTTGGACATTATTGATCTTCAAAGGTCTTCAATGTATCTTTGGCTTGATGAGGGACCATAATTGATAATTTGGAATTGTTGAGGGACCAATCTTGCCATTTCTTCAAAGTTGAAGGACCTTTTGTGTAATTTTGACAAACTTAAGGGACCAAACTTGTAATTATTAATATACAAGGGTCTTAAGTGTCATTTCTTCAATAATTGAGGATCAATCTTGTTTGTCTTCAAGTCTTAAGGGTATTTGTTGAGTATTCCATGATTAGGGCCCGGTTCTTTGTACGGCTTTGTTTCTCGTGTCCGTTTTTCCTTGTAACTTGTGATCTTTTGTCTTTTTCACGATATCCATACCTAAAATACACAAGTAAACAAACACAAGCATATACATGGTATATTATGACATTTTTATGCATTTAAAGCCCGAAAAGAACGATGAGATCATGTATAAATGCCATCTCATCACTCCCCCATACTAAGCCATTGCCGTGCCCTCACGCAATGCTAGAATAAAGTATCTAAGCATCACCAAAGTTCAATTTTATTAACCTTTATTGAAGAGTAAAAAGACTTGCAACATACTACGAAGATGTGTAAAGACATAATGTATGATTTTCATCACAAAAAGTGACTTTTAGGGTCTAAGAATAGAAACAAGTAAATGTCCCTTAGAGTAAACTTCGTCATCCTTGATTGTCATACATTCCATGCTAAGTGCAAAAACGAGATCATTGTTGGTACAAGTTACAATGCTAACACTACTCATATGCCCAAATTGTGTAATACTTTTTCTCCCCGCAATCCTAGTTATTATAAAAAGAAATGGGTTACTAGCATTTTTTATCTATTTGTCATGGATCACAAGTGATTCATATTGACTTATTTGAGTATTTATTAGTCCGAAAGCAAAGTAGCACGATTTGATCAATAGTTAGCCGAAGGACAAAATCTTTTAAAACAGCTTCTCGTGTATCTCCTTAAGTTCATATCTTGGCATAACTCGTTTCACGATTTGAGACCTTTCTCGGACCGATATTTGGCATGTACTTCATACTTCAAATCTTGGGAAGAAGTTCTTGAAATTATGGTCTTCTCTTCATATATTTGGAATTTCTTCACTTGACGTTTTTGAGAGATTTTTCATATTGGACCACGACTTCATCATTTTTCTTCAATCTTTACTTTGGATTTTGATATACAACGATCCGCCTCCTTTTCGGACTTGGATATATTTATCCTCATACCTTGTTAGGGTCTTTTTGGATAGACTTTCTCCATGATCTTTAGGGGAGTAATTGCTTTTCGTCGTGTGTCTCGATCCTTCATATTGATTTAGGAATAATGATACTTCACATCATCTTTGGATCTTTAGCAAAAATAGAGCTCCTCATGCCTTGTTAGGGCCTTTTTGGATGATTGCCAATCTTCGCGTCCCGCTTCAATAAGTTATGCCTTGGCTATGAACTCTATTCAACCCCGAGCAACTTTTAAACGATCTTGCGCTAGAGGCTAAGTAACCTTTCAAATCGTACGACCTTACTTATTGCAATTATGATTTATTCCTAATGCATTGATCTTATGGGAAGAAAAAGCCACAATTAAAAACATATGAGTTTTTGAAAGAACACTTTCATGTTCTACGTTTAGCATGATCACTTGTCTAACTCTATCATCTCTCGTTCTTCACTTTATAAAGACCTCTAATTAAAGAGACTCGTGAATACTTAGCCATGCAAGTCAAAATTAAGCCAAATTTGGATTAGCTTTCATTAAGACTATATCAAATCAAAGTTTTGGGTTTTCAAGCCACCTATAGGATCTTGCACTTTCTTGGACTTTTCCAAGTTTTAGAGAATGCGTTTTATAGTTCCCTTGATAAGTGACTTTCTAGGATCAATTATAGGAACTTGCGAAAAGTTCTTGTTCTTAACCCGTAAGAGTTAAGACTTTCGCGTTTTAAAGCTCCCTATATAAAAGTCTAGCAAAACTTGAATTGAGCGGGTTAAGGAATGTAAATGGCTCCAAATGCCCATCAAGTCAAAAATTAACTCTTATTCTACCCATCGGAAAATATACATTCGTGTCTTAGAAACACTTATGAAAACTAAGAAAAAAATTTAAAATTTGGCCATTTTTAGCCTTATTAGCAAACAAAACATTGAAAATTGGAAAGCGTGAGGGCGTAGCAAAGCAAGTACCTATTCACCAAAATGATTGTGGTAAATTACACCTCTTAGGAAAAAGGCGTAAAAGCGGTAAGTATTAAACAAATGACTTTAGGAAAAAATCAAGTGTTAATGACCCAATGAAAGTTCGTTTCCCAAGGAGGTATATGTGTGTGACTAAGATGAACAAGATTTGTGATTAATATTTGGTTTAGAAGGGTATGAGAAAAGAAGGGGATGAGAAAAGAAGGTGACGAAGACGTAAAAATAAAAATAAACACTTTTAGAAAGTTAAAACGTAGAACCTTAAAAATCACAAAAATAAAAATTAATTCTAAAAATTACCAAAAATTCACCAAAAATCAAAATAAATAAACTAAGAGTTTACCAATGATCAAAACTTTTTCAAACCTTTTAAATAATTAAATATTCAATTTTTAAATGCTAATTAAAGCCCTAAAAATCAAATAAATTATCAGAAAGCCCAAATAAAGATTTTTCAATTGGTAAACCTCAAAAATGACCTAAAAAGATTAAAAACTATTTTTAGAAATTTTTAACCTAATAAAAACTATTTAAAATGATTTAAAAACTATTAAAACTTAAAATAATTATAAAAATTATTCTAAAAGTGATAAAATTATTCTAAAAGTTGCTAAATTCCTATTTTATTGTATTAAACCCAAGAAAAATGTAAAAAGTTGGAAAAAGTGAAATTTTAAAAATAATAATAAAATAATATTAAAAATCCAAAAATTATAAAAAATTCTAAAAACTTGCAAACTAGTTTATTTTAACCTAAATAATCAGAAAATCAAAGTGAAATTACCAGAATACCCCTATTGGGCCCTCAAATGGGCCAAATCCAAAAACAGTCAACCAAATTAGGCTTTTGGGCCCAAAAAGTCAAACTTGGCCCAATTGACTTGGAAAAGCCCTATCTGACTTAAAATTCAATTCTAAGAACAAAACTCTAAAGGCCCAAAAGCTGAATATGAGCTTATCACAGCTTATTTAACACTCAGCTTATTCTTATTGGGATTTTCAGCCCATTAAGCCATAAGCTAATGACATAAGCTCTAATTTGACACACAACCTTCTTTTGGGATGCTTATGAGATCTGTAAAAAGAAATTTTGAAAAAGCTCACTCAATAAGCCAGAAATAAGCAAGGTATTATTTCACAAAACGACAAAATAGTCGGGTTTGAGAAATAAGGCACCTCAGGACTTGATTCAACTTGCAAAAGATTTCAAATGGACTCAATAAGCAAAATCAATCAACAAAAATCCAATAAGCACAACCAATAAGCCATAATAAGCACAAATGATCTTATGAAAAAGTCAATGGAGTTGGTTTTCTAGTCAAACCCTAAAGTCAAACCCTAAAGTCAAACACCCAAATGCTCCAGTATGAACAAATGGGTCAAAATATGAGCACCTATTACAAAAACAAAGTTGTTGCTGGTTAAAATAAGCTATTATAGCTTATAGATAAGTTGAACCCAATTTTTCACTATCAGTGGTAACTAGCAGGGGAAAGGAGTTCCCACTGCTTTGACTATTTGACCAAGCTTATATGAGAGTTCTGGTTTGATTCAATTGGAAACAAAGGCACCCTTGTGATCAGTGAATCACAAGGAGTCAATAGCAACAATAAAATCACAATATGGTTCACACAATAAGCCACATTAAGCCAAACAGTCACCAGATATGCACCAGATATGGAAATAAGCAGTTAAGCACTTAATAAGCAGATTTAGACTGAATAAGCCAACCAAACTTAACAGGATGCATACACAAGCTATATAAACTAAGAATAAACACAAAGCAACAAGAATCAAACACTGAATCAAAGTAAACAACAAGATCAAAGCACAAAATGTTTCTGATGAACAATGAACAATATGCAGACAAGTTTTGCTGCTCTATTTGGCACTTGATCCAATTTCAAGCCTCAAATCCTTCTTCCCTGGTGTGATTAACTAAGGTTTAGCACTTGTTAGCCCTAGCCTAAGCTTAGATCTAGGTGTCCTCAAAATCCTAGCCACTTTTACCAAGTTTTTAAGATTTTATAGCCAAATTATGAATCTATGTGTTCAAAACCCTCAAACCTGCAAACATATGAACAATAGCACCTAACAAGCAGATACCAACACTTGCAATCACAATACAAGCACTTAGCAAACCACAAATCCAACTCAAGCAGTAGATCCAAACACCCCTTAATCTACTACTTAACAAAGAAACTTGTGGTTTCTTCTAATAACCTACTGATTTTAATGATCAAAAACACTCACTAGATAGCAACTAACACAATCAAACTCAAAAATCACCAGCACAAACACAAATACTCAAAATCAAAGCACCAAATTCAAAACAGTCATAAACATGAAATTTTGAGAGGAATCTTAATCAAGGGGTTATACCTGCCTTCCACAACATCCTAGGAAGGCCAGCTATGCTCCTTGGACCTTGTTCAACAACTAGAACAAGACCAAGGTACTTCAATGAAGATGATGCAAACTGCCTTGGTTGATGGTTCAAAGTAGAACCTCAAGGACTTTATATCTTCAACACAAGCAGCAAACACCTCAACCAAGGGCTCTAATCCCTTCACAAGCTTGGTGTCAACAAGCTTGTAAGAGCTTATAGCAAATGGCCAAGGGTTAGTACACAAAATAAGCCAAAACAGAACCTAGGATTTCAAGGTATTTGAACCTTAAAAACCTTATGAACCAAGACGTGCCTTAACCACAAGATTAAGGTAAGTCTTAACAATCAAATGGAACTCAGAATTAGGCTACTCAAACACCAAACTTTTAATTAAATCAAAAAGACATTTCAAAATTTCAGAAATTCAAATTTTATTTAAACTTAAAAAGGAATTACAAAGATAATAGCCTAAAACTGGAACAAAGCTCTCTCACAGGTTGAGGAGTCTTTATATAGGCAAATGCCAAGGCTAGCACTATTCACAAACCCTAGAAGTGAAATTCCCTAAATGCCCTAAGTCCTTCTAGACGTTTTCTGAATTTGAGCTGTCAGAATTGATCCTGGATGTTCATTTTAGCTTTGGAATGAAGCAATGAGTCTTGGCTGTTGATTTTGCCACATAGGATTACTTGGAGGGTAAGTTGCATTCTGATTGGGTGACGTGTTGAATGGTGGGGTCTCTTGGTGAGTGGGAGTGAGGGTTTTGAGGTTGGGATGTGATTGAGGTGATGTGAATCACACGTGGGTTGAGTCAATTTTGATTTCCCCTTTGTTTTGCTCCTTTTTGATCCTGGGTAAAAACTTGTTCTTGCCTGGTAAAAATCCAAACAGTAAGTGTCTGGCGCATTTTTAGGAATTTGAAGTTTGGAATTGGCAGTTTAGGTCCTTGTGTTTTGGGATTTTTGGTATAATAAGTTTTTCAGCCCTAAAACGTATTTCCCTTTGTTAATAACTTTCACACATTGGCAGTTTTGGCACAAACTTTTGGAAAAAGGTTTACAAGGGTTATTTTTGACATTTTTGCATATTTCAAGGGCTAATCTTGGACATTATTGATCTTCAAAGGTCTTCAATGTATCTTTGTCTTGATGAGGGACCATAATTGACAATTTGGAATTGTTGAGGGACCAATCTTGCCATTTCTTCAAAGTTGAAGGACCTTTTGTGTAATTTTGACAAACTTAAGGGACCAAACTTGTAATTATTAATATAAAAGGGTTTTAAGTGTCATTTCTTCAATAATTGAGGATCAATCTTGTTTGTCTTCAATTCTTAAGGGTATTTGTTGAGTATTCTATGATTAGGGCTCGGTTCTTTGTACGGCTTTGTTTCTCGTGTCCGTTTTTCCTTGTAACTTGTGATCTTTTGTCTTTTGCACGATATCCATACCTAAAATACACAAGTAAACAAACACAAGCATATACATGGTATATTATGACATTTTTATGCATTTAAAGCCTGAAAAGAACGATGAGATCATGTATAAATGCCATCTCATCACTCCCCCATACTAAGCCATTGTCGTGCCCTCACGCAATGCTAGAATAAAGTATCTAAGCATCACCAAAGTTCAATTTTATTAACCTTTATTTAAGAGTAAAAAGACTTGCAACATACTACAAAGATGTGTAAAGACATAATGTATGATTTTCATCACAAAAAGTGACTTTTAGGGTCTAAGAATAGAAACAAGTAAATGTCCCTTAGAGTAAACTTCGTCATCCTTGATTGTCATACATTCCATGTTAAGTGCAAAAACGAGATCATTGTTGGTACAAGTCACAATGCTAACACTACTCATATGCCCAAATTGTGTAATACTTTTTCTCCCCGCGATCCTAGTTATTATAAAAAAAATGGGTTACTAGCATTTTTTATCTATTTGTCATGGATCACAAGTGATTCATATTGACTTATTTGAGTATTTATTAGTCCGAAAGCAAAGTAGCACGATTTGATCAATAGTTAGCCGAAGGACAAAATCTTTTAAAACGGCTTCTCGTGTATCTCCTTAAGTTCATATCTTGGCATAACTCGTTTCACGATTTGAGACCTTTCTCGGACCGATATTTGGCATGTACTTCATACTTCAAATTTGGGAAGACGTTCTTGAAATTATGGTCTTCTCTTCATATATTTGGAATTTCTTCACTTGACGTTTTTGAGAGATTCTTCATATTGGACCACGACTTCATCATTTTTCTTCAATCTTTACTTTGGATTTTGATATACAACGATCCGCCTCCTTTTCGGACTTGGATATATTTATCCTCATACCTTGTTAGGGTCTTTTTGGATAGACTTTCTCCATGATCTTTAGGGGAGTAATTGCTTTTCGTCGTGTGTCTCGATCCTTCATATTGATTTAGGAATAATGATACTTCACATCATCTTTGGATCTTTAGCAAAAATAGAGCTCCTCATGCCTTGTTAGGGCCTTTTTGGATGATTACCAATCTTCGCGTCCCGCTTCAATAAGTTATGCCTTGGCTATGAACTCTATTCAACCCTGAGCAACTTTTAAGCGATCTTGCGCTAGAGGCTAAGTAACCTTTCAAATCGTACGACCTTACTTATTGCATTTATGATTTATTCCTAATGCATTGATCTTATGGGAAGAAAAAGCCACAATTAAAAACATATGAGTTTTTGAAAGAACACTTTCATGTTCTACGTTTAGCATGATCACTTGTCTAACTCTATCATCTCTCGTTCTTCACTATATAAAGACCTCTAATTAAAGAGACTCGTGAATACTTAGCCATGCAAGTCAAAATTAAGCCAAATTTGGATTAGCTTTCATTAAGACTATATCAAATCAAAGTTTTGGGTTTTCAAGCCACCTATAGGATCTTGCACTTTCTTGGACTTTTTCAAGTTTTAGAGAATGTGTTTTATAGTTCCCTTGATAAGTGACTTTCTAGGATCAATTATAGGAACTTGCGAAAAGTTCTTGTTCTTAACCCGTAAGAGTTAAGACTTTCGCGTTTTAAAGCTCCCTATATAAAAGTGTAGCAAAACTTGAATTGAGCGGGTTAAGGAATGTAAATGGCTCCAAATGCCCATCAAGTCAAAAATTAACTCTTATTCTACCCATCGGAAAATATGCATTCGTGTCTTAGAAACACTTATGAAAACTAAGAAAAAATTTCAAAATTTGGCCATTTTTAGCCTTATTAGCAAAACAAAACATTGAAAATTGGAAAGCGTGAGGGCGTAGCAAAGCAAGTACCTATTCACCCCCCCATACTAAAAGTAAACATTGTCCTCAATGTTTCGAGTCTAAAGGTGGAGCACCCCCATACTAGAGACGAAGAGTCGAATGCTTAGGATCTAGCATGGAAAGGGTGATCAACAATATATCTAATGCCGTTTATTAAGTATGCTAAAAGATATTTGTTAGAACAATAAAGGATATGTCATGGATTCGTGAAAAACTCCTTCAAGCAAACGATGGAGGCTCACGTAAACGAACACGAGAGTCTTCAATCGTAGATGATGATGATGATCTAGATAACACAATCACAAACAACCACGATACAACGAGTTGAAAGGGTACAAGTCCCTTATTAGTGAATAGTAAGCATAAAGGATAAGCATGGGATCTCCCCCACGAGGCACCTCGTTTTTTATTACCGAGTCATGAGCTCGACTCGATCCCCTCAATGCTAATTATCATTGGGGAAGGTGACTTGGTCGAGGGCAACCACTGAAGGAATTTCCCCACCAAAGTAGTGCTTAAGCCTATGTTCATTCACCTTGAAATTAGGACCATCATCTTGAGCTAGCTCGATGGTCCCATACGGAAACACTTGTGTAATGGTGACTGGACCCAACCAACGAGATTTCAATTTCCCGGAAAATGTCTTAAGACGAGAGTTAAAAAGCAACACTTGATCACCAACGTTAAAAACCCGGTTTTTAATCTTTGAATCATGAAACTTTTTAGTCTTTTCTTTAAAAATTAATGAATTTTCATAAGCATTATCTCTTAATTCATCCAATTCATTCAATTGTATTTTCCGGTGATCTTCCGCGGTCTTCAAGTCAAAGTTTGCATGCTTAAGGGCCCAATATGCCTTGTGCTCCAACTCAATGGGCAAATGACAATTCTTCCCATAGACTAACTTATAAGGAGTGCAACTGATAGGTGTCTTATAAGCGGTCCTAAAGGCCCATAAAGTGTCATCGAGTTTGTCGGACCATGAAGCACGGTTTTCTCCAATCTACCTTTCTAAAATCCTCTTCAAAGCTCGGTTCGAAACCTCGACTTGCCCACTTGTTTGCGGGTGATAAGCCGTAGAAAGACGATGAGTAACTCCATATTTCTTTAGTACCTTTTCGAATTGGTCATTACAAAAATGGGTTCCACGATCGCTTATAATAGCACGAGGGGTTCCGAACCGAGAGAATAGTTGCTTCAAAAACTTTACTACCACACGAGCATCATTAGTAGGCAAAGCCTTAGCTTCCACCCACTTAGAAAGGTAGTCCACCGCGACGAGGATATATTTGTTGCCATGAGACGATGGGAACGGCCCCATAAAGTCTATTCCCCATATGTCGAAAATCTCACACACTTGAATTATGTTTTGCGGCATTTCATCACGTTGAGACGATTTTCCTTGACGTTGGCACGAATCACACGACTTCACAAGTGCGTGTGCATCACGATAGATAGAAGGCCAAAAGAAACCGGCATCGAACACTTTCTTAGCCGTGAGATTAGCACCATGGTGACCACCCGTGGGTCCCTCGTGACAAGCTCTAAGGATATTAGAAGCTTCGGCACCAAAAACACAACGTCGAACGAGTTGATCCGCACAAATCCGAAGGAGATAAGGGTCGTCCCAAAAATAGAACTTGATGTCACGAAAGAATTTTCGTTTTTGTTGTGTCGTCATACCCTTGATTATGAAATTGCCCGCATGGTAATTTGCAATATCGGCAAACCATGGGGTGGTGTCTTTAGAATTCACTACACCGAGAGTCTCAAGAGGAAATGTTTCGGTGATTTCCTTGTTCTCGAAAACATCTTTGTGAGGATCTTCTAGACGAGAGAGATGATCGGCCGCTAGATTCTCGGCTCCTTTTTTGTCAAGCACGGTGACATCAAATTCTTGGAGGAGGAGCATCCAACGAAGCAATCTCGGCTTAGCATCTTGCTTAGCTAAGAGATACTTGATAGCCGAATGGTCGGTATACACGATGCTTTTAGTCAAGACGAGATAAGGTCGGAATTTCTCAAAAGCATAGACCACGGCAAGGAATTCCTTTTCCGTTGTGGTGTACTTTAATTGAGCCTCGGTCATCGTCTTACTAGCATAGTGGATAGCACGGAAATGCTTGTCATAACGTTGCCCTAAGACGGCCCCTATAGCATAATCACTTGCATCGCACATGATTTCAAAGGGTAATTCCCAATTAGGAGCAACAAGAATGGGAGCTTCGGTAAGTTTCCTTTTGAGAGTTTCGAAAGCCTTAACACAATCCTCATTGAAGTTAAAAAGAGCATCCTTCTCGAGAAGGTGTGTCATAGGTCGAGAGATTTTCGAAAAGTCCTTGATGAAACGACGATAAAAGCCCGCGTGGCCTAGGAAACTCCTAACTCCCTTAACGGTTTTGGGATGAGGTAACTTGGCGATGACGTCTACTTTAGCTTTATCGACCTCAATCCCCGCCTTCGACACCTTATGTCCTAAGACGATTCCTTGTTTACACATAAAATGACATTTTTCCCAATTAAGCACAAGATTGGTTTCTTCACAACGTTTTAACATTTGCTCGAGATTAGATAAACATGACGTGAACGAATTACCAAACACCAAGAAGTCATCCATAAACACTTCCATCGACTTCTCGATCATATCGTGAAAAATCGCCATCATACACCGTTGAAACGTACCCGGTGCATTACAAAGTCCGAAAGGCATCCTACGATAAGCGAACGTTCCATAAGGACACGTAAACGTAGTCTTCTCTTGATCACGAGGGTCGATAGGGATTTGAAAGTAACCGGAAAAGCCATCTAAAAAGCAATAGAATTCATTTCCCGCAAGTCGCTCCAACATTTGATCCATGAAGGGCAAAGGAAAGTGGTCCTTACGAGTGGCGTCATTTAACTTTCGGTAGTCAATACACACCCTCCAACCGGTCACAACACGAGTGGGAATTAACTCGTTGTTTTCATTAGGCACAACGGTCATTCCTCCCTTTTTAGGGACACAATGGATTGGGCTCACCCATGGGCTATCGGATATAGGATAAATCATTCCCGCGTCAAGGAGTTTAAGGACCTCCTTTTTAATGACATCGTGAATTTTGGGATTCACCCTTCTTTGACTTTGAATTGCGGGCTTGTAGTCCTCCTCCATTAAAATCTTGTGAGTACAAAATTTTGGGTCAATACCCTTAATGTCGGATATTTTCCACGCAATTGCCCCTTTATGAGCCTTAAGAACTTTTAAGAGCTCGGTTTTTTCATCATTAGCAAGACCTTTTGCAATAATAACCGGCAACTTGTCATCACCTTCCAAGAATGCGTATTCAAGGTGAGAAGGAAGATCTTTCAATTCAAGGATAGGTGGTTCCTCGATTGAAGATTTTGGTTCAACACTCATAACTTCCATCGGCGAAAGAAATGGTGGAATAGAAGTATCATCACTAATCAACACCTCATCTTCATTGTCGATTTCATTTGAAGTGAGATCGCCTCCTTGGAATGGAGTGAGATTTGGTGTGGAATTAGCAAGAATTGGATCCAAAATAGTGGGATTGCCACTTGACGAGCTATCGGAAAAACCTAACACTTCTTGTGAAGACTCATCGCAAACCACATCAACGATGTCAATGTGATTGATGGTAGCGATTGCATAAACATGAGAAGGTTTCGAGTTTTGAGTAGCGTTTATAACAAGTTCCTCTTCGTTGAATCTCAAAGTGATAGTTCTCGCATGAACATTGATAAGCGATCTCGAAGTGTCTAAAAACGAGCGACCTAAAATTAGAGGAACTTGAGGATCCGCGGGGATGTCTACTACTATAAAATCAACGGGATAGTAGAACTTCCCCACTTTCACGAAAACATCTTCGGCTACTCCACATGCCATAATCGTAGAATGATCGGCCATCTCGATAGACATGTTCGAAGGAATGAGAGCCGGAAGCGAAAGCGATTTCCAAATGGAAAATGGCATCAAATTAATGCTCGCACCAAGATCGGCCAAGGCGAGGCATTCTTTCATTTCTTGTATGTCACAAGGAATGAGAAACTTTCCGGGGTCACCAACTTTTTCCGGTATGCGGTTAAGATAAACCGAAGAACAATTAGCAAGCTTTGAAAGCTTTTCCTTATCGCTCATCATACTTTTAAAAGTGGAAGCGAAACGAGGCATATACAACAACGCGTCGGCTAAACTCACATCAAAATTCACTTGTTGAAACATTTTTATAAAACGCTCGATTTGTTGTTTGTTACGTTCTTGCAACTTCTCTTTGTTTCGTCTCGAAGGGTAGGGTAAAGGTGGTGTGGGTTGGTCATTAGGCAACGGCCTTGGAAACTCGGGTTCCACAATTGGTATTGGTTCAACCGTAGGTGTGGTTTGAGCGGTACTTCGTGGGATTGTAATGTTCTCCTTTTCGACCATCACCTCGGGTTCTTTCTCGATTTCCTTCTCCGTAGAAGTACTTGGACGAGAGATTGGTTCCTTGAAAGTTTTACCACTTCGTGTAGTAATAACCTTCATTTCTCCCTTCGGGTTTGCAATGGTATCACTAGGAAGACCACCCGAGGAAGAGGGTTTACACATGATTGCTTCAAACATCTTAGCCATTCGGTCCTCAAAATTTGATTGTATAGCATCCGCTTTTAATAACTCTTGCTTAATCTCATGTTGTCCTAATTTCATCTTTTGTTGATTTTGTTGAAGACGTTGGACATTTCCTTCCATTTTGTTTGCATGAGTTTTAAGTTCATTAGCAAGTTCATTTTTTAGCTCGTTTTTCAACTTGGATCTTAAGCTAATCATCTCACGTTGCATGTTATCAAATTTAGCATCATTTGCTTTTGCATAATCCAAAAATTCTCCTTGCAAATTTTTAGTGTGAGCATTTTGAAAACCTTGAGTAGTGTTTTGAAAATCACGGTTTTGGTTTTGATTAGAAATTTGTCCATTCCCATTTTGATAATTCCCTTTGTTATAATTGCGTGAATTGCCTTGGTAATTACCTTGGTGGGTGCTTGTAGCAACTCCATCATAGTACGATTAGCCATGACGACTTCTAGTTCTACAATAGGCTCAACAATTGGAGGTTGTTCTTCAACAATCAACGTCTCTTGATTGGCTTGCTTTTGAAGACGTTTACGAGCTCGTTTTGCTTGATTACGAGTGATCATAAACTTCACGAAGAATGGGAGGTGAGCAAAGAAGATTCTTTTTGGGTGTTTTATGGATTTTCAATTTTTTTGTGTTTTTGATGATATTTAATTTTTTTGGATTTTGGTGTATCTTCGTAGACAACAATCTACAAAATCTCTCCTCGAATCAAACTCTTGATTAAAGAAGCCTCAAAGGAATGAAAACGATCACGTGGAGTGAACGCCTTCGAATGACTTTAGAACTTTGGTGAAAACCAAATTGTTCAAGAGGGTTTAATCACAAAGAAACCAAGCAAATATATTATACGTAATAATACTTTGGGCGGCAAAACCCTCGATTAGCCTTCAATTTCAAAATACTCACAAGCAAGCGGGGAAACGAGGCGGCGCGAAGCACTTAAGAGCCTTTTTCCTTAGGGTATATTTTATAATACCCGCCTTATACCCACCTTATAGTTTGTATCTTTCAAAATTGAGCTTCACGAAAGTATTTATCTATTTTTGCCTTTTTCTTTTTGTTTGAGATTCGAATACAATAATTGAGTGATGAAATCCCAATTAAGGTTGTGTTTTCACACTTTTGGAGATATTGTGAATTTATTGTGATACTTAATACAATATAATAATAATATTTGTACAAGAAAAACCAAGAAAACCGATAATACGTATTAGTAGAGTTCTACTAATACAAATACTATTTATGGTTAATATATTAAAAACAACAATACAAATTAATCACGACACACCTCCCCGGCAGCGGCGCCAAAGTAATTGTGGTAAATTACACCTCTTAGGAAAAAGGCGTAAAAGCGGTAAGTATTAAACAAATGACTTTAGGAAAAAATCAAGTGTTAATGACCCAATGAAAGTTCGTTTCCCAAGGAGGTATATGTGTGTGACTAAGATGAACAAGATTTGTGATTAATATTTGGTTTAGAAGGGGATGAGAAAAGAAGGTGACGAAGACGTAAAAATAAAAATAAACACTACTAGAAAGTTAAAACGTAGAACCTTAAAAATCACAAAAATAAAAATTAATTCTAAAAATTACCAAAAATTCACCAAAAATCAAAATAAATAAACTAAGAGTTTACCAATGATCAAAACTTTTTCAAACCTTTTAAATAATTAAATATTCAATTTTTAAATGCTAATTAAAGCCCTAAAAATCAAATAAATTATCAAAAAGCCCAAATAAAGATTTTTCAATTGGTAAACCTCAAAAATGACCTAAAAAGATTAAAAACTATTTTTAGAAATTTTTAACCTAATAAAAACTATTTAAAATGATTTAAAAACTATTAAAACTTAAAATAATTATAAAAATTATTCTAAAAGTGATAAAATTATTCTAAAAGTTGCTAAATTCCTATTTTATTGTATTAAACCCAAGAAAAATGTAAAAAGTTGGAAAAAGTGAAATTTTAAAAATAATAATAAAATAATATTAAAAATCCAAAAATTATAAAAAAATCTAAAAACTTGCAAACTAGTTTATTTTAACCTGAATAATCAGAAAATCAAAGTGAAATTACCAGATTACCCCTATTGGGCCCTCAAATGGGCCAAATCCAAAAACAGTCAACCAAATTGGGCTTTTGGGCCCAAAAAGTCAAACTTGGCCCAATTGACTTGGAAAAGCCCTATCTGACTTAAATTTCAATTCTAAGAACAAAACTCTAAAGGCCCAAAAGCTGAATATGAGCTTATCACAGCTTATTTAACACTCAGCTTATTCTTATTGGGCTTTTCAGCCCATTAAGCCATAAGCTAATGCCATAAGCTCTAATTTGACACACAACCTTCTTTTGGGATGCTTATGAGATCTGTAAAAAGAAATTTTGAAAAAGCTCACTCAATAAGCCAGAAATAAGCAAGGTATTATTTCACAAAACGACAAAATAGTCGTGTTTGAGAAATAAGGCACCTCAGGACTTGATTCAACTTGCAAAAGATTTCAAATGGACTCAATAAGCAAAATCAATCAACAAAAATCCAATAAGCACAACCAATAAGCCAGAATAAGCACAAATGATCTTATGAAAAAGTCAATGGAGTTGGTTTTCTAGTCAAACCCTAAAGTCAAACACCCAAATGCTCCATTATGAACAAATGGGTCAAAATATGAGCACCTATTACAAAAACAAAGTTGTTGCTGGTTAAAATAAGCTATTATAGCTTATAGATAAGCTGAACCCAATTTTTCACTATCAGTGGTAACTAGCAGGGGAAAGGAGTTCCCACTGCTTTGACTATTTGACCAAGCTTATATGAGAGTTCTGGTTTGATTCAATTGGAAACAAAGGCACCCTTGTGATCAGTGAATCACAAGAAGTCAATAGCAACAATAAAATCACAATATAGTTCACACAATAAGCCACAATAAGCCAAACAGTCACAAGATATGCACCAGATATGGAAATAAGCAGTTAAGCCCTTAATAAGCAGATTTAGACTGAATAAGCCAACCAAACTTAACAGGATGCATACACAAGCTATATAAACTAATAATAAACACAAAGCAACAAGAATCAAACACTGAATCAAAGTAAACAACAAGATCAAAGCACAAAATGTTTCTGATGAACAATGAACAATATGCAGACAAGTTTTGCTGATCTATTTGGCACTTGATCCAATTTCAAGCCTCAAATCCTTCTTCCCTGGTGTGATTAACTAAGGTTTAGCACTTGTTAGCCCTAGCCTAAGCTTAGATCTAGGTGTCCTCAAAATCCTAGCCAATTTTACCAAGTTTTTAAGATTTTATAGCCAAATTATGAATCTATGTGTTCAAAACCCTCAAACCTGCAAACATATGAACAATAGCACCTAACAAGCAGATACCAACACTTGCAATCATAATACAAGCACTTAGCAAACCACAAATCCAACTCAAGCAGTAGATCCAAACACCCCTTAATCTACCACTTAACAAAGAAACTTGTGATTTCTTCTAATAACCTACTGATTTTAATGATCAAAAACACTCACTAGATAGCAACTAACACAATCAAACTCAAAAATCACCAACACAAACACAAATACTCAAAATCAAAGCACCAAATTCAAAACAGTCATAAACATGAAATTTTGAGAGGAATCTTAATCAAGGGGTTATACCTGCCTTCCACAACATCCTAGGAAGGCCAGCTATGCTCCTTGGACCTTGTTCAACAACTAGAACAAGACCAAGGTACTTCAATGAAGATGATGCAAACTGCCTTGGTTGATGGTTCAAAGTAGAACCTCAAGGACTTTATATCTTCAACACAAGCAGCAAACACCTCAACCAAGGGCTCTAATCCCTTCACAAGCTTGGTGTCAACAAGCTTGTAAGAGCTTATAGCAAATGGCCAAGGGTTAGTACACAAAATAAGCCAAAACAGAACCTAGGATTTCAAGGTATTTGAACCTTAAAAACCTTATGAACCAAGACGTGCCTTAACCACAAGATTAAGGTAAGTCTTAACAATCAAATGGAACTCAGAATTAGGCTACTCAAACACCAAACTTTTAATTAAATCAAAAAGACATTTCAAAATTTCAGAAATTCAAATTTTATTTAAACTTAAAAAGGAATTACAAAGATAATAGCCTAAAACTGGAACAAAGCTCTCTCACAGGTTGAGGAGTCTTTATATAGGCAAATGCCAAGGCTAGCACTATTCACAAACCCTAGAAGTGAAATTCCCTAAATACCCTAAGTCCTTCTAGACGTTTTCTGAATTTGAGCTGTCCAAATTGATCCTGGATGTTCATTTTAGCTTTGGAATGAAGCAATGAGTCTTGGCTGTTGATTTTGCCACATAGGATTACTTGGAGGGTAAGTTGCATTCTGATTGGGTGACGTGTTGAATGGTGGGGTCTCTTGGTGAGTGGGAGTGAGGGTTTTGAGGTTGGGATGTGATTGAGGTGATGTGAATCACACGTGGATTGAGTCAATTTTGATTTCCCCTTTGTTTTGCTCCTTTTTTATCCTGGGTAAAAACTTGTTCTTGCCTGGTAAAAATCCAAACAGTAAGTGTTTGGCGCATTTTTAGGAATTTGAAGTTTGGAATTGGCAGTTTAGGTCCTTGTGTTTTGGGATTTTTTGTATAATAAGTTTTTCAGCCCTAAAACGTATTTCCCTTTGTTAATAACTTACACACATTGGCAGTTTTGGCACAAACTTTTGGAAAAAGGTTTACAAGGGTTATTTTTGACATTTTTGCATATTTCAAGGGCTAATCTTAGACATTCTTGATCTTCAAAGGTCTTCAATGTATCTTTGGCTTGATGAGGGACCATAATTGACAATTTGGAATTGTTGAGGGACCAATCTTGCCATTTCTTCAAAGTTGAAGGACCTTTTGTGTAATTTTGACAAACTTAAGGGACCAAACTTGTAATTATCAATATACAAGGGTTTTAAGTGTCATTTCTTCAATAAATGAGGATCAATCTTGTTTGTCTTCAAGGGTATTTGTTGAGTATTCCATGATTAGGGCCCGGTTCTTTGTACGGCTTTGTTTCTCGTGTCCGTTTTTCCTTGTATCTTGTGATCTTTTGTCTTTTTCACGATATCCATACCTAAAATACACAAGTAAACAAACACAAGCATATACATGGTATTTTATGACATTTTTATGCATTTAAAGCCCGAAAAGAACGATGAGATCATGTATAAATGCCATCTCATCAAACCTTTATACCCTAGTTATAGTTGATGACTATTCTAGATTCACTTGGACTAGATTTTTAGCATCTAAGAATGAAGCTTTCGATCACTTCGAAATATTTAGTCGAAGAATTCAAAATCAACTAGGATGTTCAATTGTCTCTATTAGGACGGATCATGGTAGGGAATTTGATAATGAAGTGCAATTTGGTGCCTTTTGTGAAGCTCATGGTATTACCCATAACTTCTCGGCTCCTCGCACTCCAGAATCAAATGGGGTAGTTGAAAGGAGGAATAGGACTCTCCAAGAGATGAGTAGGACGATGTTAAACGAGCAATCCTTGCCTCAAAAGTTTTGGTGCAATGCCGTGGACACATCAACTTATATTCTCAACTGAATTCTTATTCGACCTTTCCTAGGAAAGACCCCCTATGAGATTCTTAAAGGTAAGAAACCCTCATTGGAATACTTTAGGGTGTTTGGAAGCAAGTGCTTTATCCTCAACACCAAAGACTACCTTACCAAGTTTGACCCAAAGTCTTACGAAGGTATCCTTTTAGGTTATTCCCAAACTAGCAAAGCCTACATTGTCCTAAATAGAACCTCGGGGGTTATTGAAGAATCACTCAACATAACCTTTGATGAAACCCCTCCTTCACCCAAGACACCACCATTGGTTGATGATGACTTGGATGAATTAGAAGTAGTTAAAGCCAAAGATGTTAGAAAAATAGGAGTTGAAGACCTTAGTGCTGAAAAGGAAGTAAACATTAAGGAATCTAGGGATCATACTCTCAATAATGTCATTGGTGACTTCAATCAAAGGACCCTAAGATCTCAAGTCCAAAACCAAAGCAACTTCTTTTGTTTCGTCTCCTTGATTGAACCAAAGAATGTTAAAGAAGCTTTGTCGGGCGAGAGTTGGGTCATTGCGATGCAAGAAGAATTGAATCAATTCGTTGCCAATGATGTTTGGGAACTTGTTCCTCCACCTAGAAGTTCTACCATTATAGGAACCAAATGGGTATATAGGAATAAGTTAGATGAGAACGGTGTTGTGTCTCGTAACAAAGCTAGACTTGTAGCACAAGGCTATAATCAACAAGAAGGGATTGATTATGAAGAGACATATGCACCGGTAGCTAGATTAGAATCCATTAGAATCCTTTTAGCCTACGCTTGTGCCTTAGATTTTAAGCTTCAACAAATGGATGTAAAGAGTGCATTTCTTAACGGTTTGATCAATGAGGAGGTATATGTGGCTCAACCTCCCGACTTCGTTGATTTTGAGAAACCAGATCATGTTTACAAGCTTAAGAAGGCACTTTATGGTCTCAAACAAGCACCCAAAGCTTGGTATGATAGACTTAAAGCGTTTCTTGTTAAACATGAGTATACCATGGGAATGGTAGACAATACACTCTTTACAAAGAAGAAAGGTCCTCACCTCATAATCGTACAAATATATGTTGATGACATTATATTTGGCTCAACTTGTCAAGAATTGTGTGATGACTTTGCCAAAATCATGCATGATGAGTTTGAAATGAGTATGATGGGAGAACTTAACTTCTTTTTAGGACTCCAAATTAAACAAATGGACGATGGTATTTTCTTTAGTCAATCTAAGTACGCTAAAGAAATGCTAAAGAAATTTGGATTAGAAGAATCTAGACCAATGAAGACCCCTATGGCCTCGGATACTAAACTCACCGTAGATGATGATTGTGAGTCGGTAGACAACACCAAATATAGAGGTATGATTGGTAGTTTGTTGTACCTGACGGCAAGTCGACCGGATATCATGTTTAGTGTTTGCCTTTGTGCTCGCTTCCAAGAGGCTCCCAAAATCTCTCACCTCGAAGCGGTTAAGCGTATCTTCCGATACATTAAAGGCACTATACATTTAGGATTATGGTATCCTAAAGGGACCGGCGTAGAAACCATTGTCTATGCGGACTCGGATCATGCGGGAGACTATGTGGACCGGAAAAGCACTAGTGGAGTTTGTACCTTCATGGGTTGTTGTTTAACTTCTTGGTTCTCCAAGAAACAAACCGCTCTTGCAATATCCACCACGGAAGCTGAGTATGTGAGTGCCGGAAAAGCATGCCAACAAGCTCTATGGATGAAGCAAGCGCTTGTTGATTATGGGATTTCTCTTGATGATGTTCCCATCATGTGCGATAATAAAGGTGCTATAGACCTTAGCAAGAATCCCGTGCAATATTCGCGAACCAAACACATAGAAATTCGACACCATTTCCTTAGGGATAATGTTCAAAAGGGGAACATTTCAATTGAGAAGGTACCCTCCGAGGACAACTTAGCCGACATCTTCACTAAGCCACTTAAGAGGGAACCTTTTAATTACTTGCGTCTAGGTCTAGGATTAATGGAACATATTCCTTAATTTCCTTTCTTTTTGTGTGTTTTCTTTTACCACTTTGAGTCATTGAGTCTTCCAAACTCTTTTTGAAAAACCCTCTCTTCTTCTTTTCAAAATTCTCAAAGTCTCTTTCGAAAATGGTTGAGAAATTCGTTTGACATTGTTAATTCAATCTAAAAACGATTTTTCATAGATTCTCGCTATTAATCTAGAGCTTGCATAATTCATATGTATGATTCTCTCAAACATAGCAAGAACAATATAGAATCATGGAGGATCATTGTGTCATGACTTAAGGTCTTGTCTTACACACCTCCTACATCGATTTTTTTAATCCATGTATTTTGGTCAAATCTCTATTTGGTAAGTTTGCATATGTTTTCTTTGTCTATCTTTTCTTTTAAGCATATCCCTATGATAAGTTAGACTAGAAAAATAAGATTTGCTGAAAAATTTTCCTCCAAACACCAAACACTGCCTCTGCAGGCGGTTCCATATGTGAACCGCGATGCCTTATTGATAAGGTACCGCCAACCTTGCTAAGGAACCGCCTACAATGCCTTCCTTTTTCGGGTTTTTGTCTGAAATTCCAGATTTGCTCCAACTTTTTTGAGAATCTTTGTTTCAAACCCTTTGACCACCCCAAAAATACCCTAAGCCTTCCCTATTTAAACCATAAGCATTTTGCATTACTTCACATCCCAAAATATCTTATTCTCCCAATGAAAGCCTTGAATCTCCTCTATTTTCTCCAATTGCTTTCAATCCTAACTCACCCAAAAACCATTACAATCCTAACCCACCCAAGAGCACTCTTAATCACATCTCTCCTACCAAGAATGTTGATTGTGGAACATCTTTTCTTCCACCACCACCCTTTAGTGTTCTTCCTCCTTCTCATGATAATGTCATGCACCATGGAACATATTGTCATTGTTGTCAATATCAACATCTTGCTATGGCACACATCTATGAGGAGTTGAGCTACATCAAGAGTCTCTTAATCAAGCCTCCTCTTCACTTTGATTATGAGATCTCCAACAAGCCACCACCACCACCCTCCGCCATTACCTTGTCTTTCATATAAGCATTGGTTGCTTATCCACAAGACACCAAATTCAAGAAAATCTTCGAATTCTAGGATAACTAGGATTAGATTTATGCTTTTGGCTTGTTTCTTTTTCCATACTTCTTTGTATGATGTTCTTTTAGTAACCTATCTTGGATCTTTGTCTTTGTGTTTTCTTCTCTTTTATTTTTTCGTGACCTATTGCTATATATTGTTGGTTGTTTCTTTTGTTCAACTAACCCTTCTATGTAGCTTGTCACCGTATCTCGATTCCTCGGTGCCCCAAGCTAGGGGGAGTAAGCACTAAGGGGGAGTCTTTGCTAAGTCCGTTTCTTCAACACCGATTTGTGCAACCTTTTTGCTTCGACAAAGGGGGAGAAATGAATAAACTCGTCTTCGAAAATCTTGTTTTTTGTGTGATTGAGTTTATGTATTGTCGGAATCAAAAAGGGGGAGATTGTTAATGCAATAATGCCTAAAAACGTTACTTGCATTTTTCGGTCTCGCTTAGTTTTGATTACGACAATATGTAAAAACAAGCATTTACGAAAACAACGAAAAACGAATTCTTGAGTTCAAGTATTTTTCATTTTACCCATTTTCACTTAAGGTATGGATAAATAAGTACTAACCTTAATCAAGTGATCAAGTGATTTAATCTTTTCTTAAAACTCACTTTTTATTAAGTGTGACAAGTTTTTATTAAACTTTCTTTTTAAGAAAATGTTTTATTAAATTAATTATTTGAAAATTTGAAAATGGCATATTCCTATTTGGTTAGGAATATTCTATCAGGATATTTTTTAACCAGATATGACCTCCACCACTAAAGGACAAAAAGGGAGCAGAGTCTAGTCCAGCGGTACCTTAGCTCCTAGGCGGTTCCTTATCGATAAGGTACCGCGGGCTAAGATAAGGTACCGCGGGCAGATATAGCCGTTGGCCCTTTGTCCTATAAATAGTAGACCATTCTCAGCTTTTCAATTCACCTCTTTTGCACATCTATTTCCAGATTCAAACACTCTTCTTTAATCACTCAAATCTTTGATCATTTGTTTGATTACTACTTGTTTAAGAAGTGAATCTTGTTCTTCCATCCCTTCCTCTCCAAGTGCAAAGAGAAGAACACTATCCTTGTGAAGTGTTGAGTCCACCACCAAAGATCCATTGAAGATATACTTTTATACATTTGTTGTTGTGTCTTAGTTGAGAAGATCCAAGTAGTTGTGTCTATTTGGAAGTTGTGTATGTACTAAGTATAGTTGTGTAGATTGGTCCTAGCTACGATTAGAGCTCGACTTTTAGCTTAGAGTCGGAAATTGGTTAAGCGACGTGTACGGTTTTCTCCACCATAAGGAGCTTGTTGTGTAGTGAACTATCGAGTAAGGAGTACTCGAGGAGTGGAGTAGGAACGAGGAGTGAGCTTCGTTGCCGAACCACTATAAATCCTTGGTGTTCGGTTTGATCTTTCTTTACCCTTAACTCTTTACATTCTTTATTCTTTGTGCATATATTTTTGTTAGTATTAGTTTAGTTACACTATCATTGTTCATATTGTGCATAAGAAGATTTCACGCATTTCCTCAAGTCTAAGTTTTTGAAAAAGGATTTTTGAAAACCACCTTTTAACAAGTAAATTATAAGAAACTATTCAACCCCTCCTTCTAGTTTCTACATAAACAACTAAAATAGGGCTTTCCATCAGATCCAGGTTCAATCCCAAGCCTGCAAGTAGATCCCTCATTGGAACTTAGAATTTCAGCAACATAGGACCATAGCATACCATAATGATCCTCAAGACATGTTTCATATTGATTTAAAGCCTTAATCTTACCCCTTCTAGCTTGACGGATAGTCCCCTTGCACTTGTATTTCTTAAGGATCATAGCTATTAGTTCCTTAGGTTTTATGAGAGGGTTAACCATAATCTTTTTTGCATAAATCCTAGAAATCCAATTACTAGTTATCAATGTACCATACTCATAAGTCCTAGAACAAACATGCTCATCTACCAAAGAGTTTATTATTTAAGGATTTCTCACTTTGCATCCAGCTTGCCCACAACCTAAATGAACATTTGTTTTTTAGATTGTCTTTTTAACACTTAGCAACTAATCTCCTAAGGCTGTTAACTTTAAAATACAACTTGTAACCATGTGCCAAGGCATAGTAAGTCAAAGCAGTTTTTAGTTGCTCAGGACCTTCAAACCTGTCACCTAACCTTGGTCTGATAAGCTTCCATTTGATATTAGGATCATGACAAAGAAAGTGATCACCTATTATATCTTGCTCATCTACCTTATTGTCATTACTATCATCAAAGTCATCCCTTGGCAGACCATTGAAAACACTAGTAAGAAAGTTTTCATCAAACATCCTACTTGTTTTTTTCTTAGGAACGGGCTGGGCTTTCTTTGTTCTAACATATAATACTTCCTCGTCACTATCATACAAATGATCTATGGAAGCAGTGTCACTATCTTCCTCACTAAAATAATCATAAACATTGTCCTCATCATCTATATCACTGCCACTATCCTCAACTGCTCCTACATTTGGTTCTTCATTAGATCCTAAATTATCTCCTAGATTTTGGTCAATGGTTGGAGTTAATTCAAAAACACTGTTTGAAACATAAACATCTATTACATGTTCATTAGCACCACATTGGACAAAAGCTTGATAGTCATTATCAATTTTCAATGGTTTCAACCCTATCTTAAATTCTAAGCCAGGAACCAAATAGTAAACACACTTCAAACCAGTACTAAACTGAGATTTCAAAAGATTAAAGAAACCAGCTAAATCTAATGAACCTATATCTATGCCTGGCAGCTCAGATAAAATTTCATAGTTATATGAAAGGGGTTCTCTTACAAAAGCACCACCACGATGAACCTTCAACAAGACCTTGGATTGTTGAGAATCCGATGGCATCTGTGATCAAATCAATTAACAAAGATCATTAATTTAATAACATGATTATTAATTTAATTTACTTGAAACCCTAATTGGATTATATTAAAGAAAGACTGTAAAGATTAAAGAAACAAGAGAACCCTAAATTGGATTATGATTATTGATCAAAAAAGACTGGAAATAGGTTTAGAAACAAGAAAAACCTAAATCAATTAACAAAGACTGTAAAGATTAAAGAAACAAGAAAACCCCAATTTTTATTGTTGTTTAAAGAAAGATGAGAAAGATCCAAGAATCATTGTTAATTTAATCAACAGTTTGTTACCTTTTATCTAGGAAGATGAAAACCCTCGACAATTCAGATTTATTTAATTTGATTTTTGATGTTTTTGAGAGAACTGTGTGTGATTTAGGGGAAATGAAAAATGATTTTAGAGTTTGTGAATTGGGGGAAGTAAAAGATATGGGGAGTATATAGTTGACTTAATAAAAAAGAAATTTAGTAAATAAAAAAGCCACGTAATATGCCACGTAAGTAGTTAACCGGTAGCAATGGGTAACAATGTTAGTGGTAATCTAAACACCCGGTTACAATACTCAGGTAACCTCTATGTTAGGTTTTAAACTTTAGTAACCAAATTGAACTTTTGGCCAAACTTTAGTAACTTTTGTGTTTGTTAACCCTTATTTATATAACCTAAATATGTAAGTCATAAATGGCTGTAGTATATAAGCCGATACATAAATACATAGACAAAAGTTCCCTAAGAAACATGCATTCAAAAAAGAAAAAAGGAAACAATCTCCACCCTCCATTTAAATTATATCTAATGGTGTATATTAATTTTTAAAATTTAATTAAAAAAACACACTTTCATCTTATTTCTTAAAATTTAAATATCTCTCAAATCGTTAATCGTTATGAAAAAATAATTATACCGTCACGACAGGAATTAAATTATCTTTCTATAGATATGCACTTCTATATACTTTCGGCGAACTTTTTTTAAAAATTTTCGTGAAAAAAATCACATGTGATTCTCGAAAAATTACATGTGATTCTCGAAAACTCATGTTTGATTTATTATTTTAAAAATCACATTTGAATTTGTAATGTCACATGCGATTTGTGAAAATCACGTGTAATTTTTTACGAGAATTTCAACATTGTAAAATCGTTAAAAGTATATGAAAATAACCGTCTATTAATTGACAAAAATATTTTCGTTATTACTTTAAAATCACATGTGATTTATGTGAATTACATTAGAAATGTTTGAATCACATGTAAATCTATCAATATATTAAAATGTTTGTTGCCATTAATATGAAATATGTTCATTTTACCGGGGCGGAGTCCCCTTTACCAAAAAAAAATATATATGTAAAACAAATTGGCTTCTGAGTTACATGTGATTCGGTAATAATTACATGTGATTTTGCTTGCATTACATGTGATTCAAGCATTCTAAAGCCGTAACTTTTTCTAACAAACCCACATTAAATGAATCACATGTGATTTTTTTAATCATGTATTATCTGTTTTTATTTATTTAAAATATATAAAACAAATTGGCTTCTAAATTACATGTGATTTTGTTTGAATCACATGTAATTCTGCTTGAATTGCACGTGATTCGGTGATAATTACATATGATTTTGCTTGCATTACATGTGATTCAAGCATTCTGAAACCTTAACTTTTTCTAACAAACTCACTTTAGATGAATCACATATGATTTTTTTAATTATGTATTATCTGTTTTCATTTATGTAAAATATATAAAACAAATTGGCTTCTAAATTACATGTGATTTTGTTTGAATCACATGTAATTTTGCTTGAATTGCATGTGCTTGTGTGATAATTACATATGATTTTTCTTGCATTACATGTGATTCAAGCATTCCGAAACCTTAACTTCTTCTAACAAACCCACTTTAGATGAGTCACATGTGATTTTTTTAATCACATGTAATCTTGTTAATATTAAATTGTCTGCTTGAATTACATGTAATTCGATGATAATTACATGTGATTTTGCTTGCATTGAATCACGTGTAATTCGATGATAATTACATGTGATTTTGCTTGCATTACATGTGATTCAAACATTTCGAAACCTTAATTCTTCTAACAAACTCACTTTAGATGAATCACATGTGATTTTGTTTGAATCACATGTAATTCTATCAATATATAAAAATATTTTGTTGCCATTCATATAAAATATAGAAAATAAACTGGCTTCTGAATTACATGTGATTTTGTTTTGATCACATGTAATTTTACTTGAATTACATGTGATTCTCTATGTGTTTTTACATGTGATTCATGTAAAATATGTAAAGCAAATTTGCTTTTGAATTAGTTATGAGTTTATTTTAATCACATGTAATTCTGCTTAAATTACATGTGATTTAATGATAATTACATGTGATTGATCCGAATAACAAGTTACTTATACTAAATTCAAAATCATAATTTTCGTCAATTTTTCAAACACTTGTGATTTGTGTCAAATGACATGATTTTTACCAAATCACATGTGATTTGAGATAATTTTTTTTAATGATACGTACTTCTATATACTTTCGACGATTTTTTTTAATTTCCGCACTCACGGATCACATGTGATTTATTACTTTATAAAGCACACGTGAATTTGTAAAATCATTTACAATTTAATGATTTCTAAAATCACACGTGATTTGTTACTTTAATATCACATGTAAATTTTTAATCACACATACATTTTAGAAATACAACACAATTGATTTTACAAATTACTAGTGATTTTGCAAATTATGTGTAATTTTTTTTACGAAAATTTCAAAAAAAAATCATCGAAACTATATGAAAAAGCTAGTGGCGTAACTTGTTACGTGTTTACATTCGACTATGTAAATAATTACACTAATAAATAATAATAAAAGTTATTTATTTATTCTGTAAATTTATTTTTTTAATAAAAAAATCACAAGTAATTTTTCGAATCACATTTGATTTTTATAGTTGAAAATCGCAATAATAAAAGATCGTCAAAAATATATCAAATTGTCTATCTATTGAAAGATAAAATTTTTTTCGTCGCAATAGTGTATTTTTCGTAATCTGACGATTTATTGTTTGAAAGATATAATGTTTTTAAGAAAAGGGTGAATGATTGAATTTTTATTTTTTTCTGAAAAAATAAATGTCTAACCCTACGTACTTAGAGCACAGGGTACGGGTATAAATACCCTCGCGTTGTGCGAAAACGCGACACGAAAACGCGAGAAACCACACCCCTGCTCGCGTTTTCGTGTCTCGCGCCGAGGGGACGGCGCGCGTTTTCGCACGAAAACGCGAGACACGAAAACGCGAGACCGTACCCCGGTCTCGCGTTTTCGTGCATAAAATTTTTTATTATTATTTTTTTTGAAAACTATATGGCGTTTTGTTGTTTGTACTGTTGTAAGATCATTTACCATCACTCACCATACCCTGAAAAATACACTCCAGTCCTCCACCAATGTCAACTGACATCATCGACGACACCCAAACCACACATCACCGTCGCACAATCTGCAGCGCCTGCGAGAGACCAACAACCGTATGTCTCTGCGCCCTAATCCCACCGTCACCCCTAACCACCACCAACACCGAAATCATAATCCTCCAACACCCACACGAACAACGTCACCCTCTAGCCACAGTTCCTGTCCTTAATAAATGCCTTACAAATTGTCGAGTTTTAACTGGACGGAGATTACGACGTGGTAAATGCGAGCTACTTGATGACCTTTATAATGATCAAGGGAGCTCTACCAAATCTATTCATGCTGCTTTTTTATTTCCTGGTATACTTTTTTTATTAGATTTTTTTAATGTATAGTTTAATGTAATTGTTCGAGACTAAAGGCTAAGTTTGGCGAAACCAGGATTAGCAGATAGATTTAGGTGGTTGCTTTATAAGGGGGTGTTTGGTTAAGCTTATGTATTGGGCTTAGGCTTATATTATACAAGCCACTTATGGCTTATATATCGTAAGCTTATAAGTCCATGGTTAGTGTTTCGTTTAGCTTATGTTTAATAAGCTTATAAGCTCAAGTGTTTGGTTTGGCTTATGTTGTTAAATGACTAAAAAAGACATGGTTCAATAAGCTTATAAAACATTCAACATGAAATTTGATAATGAAAAAATAACTAGAATGCATACTTTTATAATTCAAATTAGTCATTTATTAAATATGAATTTGATAATGGTAAGTGTGATATAGAGATTCGATATAGATACGAGATGTAAAAATTTAATTAAAACAAATGTTAATAAATTGATTAATAAAAATAAGAAATGGAAACAAGTACCTAATGATGAAGACGTTCAAAATGAAAGTGGAGTACTAATGAGATGAAGTGATGGAGATTAAAATGAGGATTAAATTGAGGGTAAAGTGGTAAATTAAATTGAGGTGTGTTATATAAGCCCAAACCTCCACAATAAAGCTATACTTTTTTGGCTTATTAAAACACCCATATATAAGCTTAGCCAAACACTTAGTTTGGGCTTATAAGCTTATATAAGCTAAAACAAACACCCTCTAAACATATATGCTAGTGTTGGGGTGGAGTCATAAAGTTACGGACTTACGGTCAAGTGCGCAAACTCTGATATTTTTTAGAAACTACATTACAAATAATGTGCCCACCCTCCCCTGTCTCCGCCGCCTGTGGTAATGTAGTTGTTGTAATTATAAAGTGTAAAATGATGTCAAAGCTAATGGTGTGTTTGGCGAAGAGCTTTTAGGAGCGCTAAGCGGGAAACATTGAGCGTTGTGAATTTTATTGTTTGGTTGGCAAGCATTTTGGAGCGATCTTTTCGGAATGCTCCTTTTCCATGAAGTAGCATTTAGAAGCTTTGAGCATTCAGGTTGTTTTACACATTATAATTAGGGGAATTTGCAAATATGCCCGGTGAAACTTGTTATTTGTATATTTCCCTAAAGTAAAAGTTTTTAATGCATAATTACAATGCTGTTTAAGCACTCTTTGGGGAAATATGCAAATATTGAAGTTTCACTAATTGCCCCTTACTATAGCTAGGTTTACCAAATGTTTGTATAAAAAAAGCCAACCACCTATTTTTGCGAAACATACCCTAAATGCTTGTCTTGTAAGGTTTCAAATAGGAGCAGTTACGGAGCTTATTTATGGGCTTACGAGGTTATTTGCTTTCGCCTTATAGTTTATTTGCTCAAATTATTTGGCTTTTTTTTTTAACTTGTGCCTTATATAAGTTTGTTACAAAAGTCCAAAATAAGGAAAAATAAAAAGGGCCTTATGAAACACAAGCTAAAAACATATAAGCTGAAAACATAAGCTTAAACAGACACCACCTTAGAAAATATACAAAAGCTAAAACGCTGAAACCTTAAAGCTCTCGTTGCTAGGCACAACTTTTGACTAGTGTAGTTTAGACTAGTATGGTACCCGCACTCTGCTGCTGGGCTAGCTAGAAAATTGACTAGTGATTAACATATATAGCTTACATGGTGCAACTCTTTATTCTAGAAGGAAAAAGAAAAATAAAAATAAAAATTATTCTATGCATTGCATACTGAATTGTCTGCATTATATACTCGGGGAAGTTAATGCTGTCATCTTTGAGTTTAAGCTTATATGTGCACATGTATTTGGAGTTATAAGGGATTGTATGCTGGTAATATAGATATAACTGATTTGTTATGAGATGCTTTGATGCTTGTTTGTTGATGTGATCGGCAGTTGGATCTGAACTAGATTTGTTTGTGTTGTAGCATAGATAGTTTCCTGTATTTGCTTTGTTTTTAGACTTTCTGGTGCCAAGGGGGTTGTCCTATGTCTAATTTGTAAAGTTTTATAGTTTCTGTGGTAATTTAATTCACCTTTTTACCAACGTTTATGATTTGGAGTGTTTTCCTTGTTACAATAGTAGTCTAGGTGCGATTAGTCATATAGTCGATAAGGGTAATGCGTTTAGCTTCCTTATTTAAGATATTTGCCTTGCAAGGGAAGTAACGTAGCTTTATTTAGGGAGTTGTGCTTGTGTCGGTTTGGTATTAACCGACTATGTTGACCATCTCTTAATTATAAACAGGGGTGATGCACAAATCATCATCTGCGTGTTCTTTCCTTTGTAATCGTTTGAGATTCTAATAAGAGTAATAATTCGGTTAACTTTGTAGTTTCTTCTTGGGTAAAGGTTATATAATACCATCGTACTTATTAAAATGTACCGACTTTAAACACTTACAATTTAATCGTTACACATTACCAATTAACTTTCAAATTTGTTTCGTTTTTACCCATATGACCCTGAAATGACTGTATTACCCTTGTCTTCTTTAATATAATTACATATATACCACATTCATCCTTTCTTCCACCTGCACTACTATAACTTTAGATCTGAGTTTTTTTTAATCTTCAGTTAGAATCGTATGCACTTGCTATAGTCCGGCATTACTTTAAACATGCTACTTATGTACGGATCTCCAATAACCTTGTACCAAAATTTATTTACTTGGCATATTACTGTCAACTTAGTGATAATCGTGATTGGTTCTATTGGAATCTGTGTTAAGGAATATCATCACAATCAAATTTGTGAAACTAGATGGGATATTGACGAAGAGAGATCTTGGAAGATGACTTAAAAATAATGGACAAACCAGGAGCACCTACGTTGATGAAAGGATACTCGATGGTGGGATTAACATCCTGGTTCCATCATGTTGACAAGTTCGTAATTTTTGTTTGACTTTATTGAATTATCTATTGCATTTAGATTTGGATTGTATGTCATAGATGAAAATGTGGCATGATAAAAAACGGATAACCAATTCATGTACACGTTTGGGAAATCTTGTGGGAGAAGTAAGACCACATTGATTATTGTCACCAAAGTATTGGTTTTTACTTTTTGACTCTTCAATGATATAGCTCTTGATACAATAATCTTGATCTTTTATGATGCATATCTTTTCGTGTGCATTATTCATGTTTCATGAGGTTAAAGAAGATAAGGGTATTAAAGTAATTTCAGGGTCATATTGGTAAAGACGAAACAAATTTGAAAATTGACTGGTAATGTCTAGCGATTAAATTGTAAGTGTTTAAATTCGGTACATTTTGATAAGTACGATGGTATTCTATAGTTTTTACCCTTTCTTCTTGTTCTTATTCGATCGTCCATTGTTTTAGTTTTACAGGTTATAGTCGACTTCGAGGTTTACTTTATTTCAGTCGAAACTACTCCAATGTAGATTATGATGTATGCATATGCCAATAGGTTATAGGGTTCTAATAAGGAAATATAAAGTAATTCTATGGCAATGGATTATCTAATTATTACGTTTTTTTTAAGTTTCTAGAAATGCAGTTTTTAGTGTTTGGGTGCATTGAAACTGATACTTAGACGTCAAGTCATAATTCAGTAGCGCCTATGGTCGAACTCATTCTATTTGTTTTATTTGTAAATCATCTAAGTGATTAGGATTTAAAAAATATTTTGAAAGCTGATTATTTGATTATTACCCTTTTTAAAATTGTGAAACACTATTTCCTGCAATCCATTCAGGTTAATTATATTGATTTAATTATTCCATAAGCCAAAATGTAGTTTAGTTCCCTAAACTTGTCTAAATGGAATTTTTTGTACCCTGAACTTTTAAAGGTGTATTATCTTCGAAATTAAAGTATTCATAGTGTAAGTATAAACTAAGGCTAGAAACAAGCCGAGTCGAGCCTGAGCTTGACTCATTTATTATCATAAGTCTCGAGCTCGAGCTCGTTTCAAGCCTCTTAAGCTTTTAGCTCGAGTACGACTCCTATCATATTTTTCACGCTCGAGAACAGTCGTTTTCATGATAGCCAAAAACAAAATAAAATACGACTTGATCTTCATTTGTTAAGTACATTAGGCTCAAGTTCGTTTAGGAAGACAAGCGTAGTCCAGCTTTGAGTATGAGCACTAAACAAGGCTTAAGCTCGATCTCAAGCTCGTTTAAGCTTGAACCGTCTTGAGATTTTATAAGCTTGGCTCATTTTGATTGGAACTCGAGCTAAAAGCATAAGGCTCGAAACGAGCACGATACTTATGATCGTAAACGATCCGAGATCGAGCTTTGGCAAGCTTGAGCTCGACTCGACTTGTTTCCTCCGTTATTTGATAGTTATACTATGAATATTTAAATTTTGAGGATAATGTTCGTTAATATTTTAACGGGCTAAACTATTAACTGTTTATTATAGGGTAGTATATTTTCCACTTAGCCAGGTTCAGGGTACCATAGGTAAGTACATTAGGCTCGATCTCCTTTAGGAATACATGCCTAGTCTGGCTTTGAGTATGAAGCTCGGGCTTGAAATCGTTTATGAAATGAGCCGCAAAACAATGTTTGAGCTCGAGCTCAAGCTCGTTTAAGCTTGAATCGTTTCAAGCTTGTATAAGCTTGGCTCATTTCGAGCCGAACTCGAGCTAAAAGCATAAGCACAATACTTATGATCGTAAAAACGATCCGATATCGAGCTTCGGCAAGCTTGGGCTCGACTTGGCTCTTTCCACCGTTCTTTGGTAGTTATACTATGGATATTTAAATTTTCAGTGTTCCTTAAATTTCTAATGGGCTCAACTATTAACTTGTTATAGGGTAGTAGATATTCTACTTAGCCAAGTTCAGGGTACCATCAGTACCATCCTGCACCTTTAACAGTCCAAGTACTAAACTACATTTCGGCCTTATTCAATATACAAAATCGCTATTAATCATTCATTATCAGCCCATTTTTAAAAAAAGGGATGAATAACAAGAAATGATTAGGCAAGAAACTCAATAAACTACTGTAATTATATTAAAAAACAGTAAGGGAATAAAGAAATTAAACAGAATGAAACAGAGATTTGACGTACACGCCCTTTCTATAGGGGACCATCTGTGGTTTCAAGCGGCTATCAGATAAAAATTTCAGGAGACGTTCACGGAAAATTTAACTCTGATTACATACCTACAACACTCCTAATACGGTCTCTTAAAAAGCATATCGGAATGCGAAGATATGTTAAGCTATTAAAATTTCATTAACAACTGAATAGTAACTTGACTCTGATATCAGTTCTAAAAAGTCAAAACGATAGCATTTGGGGCTACAGCCCTTATGAGACTATGGATATTCCACTTAAAACTGAATGATAGAGAACTTGATTGACTGGTGCAGGGCTCGTCCCTCTCAGGCATTGGGGCTAAGCTCTAAGCGTGAGATAGTTCCTATAGTGTATTATAGAAACTATATATAATGAAGAATGTGTTTGGAATGTAATTGCACTTACTTGAATTTCTTATGTGTGACTTCATAGGTACGGACTTAAATCCTTCAGTTGAGATCAACGAGTGGAAGTCTTCATTTGGGGATGCTGATGTGAACAAGTTTGTTTTGATCGCTTTCGATGGGACATGGAAGCATGCAAAGGAAATGGTTTCAGCTAGCTTTCCATTCGTGTCAAAGTTCGCTACACAGGTATGTTTGAGTTATGACGTTAATGTTGATGGTGGAAATATATTCAGCAACCAGTTAACACTTAGGAAGGAACCTTTTGATGGGTGTATGAGTACAATGGAGGCGGTTGCACGGTGTCTACGAGTGCTTGAATCAAATGGGGTAGAGATAGAGTCTAGGTTGGTAGAAGTCTTGAGAATGATGGTCAAATTTCAGGCGTCCTTTACAAAACCCATAAATCCAAGACCTAAGTTGTCGAAAAAGGGTAAAGATGATAAAAACATTAATTTCAGAAGATAGCTGTTCTGAAATCATAGTTGTACTCGAATCTTGGTATTATTTGGTCTATTTATTATGTATTGGGTCCATTTTTTTATTCCTGTTAGTATCATATCTATTAGCAGCAGTTACTGATCTAATTGCCTATCTAAATATAGCTAAATAAGTATTTGCTGATCTGATGATTCAGTTTCTTAGTCGATTTATATAAAAGTCATGCAGTTCAGTGTCCTGAATATGGATTTTGCGTTGTGGATCTGCATTTCAATATAGCGAATGCCATCAACACGGTCATGAGATTTTAGGTAGTTTTAGAATTTGGACTGGCGATTTAATACTGTTTCTTAAGTATTCTGCTCGCAACTATAGGTATAGAGTTGGATAAGGTGTCTTACCAAAATAAATCGATATATAGTTGACATAAGTTTATACTACCCATCTATGTGATTCACGTGAACCTCTGGAACCCCCTCGGTCCGCCCTCACCCCTGAACTTTGGCCGTGTGTAATCTTATGCTTTTGAGAACTAAACCTCTCTACTGTTCACACTGCTCGTAAACATATAAGATCATAAAAACAACAAGAGTAGAGTGCAAAAATCATCCCTGTGGTTTGTCAAAAGTTTGAATTACATCCCTCGTTAATACTTCGTGCAACATACATCCTTGTGGTTCTAAAATGGTGCACCATACATCCCTGAGGACGGATGGTGCAAATGGTTTTCCATTAAAGGTAAAACTGTTAGTTATCTTAGGGGTGATTTAGTCCTTTTACAACCCAGGGATTATTTTTGCACTTAACTTTTTCAAAAAAAATTTTGGAAAAAAATTCAAAAATTAATTTTTTTTCCAAAAAAAGTTTCTAAGAAAATATATTTTTTAAAAAATTTTCGAAAGAATTTGAAAAACAAAATTTATAAAAAAAAATTCAGAATATTTTTTTTCTAAAAATTATTTTTTTTCTGAAAATTTTCGAAAAAAGTTTTTTTTCAAAAAAAATTCGAAAAATATTTTATCAAAAAATTTTCAAAAGTTTTCGAAAAAATATTTTTCTGAAAAGATTTTTGAAAAATGATTTTTTCAAAAAAGTTTCAAAAAAAATTTGAAAAAATAAATTTATGAAAAAAATTTCAAAATATTTATTTCAAAAAATTTTCGAACAAAGTTTTTTTAGAAAAATACAAAAATATTTTTTTCAAAAAATTTTCGGAAAAACCTTTTTGAAAATGTTTCAAAAAACCTTTTAAAAAAGTTTTTTCGAAAATTTTTAAAAAAAATATTTTTCGAATTCTTTTGAAAAAACTTTTTCATAAATTTTTTATCGAATTCTTTTCAAAAAAGTATTTTTATCCAAAAAAATATTCTGAAATTTTTTTCATAAATTTTGTTTTTCAAAATTCTTTCAAAAATTTTTTGAAAAAAAAAATTCTCGAAAATTTTTTTTGAAAAAAAAATTAATTTTTGAATTTGTTTCCAATAATTTTTTTTTTCAATTTTTTTTAAAAGAGTGCAAAAATCATCCCTAGGTTGTAAAAGGACTAAATCACCCCTAAGATAACTAACAGTTTTAACCTTTAACGGAAAACCATTTGCACCATGGATGTATGGTGCACCATTTTACAACCATAAGGATGTATGTTGTGCGGAGTATTAACGAGAGATGTAATTTAAACTTTTGACAAACCACAAAGATGATTTTTGCACTTTACTCAAACAACAAAGATATAAGATTATCATAATAACCTCTCCCATGTTCATATGCATATATTCAATAATATTAGCAAGACTTTTGAAGTAGAGTCCATTACTTAAGCATGTGACAAAACTTTATACTATTATTTTACCTACTATAACTTTTTGATGCCCTTTTTCGACCTGAATTTTAAATTACTCCAACTTATCATTGAATATTAACACTATAGATAATATAAAAACAGGACTCATAAGAAGTATCCATTTTTCTTATTTTTAACTCTATAAAAGCTCTAATGGAACTTAGACAGCCACCTCTTAATCTTCAATTATGCATAGAACCAATCATTGCACATGTATTTTGGATTGACACTTAAACTCACATTTGTTAGATGAAATTACATTCTATTGGTGTGATAACTCCCAAAGAAATGCACACTAAATAGAATAATGAAAGCACTAAATCGAATAATGAAAGTTGAACGATAAAAAGTGATAGAAATTATTAAGAGAATTTCTTAAATAAACACCTTAAAGTACAATTCTACAAAAACGAACAGCACATATGAGCATTGAATTATAGAAGCATACACACAAAAAGACAAACACCGGCGCATTCTAGGAGCATTCTCGCAGACCCTCAAAACGGAGCGTTTAATATGGGCAGTGAGTGGTTAGGACACATAGGAAAACGCGTAAGCTCATTTTGGTTATGACCTCAAAAAGAGTTCATTTTGGTAAATGAGGTATTTTTTTTTAACATTAGTAAATGAGGTACTCCGTATTAGATATGCTCATTTGATAATTTGCTTAATTAGAGAGAATTTCTTAAATGAACACTTTAAAGTACAGTTTACAAAAACGAACGACGCATATATTAATTACGAAAATGAACGGCAGATTGCAGGCGCATACACGAAAAAAAAAGAAACACCGACGCATTCTAGGTGCATTCTTAAGCGCAAAAAGACAAACACCAGCGCATTTTAGGAGCATTCTAGGCACATTCTTACAAAGCCTCAAAACGGAGTGGTTAATATGGGCGGTGAGTGCTTAGGACACATAGGGAAACGTGTAAGTTCATTTTGGTTAAATGAGGTATTGGATATGTTCATTTTGGTAATTTGTTTAGTTATTAAAGAATAGTTTTAATTTTTGTGGCATGGTTCTCTGCTGCCAGACTTCATCTTCAATTAACAATGTAGATGCTTTAAAGTCACACATTGTTTTTTTTTTTGAAAGGCGATATATTCCAAACCAAAACAAAACCAATTACAAACAAAGACATTCACTATATTAACAATATACTTAAGAATAGCGGACCCAAAATAAAACAATACTATTAAACTTGATAGCGGCCAAAATAAACTAAACCAAGACAAAACACAAAAGCAATGTATCCCACATACGATGCGTGCCAAACAATGACACAAGCACTTACTGTGACACTAATCCCACGTGACCAGACCAATTCTTAGGAATATTTGTAGCAGCAGCCATTGTAAAATAACAGAAGCAAAACTCATCTAAGGAAAATATAACTAAAAATGGAACAAACCAAACATTAGCCCGGCCATATGCCAGCCCCACAATAGAGCAAGAATACCACAGTACCTCTGCCCCAAGATCATGCCTGACCCAATATTAATAAGGTTCCAAAACCAATCACATTATTGTTGCAGCAAATAGTGACAGAAGCACAAGAAGAAGTTGCATACAGGATGTTGCCTGCAGAGAACCTCAAAAGTGCACACATTGGGTTATATGATGAACCATTAATATCCAATGCTTTTCTTGAACTTTTCTTTGCTACTGCTTGCTAGATTTCATCTTCATTTGACAACAATTAATAAAGTCACACATTGAGTTATTCGATGAACCATTAATCTTCAATGCTTCTTTTGCACTTTCCTTTAGTAATTTCACATTATGTATCATTGCTTTTCTTTCTTCACCCTCCATCAAACTCCTTACCAGTTTCTCTATCTCCTCCCTATCTACCACCTCCTTGGTTGGCAACACAGCTGGCCGTATCGCCACCTTCAAGTCCTCCGTCAATAAAGTCGCATTCATTGTTTGCTCTGCGTAAAGCGGCCAGGCAATCATTGGGACACCACCTTTTATACTTTCATAAACTGAATTCAAACCACAATGGGTCAAAAACCCTCCTATAGAATTATGGTTCAGTATATCGACTTGTGGGGCCCACATTTGGATAACCAGCCCTAGTTCTTTGGTCCTGGTTAGGAATCCTTCCGGAAGGTAATTAGGGGGTGTATCTGAACCATTTCTTGCACTGAAGAATGCACCGTCTGACGTGCTCCCCACTTGTGGTGGTGGGCGTACCACCCACACAAATCTTTGTTGGCTCATCTCCAAACCCCAAGCCAACTCACTTATTTGCTTAAACGAGAGGGTTCCACCGCTTCCAAATGACACGAAAAGGACGGACTTAAGAGGCTGCATGTTGAGCCACTCGATCACCTTATTTCCCTTTAGATTGACTACACCAACCTCTCTCGTCAATGGCCCAATACCATAAACCGGTACATTAACAACAGAACGCAATGTTTCATCATGCTTTAAAGCATCAAGACACCTAGATTCAATACCTTTCCAAGTATTTGTCAATATTCCATCAGACAACGTCGTAAAATCAACTCCCATCTTTACATACTCGTCGTACTGACGAGTACTCCTATCCCACATTGCATCAGGAAGATCTTTACTCCCAACAGGCCTACAACCAGGAATCTTCAGTGGCTTAACCTGATCAACATATTGACCTTTCACCTCCTTATCAAGAACATGCAAGTACGTGGTTAATGCAAGAAACCATGCATTGCCAGGGTTATAAACATACTTCTGCATATGAAACTCATTTCCTATTGGAAGTGACTCACAAGCGAATAAATCGGCTATAAGAACATGAGGACAGGGCCTCATGGTGGATATAGCAGAGCGGATACCATGTCGAGCCTCCCTCATTATAACTGTTAGTCTCGTGAACACACTATCAGCCTCGTTTAGTAACTTAGAAGTGTCTGGTAAAGGGATTTTGATAATGTTGATGTGACTTGAGTTGGTGAGTTTTTGTGACTCGAGATGTGAGGTTGGAGTGGTGATAGCGAGGACGGTGGTGGTGATGTTGTGATGAATGATAAGACGGTTAGCGAGTAATAAGACCGGGAGTATATGACCAACCCCTGGACTTGCGATTATTGCTATATGAAGCTTTTCTTGATCCATTTCTATAAAGATGGAGATAAATGATATTGATGAGTATCAACAAATAAGTTAGTTCTATATATAAGCATTCGGTGTTAATATTGCCAAAATTTAACTGAATAGAGGTGATGTATTTTAGATGTAACATGCAGGAGGGAATCTTTAATGCAATTTTGAAGACAAAAATACAAAAATTCTTTAATCTAACATATATACTTTATATTTACTAGCATCAAAATGAGCTCTTAACCTTCAGTTTAGGGACCACGGTCTCTATAGAAAGGCAAAAATACACATGCAGGTTATAGAAGACATACAACAAGTTGTATATATAGTTATTCGATCTAGTTTCAAGTAAACTCATCTTGCTTGTTTCAAGAGATGAATTATATAACAACTTGTATTTTATAAAATACTAGCCTTAAGGCCCGCCCGTTGGACGGATAGCTTTAAATTATTATTTTAAATAGATAATTGAGACATATAATGTAATGTATAATACACAATGAATCTAAATTATACAATAACTTTTCATAATTTCAAATTTGTTTTGCATAGGCTTCTCGTAAGATCTCTTCCGCAATCAAGTTTTTACAATAGCTATTTTTGGTTACATTTTCATTTGTTCAGAATGTGCGTTGCTTCTGCTTGCAGTTTTAGTTGGGGCAAGTCTGAGTCGTGTTGCTGCACAACAAAGAAGATATACATTACTTGTACTTCCTTGTACTTCGCTATCATGAGTTATGTAATTAATTTCACAAATAAAGCACATACCTTTTTAGTCCATCCACTTTCATAGTCTCCAAATGAAGTTGGTCATTATTTATTCCGTATTTGGATCCTATGGGTGAATACATATTCTCACATTTCAAAATAATATATCTCATAAGCAGAAAAAAAATGAGGTTGTGAGCTTTTCCAAAACCATTGCGTTAAAAATAATGATATGTCTCCAACTTGTGCTCAAAGATACATGTAAAAAAGGTTGGAGTTTCCAAGATTTGTGGCTAGGATATACATGTAGGCTTGAAGTATTAAAACAAAGTACAAAATTTGCTTAAAATCATTATATGAAGCCGGTAAAAACAACATATAAAACTATTAAAAAACGCCATCCTAAATACATGCATCCTTTTACAATCACTGGTCTAGCTCCATGGCACCGAAAATGTATCAGGGCTCAAGTGATTCACCGAAGCGACGAGACCTTGGAATCTATAAAACTCGACTAGAAGCGGGTAAATATATTGTTTCTGTGTGAAACTAAATTGAATGGGACCAAATACATGCATCCTTCACCTGTCAATTCCAATTCTCCCATTTGCCTTTAAAAACCTACATTTCCCACCACGCGATCTCAAATTCTCAATATTTACAACTTGGTTGGTGATTATTTCAGTATAATACAAATAGTATAGAAAATATGTCCCAAATAGAGTGTTGTTCTTTTTCTTAGTTGAGGCCCATCAATGTTCTGAATGGTTAAAACACGCATGATTTGTAAAATTTCATGTTAAGTTATGTTAATGGTCGGAGGTAATAGTTTTTAGACAGGTGAAGGATTTGTTGGAATGCATAAACTATATACTAACATATATGTTTTGTGATTCACTGATTTTTAAACGAAAAACCTGACGCTTAAACAACATATACAATATTATTCTTAAGGAGTAGTTGTGGGTTGTATACCTAGTAAATTGTCTTATCTTTCACTTATGTCAAGGTTGAGGAAGAGATATGTTAGACCAAAATAAAGATACACATCTTCTTTTAATCTCATATAAGATGTTGAGGTAAAATTTATTCATAATACAGAATGTACCTCTTACTTTCTTAGAAACCAAATGTTTTCCTGGTTACTAACCACCAAGTTCCTCCTGAACGTCCCATATACAAAGTTGTATAAGTCAAAGCTCGAGAAATTATTTAGGTGTTAGATGTGACAAAGATCTGTTGGTAAAAGTGGTAGTTGTTATCAAAAGAAAGCTATAATCTTTTATGACCTTCAACATAGTAATTCACTTTCACCCATCATGTTCCAACAAGTTATTAGTTACCTTAGATGAGTATGATTGGCCTCTTTGAACTGCCAACTTTTTGCCTTATAGTCCAAAAGATAATAAGACTATAGAATATGCAATAACAATTGTAAAAACTAACATTGAAAAAGCAAGCTTTAAATTTATAACAGTAGCTTCTAATTAGAGATACATTCACAAATTAGGTTTACATTTAAAAGTTTACTCACATCAAACCTCATAAACGATATAAAAATCATGAAGTAAATTTCATTAAGGTACATCAGACAGTTTTGTATTAAGCAAGTAATTTCATTAGAAAATGTTACCCAGGTCAATTGTGTTGTCTTTCCAATACCTTTCTTACCTACAACAACAACCAATTCAGAAAATACCACTATTAGAAGATGAATATCTTTTATACACTAATTAAATCTTTTGCTTAACAAAACACAAAAGTCAACCTCAAAATTAAAAACAAAAAACCCTAAATTTTATAATACAGAGAACAAATAAAATTGAGAAAAAAAATCTTATGAATTCCATACGCTTGGTTGATTTGATTATGTACATTTGGATCAATTTTGTTTGTAGACCTATATAATTTTTTCCAGCCATTATTTTTGTATATGTTTTTTGGTTTGAGATCCGAATGCTGTGAATGCACACATAAAATGATCAAATTGATCTTCATAAAAACAAAAAAATAATCAAATCCATATCGACAAATAATAGAAAGAACACTCACAAAACACTTATAGGTGTTTTTCCTTCAGCCGTTATCTTGTGTGAGTTTTGTTCATGGATCTGATATTGAATCGAATATATTTTATAGGTTATTTCTTGAATGAATTTGGGGATGTTTTTTTTCTGATGATGTTAATTGTTAGGCGTTTGGTAGTGTCGGGTTATTGTTTTGGCCGTTATTTTTTGGAGGAGTAAATGATGGAAGACTATATTCAAGGTGAGACGTTGATTATTTGTTACAGGACATGTGTCATTTTTAAGAATTTATGTTTGAAGATGAGTTTTTAAAAAGCTTCTTTTATATAGTAGTAAGATAAGATAAGATATAAGATATTCCAAAACACTACTTCAATCTACTATCTATATAAAGCATGGTTTTAGAAATCCTAATCTTAACTTAAAATTCTTAAAAAATGACACGTGTAAATTAAAAAATAATCAACGGCTGATGTTTAATTTCTGCTTTCACCATTAATTGTCGTACAGTTAAACATTTTGAAATAAAGCATCAACAACAGCGTCCACAAAAATCCACAAACCTATAATATTGTAAGGCTGAACAAACAATAATTGAGTATATAAGTCGAAACACACATCGATTATGCCAATAAAACACCAATGAGGCAATGAAGATATACCTCTAATCGTAAATCGTTTGAAGCAACCATAGAGGTATTTTTTGTGGATCTTCTTCTAGGTTAATTTTATTTTTAATTTTATAAATTCGGTTATTGTATGATGGATTATGGGTTATAAATTAGTTTTGTATGCAATTCTTAATCATAATTTTTGTAGTCTTGAAACTAACCTTGACTACATAGAATGCGCCTATATGCTCATGTATTGATTTACTTTTAGCAAATCCTATTTCAATATGTTTTTGATAGAATAAATTCAGTTTATCATGATGAATTACTAGCGTTTGATGAAATTCCCGAATGGACTTATTTGGAAAAATGTATTGTTTTATAATGTAGGTTTTTCTTGTGTTGAAATTGCATGTCAAGTGTTTGTGACTGTTAAGAAAACTTTTCAATAATCTATTTCACATAAACATTAATAATCTTGAGAATTATTAACTTAATCCATTGTGCATTATATAATTAGATGGGAAGATAAGTTGGTATCGAACCATGCACTATATAATGGATCTAGAGGATACTAATGAAAGAGATTAGGGAGAGGTTAATACTTATTATTAAATGCTCTTGACTATTCCAATCTATGGCTTGGATTTTATCTTAAGTTCGAAAGTCAAAAGTGTTGTTTGAGGTTGTAGTTTTCATAACATGTTCTCATGGTGTAGGTTATTTTCAATTCTACAAAAGGATTATGTGTTAATTCAGATTGTAATACCTCATTTTAGGTGTTCTTCGTCTACAAGAGTATTCAGAGTATAATATTATTGCAATTTTAAAGCTACGGCCTATGTCGGTGTACAACAGGGGACGAGTTTCGTATTTCAGTAGAGAATAGACCCCATATTTTACCTGGGAAATTCCCTTTTACCCAAAAAGCAAATAGACCATCGACTAAAATTTCCTTCTCCTATTTTCTTTGTGAATAAAGTCCTCAAGGTAACGTTTCAAATCGTTTTGATAAACATATGAACTTTTCTATTAAATATGGATTTCACATGTTAGTTTTTTTCTTTCATTGTTGAAGGTTCATATCATTTAAATGATAAAAGAGAGACCTAGAACCTAAGAGGACACCTCACTCGGTGGAATTGGTTGGTGATAACCAGTTGATGGAACTTGCACCATTTGGTACTTCAAGGTGCGGATTAAAGCCTTAAACTATGATAATTGGTATTCGTTTACTTTTAGTTCAAAATTTTCTGACTCGAAGTTATTGTGTTTTGATACTACTATACTTAGACTTTAGGCACTTTAGGGAATGTTTGATATTTTTATGTTGAACTTAAAGTTATTAAGAATATACATTTGCTGATGTTTACGTACATGGAATGACTGACAGAATGTATGTCAGTCAGAGAGGTGGCTTGAGTTGATGAAGTAATCAATGTGACGTTAGAATGGAATGTTTCAATTAGGCTCACTAATACTTTCTAGCTTATTGAATAATCTAAAATACCTTCAAAGTTGGTTATCTGCAATATCGAAATACTAAGTATATAAATAGTTTAAATGAAAGACTGCAAATATAGTTTATTGGGTTCGTAATAGATTTAAGAATACTTTTTATGTGTCACTATTCTATTTAATTTTTCATGTGGTTGCAGAGGCCAACGTGACGAAGGAACGGTTTGCTAAGCTTCTTCTTGGATAAAGCATTTCTAGAGGGGTTAAAGGAGTCTGTATGACCTTATCAATGTCAAACACGATCACAAATCTATCCGGTCAGTGTGTTAACGCTATTCTTTTTTCTATTTATATTAGCACATAGTGACATATTTATACACCTTTGAGCATTATGCTTTCATTTTCCATTACTTTCTGCTTCTATGATTTGAGAGATACTTAAAAACGTTATGCTTGGGTGGATAGTTTCTTTGACGAGACATGAGATAGAAAATATAATATTTTCTTCTATAGATGAACCTGAAATTTTTGAATGAGGAAGCTTTCTTTAGTAACGTGAAACATGAAATACTTATTATTGAATATGATTTTTTAATTTTTGTATGCATTTATGTTTCAGCCATGATCATGGACAAATGTTGCAACATTGGCAGCAACTCATCTAAAAAGAAACGAATTATGCTAGGTTGGCATGTACTCTATCATTGCACTTTTCTTATATAGGCTGATTGTTTTTCGTGTTTTCTTTAAGTAGGCTGTGCTTTATTATTCACAAATTACTGTAGCGAGTTGCTAACAACACGACAACTAAACTAACCCGTTAGCCCCTATGGTTGGGAGACATGATACAAAACTTGAATTCCTGACCTACACTTATGTTAAACACCCAACTAAATAACTGCAGTTTTCCCAAACACTCTAGAAAACATCAACAATTACTGCCATACTTGACAATCCAATTTACTTGACGTTTTAGAGAAACAGAAACCAACTTTCTCGAAACCAGAGGCGTTATGTAATCCTTTTAAGAGATTTTGAAACGTATAATAAGGTGTATGCACTATTTTTTAAGAGGTTGCAACTGTAACCTTACTTAATTTATTTATTAAGTACTTGGATTATTTTTATATGTACATATTTACATATATTACCTAAAAGGAGTAAACACCTAACACTTAAAAACAATGTACATTATTTTACATTGTCATCTATTTACTTTATTTAAGTAAAATAATTATAGTGATGTATTTAATATACACTTTCACTAAATTACCTAAAAGCTTCAACAAAATACCTACAACTCAACAAGTACATACAATAATATACAAGAGCTATCATTCTCATACAACACTAGGCAAAATTTACCAAAAACCTTTCCACATGAAAATTCATACGTGTATATGTATGCATGTCTACCCTATCATCATTGTTAGCTAATCTACTAGTAATCATACTTACTCCACTAATACCCTATACTAAGCCATACTTTTCTTACACAATTACTTACACACAACCATGCTTAATCCACTTACACACACAATGTCACATGCATATTACTATACAATGTCATGTTTGTCCCCCTTTGACTCTTGTAAACACACGAATGGAAGCCAAAAATGGGAAGGAAGAAAGTTGCTAGTTTTTGACATGTGTGGAAAGGAACTAATCAAATCCTTACTAGATCTTGTGTATCCATGCAAGATACATTGTACAAAGTACAAGGATTCACTTTGATTCACTCTCTCTCTTTGTCTTAAGCCGAAACACACACACTATCCACAACACAAAACATTTGCAATCTCACTTCACTCTCTCTCTCACTACCTACGGTTAAACACCACCTTTCCACCATTTTTGAACCTCCAAGTTTATCAACTACTCCTATACTATGTCTCCTACAATATAAAGGTTAATCATAAGCTCATCCTACAAGAACCTTGATCCTTGAAGCAAGAAAAAGAGCCCTAGAAGCCCTAGTGAAGCCACGGCTACATCTTTGTCACCAAGACCACCATTGTTGAAAGCTTGTCACTTGTTCCTAGTCATTCTCCTATCACTCGTAAACCTATCTAAACAAGTAAGTCCAAGCTAAAACCTATCTTTGTAATACATTTACTTTCATACATATTAACATACACATGGTTATTCTTGGTAAAAGTTAATGTTGAAACAAATATTGAAACCCTAAAAACCTACAATAACCCACGGCTTTATTTTTGCTATAGCTTAAAATGATGTAAAAACTTGTCAACCATGAAGAACATGTCACCATGATCTTGTTAAACTTGAAAAACCATGAAAACCTAAACATGTTTTATTTCCGGTCACCGGAAATATTTTCCGACCACTAATCTACCACCATAACTCCACATAACCACCTTACAACCTCGAATCGTCGTTGTCACGACCTATTCTCGCCACCACCCCACCTATTCGCACCAGCCATCACCATAAATGATGTTGGCGCAGCAACCACACCACCTTGTTACCACCACTGTCCACGTGATACTAGACCCACCACCACGTAGCTACATTCAGGCCCAACCTCGTTTTACATCACCATCCACCTCGTCGCCATCTACCCATCACCACTGTTGCTGTCAAGGGCAACCTCATGCTGCTGTCACCACCACAGTTGTGGTCTCAAACCACCACAGCCACCGCTGTTGTTGACCATCTCCACCATTCACATACGAACCAACATCACCACCATGTTTAACCACCAGATTCAGCCACTCAGGTTCATCACCATGGACACGATTTATGTCAGATCCGTCAACACGCCATCACCACCACGACAAGATTTGTTGTTGTGGTTAGATCAGCCAGCCGCCACCAACGTGGCCTCAACCGCCACAATCCTTTTTGAAATTTATCACCACTGTTCGGAAACCACCACCACCATCTTCTTATAACCACATATCCGTGGTCCTTAGATCCATCCTCTAGACACCACCACAGCCGTGGTGGTTGAATCATAGGTGTGTGTTCGTCTGTGTTGTCGAAACCCACTAAATCCTTCGCGTCACCAACGGCCGTGGTGGATTTGATTCGACAACAAATAAAGACAGAGGGTGTGTTTAGTCCGGGCCAAAATCAGCAAATAAGGCGTTTATATGTAGATCCGAGCTTTAACAGCCCAATGGGAATTTGATGTCCCATACTTTAGGACAATCTTCTTCCTCTTCGGATCCAATTAGTTCGACAATACCATTGTCTAACAAGTCTTAAAATGAATGACTTCCTCCTTTTAGAAGTCGAAATTGTGCAAATTTTGAACCACCAACAGTAGATGCATGACCCTTTCAGCATCTCACTAGGGATGCACACTTCCTTATTCTTGGTCTCTTCTTTTATTTCCATCATTTGAAGTACTTCTTCTCTACGCAACTTATGCCCCAGCTCAGCCACAAATGAAGCAGATTCTTTGCAACTTCCTACCCAATCACTATCAACAATAATCCTAGCCATTTCACTGAGTGAAGCTTTGGAGCCAAACTAATGTTTGCTTTCCCTAGGCTATAAGTATATCGGGAAGCCCACTTAAATAAAAACCAAGACTTAAAACGAACTTGTCCTATTTTATCCACTTTGTAAACTTATTAGAACTCGAATATGATTTAATGAACCTTTTACTAACTCTTTTGGGCTAAACTAAAATTTTAGAACTATCAGTGACTTATTTTGCCATTTGTGAAACATATTATAAGCCCTAGAATATTGAGACGAAAGTTTTAAAACTTTAAGGGCTAAACGTAGACATTAACAAACTTGAAAGAATCCCTAGTTGATTTAACACGGATTAAAAACCCTAGAGGTTGATTTTTCCACTCTTGAAACTTATTTTGAGCCCTAAGTTATTTTTATTGGAAAAACTAATTGTGCCCTAAGGGTCACTTTACAAAAATAGAAGGACCAAATGTGTAAATTATTAAAACATAAAAGACAAGTTACCTTGTGCATTATAATGTACTCACCGAAAGCATACGATCAATAACTACATTCTAAATATCACCTAGGGGTCTAAACTTGAGTTCACAAGATTACACGTTCAAGAAAAAGTGTCCTCACTTGATCCCTGGACGAGTAACTTCGTCTTAAGCTTTGAGGACAAAGCTAAAATAACGGGTAGGTGCTGTAAAACCCAAAAATTTGGGCTTTCAACACGTCACCGACTTCATTATTATTATCATTCATCATGTAATATTTTAACGAACCACCTTTACCTAAATATCCTCACAAGACTTAATTCGTACAAAAATCGTCATTTTAGTATAAAAATAGTAGAGTATTTTAACTCACTATAATACATATCGTCATATTTAAAATACAACTTATAACTACACTCACAATTAAATTTATATTTAATATTCAAAAGTATTTCGATAAACGATTAATTAAATCGTTTAATATTTCATTGTAAAAATGTACGAAGAAATTTTAATGAGAAGTTATCAAAACGATATACTTATTTTTATTAAAATGATATACTTATTTAAACGATAAATAATCGTCATTTAATTAAACGAACACTTTATTCATAATTATAAGTCGTATAAATACTTTGATTTATTGAGGAAATCATTTTAAAATCAATGGCGCAAATTTCGTAAAACGAATCTAATTTTATAACATTCGAACGAGTCCCGAATCATTTATTTACAAACGTATAATAAAAGTTACACTTTAAGCCCTTGCAGAATACTTACAACCGTAACCCTTAACTATGGTACACTTTGCAAATTGTTTTTATTACTTTTGAATTGTATATAAATGGAAATTAGGGTTTCCCATCTCACTTGTAACTAAACCTAGCCCCCAAAAACCCTCTCTCCCACCCATCTATATTTCCAGGTGCCTCTGTTTATTTCCGGTCACCGGAAATATTTTCCGACCACTAATCTACCACCATAACTCCATATAACCACCTTACAACCTCGAATCATCGTTGTCACGACCTATGCTCGCCACCACCCCACCTATTCGCACCAGCCATCACCATAAATGATGTTGGCGCAGCAACCACACCACCTTGTTACCACCACTGTCCACGTGATACTAGACCCACCACCACTTAGCTACATTCAGGCCCAACCTCATTTTACATCACCATCCACCTCATCGCCATCTACCCATCACCACCGTTGCTGTCAAGGGCAACCTCATGCTGCCGTCACCACCACAGTTGTGGTCTCAAACCACCACAGCCACCACTATTGTTGACCATCTCCACCATTCACATACGAACCAACATCACAACACGTTTAACCACCAGATTCAGTCACTCAGGTTCGTCACCATGGACACGATTTATGTCAGATCCGTCAACACGCCATCACCACCACGACAAGATTTGTTGTTGTGGTTAGATCAGCTAGCCGCCACCAACGTGGCCTCAACCGCCACAATCCTTTTTGAAATTTATCACCACTGTTCGGAAACCACCACCACCATCTTCTTATAACCACATATCTGTGGTCCTCAGATCCGTCCTCTAGACACTACCACAGCCGTGGTGGTTGAATCATAGGTGTGTGTTCGTTTGTGTTGTCGAAACCCACTAAATCCATCGCTTCACCAACACCCGTGGTGTATTTGATTCGACAACAAATGAAGACAGAGGGTGTGTTTAGTCCGGGCCAAAATCAGCAAATAAGGCGTTTATATGTAGATCCGAGCTTTAACAGCCCTATGGGAATTTGTGCATTCGGTTCGAACATAATGACATCAGTGGGGCGTTTTGGTTGTAGCAACACTAGTGGGGGTGTTTGTTTTATTGTTGTAGATCAGTAAGGGGTGTTCGTTTTGGCAGAAGATCAGCTCAGGGGTGTTTGGATCTGCTGTTAACAGCAGATAAGGGGTGTTTGGATCTGCTGATAAGCTGCAGGATCGTGTTATAGGAGCGTTTGGGACTGCAGAAACGCGTTAAGGGTGCGTTTGGGTTTGCAGACAGTTATAAAGGGGCGTCTGGTTTGTTGATTAGTAGCATTAGGGTGTGTCTCGGCTTCAGATAGAAAATCACGTAAGGTATATTCACCACCGTTAGTTCATATATTCCCACTGTTAGCTTTAGATCTTCCACCAATAACCTTAAGTTACCACCGTTAGTTATAGATCTACCATTGTTATCTAAAACTTACCACTGTTAGCTTTAAAACTGCCACTGTTAGTCTAATATTACCCCTGTCTTCCTTAAACCTAACCACTGTTGTTACCGACAACTTATTTTACCCACTGCTTTCTTATTTTACCCACTGCTTTCTTATTTTACCCACTGTTTTCCCTAAACTTACCCACTGTTGGCTTGTATAGCCACTGTTGGTGTACGAGAGACAATTTTAACAGCTTTTTGGAAAAGATAGTATATTTTACTAATGGGAAACGTATTTTAAGTCGAGGTTATTAACAAATAAACTTTAACTAATTATTTTGGAACCTTATAAACTATTAAATAAATTTAACAATTTATTTATCATCAAAGGCTACAAAAATATGTATATCTTTTAACCATCGAGGGTACGCGTAAACAGTAAACGCACAACACGCACATATAACCTTTGTCATAACAGTATATATAAATAATTTAATATACTGTGACCTATTAATAACGTGAACGAACGTATGAGTAATTAAACTGCATACATTTATTATTTGTGCATATACTGAGACCTACTCAATTACTTAGGTATTTGATGTACTGTGTGCACCATGACTTGTATACTATGATCAACCTCGAGCAGTATTATTCAGGTGAGTTCATAGCCTCGCATTTCACTACTATTTATGTTTTACTAACCCGCGAGGGGGAGACATGCTATAAGTTGTTTTGACTATATGATTTTGATATCTTATATAAACTGTTGATCGAGGAAACGCAAACTGAACCGTTACCCTTAATTACATTTGCCTATTGTAGATGAACCCGCATGACCCGTGCATCCGAAACTGTTAGAATTTTTGAATTGCCTGAATGTTATAAATAGATCTATTTGGGATTGACCGTCCCCATCTAGGTGAGTCATGCTCACTGTGCCTCGGCCATGACAACAGATGTTTCACATTTAAGAACTTATTATTTTTATGGGTGCCTTTTAATATGGCGAAGGGTCCTCATTTGTCGAGGACTTAACTGTCAAGTCTCAGTTTCGGGCCATATGGGAATGTAATTACCTTATAGTATTTGGCTTTGTACGATACTATGTTTGTGATGTATGCGGTTCTAAACTTGACCTTTTATTATTTGGTACATTAATACATGGAACATACTGATATATCTGAACTTGATTTTTATCGAACCTTATGAAATACTATATGGGATATTTCAGATCCTACACTTGATTTTTATATCAAACTTTGTGCAACACTATGTAGGACAATTTACAGTCCTGAACTATGATTTTACAAAACTCTATGAATTCACCAACTTTATGTTGACCGTTTTAAGCATGTTTTTCTCAGGAAATTAAGCTGGATTATTTGAGCATGGATTGAGCATCATTTAGGAGCATCATAATTATTGGGGGATCTATTTTCACTGGGATACTTGTAACAACTGTATTCAACATTTCAACTGATTGTACTAAAACAATGTTTGTATCAATTGTATTTCAAAATCATGTAATTATGATCAATGCTTTGTATGCCATTTGTTCTGTGATCTACCTACTGACACCCAATTACTATTCCGCTACAAACCTGATTTGGGGGTGTCATAGAATGGTATCAGAGCGAATGGTTATAGAGAATCAGATCAAAAATAAAATTGTTTTTCTATTTTATTAACTGAACTATAACCGGATTAAAATTTCAAAAACTTAGATTTCAAAAACTGGGTTTTTGACGGGACATACTTAGAGAGCATATAGCATAGAGAGCATGCATAACTATATGATTTAAATGCAATTCATTATCCTATGCATTTATATTTATGGTAGTACTAGATGCTAACCATTTACGTACTTTATGTATTACGACTGTTTAATATCGTTATGAAGATATTAAAATATTAAAATACTTAACGTATTTAATGAAACTTACAAACATGTCATGTTAGTAGGGAGCTTTATACTAAAGATGTTCCATCTCGATATCACCTTTTGACAAAGTGGTTGGGTTTACGATTTAAAGTGCCCCCGCTCCTCAAACGTTTATAGAATGGCTTCTGAGGTATGATGGCCCTAACAATGCATTATAACCACAAACAACATAATACATAACAAACCCCTGGAAATATGAAAATGGAAATCTTTGGAAGATATAAATTAGATTTTATAAATCCTGGTAAATCTAAACAGATTTTTATAAATCTTGTAAAATCTAAAATAGATTTTAGAAAATCTTGGAAAATCTTGAAAAATTTAAAATAGATTTTGGAAAATCTTAGAAAATCAAAAATAGATTTTGTAAAATCTAGTAAAATCTAAAAGGGATTTTGGAAATCTTTTCTTGAATAATTGTATTTTGGAAGAACTTAATTAAATTTTGGAAGAATTTAAATTAGATTTTTTTTCCTTTAGAAATCTTAAGGTATCTTTGAAAATCCTTACCATGTCTTTGGTAAACTTAACTAGACTTTTATATATCTTGGAAAAATCTAAACTTAGATTTTTTTTTAGATCTTGATTAAGTCCTGTTGAACTTATAACAAACTTGTAAAAACCTAGATCTTACGTATGGACTTTAAAATTTACTTTTAAAGTAATAAATCTAGATTTCATAATGAAAACACATGGAAAAGAAATATAGCTTGGGCTATCTGATTCATTTTAGAACTTATAATAAACTTGTAAACTTATAATAAACTCTAAATCTAAATTTGTGGGACCTCGTAAATTAAATGTAAACATAAAACAAGATTGGACATTATCTTGAAATTCTATAAATAATATTAGCCGTGGGTTATAAGCTCCTCTTAAAGCTTATAATTAATATACAAACTTGTAACCAACTTAGATTTCATTTAAAACCCGGAAATAAAACGTACCGTAGGTTTTTACTCTCTATTTAGAGATATAGACTTAATCTTTACAAACCAGTAATAAGCTTGTAAGGTTTCATAAACTTCACACCTAGGTAAATGGTTAAGTATTATAAATGGACTAGTTAAGCCCATGCAACAATAGCCCAAGACTTGAATAGGCCCTATAGGCCCAATGCAATATAGCCAAACCATTAACTACGCCCATTAGGTCATCTAATGCCTAGTAAGCCCACTTAGCAAACCTTGAATTATTAATGGACTAAAATATGTTTAGGCCCATTTATTGTCCTATGGACCTATGTAGTAAAATTTGTAATATTAATGGATCTAAAAATGTAATTAGGCTCATTAAGAAATCCTTAGCTCACAAAAATTGTTAATGGATCTTGTAAGCTCAATAAGGGTTTGGGAAGACCTTTAGCTCTTTTGGCACATTTAATAAGCCCACTTAGTGATATTATACTTAAACAAAGTTTTTATACCAAAAATATATCTTATAAAAAAAATAAAAAAAATAGAAACTTTTGGACTAAAAATGTCAATTCATTAAACTTATGGTTTAAAACCGCGACTATGAAACTTGTTTTGATAAAACAGTAATTACAAGGACTATATTGTAAATATTTGAAAATCAAGGGAGTAATAAATGCCATTCGTGACTTATTAAACCCTCAGGACTAAAACTATTAAGAACCGGAAAGTGTACATCTAGTAAAACATGGAGGGACTTGTTTCGCCAATAACTGAAACTTAAGCAAACCCTAGACCCCTTATTTCATTTAATGTATAAAAATTTGAGTGAATCTTAAACTAAATGGACTAGAATCATCATTTTCTGAAACTTGTAAACAAAGGGTTATTATTTAACTTGCGAAAACTTTGAGAACATTAAATCAAAAGTAATAAAGTGATATTACTTTTATAACTGTTCATAAAAAAAAATTATGAAATTTAAGGTGCGTAGATTATAAAAGTAAAATACAACAATGGTAAGTAAAATACTTTTACTTAAATGATATTATTAATAACAAATTTAAATGGAAGTTATTAATACTCGTACAACGATGTATTTAACTAAAATACAGTAACATAAATGAATTGCCTAAAAACGAGTTGGTATTATAATGAAATCCAAATAAATCCTGAAAATCTTATACTAAGATTTTTTTTAATCCTCCATGATTTATTGTGTATCAAGCTTAAGCTTATACGTTAATCATTTCATATACACTAATTATTGCTTATAATTAATTGATAATTATAAACCGGTTAGTCTATTTTGACTACTTGGAAAACTGGCTGGCCACATAATAGGAACGGATTTACAACAACCGTACATACTGGAATATTTAAAAACAGACTAGGGAGCATTATCCCGCGTACTACCTTTTATTAGATGTTTGAACTTGCTATTATGTGTATATAGGTATATATACCTTACTAGAAGGAACTATATGATACAATGTCTATACTTATGATTGTAATATATCATTATATTGTATATATGAGTTCCTTGTTTGATACGTATTCTTGCGCACGTTATCCCGTGTCAACATTTATTTTTCTCTCGCTTATAATTTTGTACGTATATCTACGGACCACGACTTATTAACGACTTATACACGTTTGCTTTTAGTATTTTCACGTGGTATTATTTAGATAAGTTTGCATCTTTAAATGATGCGGTGGAACCTAAAATCAAGGTACTTATGATCCTATATTTTACATATGGGACCCGAGTCTCTTGATCCTAAGTTAATGATGATTTCCTCTCAAGATGTTATGGGACGTCTAAGAGTGAAATCTTAAGCCACCGGACCAGAAGTTTATTTACAATTTCGTATTAAGATGTTATGGGACGTCTAAAGACGAAGGTTATAAGCAAACGGGCTATAAAGTATCTTAATAATATCTATTATCTTAAATATTATATTTATTCCAAATAATAAGTCTTGCCGGAAATATTTAGGTAAGGTGGGCTATGAAATCCTTATTGAAACGAATTGGGACGCTTTTTCGTTTGAATAAAGAAATCATAGGTCACCGAATGGAGTTATAAATTTTACCTTACATGGATGAGGACACTTATCGATGTAAACAGAAATTTATAATCACATGAGCTTAAATATATTCGACATGACTCATAATTGATGTTACTTTATTTATCCAGTTATGGAATGTAATCTTTTTTGACTCGCGATTATCAAAGCATTGTGCTCTTGACTTTTGGCTTATCCTTAACCCAAATACCACTTCCGCTGCATTCGACCCCATTTGGGGGTGTCCATTTCCGCTACATTTAAACCCTTTTTGGGGTGCCGACTTCCGTTTCAATTGACCCCTTTGGGGTGTCACAGAAAATTTAAGCTGTTCATCTGCCATGAGGAAATGAAACCTCGATCATTCGAGACGACGGTAACACAAACTTTGTCGACACTAGACTTAGTGTCATTTCTTGTAGCGAAGCCCGGAAATACTTAGTAAGAGAATGCCTTATCTTCTAAGCTCGCATTTCTCAAATCGACGAGGAAAACAAACACAAGCATAAAAGACATGCCCAACTCACAATGGGTGTATTTTGTAGGGTTATGTTTGTCACCCTCCAGAAAGAGATAATTGATGTCCCATACTTTAGGACAATCTTCTTCCTCTTCGGATCCAATTAGTTCGACAATACCATTGTCTAACAAGTCTTAAAAAGAATGACTTCCTCCTTTTAGAAGTCGAAATTATGCAAATTTTGAACCACCAACAGTAGATGCATGACCCTTTCAGCATCTCACTAGGGATGCACACTTCCTTATTCTTGGTCAATTCTTTTATTTCCATCATTTGAAGTACTTCTTCTCTACGCAACTTATGCCCCAGCTCAGCCATAAATGAAGCAGATTCTTTGCAACTTCCTACCCAATCACTATCAACAATAATCCTAGCCATTTTACTGAGTGAAGCTTTGGAGCCAAACTAATGTTTGCTTTCCATAGGCTATAAGTATATCGGGAAGCCCACTTAAATAAAAACCAAGACTTAAAACGAACTTGTTCTATTTTATCCACTTTGTAAATTTGTTAGAACTCGAATATGATTTAATGAACCTTTTACTAACTCTTTTGGGCTAAACTTAAATTTTAGAACTATCAGGGACTTATTTTGCCATTTGTGAAACATATTATAAGCCCTAGAATATTGAGACGAAAGTTTTAAAACTTTAAGGGCTAAACGTAGACATTAACAAACTTGAAAGAATCCCTAGTTGATTTAACACGGATTAAAAACCCTAGAGGTTGATTTTGCCACTCTTGAAACTTATTTTGAGCCCTAAGTTGTTTTCATTGGAAAAACTAATTGTGCCCTAAGGGTCACTTTACAAAAATAGAAGGACCAAATGTGTAAATTATTAAAACATAAAAGACAAGTTACCTTGTGCATTATAATGTACTCACCGAAAGCATACGATCAATAACTACATTCTAAATATCACCTAGGGGTCTAAACTTGAGTTCACAAGATTACACGTTCAAGAAAAAGTGTCCTCACTTGATCCCTAGACGAGTAACTTCATCTTAAGCTTTGAGGACAAAGCTAAAATAATGGGTAGGTGCTGTAAAACCCCAAAATTTGGGCTTTCAACACGTCACCGACTTCATTATTATTATCATTCATCATGTAATATTTTAACGAACCACCTTTACCTAAATATCCTCACAAGACTTAAATCGTACAAAAATCGTCATTTTAGTATAAAAATAGTGGAGTATTTTAACTCACTATAATACATATCGTCATATTTAAAATACAACTTATAACTACACTCACAATTAAATTTATATTTAATATCCAAAAGTATTTCGATAAAACGATTAATTAAATCGTTTAATATTTCATTGTAAAAATGTACGAAGAAATTTTAATGAGAAGTTATCAAAACGATATACTTATTTTTATTAAAATGATATACTTATTTAAACGATAAATAATCGTCATTTAATTGAACGAACACTTTATTCATAATTATAAGTCGTATAAATACTTTGATTTATTGAGGAAATCATTTTAAAATCAATGGCGCAAATTTCGTAAAACGAATCTAATTTAATAACAATCGAACGAGTCCCGAATCATTTATTTACAAACGTATAATAAAAGTTAAACTTTAAGCCCTTGCAGAATACTTACAACCGTAACCCTTAACTATGGTACACTTTGCAAATTGTTTTTATTACTTTTGAATTGTATATAAATGGAAATTAGGGTTTCCCATCTCACTTGTAACTAAACCTAGCCCCCAAAAACCCTCTCTCCCACCCATCTATATTTCCAGGTGCCTCTTTTTATTTCCGGTCACCGGAAATATTTTCCGACCACTAATCTACCACCATAACTCCATATAACCACCTTACAACCTCGAATCGTCGTTGTCACGACCTATGCTCGCCACCACCCCACCTATTCGCACCAGCCATCACCATAAATGATGTTGGCGCAGCAACCACACCACCTTGTTACCACCACTGTCCACGTGATACTAGACCCACCACCACGTAGCTACATTCAGGCCCAACCTCATTTTACATCACCATCCACCTCGTCTCCATCTACCCATCACCACCGTTGCTGTCAAGGGCAACCTCATGCTGCCGTCACCACCACAGTTGTGGTCTCAAACCACCACAGCCACCACTGTTGTTGACCATCTCCACCATTCACATATGAACCAACATCACCACCACGTTTAACCACCAGATTCAGCCACTCAGGTTCGTCACCATGGACACGATTTATGTCAGATCCGTCAACACGCCATCACCACCACGACAAGATTTGTTGTTGTGGTTAGATCAGCCAGCCGCCACCAACGTGGCCTCAACCGCCACAATCCTTTTTGAAATTTATCACCACTGTTCGGAAACCACCACCACCATCTTATTATAACCACATATCCGTGGTCCTCAGATCCGTCCTCTAGACGCCACCACAGCCGTGGTGGTTGAATCATAGGTGTGTGTTCATTTGTGTTGTCGAAACCCACTAAATCCGTCGCGTCACCAACACCCGTGGTGTATTTGATTCAACAACAAATGAAGACAGAGGGTGTGTTTAGTCCGGGCCAAAATCAGCAAATAAGGCGTTTATATGTAGATCCGAGCTTTAACATCCCTATGGGAATTTGATGTCCCATACTTTAGGACAATCTTCTTCCTCTTCGGATCCAATTAGTTCGACAATACCATTGTCTAACAAGTCTTAAAATGAATGACTTCCTCCTTTTAGAAGTCGAAATTGTGCAAATTTTGAACCACCAACAGTAGATGCATGACCCTTTCAGCATCTCACTAGGGATGCACACTTCCTTATTCTTGGTCTCTTCTTTTATTTCCATCATTTGAAGTACTTCTTCTCTACCAAACTTATGCCCCAGCTCAGCCACAAATGAAGCAGATTCTTTGCAACTTCCTACCCAATCACTATCAACAATAATCCTAGCCATTTTACTGAGTGAAGCTTTAGAGCCAAACTAATGTTTGCTTTCCATAGGCTATAAGTATATCGGGAAGCCCACTTAAATAAAAACCAAGACTTAAAATGAACTTGTCCTATTTTATCCACTTTGTAAACTTATTAGAACTCGAATATGATTTAATGAACCTTTTACTAACTCTTTTAGGCTAAACTTATTTTGCCATTTGTGAAACATATTATAAGCCCTAGAATATTGAGACGAAAGTTTTAAAACTATAAGGGCTAAACGTAGACATTAACAAACTTGAAAGAATCCCTAGTTGATTTAACACGGATTAAAAACCCTAGAGGTTGATTTTGCCACTCTTGAAACTTATTTTGAGCCCTAAGTTATTTTCATTGGAAAAACTAATTGTGCCCTAAGGGTAACTTTACAAAAATAGAAGGACCAAATGTGTAAATTATTAAAACATAAAAGACAAGTTACCTTGTGCATTATAATGTACTCACCGAAAGCATACGATCAATAACTACATTCTAAATATCACCTAGGGGTCTAAACTTGAGTTCACAAGATTACACGTTCAAGAAAAAGTGTCCTCACTTGATCCCTGGACGAGTAACTTCATCTTAAGCTTTGAGGACAAAGCTAAAATAACGGGTAGGTGCTGTAAAACCCCAAAATTTGGGCTTTCAACACGTCACCGACTTCATTGTTATTATCATTCATCATGTAATATTTTAACGAACCACCTTTACCTAAATATCCTAACAAGACTTAAATCGTACAAAAATCGTCATTTTAGTATAAAAATAGTGGAGTATTTTAACTCACTATAATACATATCGTCATATTTAAAATACAACTTATAACTACACTCACAATTAAATTTATATTTAATATCCAAAAGTATTTCGATAAAACGATTAATTAAATCGTTTAATATTTCATTATAAAATGTACGAAGAAATTTTAATGAGAAGTTATCAAAACGATATACTTATTTTTATTAAAATGATATACTTATTTAAACGATAAATAATCGTCATTTAATTGAACGAACACTTTATTCATAATTATAAGTCGTATAAATACTTTGATTTATTGAGGAAATCATTTTAAAATCAATGGCGCAAATTTCGTAAAACGAATCTAATTTTATAACAATCGAACGAGTCCCGAATCATTTATTTACAAACGTATAATAAAAGTTAAACTTTAAGCCCTTGCAGAATACTTACAACCGTAACCCTTAACTATGGTACACTTTGCGAATTGTTTTTATTACTTTTGAATTGTATATAAATGGAAATTAGGGTTTCCCATCTCACTTGTAACTAAACCTAGCCCCCCAAAACCCTCTCTCCCACCCATCTATATTTCCAGGTGCCTCTGTTTATTTCCGGTCACCGGAAATATTTTCCGACCACTAATCTACCACCATAACTCCATATAACCACCTTACAACCTCGAATCGTCGTTGTCACGACCTATGCTCGCCACCACCCCACCTATTCGCACCAGCCATCACCATAAATGATGTTGGCGCAGCAACCACACCACCTTGTTACCACCACTGTCCACGTGATACTAGACCCACCACCACGTAGCTACATTCAGGCCCAACCTCATATTACATCACCATCCACCTCGTCGCCATCTACCCATCACCACCGTTGCTGTCAAGGGCAACCTCATGCTGCCATCACCACCACAATTTTGGTCTCAAACCACCACAGCCACCACTGTTGTTGACCATCTCCACCATTCACATACGAACCAACATCACCACCACGTTTAACCACCAGTTTCAGCCACTCAGGTTCGTCACCATGGACACGATTTATGTCAGATCTGTCAACACGCCATCACCACCACGACAAGATTTGTTGTTGTGGTTAGATCAGCCAGCCGCCACCTACGTGGCCTCAACCGCCACAATCCTTTTTGAAATTTATCACCACTATTCGGAAACCACCACCACCATCTTATTATAACCACATATCCGTGGTCCTCAGATCCGTCCTCTAGACACCACCACAGCCGTGGTGGTTGAATCATAGGTGTGTGTTCATTTGTGTTGTCGAAACCCACTAAATCCGTCGCGTCACCAACACCCGTGGTGTATTTGATTCGACAACAGATGAAGACAGAGGGTGTGTTTAGTCCGGGCCAAAATAAGCAAATAAGGCGTTTATATGTAGATCCTAGCTTTAACATCCCTATGGGAATTTGATGTCCCATACTTTAGGACAATCTTCTTCCTCTTCGGATCCAATTAGTTCGACAATACCATTGTCTAACAAGTCTTAAAATGAATGACTTCCTCCTTTTAGAAGTCAAAATTGTGCAAATTTTGAACCACCAACAGTAGATGCATGACCCTTTCAGCATCTCACTAGGGATGCACACTTCCTTATTCTTGGTCTCTTCTTTTATTTCCATCATTTGAAGTAATTCTTCTCTACGCAACTTATGCCCCAGCTCAGCCACAAATGAAGTAGATTCTTTGCAACTTCCTACCCAGTCACTATCAACAATAATCCTAGCCATTTTACTGAGTGAAGCTTTAGAGCCAAACTAATGTTTGCTTTCCATAGGCTATAAGTATATCGGGAAGCCCACTTAAATAAAAACCAAGACTTAAAACGAACTTGTCCTATTTTATCCACTTTGTAAACTTATTAGAACTCGAATATGATTTAATGAACCTTTTACTAACTCTTTTGGGCTAAACTTAAAATTTAGAACTATCAGGGACTTATTTTGCCATTTGTGAAACATATTATAAGCCCTATAATATTGAGACGAAAGTTTTAAAACTTTAAGGGCTAAACGTAGACATTAACAAACTTGAAAGAATCCCTAGTTGATTTAACACGGATTAAAAACCCTAGAGGTTGATTTTTCCACTCTTGAAACTTATTTTGAGCCCTAAGTTATTTTCATTGGAAAAATTAATTGTGCCCTAAGGGTCACTTTACAAAAATAGAAGGACCAAATGTGTAAATTATTAAAACATAAAAGACAAGTTACCTTGTGCATTATAATGTACTCACCGAAAGCATACGATCAATAACTACATTCTAAATATCACCTAGGGGTCTAAACTTGAGTTCACAAGATTACACGTTCAAGAAAAAGTGTCCTCACTTGATCCCTGGACGAGTAACTTCATCTTAAGCTTTGAGGACAAATCTAAAATAACGGGTAGGTGCTGTAAAACCCCAAAATTTGGGCTTTCAACACGTCACCGACTTCATTATTATTATCATTCATCATGTAATATTTTAACGAACCACCTTTACCTAAATATCCTCACAAGACTTAATTCGTACAAAAATCGTCATTTTAGTATAAAAATAGTGGAGTATTTTAACTCACTATAATACATATCGTCATATTTAAAATACAACTTATAACTACACTCACAATTAAATTTATATTTAATATCCAAAAGTATTTCGATAAAATGATTAATTAAATCGTTTAATATTTCATTGTAAAAATGTACGAAGAAATTTTAATGAGAAGTTATCAAAACGATATACTTATTTTTATTAAAATGATAAACTTATTTAAACGATAAATAATCGTCATTTAATTGAACGAACACTTTATTCATAATTATAAGTCGTATAAATACTTTGATTTATTGAGGAAATCATTTTAAAATCAATGGCGCAAATTTCGTAAAACGAATCTAATTTTATAACAATCGAACGAGTCCCGAATCATTTATTTACAAACGTATAATAAAAGTTAAACTTTAAGCCCTTGCAGAATACTTACAACCGTAACCCTTAACTATGGTACACTTTGCAAATTGTTTTTATTACTTTTGAATTGTATATAAATGGAAATTAGGGTTTCCCATCTCACTTGTAACTAAACCTAGCCCCCAAAAGCCCTCTCTCCCACCCATCTATATTTCCAGGTGCCTCTTTTTATTTCCGGTCACCGGAAATATTTTCCGACCACTAATCTACCACCATAACTCCATATAACCACCTTACAACCTCGAATCGTCGTTGTCACGACCTATGCTCGCCACCACCCCACCTATTCGCACCAACCATCACCATAAATGATGTTGGCGCAGCAACCACACCACCTTGTTACCACCACTGTCCACGTGATACTAGACCCACCACCACGTAGCTACATTCAGGCCCAACCTCATTTTACATCACCATCCACATCGTCGCCATCTACCCATCACCACCGTTGCTGTCAAGGGCAACCTCATGCTGCCGTCACCACCACAGTTGTGGTCTCAAACCACCACAACCACCACTGTTGTTGACCATCTCCACCATTCACATACGAACCAACATCACCACCACGTTTAACCACCAGATTCAACCACTCAGGTTCGTCACCATGGACACGATTTATGTCAGATCCGTCAACACGCCATCACCACCACGACAAGATTTGTTGTTGTGGTTAGATCAGTCAGCCGCCACCAACGTGGCCTCAACCGCCACAATCCTTTTTGAATTTTATCACCACTGTTCGGAAACCACCACCACCATCTTCTTATAACCACATATCCGTGGTCCTCAGATCCGTCCTCTAGACACCACCACAGCCGTGGTGGTTGAATCATAGGTGTGTGTTCATTTGTGTTGTCGAAACCCACTAAATCCGTCGCGTCACCAACACCCGTGGTGTATTTGATTCGAAAACAAATGAAGACAGAGGGTGTGTTTAGTCCGGGCCAAAATCAGCAAATAAGGCGTTTATATGTAGATCCGAGCTTTAACAGCCCTATGGGAATTTGATGTCCCATACTTTAGGACAATCTTCTTCCTCTTCGGATCCAATTAGTTCGATAATACCATTGTCTAACAAGTCTTAAAATGAATGACTTCCTCCTTTTAGAAGTCGAAATTGTGCAAATTTTGAACCACCAACAGTAGATACATGACCCTTTCAGCATCTCACTAGGGATGCACACTTCCTTATTCTTGGTCTCTTCTTTCATTTCCATCATTTGAAGTACTTCTTCTCTACGCAACTTATGCCCCAGCTCAGCCACAAATGAAGTAGATTCTTTGCAACTTCCTACCCAATAACTATCAAAAATAATCCTAGCCATTTCACTGAGTGAAGCTTTGGAGCCAAACTAATGTTTGCTTTCCATAGGCTATAAGTATATCGGGAAGCCCACTTAAATAAAAACCAAGACTTAAAACGAACTTGTCCTATTTTATCCACTTTGTAAACTTATTAGAACTCGAATATGATTTAATGAACCTTTTACTAACTCTTTTGGGCTAAACTTAAATTCTAGAACTACCAGGGACTTATTTTGCCATTTGTGAAACATATTATAAGCCCTAGAATATTGAGACGAAAGTTTTAAAACTTTAAGGGCTAAACGTAGACATTAACAAACTTGAAAGAATTCCTAGTTGATTTAACACGGATTAAAAACCCTAGAGGTTGATTTTGCCACTCTTGAAACTTATTTTGAGCCCTAAGTTATTTTCATTGGAAAAACTAATTGTGCCCTAAGGGTCACTTTACAAAAATAGAAGGACCAAATGTGTAAATTATTAAAATATAAAAGACAAGTTACCTTGTGCATTATAATGTACTCACCGAAAGCATACGATCAATAACTACATTCTAAATATCACCTAGGGGTCTAAACTTGAGTTCACAAGATTACACGTTCAAGAAAAAGTGTCCTCACTTGATCCCTGGACGAGTAACTTCATCTTAAGCTTTGAGGACAAAACTAAAATAACGGGTAGGTGCTGTAAAACCCCAAAATTTGGGCTTTCAACACGTAACCGACTTCACTATTATTATCATTCATCATGTAATATTTTAACGAACCACCTTTACCTAAATATCCTCACAAGACTTAATTCGTACAAAAATCGTCATTTTAGTATAAAAATAGTGGAGTATTTTAACTCACTATAATACATATCGTCATATTTAAAATACAACTTAAAACTACACTCACAATTAAATTTATATTTAATATTAAAAAGTATTTTAATAAAATGTTTAATTAAATCGTTTAATATTTCTTTGTAAAAATGTACGAAGAAATTTTAATGAGAAGTTATCAAAACGATATACTTATTTTTATTAAAATGATATACTTATTTAAACGATAAATAATCGTCATTTAATTGAACGAACACTTTATTCATAATTATAAGTCGTATAAATACTTTGATTTATTGAGGAAATCATTTTAAAATCAATGGCGCAGATTTCGTAAAACGAATCTAATTTTATAACATTCGAACGAGTCCCGAATCATTTATTTACAAACGTATAATAAAAGTTACACTTTAAGCCCTTGCAGAATACTTACAACCATAACCCTTAACTATGGTACACTTAAAAATTGTTTTTATTACTTTTGAATTGTATATAAATGGAAATTAGGGTTTCCCATCTCACTTGTAACTAAACCTAGCCCCCAAAAACCCTCTCTCCCACCCATTTATATTTCCAGGTGCCTCTTTTTATTTCCGGTCACCGGAAATATTTTCCGACCACTAATCTACCACCATAACTCCATATAACCACCTTACAACCTCGAATCGTCGTTGTCACGACCTATGCTCGCCACCACCCCACCTATTCGCACCAGCCATCGCCGTAAATGATGTTGGCGCAGCAACCACACCACCTTGTTACCACCACTGTCCACGTGATACTAGACCCACCACCACGTAGCTACATTTAGGCCCAACCTCATTTTACATCACCATCCACCTCGTCGCCATCTACCCATCACCACCGTTGCTGTCAAGGGCAACCTCATGCTGCCGTCACCACCACAGTTGTGGTCTCAAACCACCACAACCACCACTGTTGTTGACCATCTCCACCATTCACATACGAACCAACATCACCACCACGTTTAACCACCAGATTCAGCCACTCAGGTTCGTCACCATGGACACGATTTATGTCAGATCCGTCAACACGCCATCACCACCACGACAAGATTTGTTGTTGTGGTTAGATCAGCCAGCCGCCACCAACGTGGCCTCAACCGCCACAATCCTTTTTAAAATTTATCACCACTGTTCGGAAACCACCACCACCAACTTCTTATAACCACATATCCGTGGTCCTCAGATCCGTCCTCTAGACACCACCACAGCCGTGGTGGTTGAATCATAGGTGTGTGTTCGTTTGTGTTGTCGAAACCCACTAAATCCGTCGCATCACCAACAGCCGTGGTGTATTTGATTCGACAACAAATGAAGACAGAGGGTGTGTTTAGTCCGGGCCAAAATCAGCAAATAAGGCGTTTATATGTAGATCCGAGCTTTAACAGCCCTATGGGAATTTGTGCATTCGGTTCGAACATAATGACATCAGTGGGGCGTTTTGGTTGTAGCAACACCAGTGGGGGTGTTTGTTTTATTGTTGTAGATCAGTAAGGGATGTTCGTTTTGGCAGAAGATCAGCTCAGGGGTGTTTGGATCTGCTGTTAACAGCAGATAAGGGGTGTTTGGATCTGCTGATAAGCTGCAGGATCGTGTTATAGGAGCGTTTGGGACTGCAGAAACGCGTTAGGGGTGCGTTTAGGTTTGCAGACAGTTATAAAGGGGCGTTTGGTTTGCTGATTAGTAACATTAGGGTGTGTCTCGGCTTCGGACAGAAAATCACCTAAGGTATATTCACCACCGTTAGTTCATATATTCCCACTGTTAGCCTTAGATCTTCCACCAATAACCTTAAGTTACCACCGTTAGTTATAGATCTACCATTGTTATCTAAAACCTACCATCGTTAACTTTAAAACTGCCACTGTTAGTCGAATATTACCCCTGTCTTCCTTAAACCTAACCACTGTTGTCACCGACAGCTTATTTTACCCACTGCTTTCTTATTTTACCCACTGCTTTCTTATTTTACCCACTGTTTTCCCTAAACTTACCCACTGTTGGCTTGTATAGCCACTGTTGGTGTACGAGAGACAATTTTAACAGCTTTTTGGAAAAGATAGTATATTTTACTAATGGGAAACGTATTTTAAGTCGAGGTTATTAACAATAAACTTTAACTAATTATTTTGGAACCTTATAAATTATTAAATAAATTTAATAATTTATTTATCATCAAAGGATACAAAAATATGTATATCTTTTAACCATCGAGGGTACGCGTAAACAGTAAACGCACAACACGCACATATAACCTTTGTCATAACAGTATATATAAATAATTTAATATACTGTGACCTATTAATAACGTGAACGAACGTATGAGTAATTAAACTGCATACATTTATTATTTGTGCATATACTGAGACCTACTCAATTACTTAGGTATTTGATGTACTGTGTGCACCATGACTTGTATACTATGATCAACCTCGAGCAGTATTATTCAGGTGAGTTCATAGCCTCGCCTTTCACTACTATTTATGTTTTACTAACCCGCGAGGGGGAGACATGCTATAACTTGTTTTGACTATATGATTTTGATATCTTATATTTAATAAACTGTTGATCGAGGAAACGCAAACCGAACTGTTACCCTTAATTACATTTGCCTATTGTAGATGAACCCGCATGACCCATGCATCCGAAACTGTTAGAATTTTTGAATTGCCTGAATGTTATAAATAGATCTATTTGGGATTGACCGTCCCCATCTGGGTGAGTCATGCTCACTGTGCCTCAGCCAGGACAACAGATGTTTCACATTTAAGAACTTATTATTTTTATGGGTGCCTTTTAATAAGGCGAAGGGTCCTCATTTGTCGAGGACTTAACTGTCAAGTCTCAGGTTCGGGCAATATGGGAATGTAATTACCTTATAGTATTTGGCTTTGTGCGATACTATGTTTGTGATGTTTGCGGTTAATAAGTGTGAAAACACTTATCCTTTTACCACTTATTTCCAATAATAACAAGACCAAAACGTGTGATTTATGTCGTAAAAGTCGGAATTATGCGTGGTTTGTGTTTTTATTGTGTTTTAGGACCAAAATATTAAAAAGGAAGAAAACACGGGCTTTCACGGGCTTTTATCTAAGAAAACGGGAAAAGACGAAGTCAAAAGATCAAGAGTGCAAAAAGAACGGAAGTCCAAGGCCTATTCTGAAGATTTATCGAAGAAAAAGTCAAAAGACGGAAGTTTAACGAAGTCGAAGAACTTAAGTCTAATAGAAGAAGAAAATTAAAAGACAAGTTTAAATCCCGAGACGACAAAGACGAAGAATTAAAGTCGAGTCGAGAAAACGTGAAGAAAGCAAGAAAGAAGATGCAACACATGCACTCCTTCCACCTTCCCTATAAATACCCTCCTAATAGTCATTAGGAGGGTAGTTAGATTTTAGTTAATTTTCACTTTTTCTTAGTTTTCTCTAGTTTTAGAGAGAGAAAGTCTTAAACTTTCTCTCATTAAATTTCATCTTTTTCTTAATCTTTCAAGATTAAACACTTTGTATTGCTTATTTTTATTAATCAAAGTTCCATTTTAAGCTTTTATTCCTTAGTCTCATTCTACTCTTCTTTGATTTTAAATTGATTTTGGTACGAATATCATAAGATCCGTGTTGTTCTAATGATGTCATGCTTAAAAAGTTAATCTTTTGATCATTTCATAAGTTTTCATTTGATTAAGCTTTAAGACTTTTGTGCTTATTGGCTTATTTTTATGATTAGCTTATTTACTTTATAAAAATCTTCTTTAAAAAGTTTATGTTTTTATTGTTTGATCCAAAAAGTTGATTAATTTCGAGTCGGATAAGTTGAGTTAAGTGCTTATTTGATTCGGTTTTGTTGATTCGATTTAGTTTTGGGAATAAGCTCAATCTAATAGCTTATTTTCTAGCTTGTCACTCGAACCCCTTTCCGATTGGTTTTTCCGACCGTGTACTCCACCCTAACCGAGTTCCTTAATTTTCGGAAAGGGTTTTAAAACCCCTTTCCGATTGGCTTTTCCGACAGGATCCCATCTTCACTTTCCGATTGATCCACCTTAATATTCCGATCTGAGTGATTCTGGTCATTCCGATTGCTAATCTTTCCCATATTCCAATTGTGGGCAAGTTTAATATTCCGATTGTAATTGTTTTCCCATCATTCCGATTTGTAGCCTTGTTGAACTTTCCGATTGGTAGCATTTTGTCCACATTCCGATTGCCCCTATTTCGTGGATATTCCGATCAACTCCCGTCCTCCCATATTCCGATCAACCGATCAGAAAACATTCCGATCGGGGCTTCTTTTGGCTTGTTTTGGTGTACTCCGTTCTTACTTTCTTATAGTACTTTTTAACTAAGTTTTTATTTTTAGAAAATTTTCTAAGTGTTAGTTTTATTTAGTGTGCTAGTACTTTCCCATTGTTACCTTTAAGTTTTCAAGTTTTTATGTTTACTCGTCATTTTGATATTAATCTTTCAACTTCCATTTTACTCAACGACACTTTAATTACTTGCTAATAGTTTAAAACAAATCAGCCAAACCATTCTCTTGATTCACCAAAAGACGATTGAGTCGCACTTTAGACCGGTTTTCAATTCGAAAAAGATTCGGACGATAATATTTTCATACCTAGCCAAAAGCGAAGTATTAAATGGCGCCGCTGCCGGCTCTTTTCGTTAAGATAAACGGTTTCTAGTGAGAGACGCATTGAATTTTGGGATCCGTTCTTTGAACGTTATTTTCCTCGCTTCAAAAATTTTCAAAAATCCTAAAAAATATAAAACTCTTCAAAAATACAAAAACATTAAAAAAAAAAAACCTAAAAAAAAAAAAAAAAACCAAAAATATTATATAGGTATTCTCTTTGTGTATATTTTTCTTCTGCAGGTGCATGCGTACTAGATCTACGAACTATTCTGAGCCCGAGACTCTTGAAGATTTAGATATGGCCGGTGTTAATAACAACAATAATCACCCACCTCAACAAAATTTGAATAACAACAACAACAACAACAACAATGTCCTTCTACCTGATTTACGAACCATGGAGGAATTGTGTCAACCCACCATGAATGGACGCGGAGGCCCGATTGCGCCGATGCATATCACGGCTCAAGAGTTTTCGTTGAAGCATCACATGATCCAACAAGTGCAAACTAATCCATTCGCCGGAATGCCTAATGATGATGCCAACAAACACCTCGACAAATTCATTACTATCACTCAAAGCATGAAGTCCCCCGGTGTTTCTATGGATGACCTTCGCCTCCAACTTTTTCCACACTCGCTTTCTCACCATGCCGAAAAATGGTTTGACCGTCTTCCTAAGAATTCTATTCATACGTGGAATGACATGACTCAACGCTTTTTATCGCGCTACTTTCCCCCATCCATGGTCACTAGCCTTCGTAACCAAATTAGTGGATTTATGCAAGAGAATGGTGAATCGCTTTTTGATGCTTGGGAACGCTACAATGATTTGATCGACCGCTGTCCTAATCACAATATGCTCCCCGTCACTCTCATTGACACCTTTTACAATGGTCTCACCTTTCGTGATCGTGACACGATCAATGCCGCCGCCGGTGGTACTTTTATGAAAAGGAGACCGGAGGAGTGTCGAGAGTTGATTGAAAACATGACTACTCACCACAAGAATTGGGATTCTTCCGCATCCTCAAGATCTAATCAGAGAGTCAATGTTTCATCTACTTCTTCCACCACCAACCCGTCTGTTTTGGAACGTGCTATTCTTGATATTAACAAAAGTCTCCAAATTTTGACTTCTAACCAAACTCAACAAGCTAAAGCCGTTGCTATTTCTTGTGACACATGTGGTGGTCCTCATTCTTACAATGAGTGTCCTTTTACTCACGGAAATTATTCTGAAGACGTTAACGCAGCATATGGTACTTATCCCACGGGAGGCTATCAAGCTCGCCCTCAAGGAGACCGTAACTTGCTAAGTTATCGCTCCAACAATTATCTTGCTCCTCCCGGTTTCCCTCCTGCAAACCAATCCCAACCTCGTGCAAACAATCAGTATCAATCCCAAAGAAACCCATACCCAACTCAAGGAAATTCTCAAGCTTACCAGGCTCCACCTCTCAATCAACCGATGGCAGTGAATCCAGATGTCGAGACATTTATGAAGACCAATCAGGAGTTGGTGACGAATCTTCAGAGTCAGGTCCGCAACTTGAAGGGAGAAATGGCAAAACAAGGGAACGATATTCGAGCCGAGCTAAGGCATGATATGGCCAAACACAGTGATGCAATTAATGCAAACATGCAAAACTCTTTTAATAATCAAGCTCTTCACCTTCGTGATATGATTGGTTCGCTCATCCAAAGTAATCAACCCTCTTCTTCGGGTACTCTTCCGAGTAATACCGTTGCGAATCCAAGAGGGGAGATGAAAGCAATCACCACTCGTAGTGGAAAAGGTTATATGGAACCCGAGCTTCCTACACCTCCACCCGTGATTGTGAACAAGGAAAAAGAGCAACTTTCCTCACCTTCTTCACCTTCTATCCCCATTTCCCCACCACCCGTGGTTGTGAGTGATCCTATTCCCTTAAAGCCTTCTTCTTCATCCAATATACCTTATCCTTCAAGGTTGAGGAAAGAGAAGCAAAAGAGCAAGGATGATATTCAGGTTTCAAACTTTCTAAAAATATTTAAACAATTGAATTTTAACATCTCCTTTGCCGAGGCTCTCGCTCACATGCCCAAATACGCTAAGATGTTTAAAGATCTTTTAAGTGATAAGGAAAAGCTTCTTGATATCGCTCAGACCCAACTTAATGAGAACTGCTCCGCAGTGCTCTTAAGGCAATTGCCCACCAAACTTGGTGATCCGGGTCGCTTCTTGATTCCTTGCAACTTCCCGGGAGTAGAGAATTGCATGGCCCTAGCCGATCTAGGTGCCAGTATAAACTTAATGCCTTTAAGTGTTTGGAAGCAATTATCTCTCCCCGAGCTAGTCCCCACCAAAATGACTTTGGAATTAGCCAACCGTACGGTTGCTTATCCAGTGGGGATAGCCGAAGACGTCTTTGTTGGCGTTGATAAATTCACCTTCCTGGCGGATTTTGTCGTCGTTGACTACGAGATGGACCCTCGTGTTCCATTAATCGTTGGACGTCCATTTCTGAGGACCGGTCGCACTCTCATTGATGTAGCCGCAGGCGAAATAATTATGAGAGTTGGTGACGATAAAATTGTCTTCAACATGGGTAAGATTTCTAAGCAACCTTATTCATATGAGAGTGTTAATGCTATTGATGTTCTCGATGAGGCTTGTGAAGAACATTTTCATGATGCTTGCAAAAATACTCTTTCTTCTCTACCCAATGTTGAGACCGTTGCCTCAATTGCTCCAGCATTGACTCCTTTTGGAGAAAGTGACTTGGATGATTTCGAAGCTAGCTTGGGTCCTCTCGATATTAAGTATGATAATTTGTCCACCAATTGGGATGAAGACATTCGTACTATTGAGAGACTTCTCAATGAGGACCCGTTGTCTCCTCCTGCTCCTAAAGAGGTGACTAATGATGATCCATCGTTAGTTTCACCATCTATTGAGAATCCTCCTACTCTTGAGCTTAAGGACCTACCGCCTCATCTTGAGTACGTTTTTCTGGAAGACGACGAGAAGCTACCGGTCATCATCGCTAAGGATCTGAAAGAAGACGAAAAAGCCCGACTTGTCGCCGTGTTGAAGAAGCATAAACGCGCTATCGCTTGGAAAATCTCCGACATCCGTGGAATTGATCCTCAATTTTGCACACATAAAATTCTCATGGAGGACGACTTTAAGCCCACAATTCAAAGCCAACGAAGGGTGAATCCCAAAATCCATGAAGTCATCAAAAAAGAGGTTATCAAGCTTCTTGATGCGGGTATGATTTACCCTATTTCAGATTCACCGTGGGTTAGTCCAGTCCATTGTGTGCCTAAGAAAGGCGGAATCACCGTTGTGCCCAATGCAAACAACGAGTTAATTCCTACCCGTCTCGTTACTGGGTGGAGAGTTTGTATAGACTACCGCAAACTCAATGATGCCACGAGAAAGGATCATTTCCCTCTACCTTTTATGGACCAAATGCTTGAACGTTTAGCGGGTAATGAATATTACTGCTTTCTTGATGGTTTCTCGGGTTATTTTCAAATACCCATCGATCCCCAAGATCAAGAGAAGACAACATTCACTTGTCCCTATGGCACCTTTGCTTACAAACGAATGCCTTTTTGGCTTATGCAATGCCCCCGGGACTTTCCAAAGGTGCATGTTGGCTATCTTCCATGACATGGTTGAGCAAACCATGGAAGTCTTCATGGATGATTTCTCGGTCTTCGGGGATTCCTTCTCTACTTGCCTTGCCAATTTGGAACGTATGCTTAAGCGGTGCGAAGACACTCGCCTTGTTCTGAATTGGGAAAAATGCCATTTTATGGTAAAAGAAGGCATTGTGCTAGGACACAAAATCTCTAAAGCCGGTCTTGAAGTCGATCGTGCTAAAGTCGATGTCATAGCCAAATTACCTCCACCTTCAACCGTGAAGGGTATGAGAAGTTTTCTGGGTCATGCGGGCTTCTATCGTCGATTCATTCAGGATTTCTCTAAAATCGCTCGCCCGATGACCCACCTCTTGGAAAAAGATACTACTTTTATCTTTTCAAAAGAGTGTCTCGAAGCCTTCAATCTTCTTAAGGATAAGCTAACTAAGGCACCGATCTTGGTTACCCCTAATTGGGAGCTGCCTTTTGAATTGATGTGCGATGCTAGCGACTTTGCTATTGGTGCGGTTCTGGGCCAAAGAGTGAATAAACACTTCCAACCAATCCACTATGCTAGCAAAACAATGACGGGGGCTCAATTGCATTATACGACAACCGAAAAAGAGCTTTTAGCTGTTGTCTATGCTTTTGAGAAATTTCGCCCCTATCTTGTTTTATCCACCACCATCGTATACACGGACCATTCCGCGTTGAAGTACTTGATGACTAAGAACGATTCTAAGCCAAGACTTCTTCGCTGGGTTTTGCTCCTTCAAGAATTCAACATTGAAATTCGTGACAAGAAGGGAGCCGAAAACCTGGCCGCGGATCATCTGAGTAGACTTAAGGATCCATATCAATGGGATCATCCGAACAAAGAGATAAATGACTCTTTCCCCCTTGAGACCTTAATGTCTATAAATCTCAATCTTGATGGCACCCCGTGGTTTGCGGACATTGCAAACTACTTAGCGGGTGGTATTCTCATCCAAGGGTTAACATCCCAACAAAAGAAGAAGTTCTTGAATGATGTTGACTTACTTTTGGGATGACCCTTATCTATTCAAACAGTGTGCTGATCTGATTATTCGTCGATGTGTTGACGGACCGGCAGCTTTTGACATTCTCCAAGCTTGCCACAAAGGACCCACCGGTGGTCACTTTGGTCCCAACTACACCGCTAAGAAAGTGTTTGATTCAGGATTCTACTGGCCCACCATTTATCGTGACGCTCACGAAATGGTTAAGCATTGTGATGCTTGCCAACGTCAAGGCAAGATCACACATAAGGATGAGATGCCTCAAAATTTCATACAGGAATGTGAAATCTTTGACGTATGGGGCATCGACTTTATGGGGCCATTTCCATCATCCAAAGGGAACAAGTACATCCTCGTCGCCGTCGACTACGTCTCTAAATGGGTTGAAGCTAAGGCTCTTCCTACGAATGACGCGAGGGTTGTTGTGAACTTTTTGAAGCAACTTTTCGCTCGATTTGGCGTTCCTCGTGCTATCATCAGTGATCGCGGGACTCATTTTTACAACGATCAATTTGCAAGAGTCATGGCTAAGTATGGTGTCAATCACCGTCTTTCCACCGCCTATCATCCCCAAACCAATGGGCAAGCCGAAATTTCCAACCGTGGCTTGAAGAGAATTTTGGAGCGTACTGTGGGAGAGCATCGCGCCGCGTGGGCCGATAAGTTAGATGATGCTCTATAGGCTTTCCGTACTGCTTACAAGACCCCGATCGGTTGTACACCTTATCGTCTTGTGTACGGGAAAGCCTGCCACCTACCCATCGAGCTGGAACATAAGGCACACTGGGCCTTGAAGTGGGCTAACTTCGACATCAACAAAGCCGGTGATCATCGCAAGGTTCAACTCAACGAGCTAAATGAACTAAGGAATGAAGCCTATGAGAACTCGCTGATCTACAAGGAGAAGACCAAGATCATTCATGACGCAAAAATCAAGAACCGAGAGTTCCACGTTGGTGATCAAGTCTTACTTTTTAACTCTCGGTTGAAGATCTTCTCTGGCAAGTTGAAGAGCCGCTGGTCTGGTCCATTCACCGTCGCCAAAGTCTTTCCATATGGGACCATTGAGCTTTCTCAGCCGAATGGGCCCAATTTCAAGGTGAATGGCCAGCGTCTGAAGCTGTACTTTTGTGAGGACATCTCTCATGAGATGATTCCATCCCTCACCACGTTCCCCATGAACTAAAATTGGGTCGAGTCAGGCTCATGACTCGGTGAACAAAAACAAGCGCTTCTCGGGAGGCAACCCGTGTTCTATCCTTTACTGCTTTCATAATAAGTATAGGGGGACCCCCGCATATGTTTGTTGTCTTGTTTCTTGTGCTATGCAGGGATTAAAGATTCAAAGATCCACCTTGATGACTTTTGACGAACCGTGATACCGTGTTTCCATCTTCCCGGTTCTATCCTAAACTGTTGTGATTCAATATTTCATATTCTATATGTTCACATTGAATTCACTTTAGTTGTCCTTTCCTTAGCAAGATTTAAACAAAGTGCACAATGTCCTAAGTGTAGGGGAGTTTACTCCCACATGCTTAAACATTGAGGACAATGTTTATCTCAAGTGTAGGGGGGACTTCTATCGAAGTAAGTGGTCTTTTCCATGAATTTGCCCTCATTTTACCGGAAAATTTGATTTTTCGACATTTTTCAAAAATTTTAATCTATTTTGGCCTAGTTGTATAGTTGTAATTGCCTTTGTTATGTTTCCGTTACTAGAATAAATTTTTAATAAAGTGGTTTTAGATTTTTCTTAGTCGTGAACATTTTGACTCAACCCGAGTTTACTTACCTAAGTTTACTCTAGCTAGTATCCTTAACGTGTTTAAGTCAAGTTTTGCTAGGCTTTTATATAGGGAGCTATAAAACACGAAAGTCTTAACTCTCACGGGTTAAGAACAAGAACTTTTCGCAAGTTCCTATAATTGATCCTAGAGAGTCGTTTATCAAGGGAACTTTAAAATGCGACTTCTAAACTTGGAAAAGTCTAAGAATTTGCAAGATCCTATAGGCGACTCGAAAACCCAAAACTTTGATTTAATAGGCTAAGCATCCACGAGTCTCATTCCTTGAGATTTTAAACTGTGGAGAACGAGAGATGATAGAGTCAATTATAAGTTCGGTATTCTTTCGTGAATTTATGTGAGTTAATTATAAGCCTGTTCTCCCTCCGCTTGTTAATAAATTTATCTGCTAATAAATAAGGTTGTACGATTTAAAAGTTACTTAGCTTCTAGCCCCAGATCGTTTAAAAGTTGCTCGGTACGGATTAGAGTTGATAGCCAAGGCATAACTTATTGAAGCGGGATGCGAAGATTGGCGAGTCCGAAAAGGCCCTAACAAGGCATGAGGGCTACATTTTGTTGCTAAAGATCCAAAAGTGATGTGAAGAATCATTTATCGAAAATCAATATGAAGGATCGAGACACACGACGAAAAGCAAGAACTCCCCAAAAGTCATGGAGAAGTCTATCCGAAAAGACCCTAACAAGGTATGAGGATAAATAGATCCAAGTCCTAAAAGGAGGCGGATCGTTGTATATCAAAGTCCAAAATAAAGATTGGAGAAAAATGAAGAAGTCGTGGTCTAAAGATGAAGAATCTCTCAAAAATTCAAGTGAAGAAATTCCTATTATGAAGAGAAGACCATTATTTCAAGAACGTCTCTCAAAGATTCGAAGTATGAAGTCGCTGCCAAATATCGGTCCGAGAAAGGTCTCAAATCGTGAAGCGAGTTATGCCAAGATATGAACTTTATGAGGTCCCGAGAAGCAGTTTTAAAAGATTTGGTCCTTTAGCTAACTATTGATTAAATCGTTCGCTTTATTTTCGGCCTAAATAATTATCGAAATAAGTCAAACAATGTATTCTCGCGATCATTCAAGACAAAAATAAAATATAAGAGATACACCTAGGAATAAGGGAGTCTAAGTGAGTAATTGGCCCGCATGAGTTCGTGATAGTTTGCTAACTTATAATAACAATGATCTCGTTTTTAAGCTTGGTATGGGGAACGTGAAACTTGAGGATGATAAACGTTCATGGCCGCCAAATCCCAATGTAAGTTTTTAATTTCTTTACTTATTTCTATCTTTTATGTTTAGTATTTAATAAAGGCCAAGGTGGGTTATTTATGATGGAAAATGTAAACCGTGCTTTAAAATTAATGCATTGCATGAGGGCATTGCAATGGTCAAGTGTAGGGGATTTAATAAGTGTGAAAACACTTATCCTTTTACCACTTATTTCCAATAATAACAAGACCAAAACGTGTGATTTATGTCGTAAAAGTCGGAATTATGCGTGGTTTGTGTTTTTATTGTGTTTTAGGACCAAAATATTAAAAAGGAAGAAAACACGGGCTTTCACGGGCTTTTATCGAAGAAAACGGGAAAAGACGAAGTCAAAAGATCAAGAGTGCAAAAAGAACGGAAGTCCAAGGCCTATTCTGAAGATTTATCGAAGAAAAAGTCAAAAGACGGAAGTTTAACGAAGTCGAAGAACTTAAGTCTAATAGAAGAAGAAAATTAAAAGACAAGTTTAAATCCCGAGACGACAAAGACGAAGAATTAAAGTCGAGTCGAGAAAACGTGAAGAAAGCAAGAAAGAAGATGCACCACATGCACTCCTTCCACCTTCCCTATAAATACCCTCCTAATAGTCATTAGGAGGGTAGTTAGATTTTAGTTAATTTTCACTTTTTCTTAGTTTTCTCTAGTTTTAGAGAGAGAAAGTCTTAAACTTTCTCTCACTAAATTTCATCTTTTTCTTAATCTTTCAAGATTAAACACTTTGTATTGCTTATTTTTATTAATCAAAGTTCCATTTTAAGCTTTTATTCCTTAATCTCATTCTACTCTTCTTTGATTTTAGATTGATTTTGGTACGAATATCATAAGATCCGTGTTGTTCTAATGATTTCATGCTTAAAAAGTTAATCTTTTGATCATTTCATAAGTTTTCATTTGATTAAGCTTTAAGACTTTTGTGCTTATTGGCTTATTTTTATGATTAGCTTATTTACTTTATAAAAATCTTCTTTAAAAAGTTTATGTTTTTATTGTTTGATCCAAAAAGTTGATTAATTTCGAGTTGGATAAGTTGAGTTAAGTGCTTATTTGATTCGGTTTTGTTGATTCGATTTAGTTTTGGGAATAAGCTCAATCTAATAGCTTATTTTCTAGCTTGTCACTCGAACCCCTTTCCGATTGGTTTTTCCGACCGTGTACTCCACCCTAACCGATTTCCTTAATTTTTGGAAAGGGTTTTAAAACCCCTTTCCGATTGGCTTTTCCGACAGGATCCCATCTTCACTTTCCGATTGATCCACCTTAATATTCCGATCTGAGTGATTCTGGTCATTCCGATTGCTAATCTTTCCCATATTCCGATTGTGGGCAAGTTTAATATTCCGATTGTAATTGTTTTCCCATCATTCCGATTTGTAGCCTTGTTGAACTTTCCGATTGGTAGCATTTTGTCCACATTCCGATTGCCCCTATTTCGTGGATATTCCGATCAACTCCCGTCCTCCCATATTCCGATCAACCGATCGGAAAACATTCCGATCGGGGCTCCTTTTGGCTTGTTTTGGTGTACTCCGTTCTTACTTTCTTATAGTACTTTTTAACTAAGTTTTTATTTTTAGAAAATTTTCTAAGTGTTAGTTTTATTTAGTGTGCTAGTACTTTCCCATTGTTACCTTTAAGTTTTCAAGTTTTTATGTTTACTCGTCATTTTGATATTAATCTTTCAACTTCCATTTTACTCAACGACACTTTAATTACTTGCTAATAGTTTAAAACAAATCAGCCAAACCATTCTCTTGATTCACCAAAAGACGACTGAGTCGCACTTTAGACCGGTTTTCAATTCGAAAAAGATTCGGACGATAATATTTTCATACCTAGCCAAAAGCGAAGTATTAGCGGTTCTAAACTTGACCTTTTATTATTTGGTACATTAATACATGGAACATACTGATATATCTGAACTTGATTTTTATCGAACCTTATGAAATACTATATGGGATATTTCAGATCCTACACTTGATTTTTATATCAAACTTTGTGCAACACTATGTAGGACAATTTACAGTCCTAAACTATGATTTTACAAAACTATATGAATTCACCAACTTTATGTTGACCGTTTTAAGCATGTTTTTCTCAGGAAATTAAGCTGGATTGTTTGAGCATGGATTGAGCATCATTTAGGAGCATCATAATTATTGGGGGATCTATTTTCACTGGGATACTTGTAACAACTGTATTCAACATTGCAACTGATTTTACTAAAACAATGTTTGTATCAATTGTATTTCAAAATCATGTAATTATGATCAATGCTTTGTATGTCATTTGTTCTGTGATCCACCTACTGACACCCAATTACTATTCCGCTGCAAACCTGATTTAGGGGTGTCACATGACAATCCAATTTACTTGACGTTTTAGAGAAACAGAAACCAACTTTCTCGAAACCAAAGGCGTTATGTAATCCTTTTAAGAGATTTTGAAACGTATAATAAGGTGTGTGCATTATTTTTTAAGAGGTTGCACAAGTCAAAATCTTTTAAAACAAGTTAACGCTATAATAAGGCGTGTGAACTCAAATTGATATGTTGATGTGATCAACAACATAGTTACATTATTGAGAGTAAAAGGTGCACAAGCTCATGCTTTATATAGTTAAAAGATGAACAATTTACATCCAAATATTTAATAAATCCCATCAAATTGGCACAACTTTTTCTAGACTTACCTTTCATAAATGTATCATGTTACTTTGCAACTAGATGAATTTTTTTTAAATATCTATTATTAATATTTCTTTTTTGCGGATTCAGTTTTAACCAGTTGGATCTACCTACATATACCTGTCTAAGGTAGTGTTTGATAAGGACTTATAGAGTCTTAATTAAAAAATAAGAATATGGATTAAGTCATAAGTAGTTTGTTTGTTTTGTGCTTAAAATAAACTAACGACTTTCTGGAAAAAGTCAGCAGGAGGGTGCTTTCTGTATTAAGTCATGACTTATTATCTTTATTTTACATATTTACCCTCTAACTTCCTCACTTAACTAATTTAAAAGGACACAATAGTAAACTTCTATGATTCAGACTTTATATTCAGCACATAAAACAAACAGTCATATATCCGTCTACAAAGAGACAACATATATTTTTACAGACACTTTAAATTTACAGGACTTAATAAAAATACTAGACAAACAGGCCCTAAGGAACATCTGGAGGAGAGATTGGATAATGCTTACAGTTCATTCATCCAATGAAGGATTTGGTTTAAGTTAAAATTTGATAAGTTATGCAAGTTTGTGAGTGTAAATAAAAAATATGAATATCACATGTGTGATAGCTAAAAGCTCAGTTAAACCATATATACTCTACAATTTGAGTTTATATCTTTTATTCTATTACTAAATTTTGTATATTAGTAAAAAATAGTCTTAAAGCTAGCCGCCCATCGGACGGGCCTTGAAGCTAGTTATAAATAAAGATGCTCAACATGGTTTTAACTCAGATAGATGTAAACTGGTAGTAAGTTATTAGTTCACAGTCTAATTTCTAAAACCCCATTTTTAATCATGTTATACATAATTTGTTTTAAGATTGTAAGATGATTTTCACGATTTTTACCCGTGCGTTGCGGTGAAGCTTTTGCGTATGATAGTGTTCTAGGTTTAAGTTTTCCTAAAGTTAGATGAACTTTGCTATGTTAACTATAAACATTAGACGTCACAACAACAAATTCAACACAAGACTAAGGTGGTATTTGTTTCATTAAATATTTCACGTCTGAATCTGACTACCGCCTCTTACTGGTAAGAGGTGGTTATAATGTCTGAATCTGACTGAGAAAATATTCTTTGTTTTTTTATAATTGTCTGAATGGTTTTAATTGTGCATTTTTTAAAATATATATTAAATTGTACGATAAATAAAAAAATTTCATGCATCTTTGAACGTGTATATTTACCTAAAATTTCCAATTTTTAACTTCACAAGTCTCGGTTTACCCTGTGTCAGAACATGTTACGATTATTCTTTCAATTCCTCGTTTCACGAAAATTAGCTCGATTTAATAAAATTATAATTTTTGTTAAGAATCAAATTAAGTCCAATATCCTAATTTTAATACCAAATTTTTTAGCCAAATTGCTAAAGACGAAATTATACTAGTACTAGCCCAAACTCAACCTTGATCCTTATACTAACTTTAATAAAATTAAAAATGATGAACACTTATGACTTAAAAAAGAAAGAAACTGAGTGACACTTTCTTACTTTTTGAAGTCTAACAACACAACACTATGACTAAAATATTATTTTTTTTTGGGTAAAGGGGAATGATTACCCCGGTAAAATATATTTATCACCCAAACTCCGATAAGTACAATGGAATGTGACTGGGTGTCACATTAACCTCAAGCATAAGCTTGAACAACCTATTCGAAAGACATGCCAAACGAATTACACATCAACTACGTGACTAATGACACCAATGGGGAAGAACCACCTAATGGTGCACAAACAAAACAAAAACACAATCATCTAAAAATATACTCCGGAAGATCCCAAACTCGTGCATAAGCCAATCCCTCCTTGGTTCACTTGAAACGACAAGAAAGAAGCTTGAGCCGAACTGCTGAAGAGATACACTCTATAATCTGATTTGACGTCCTCTTCGTACTATGACTAAAATATAAATCTATGTATTTGGCCCAAAAAATGTCAATTGGACTTAGGTCCAAATATGAGTAACTAAAACCTAAACCTAAGTAGTACATACATATCACGCCTCTTTTTTAGAGGAACCAAAAATCTTTTATATGATAAAAGAATTAGATTATTTAAGAATCTTTAATGAAAAATGAAAGTTGTATAAAAAACAATTGAACTGATCAAATGGTTTGATTTTAACATATAAGTACAATCGAACGATGTGATTGATGGAGAAAAGTCAAAATTGAATTCAATTTAGTCAAAATTAAAGATTTAGGTGAAAGATTTTGATGTAAACATACAAAGATATATGTGTCAAATTTGTGAAAATAAACACTCAAAAAGGAGAAAATTAATAAAACTTTAGTGATTGAATTTTAAATAAATTAGATGGATTAAATTATAAACTTATAATTTTCTATATTTTTTATTAACTTTATAAAATAAACAAAATACCTCTTTAAACTTTATACCCTCTAAATTTATATTTTAAAAATACAACATATAGTTATATTAAAAATCAATAAATCACATGATTATAAATATTGAAATAAAAACACAAATTATTGTCTATTTGTATTTTGACACTTAACAAAGTCAAACAATACAATTTACATAAATTACTATTAACATGAATATCAAAATGAGTGCAGAACCTTAGATATCGGTGTAAGATGAAAATAACTAGATGGGATTCTACATATTACAACAACATATGTTTTTTCAAGGTCGTTATATATTACTTAACACATAATGTTTAGAAAATAATAGCTAACATTTCAGTTAAACAAAGTTAAATCCTTTGTGCAACAAATATTTATTCAAAATATTAATTGATATTATCACATAATGAAAAATCAAGTAAAACTCGTGGGTTCATGAGAATCGTAACTATTTGAGTATTAAAATTTTAATATTATTTTATAGAATAATATTAAACATTACAAAATCATGAATTTTATAAATCGTGTACGTGTAAGATTGAAGTAAATAATTTGTTGATTAATAATTAAGATATATAACTATTTAGAATAAAACTATTCGAATTATCTTCACATTCATTTACCTCTTGACCCTTTAAACTCATAAACCCTTACAGCCTTTTAAACCTTTTAAACCATTGAAGAAAAAAGAACACGATGTTTACACTTCTAAATTAGCACTTTTGAGTCAAGATAATTCGAATTGCTCAGCTAACATCGTGTTTTTTTTTCAATGGTTCAAAAGGTTTAAAAGGCTGTAAAGGTTTTGTGAGTTTAAAGGGTGAAGAGGTAAATGAATGTGAATTAAGAGAGAGAGTCAGATTTGATCCCCACCTCCGTCTGCCTGGTCAGATTCAAAAGCAGTTCAGACTTTTTTTTTACAAAAACAAACACACCCTAAAAAGACAATTAGAAAGCTACATTGAAGAACGTTATTGCTTATTAGCCACTTCTCGAACAATTTGAAGAATATAAAAACAAAATATAAACAATCTTGGACCATAAATCCGTAAGTAGAAAACTTAAAGCACAAAGGAAAGCTACATTGAAGAAAGTTATTAAATACATCCTGAACAATGTGGAAAACAGTAAGCAACAAGCCTCTAAGAATCCGAGTTTCAAGAGATCAGCCAGATAAACGAAGATGATGATGATGATGACGACGAACATGGTGAATGTGATCCAATGAAAGTATCTTTCTCAAAAAGAAAATGTGTTTCATGTCAAATTAAAAGAGGTGGCAACGATGATCATAAATTAACGGTAAATGTATTCCAGTTTTGATTAAAAAAAAAAAAAAAAAAACACCATTTCATTTTATATGCAGACTATGTGAAAAGAAAGATTGGTGATAAAATTGACATACCCAAAGAAAGGTTGGGAAACAAAAGATGTGACAGAAATTGTATCAAATTGTTTCACCGCATCGTCTTATGTTGCTCATATTTCTTTGCGTAATTTCATTTGATTGTCGATATTGGCTTTTTTCATAATCTGAACAAACTGTTATGAACATAAAGACTATTCCAAAGCTCCCTACGAGTAACATAAGAGTTAGACGCATTAATGAAGGTACAATCTGATACTTTACGATCAGATTTTAATATGATCTGTGTGTGAATGGCTGGACTCGAGCAAGACAACACAATTGTGTTAAACAAAATTATCATTCCAACCAAGAATTATATGATCCCTTAGGATAGTAGCTTCCATTAGACGCTCGCTTCCATCTAGAACAACTGGAACTTTATCTTAAACTTGAAGTATACAAACATCAATTTCACAAATTAAAAAAGATATATTAAAAAAATGGTTTGAGACATTACCTCTAGTCAAACGCATAAGGGTCACCTGCATATGGATTCAATGATCCTTCCGAAAAAAGATCGCCTATGTTAGCAGGTGTTTGTTGAGTCCCTCCCTTGACTCTCTGTTCAAATTGCATCAAAGTTTTATGAAATACAAAATAATGGTAACTATTTAACACAACTGAACTGGCACAGTAAATTGTTTAAGCGTTTATCATCTATATATCATATATCATCTCCATCTTTTTCCGTTTAATCTTATATAATGAGATCCACACAATGTAAAAGGATAATGAAAGAAATAGATCAGAATGGATGGAGCCGACATGCATAGTTTATCTATCAAAAGGAACAAAAAATACATTTGTATTTCTTGTGTCCTCGTCACTATACTTCAATGCTATTTGCTGCTTCATTTTTGAGATTTTTTATATATTTTAGAATGAAAAGCAAAATAAAAAGGAATGAAACTCTTTCCATGTTAGATGATTTATATTCTTGATAGACACAAGAAATAGAAAGGACTAGGATTGTTAAACAGCTGATAAAAAATAAAAAAACTTACCGTGATAGCCTCTCTAGGGGTAACGGCTTTTGGTGTTCTTCTCTTGTTCTTTTTTGGATCCTTCCAGAAGGTTAAAACAATTTAAATACAGATCAAAGATGGGCACAAATGTTACATCGTTTGCTTCAGAACAGAAATACCATACCTGAAACATGATTGTACTTTTTGTCTTGCGACGCTTTGTGATTGTTCTACCCTCGTTGGATGTTTCAACTTCATATTCATGGTGAGTGACGTGCCATTTTCAAGATAACTCCCAGAATGAGGTAAAAAGAAGTAGCTGAACCACACAGACAACTTAGAACTGTTGATTTAAAAAACATATATAGGCAGCCAAGATACATGTGCATGTGATATCCATATGTATATGTAAACTTGGACATGGATGTAGATATGACTAGATCACCTTTCTACTATGCTTGGGAATGCTGAGGACACCTCCGGGGTTATCCTTCTCTGCTTTCTTCAACATGTTTGATACTGGTACCTGTGTGGCCTTCACGTAAGGCAAATCCTACATTCAATAGATACCGAACAGGTATCATAACAGTACTAAGTATATCGACATGTAGGAACACAGTGGATGAGAAGTTAATTATATATTACCATTTCCCCATCTTCTCTTCCAACCAGAGTGTGGCTGCTTCTTTTGACACCCTCAGGATTTCTCATCTTACTAGCAGCAGCGTAGTTCTGCAAAATGAAAAACTTAATTTGGAAATGCTCATTCTAAGACTGATCTTAGGAGTTGCACATGAAGGCTGCTGGAAGTATAATAGTTGCAGTGTGCAACAATCACATTTATATAATTGGGTTTCTAGTCTTCTGTATCATTTTATGTAATGAAGAGTAAGACACCCATATTCTCAATTTAATGATTTTATTTTTTTGTCCTTTTTGATGTTTGTATGTGTATGTATTAGCAATGTAAAAGGATTTCTATACACTCTTGTCTGTCGACAAACTTAGTTGCATGTACGCTTGGTCTTAGATCTAAGCTTATTAGAGGTGACCATGTTTTTTGGGTAAATGGTCTTAACACAGTACATGTAAAGAGGTGGCAATGTTGTGGAATTGAGTTATGTTTCTCCCAACTTGGGCCACAAAGGAAGTTGTCTTAAAGGGGTACGAGTCAAATTGGTTGAAAGTCTCCCAAAACCTATTTCCAACGTATACAGCTAAAGGTAGCAAACGGTCGAGTCTGATAACAGGTTGTCAGGTCAGAACAGGTTTTTTTATTATTATACATGGTAAAAATTCATAATCTTGTTTTACAGCAGATTTAGAATGTAATAAATATATTGCATGAAAAATGAGTCTCGCAAACCTGCCACCACTTTAGTCCAAACACCCATTTTTTCTTATGACCAAATTGGTCCAGATAGTTCTACGAAATAGGCCACCTGTGTTTGGGTTGGTATTTCTGGCACTACATACCACCTCCTAGATCATAACGTTCAAAGATGGAAATTACTGTTGTAAAAGTAGTACCTAGTAATCATAATTAGTATCATAAACTATTTATAAGATTAAGAAATGGGGAAAAGGTGTATGTTGGTCAACACAACCTGACCTGCATGTTTTAACCAAACCCCATTTTGACCCGTTACCCCACGTAAATGACCCAATGATCTTGCCCATGTATTTCAAAAAAATATATGATTGAAAAGACACAGACCTTTCTTGAGGTCACTTCTTCGTCTTCTTGGGGCTGATCACTCATTACTTTCCATTGCAACTGCAACAAAGCCTTCTGCCTCTCCTCCTGTGACAAATACCATCTCTTTTTAGCAGAAAAACAAGTGGAGATAACCCTTATGATAAGGAAGAACAATAGCTATACATACCTTTTCCTTCTGAAGATTCAGCTCCTCTTCAAGATGCCTACACTCCTCTTCATGTTGAGACCTTAACTCTCTTAACTCAGCTTCACGCTGATTCTCGAGTAACTTTGTTGTCTGATAGAAAAGAAAAAGTTAGCAATTTAAAAGGCATGAATCCCTTCATCATAAATCATACTTCAGTGATGCATAAGGATATGTACCTCTTTAAGTTCATTCTCAGCCCGAAGTTGCATCTTTTTTATTTCTTCGAAATGAATAGATTTTAAATTTGCTTCCTTCTTATCATTCTCCTGACGTATTCTATTAACCTGATAGGAGCATGAAGACAGTTGATTTAAACATGATATTACGGTGTCATTTAGCCATAAGCAAGAAACAAACAAAGCATAGTTTATAATGCCCTCTATCCATCATAAAAACAAACATAATCCCAACAGAAGCAGTAGTCACTAAGTAATTGTTTCAACGAACGCAGGAAAAATTAGAATATGGTATATACAAGCTTTAACTAAATTAGTACACTAACAATAGCCTTTTGAGCTTAATCGATTTACCATACATACCAGAGCAGTGCGTTCTCCTTCTATTTTCATCAATTGCTGCTTTGATTCCTCTTTGCATTCTAAAAGCTTTTGGTCCCATTTCTTTTCCATATCTACGACTGCCTTTTCAGCCTAAGAACAAATATACTCACGTACAATTCAAAAACTAGCATTTCAATTAACAGAAGATATTGAATGCCTAACCTTCTCTTTCTCAAGTTTGATGCATTCCTGTTTCTCCACTTCATACCTCCTTCGAATATCATTAATCGCCTAAAGTAATTTATAGTGAGTTAGCCTCACCATCTGGAGGTTCACACAGTTACATGACAATGGAACTTACCTGATCATTCCTCTGAGATATTTCCTTCAAGTGTCTTGAAAGTTCTAACTGTTTACTTGCTAACATCTGAGTGAATTGCTTCTTAGCTTCTACCACATTACTTTCCGCTTCAGCCAGCAACTTCTGAGCCTATCGATCATTTAATATCACATAATTGTCGTGTATTACAATAAAGTACAGGATAACAGCTTTAGACATGGATAGAAAAGAAAACCTCTGATTTTTGATCTTCTAGCTGTTTCTCTCTTTCCTTGAATTCCGAAACAACCTGCTCCTTTTCCTGAAGTGAGCTATGAAGCTGACTCAGTTGTTTCTCCAGTGAATCTACATGCTCTTCATGCTTCACAATCTCCTTTCGCAGAGTATCTATTTCCTCTTCCTTCCCATGTATCTCTGATTGAAGATTTCTGATACTCTCAGTGGTGGCAGTTTCAGATTCTGAGTGCTTCAACTGAAAGTCTTGCTGCATTTTTAATGATACATAATGATTAGCCATGATATCATCACATCCTTATATATAGTTTAACAATAATAATCCCCCACCATTTGTATCTCTGATAATCTAGAAGCTTCAGATAGAGAATGGATTTTATCCTCCAGCATGATAATCTGGTTATCCATTTCAGCTTTCTTCGAAAGAAGAGTTTCTACTTCAGACTCCAACTTCCGAGCCTTCTCTTCTGCAAGGTGACATTCTTCTGTATGCTGGGCCATTGCAACTTTTTGTTCATTCTGGAGCTCGCTGATCTTAATCTTCAACTCTTGACTGACCGAATGTAAAGAATCCTTTTCTGATGTGGCATCCAAGAGTTGACCATGAAGCGAATCAAAACTCTGCTGTGCCTTTTGTGTTGCAAGCTTTTGTTCCTCTTTTACCAATTCAAAGCAAGAAGAAAATAAAGTATCGAGTTTAGCAAACTTCTCCCAAGAGGATAGACTCTGTTTATCCAAATCTGTCAGCTTAACAGTCAGCATCTTCACAAAATTTTCAAGGCTCAGGATCTCCTTCAATGCTTTGTCTAAATGCTCGGCAAACTTCTTGTTACTGGCTCTAAGATCAGCATTTACTTTCTCCTTCTTTTCACTCAAGTCTTTCATGTCCTTTAGCCTGCCGTCCTTTGATATTAGCTCAAGTTCCAAGTTGCTTAATTTAGAGTTCAAACTCTCCATGGTCGATTCATGACAAGCAACAGTTTCTTCAAAGTTCTTGACAAGACTATCTGCAATATATTATTAAATTTAGATGGCACCATCAGAAATCTTTTATGTATTTGTCACCAACAGAAATAGAAATCCACATAAATTACAATTAAACTGTATTTGATTTTTAAGAATTGAGAAGAAAGAGAACTACATATGTAGGGTTACTAAGAAAAACTTAATTACTTTCGAATCAGCAAGCTCTTTTGGAAACCAATATACATATATCGTCCAATGGAGCATATAAACAGGTCACAAAAGTGAATCCAGAATGCCAATGAAGCAAACATTAAACAGTGAGCCTGGGTAGTTTTATGTACTTTCCTCAATGCCTTGAAGGTGAGCACACATCATGTTTCTTGGGCATGTCAATGTATCAAAACTCTAAGCACTTTCTGGTGAGGATGCCTTACTAAAGTTCTACCAAACATGTACATTTTATATTGTCTCCTAAAATTCCAAGTATAGATTCAATCTGTAACAAGTGGAATGACAGGACATATTTGTAGACCCTATAATTAAAGTAAGCAATACCTTTTTCATTGATGAGATTTAGAACTTTGCAGTGTTCTTCTCTAAGTTGTCTATCTGCATTTTCCTTGTCAACACCAAGTTCCATCAATTCTTTGTCACCTGCAAGCAATATTCCACACATTCAAGAATTAAACCAGATTCCGAAAAATACAGACCGTATTGGTTACCTATATGATGAACCTTATATCACGAAGATTTAACTTACGATTTCTGATCGTTTCTTCTGATGATTCCACCCTTAGAGACAAAGACTTCATTAGTGCATGCAGATTGTCAAGATCTGCTGATGTTTCAGATAGCTTATTTGCAAAAAAGGATTTGTCATTCTCAGCTGTAGAAGCAGAACCATGATCAGTATGTACATGGTTACCTCATTATGTAGGAGTCAGGGGATCAATAATAAACCTCTTACCATCCTGAACCTGATAAGCTAGAGTTTGTAAGGTTTCAGTAAGTTGATCACATATGTTCTGTGTATCTGCGAATTTTGACTCTAGTCCTGTCAAAAGGTTCTTGTCTTCTTTATGCTTCACTTTAAGCTTTGCATTTTCGTTATAGGCATTCTGCAATTTCTCTTCCAGTGCACGAATCTGCTCTGTTAGCTTCAGCAGTTTCAAATTCTGCATCCATAGCAAGAAAAAAACTATTAAGAATAGGTCTCACATTCAATATACCAACGTAAGCACACACATGCTCAAACAGTTATCATTTAGAAGTGTGCATTTGCACAGCAATTGCCAAGGCTATTGTGCCTGTAAAGAAAATTGCCACAGCAATTGCCACGGCAATTTTGCCTGTAAAGAAAATTTCAAGTACTGTTCCAGAATACAAAGAATGTTTTAAACTTTCTTAGCTGCTGCCTACAGAGCGATTCACGCAGAAACAAACAAAAAGTCTTTTTTTAAGACAAAAAAAACAACAGTAACAGTTTCTAGACTGTCTAACAAGAAATTCAATTTGGAAGTTCTATTCAAGGTGTTTTTTTGGCCAGCTATGTTCTACTTTACGCTCTACACTACTCTTGTATCTAGAGCATACTCAATTAAAACTTATATCTTCAATCTGCATATTTGCGTTGTCTTTTAATAAAATTCCATCTATTGAACTATGTATTTTTTTTAAAAAGAAACAAACTACCAGCGGACTCTAACTATGGGACATCTCGAGTAATATGTAACTACACATACAAAGTGACTCAAAACAATTATCAGGTAGAGTCTCTTAGTTAGCTTCTACACTTTTCCATATTATACGTGCACTTACTTACATAGAACATAACATCATACTAGAATATATATACACACGGCATTGTATTGAAAATTACTTAAAGGTATAAAGAAATCGGGCAGAAGAGCCTGTTATGATCCCACATCGGCCATGTATGGGAATGGTTGATGGTTTATAATGACCAGGTGTCCCCTCCTCAAACAAGCTAGCTTTTTGAGTGAGTTCTACACTTGGGACTTATGAACCGATTACGAGCCTAGTATGGGATAGGTTCGTATCAATTGGTATCAGAGCTAGCCCTACCTTACGAGGTTCCAACACTCGGAGTGGTGGCCTATGGAGTGGTGGCTTGGACCCAAAGGGGGTGCCAACCGTGACCAACATAGCCGTGACCAACGAGGACGTTGGTTCTTCAAAGGGTGGGGTAATGTTATGATCCCACATCGGCCATGTATGGGAATGGTTGATGGTTTATAATGACCAGGTGTCCCCTCCTCAAACAAGCTAGCTTTTTGAGTGAGTTCTACACTTGGGACTTATGAACCGATTACGAGCCTAGTATGGGATAGGTTCGTATCAGAGCCTTGACAGATAGACAAACAAGCAAGAACACTATCTACATTATCTAACAAGAAATTCAGTTTCGAAGTTCCAGTCACGGTGTTTTAGCCAACCATGTTCTGCAATATGTTTTAGACTAATCTTGTACCTTGAGCATATTCCATACACACTTATAACTTCTATTCTGTATATTTATATTACCCTTTTAAAGTTCTATTTGTTGAGCGTTTTCTCAAATAACAAATAACACACATACACCCATCACAAATGCATATATTTTATACTAAGCTTCAGTATTCTACTACGACCTCAACATCCCTAACAATAATCAACTATCTACTCCTCCAACTGGACTAACTACAGAGCTGTTCGAGTTTTAAGTAACTACAAATAAACTATAATTCGATATAATTATCAGGTAGAGTCACTTGGTTTTGCCCTTATGTTTCCATACATAGACTATCTAACATGACATTTAGTTTCACAATTCTAAGCTTTAAACAAGTTATTTCCTGCTATGCTGTGTCCTATGTAGACCACTCTGCCTGCATACTTTATATCTTCTCCCCTATATAGTCATGTTATGATTTCAAAAATTCTTTTTGTAAGGAAATTTCTCAAAGGACACAGAATATACAGACATACATACATTCAGGCATACATATGCCCACACTACTACGCTTTAGTAATTTACTTCAACCTACAACATTCCTAAAAATAAAACAATCAACCATCCACTCATCCAACTAGACTCCAGCTCCCGAACAGCTCGAGTCATAATTAACTACAAATACACTTGAACTCGATACGCTTATCAAGTAGGATCTTTTAGTTTGCTTCTACGTGTTTCCATATCTACACTATCTAACAAGATATTCAGCTCGCCATTCCAAGTTTTAGGCCAGTTCTTTCCTGCTTTAGGCTCGATACACTACTTTTGTATCTAAAGCCATTCCCTGTATATTTATATCTTATCCCCTGTATATTGACGTTATGTTCTGAAAACATTCTCTTAGCTAACTTATTCCTCAAAATGCACAAATCTACACGCATAAATACATTCAGACAGACATATGCCCACACTGCTATGCTTTAGTAATCTACTTCAACCTACATCATTCCTAAATATAAAACAATCAACCATCCACTCATTCAACTAGGCTCTAACTACCGAACAGCTCCAGTAATAATATGTAACTACAAATACACTTGAGCTCGATACGCTTATCAGCTAGGATCTCTTAGTTTGCTTCTACAAGTTTCCTTATCTACTCTAACAAGATATTCAGTTTCGCCATTCCAAGTTTTAGGCCAGTTCTTTCCTGCTTCAGGCTCTATACACTACTTTTGTATCTAAAGCATATTCCCTTTCTCCCCTATATATTGACGTTATGTATTGAAAACATTGTTTTAATTAAGTTATTTCTCAAAAGACACAGATCTCACAGGCATACATACATCCAGGCATACATATGCACACACTACTATTCTTTAGTAATCTACTTCAACCTACATCATTCCTAAAAGTAAAAACAATCAACCATCCACTCATCCAACTGGACTCTAACTACCTAACAGCACGAGTAATTATATGTAACTACAAATACACTTGAGTTAAATATAATTATCAGGTAGAGTCTCTTGGTTTTCTTCTACAAGTTTCTATATCTAGACAATCTAGCAACACATTCAGTTTCAGAATTCCAAGTTTTAAGCCAGTTATTTCCAGCTTTAGGCTCTGTACACTACTGTACTATCTAAAGCATACTTCCTGCTACTCGTATCTTCTCCCCTATATATTAATGTTACAGTTTGACAACATTCTTTTTGTTAAGCAAATTTTTAAAGGACAAGGATCCTACACGCACACATACATATGCCAACTCTACTACGCTTTAGTATTCTACTACGACCTTCAACATCCTAAAATAACAAACGATCACTCATCCAGCTGGACTCTAACTACAGAACATCTCGAGAAATTTATAACTATAAATGCACAGTAACTTAATACAGCTATCAACTAGAGCGTCTTGTTTCGCCTCTACACGTTTCCATATTATACAACCAATTACATACAAATAGCAGAACATAATGACTACAATATACCTAAAAAAAAGTGTATCTACAGCACATAAATAGGCAACGTTACAACTAAAACTACAACTAGGTCATCACACAGATAGATTGTCTCGGTTTGCCTCTACATGTTCTCATATTTACAGTATACTTATAGATTCGCATCTACAGCAATCAAAACATACTTACACATCTAAATTTATCTTAACAAACGTAAACGCATAGACACGATAAAAATAAGTTCGTCATATACCGCCACTTCCAGATCTGTTTTCGCCAAAGCTTGCTCTTTCACCAATTTATCTACAAATCACACACAACACATATTAACATCAACAATAACTAATTCATCATAACTAAAACACTAAAATCAATCGGAATCAACTATAACCTGCAGTGAGCATCAAACTAGCGAAACTTCCGGACGAATTCGAATACGCCGAAGCCACAGGTTGCCGTGCCGATGAGAACTGCAACGCTTTCGCACCGCCGGTAGTCGAAGCCGATCCTAACGTTGACTTAAACTGATCGAGGCTTCTCAGTCCTGATAAACCTACTAGTTTACTCATTTCTTCAGATCGGAATAATTCACCGGTGAATGATTAGGTTATATCACCGGACCTCCGGTGATCGGGAATGTAACTGAATTGTACGGATGAATGAAGGTGTGAGTGGTTGGTGGAGAGGTTGTTAGATATTTGTGTGTGTGAGGAAATTGGGGAAAATGAATTAGCGCGAACAAATTTGTTTGGGTTTGGTATTTATATAGGTGGGAAATGAAGGCGGTGATGTGGTTAAGTGGTGAAGACCGAAGAGTCACGCGCTCAAATTTTTTTGTTTTAACATTAATTTCATGGAGTTAAGTTGAACAAAACAAATTATATCGAACAGAAAAAAGCAAAAATCAAAATCAATTTATCAAACCAAATACATGAGGTAACAAGTTGAGCCAAACCAAGACATACACCATAACGATTATGACACCGAACAGCAACACAAATGGGTGAGGGGATTCACCAATATGAGCTTTTAGTGAACACAACCATCTGAAAGTATAGCTTGGAGCAAAAGTACACAAAATACAAAAAATACATACATAAAATATAAAACCTAATATCTCTAAACAAGCCAAACCTAAGCCAAACAAATCTAAATCTAAATCCCAAAGCAACAGCAAGCCATCCACGGTGTGGAATAGATCTGAGGTGAAGACGAACAAACCATAGCAATAAGACATCGCGGAAGTGACAGATCTATAGATCTATAGGCAATGAGCTTTTTATTGTGGGAGGTATGAGATAAGCAAACATTTATAAAGAAAGAAATATACAAAAATAAAGAAGATCTAAACGATCAGTCGAAGCCGACCGTCGAAGAAAATGATTAGTTTAGGTTGGGGCGGAGAGTTCATGCATGTGCTAAGCGTAAGGTGTGAACAATATTTGTAAGTAGTAATAATAGTCTTTTAATAATAATAACTTTTGAGGGTAAACTGCAAAAAACGTCCCTAAACTTTCCCATTTTCGTAAATTTGTCACTGAGTCCAAACTACACGCAATTTTGCCACTGAACTTCAATTTCTCGTGCATTTTTACCCCTGAGTTGACGATTTTTACTTTTGGCCATTTTCCTCCGTTAACTCCCACACGTTCCTGGCACGTGAGGGTATATTCGTCAATTCCCGTGCCACCAATTGCTTCCACCTTTCATTAGATGCAAAAAAACATCCTTGAATACATTTCCCACCCGAAACTTATACGTTACCACTCTTCCACCTTTACCTTCGGGCAAAAAACGTCCCTGAAACATTAGTAAACCTTTCGCCCACGTCATTATTACACTGACATGTTTTCTTCGAGGACGTTATTTGCACGAATGTAAACTTTTCATCATCTTCATTACGACACTATATTAGCTTCAAACGCAGGCACACACACAGAAAACTTTCCATCTTCTTCATAACAAACGGATCGACTTGTTAAAATAGTTGGTATGTCTGGGTCATTTCACCTTGGTGTGAGATGATGGTAGCCTCTTACCAATCAGAGATTGACGAGGACATATGACAGGCAAGAGAGTTGATGAATAACTATCAACGGCTGACCAAACGGGTCATGCGTAGGGGGAGTTGATGCTTGAGCTCCAAAATGGTGATCCTTCTAGATGTGCTAGGGAAAATATCACAAAGCTCAAGGCACTCCAAAATGTCGACATGCGCAAGGCAAGGATGTTGATGAAAATGGTTACCCATATTGTTGGGAATTATTTGTAAAGTACCAAGTACCGTTAGTACAAGTACAAGTACTGTTAGTTTTGGCAAGTACCGTTAGTGTTAAAGCGGTACATAGCAAGTACTATTAGTTATAATGTAAGTACTGCTATATTGATTAGGACGAATATATCTTTAGAAAATATATGTCATAGTTATAGTTAGAGTATATCTTAGGTGATATACTTAATAGTTTAGAATATTGATAATATATCGTATGTGATATCCTTATCAATTTATCATAATATAATATTCTAAGGTTTCTAGGGTTCCTTACACTATAAAATGAACATAGGTATGATGAGTTTATTGTACCTCATTAAAAAGTCGATTAATAGAAGATCGAATAGTTAAAAGTAATTTTGTTCTTCTTTGCTTTATAAGTTAGATTCCATATAACTTATTTGGTTGAGTAAGAGTTCTCAAGTGCTCTAGTTTGTTTATAAGCTATTATACAAATTCTTAACAGAATATAATCCATTCAAAGGGATCAACAAGTGGTATCAGAGCTTGTTGAGAAACTCTGAATAAGAAGAACACAACCGTAAATCTCCACTCACACAAATTCAGTGTCTCAAGCCGGTGATAATCCTCACTTGGAAGAAATTTCAATTCCTGATCCCATACCATAGGGACAACCTCAAATCGTGCATCCTGCACCTGCAAATCCACCTGCACAAGGTGCACAAGCTACAGATGTTGTAGTTACTCATACAACTACACCTTCTTCCCATACTCTTTTTGCTATGAAACTCCCTGTTCTCAATAGTGATAACTATGAGACATGGGCAATGCAGATGGAACATTACTTGAATAACACATATCACACTCTATGGGAGGTCATCAAGAATGAGAATACTCCTAAGAAGTTGTATTGGTTACCTGATGGTACATGTTATGCTTTACCTGTTGTCACTGTTGAAGAGGTACAAGCAGAGATCAGAGAAAGAAAGGCCAGAACTGCTTTAGCTATGGCACTTTCAGAAGACATTCTACCTAGCTTTCATCACTTAAGGATGCAAAGGCTATGTAGGCAGCTATCAAGCTTAGATTTGGAGGCAATGACAAATCCAAGAAGATGAAAAAGATTGTTTTGAAACAAGAATTTGATAACTTCTCAATTTCTAGTACAGAAGGAATCCATAGTGGTTATGGAAGGTTCAGTAAATTGCTCATTCAATTAGCAGTTCATGGACAAGTAATTCCTCATAAAGAAGCTAATCTAAAATTCCGGTGAAGTGTTCCACAACAGTGGAAAGCAATGGCCTTGCACTTCATCACAAGGGATGATCTGGATTCAACTCCTTTTGATCATCTCTATAACAATCGTAGAGTTTATGAGATGGATGTTAAAGGCATTGAAGTAACCAAAGCAGCAGTAGCACCACCAAAGTCTAACATGGATTTTCTGTCAAAAGGAAGCCGCGGTCTTTACTCTCAAAATACCGTTGGTGGATCAAGTAGCGGTACTTACTTCCAAAATACCGCTAGTGGATCAAGTAGCGGTACTTACTTCCAAAATACCGCTGGAGGACTAACTAGCAGTACTTATTCTCAAGGTACTGAAGGCAGTCCATTAACGTGTCAGAATTCACAAGGAAGATCTTCATCACTGTTTAGTGACAATGATGCCTTCTCATTCTTTGCTGGACAAGACAATAGACCAAGGTTGACCCTCAATGACAAATGGATGATGTTGACATTGAAGAGATGGATCTCAAATGGTAAGCTGCTATGGTCTCTGTTGGATCCAGTAGACTCTACAAAAGGACTAGAAGGAAGATGAATGTTGATCCTAATGAACCATTAGGATATGACAAATCCAAAGTTGAGTGCTACAACTGTGCAAAGAATGGACACTTTGCAAGGGAGTGCAATATGGATAAGGCTGAAGGAAGCAGTCAGAAGTCCAAGAACAGCTATAGAACCAATCCAAGAGTCTTTGAAAGCTTTCCTAAAGGATATAGCAGAAGTCCCAAAGGAACTAAAGCATTGGTTACAGTAGAGGGAGTGGTTAACTGAAGAGGAAGAAGAAGAAGAGCTTGTTTTGATGGCTCTCTCTCATGAAGATACTGAGGTACATCCTTGTTCTAAAGATTGTGTTCTTAAGTTTAATAGTCTAAAAGTAGAACTTGATGAAAAATATCAAAAAGTAAACACATGTATTGTAGAAGCAAATGCTTTTAAACAAGGTGTTTCTAAGTTAGAAGCAAATATAGTTTTGTATAAAAAGGGTCAACAAAACTATGAAGAGAAAATTAGAATTTCAACTCTTCAAATGAGAGAAAAAGATGCGGCTATCAAAACTTTTGAAAAACAACTTATGAAAATAACAACAGAAAATGAAGTTTTAAAAGCTAGTCTTTTTAATGAAAGGGAAGTGATTAATCAATGGCAAAAATCCTCAAAAGGAATGGAAAATCTATGGCAAAAATCCTCAAAAGGAATGGATAAGCTGATTAATTCACAAATGGGGTATTATGATAAAACATGCCTAGGATATATGGAGGACCAACCTGTATAACGCTAACTGACAAGGACTTATCAAAGGGGATTTTTGATAGTTCTAATGAGTCAGTTGATACTTCTGAAAATGATAGGTATGCTGAAGGAATGAAGGCAGTTCCTCCACCTTTATCAGGAATTTTCATGTCCCCCAATAATGATATAGGCATAGAGTTAGATGAGTCAAAAGCTGTTGTAAGTGTAATGACTTAGAGTCAAACTCTAGTACCTTGACCCAAGATAAGCTTGTTGTGACCAAAAACATTATTTATCCACCTTTGATGAGCACCTTTGTGCCTGAAGGACATGTGCGTACAACTAGTTCTGCTCCCAAGCAGGTGAAATCTTCTGGTAAGGTATTGGATAACAGTACAAAACATCATGATAATACCAAGAGGGGTGGGCTAGGTTTTAAGAACACTAAGTCAAAACAACCTTTTGGGTCTTCTTTGAGAAGAAAAGGATGTTATGTTTATGGTAGTGTAAATCACTTTATTAAAGATTGCACTTTACATGAAGATAAAATTGCAAAGTTAAAGGCTGCACAAAAGGTCACAAAGAACGGTAATGAGAAAAATGCACAGGCTGTAAGGCAATTGGTAACTAAAGATGACAAACCTAAGTTTGATCATACTAAAAGGGTAATTAAGCCTAATAGGATCAATAAGGACAGTCACCCTTTCACAACCAAGGACTTTGTTCTAAGATCAGTACTTATGAAACAAGGTCTAGTACCTTTGAAGTCTAGCAAGCCAATTACCGGCAAGCCTAGAACTGCAGGTACTACTAGACCAAAAGCAAATATTGTTGGTCAAAAGTCAAACAAACCATTGTACCATAAATCTTCTAGGGATTTATTTGATCTTGTAAGAACACCTAGAAGTAAGCCTCGAAACAACCAGTGCAAATGTGGGTTCCTAAAGGACAAACATCATGTGTTCAACCTAGTACTGCTAAAGCAGTACTTAAGTCAAAGAAGCCTAAGCATATAAAGTCACCTTATGTTTTTGATTATATAACTGGAACCATGAAATGTAAGAGTGTGTGTAGTCTTACTGGAAAACCTACTTATCAAACTCTTAAGTATGTAGGTCCCATAAGATCCGAGCCAATGTGGCTTGGGTCCCTATTATAAAAACTAATGAGTTTTGTTTATGTGTAGGGGCATCTAATTGATGAATTGAAAGACAAAGGTATTGTAGATAGTGGATGTTCAAGACACATGACAGGGAACAAAGATTTCCTTGCTGAATTTGAAGAATTCAGAGGTGGACCAGTAGCCTTTGGTGGAAGTAAAGGAAGAATTACTAGAAAAGGAAAAATCAACACAGGAAAGTTGGAATTTGAAGATGTGTTCTTTCTAAAAGATTTGAATGAGTTCAATCTCTTCTCTGTATCACAGATGTGTGATAAAAAGAACAAGGTGCTCTTTACAGACACGGGCTGCTTGGTGCTCTCCAAAGACTTTGAGATGCCAAAGGAATCTCAAGTACTGCTTAAGGTACCCAGGCAAGAAAATATGTACACCTTCAATCTTCATATTATTACTCCAACATGTGGCATTACATGTTTGTTAGCTAAATCTTCTAATGATGAGTCTAATTTATGGCATTGGAGGTTAGGTCATGTGAATTTTAAGAACCTAAATAAATTGGTTAATGGAAATTTGGTTAGAGGGTTACCTAACAAATATTTTCAAAATGATCTCACATGTACTGCTTGTCAAAAAGGTAAGCAACATAGAGCCTCTTGTAAGACCAAGACTGTCAATTCTGTGACTAAACCTTTGCAACTCTTACATATGGATTTGTTTGGTCTAGTTTCTATTAGGAGTATTAGTCACAAGACCTTTTGCCTAGTTATAACTAATGATTTTAGTAGATTCAGTTGGGTTTTCTTTTTAGCACACAAGAATGAAACCAATGAATTACTTAAGGACTTTGTCACTTTAGTTGAAAAATAGTTCACTAAACAAGTCTTGGTCATTAGGACAGATAATGGGACAGAATTTAAGAATGCTGAATTTGATGAATTTTGTAGGTCTAAAGGTATCAAGAGACAATTAGCAATCCTAGAACTCCACAACAAAATGGAGTGGCTGAAAGGAAAAATAGGACACTAATTGAGGTTGCTAGGACTATGCTAGTTGATTCCCTTTTGCCAAACACCTTTTGGGCAGAAGCAATCAACACTGCATGTTATGTGCTTAATAGAGTTTTAGTGACCAAGCCTCAAAACAAAACACCTTATGAACTTTTGACTGGTGTTAAGCCAACCATAAGTCATTTGAAACCTTTTGGGTGTCATGTGTCTATTTTAAATACTCTTGATCAGTTGGAGAAGTTTGATGGAAAATTTGATTCAGGATATCTAGTAGGATATTCTTTGCAAAGTAAAGCATATAGGGTTTATAATTTGGCATCTAGAAAAGTTGAAAATTCCCATATCAATTTCTTAGAGAATAAGCCCAATGTCCCAGGAATAGGTTATACTTGGATGTTTGATTTGGATTATCTAACTAACTTCATGGATTACTATTCTGTGCAAAAGGATTTTCAAACTAATAATGCATGTAAAGAGACTGGTACAACAACTTTAGGTACTCAGGAAGGACCTTCTTCATCAGACTCTCAAGATGACGATGTTCATATTTATGTACCCAGTATGCCTACTGTCTCTCCTATGGTTTCCAGCCCCCAACAGAAGCAACCAGTGCCATCCAATGATGATCAAGCCTCACAAGAACTTCAGAGGCTTTAAGATCAAGAGAAGAATGCTACAGCTAATAATAAGCATTCAAGAGAAGAATCTTTAGAATCACAACACTCAGCAGTACATATTCAACCTAGTGGTACTTCATCTGTAAGTACTGCTAAGCCAAGTTCTGCAAAGTCTGTTGATTCATTAGAAGATGTTCTACAAGCAATGGACAAACAAGATGCCTATACTAGTACAAATGAAGGAATCTTCTACAAAGCTTCCTATGATGAGCAGGGTGCAATAACTGATTTCAATAATTTGGAAACTAAAATACCAGTCACTTCTATTCACACTCATAAATGTGAGACCCCCAGAATCTGACATGGAACAACTATGCAACAAGGGGGTAACACGTCATGGTACAAGAAACAATGAATTTTAGTTGACATAAAGCTGACGTAATAAAAACATATACAATCAGAGTTTAAAACATAGGTCTCAGAGTTTTATATGCGAAAAAATATATTATTTGATCACGATTTATAACAATAAGTTGCCCAAAAGATAGAATAAACTTTTGACAGTTTTTACTAAAACCAATCTTTTAAAAGCACCACAGAAATCTCCAAGTTGCGATAATATCCTTCGGGCTCCCATCCAAGCAAAGCTAAGTAATAATACCTGAGATTAAACATGTAAAATCGTCAACATAAAGTTGAGTGATATTCATAGGTTTAGCAGTAAAGGTGTGGAACACAATAGAATTTGTAAAACAAGTAATGGGGGGGGGGGGGAATAACTATGTACATTGTCCATAGTCACGGTGCATATTATTGCTATTTAGATCATGAACCGAAGCTTAACTCAATGTAAGTTCCTCTAGAGAGTATTCAGCCTAAATACTCAAGTATAAACGAATATTAGTGTGTCAGGGTACTTGAGACGGGGATAGTCAATCCCGATGGATCCACCCACAACATTCGCGCTTAGCGCAAAGTATACGGGACAATTAGCGGTTCATGAACGGGAGAGGAAACTCAAGGCTAACGTCTAAAAGTAATAATATCATTGAATTCATCTGGAAAGCATACACGTTCTGGATAGCATACAAGTTCTGGATAGCATACAGTTTTTAAATGGTTGCGTTCCACCATGTAAAATCTCACCCCGTGTTTAGAAACCATGTACAAGTAAAAAGGGGCTATGAGCTCACCTTAGCCATGAGGTAAGTGAATCACGGTACTCAGAAGCTGAGTAGAAACGGTAGTGGTAAGACGATCACCGATGATATGGATGCCCGGGAAACATGAAAGCCGCAACCTATCAAAATAAGGCGCGCGTTAAGACTCGAACTCAGTATCGATATGTACCAAGTATAACATGACTTTAAATATTTTCAAATATTCATACTTCAAAATCAGTGACACGAACCAAATGAATCCATATTAATCCATTTATCCAACACTACCCGTTTAAACACTTGCACACTTGAAATTGACCCGTCATAAGACGCCAAGTCAACGCAAGTCAAACTATCCCTTTACCTTACTCGGACCAGTAGCTAAGTCATTTATATAATTACTAAACACTTGAGTAAGTCACCATGTCCGATAGTGAATACTCAACTCACGCACTCAAGCATTGAACTATGTGTCCAAAATACCAATCAGCAAGTACACTCCGAATGTACACACCGATCTAACCTATCTAGACTTGTTCGATTTAGATGAAAATTGGTGTCAAGGTCACTTATAACCTGTATAAGACCTCACCAAAGTTTGAGCTAAAGTTCACACTTTAAAATCCATCAGCTCGACACTTTACTCGACTCCAAATTTGGGCCAGATTGTATACTTGTTTTATAAAACTGTTCATACCGTTTTAGAAGTACTAACTTGACAATCCGCCTTTTAAAACCACTACTAGAATCATCAAATTAAGTTTATAGACTTTGAAAACCAGTAGTAACCATCATCTAAACAAGCCTAAAGTCCCCGAGAGTCTACCCAAAATCAGCCACAATTTCGGATTGTGCCGATTTCCATCTCCCGGTACACGAATACTAAAACTAGCATAACTTTTTATCCGTAATGGGTTAGACGCTCTATCTTATACCAAAACGAGCGTCTCGGAAAACTTTACAACTAAATCAAATAATCTCAGCCTATCTCCAAACATAAACCCACGAAAAATCTGTTCTAGACCTGCTGTCCAAAATACATTTTTAGAAAATCATAACAAATCAATTTTCCAACCACAACTAATCATTCCCATACCTATAGAATCACCCTACTATCATACCCACCAACCAACACTCCTAAAACATTTGCATGCATCAAAAACAAAAATCAAAAACCAAAAACTCAAATTTTTAAACATCAAAACATAAAAATCTAGTCATGATCATCATATATATGATGATAAAAAAACATCCCAACCATAGAATTACAAAAACATGAAAAGTGGTTGCATGTATAATATTTTTATACCATTAGATGCATATTTGAAAATCAAGATGTGGTCTTTTTTTAGTAAAAAATCAAGATAAAAGTTGATGATTTTGGGGGTTTTGTGGTGGAGGTGTGGCGGCAAAAGGGTGGAGGAAGGAGAGAGTTGGTGAATTTATGTATAAATGATTTGTATGTGTGTGTTTTTGGTTAAAATTTGCTTTATATATGATGGTAGTGGAGGGACTAGTTTTGTCAAATTTGAAACTTGTGGACTTAAAATTAATTTACTAGTTTAAAGGGTAGAAAATGACTATTAATAAATCTTGAAAATGTTTACGGGGCGCGGGTTTCGTAAAAATACTTTTCAAAAGTTAAAATGCATCATAAATATGGTTATATGATTTCCCGATACGACTTAATACGTAATTAAAACGAAATCGTCAAAAATATTAATTATCGAAACAATCGATAATAAAATGTAAAATTTGGGCATCCGTCGGTATCACGATCACTAGGAATTCTCGTTGTACATTGATTTTGAGTAAACTCGTTGTAAAACGCACGCGGGTGATTTTAAATAAAAAACTTTGATTTAACTAATTATGGAAAAATAAAGTAAGAATTTTATAATTCCAGATAAAGTATTTATCAATGATCAGAAAATACTTGAAAAGTATCATTTATTAAAATTATCATGATCTCAGGATTTACATATAAGAATACAAGAAAACGTAATACGTTGGAGAAATTCAGGAACACGAATAAAAAGAATAAAATAATGCTGGGAAAGTACGGGTTCTCACAATAAAGTCAATAACAACCATCCTATCATTGAAGACCCAAAGTCTGTTGGGCAAACTAGAAGACAGCTTCAATCCAGTACTGAAACTCATGCACATGTGAGCTATGTGAAACAACAACAGAGAACTAATCATAAAGATATTCAACATTGTTTGTTTGCTTGTTTCTTATCACAAGTAGAGCCTAAGAATATTTCTCAAGCTCTTGATGAAGAAAGTTGGGTAGATGCCATGCAAGAAGAATTAATGCAATTTAAACTACAAAATGTTTGGATTCTTGTGGATCTTCCTTCTGGAAAAAGAGTTATTGGTACTAGATGGGTTTTCAGGAATAAAAAGGATGAGAGAAGTGTTGTTGTGAGGAACAAGGCTAGGCTTGTTGCTCAAGGCTATAGACAGGAAGAAGGGATAGACTATGATGAGGTTTTTGCACCAGTGCAAGGATATAAGCCATTAGGTTATTTTTTGCCTTTGCATCATACATGGGTTATGAGGGTGGTAAAGAAAGTATTACTTTATTTAAAAGTTTATTTTCACAACAATGGAAATTACTTTTTCATGCTATAATTCACTATTTAAGCTCAAAAAGTACATCTTTTGATCAAATCCCTGCTGCTTTGGCATCAGCTGGTATTTGTCTAGCAAACAACAGAGTTTTTAACTTTTTAAGATTAAGTTTTGAAGGCATGACTACGAATTTGGAAGGGTCTAAGAAGTTTTTAATGTATCCAAGGTTCATTCAAGCTTTAGTTAATGACCAAATCCCAAACCTACCAGAATTAAAAAATACATGGGATGTCCCCTCTTTCACCAAGAGAACCTTTTCTTTCTTGACAAAGAATGGTAGCTCTTTTTAAGGGACAGTAACACCATTATTTGCTAGTATGTTAGCCCAACTAGCTAATTAATACTGAGTTTTTGTATCAATTAAAGTTCGTTTTCTCGGTATCTCTTCGAATTGATCTCGGGTTAATTGTGCGACTCAGTTGTTCTTGGTGAATCAAATGAAAGAGTTGTCATTGTCTAAAACTAATTTAAAAATAAAGACTTGGAACAATTAAAAATAAAGTAAGGAAACAATTATAAAAGATTAAAACTTAACGGAAAATAAATGACGAGAAATTAAAGGCAATAAAAGTAAATAACTCAAATTAAAACTTAAATAGAAAGGAAAGCGAGTAAAAGTGCAAGTAAAGAAAATGGCGGGAAAAATAAAGTTTAAAACTTAAAACTAAAAACTCTATTCGGAATAAAATAAATATTCCGAATAAGGAATAAAATGTGCTCTATACGGAATAAAAATGGAAAACACTCTACTCGGAATAAAAACACTATGCGGAAAAAGTACCCTATTCGGAATAATAAAATAAATGCTTATGCGGAATAATCTGAACAAGACTCTTATGCGGAATAATCTGAACATGACTCTTATGCGGAATAATATGAACATTCCGAATAGGGTCTCCTATGCGGAATATTAAGATATTCCGAATAGGGTTTCCTATGCGGAATATTTAGATATTCCGAATAGGGAAATAAGAAATCAGACCATTCGGAATAACCAATATTATTCCGAATAAGGGACAAAATTAGCAGCTATTCGGAATATTTCTGGGCTGGAGATCAGAAGGCAGAAACTTGAAGAACAGTAGATGAACTAGAACACGAATTTGATCACATCTAACCAAAACAAACCAAAAGTTTAAATCTAAACAACCAATAAACATCAACTAACAATAATCAATCAAAACAAATTATTAAAACTAACAAACAAAACCAAATCAATCAAAACCCACTTGATTAAAATCACAAAAACTCAAGAACATGAACTCAAAAATTAAGAACAAATCAAACAAGAAAGGAAGGAGGAGAATAGCAATAAAGTAAAGATTAACAACAATTAAATGTAAACTTACTTGGAATTAAAAGGAAATTAAAGGTGTGTTACATGAAGATTAAGGTGCATAAAAGTAAAGAACATGGAATTGAAAATGGTGGAAGAGAGGCTTGTCAAGCCTCGAACAACTTTTATAAAATGAGATCCTAAACTATTTATAGGAGGGGAAAGCTTAAGGTGGAAGCTTCTCCTTCTTTCTCTTATTTGCAAGCTTAGGTCCTTGATCTTCTTAATCTTTTGTTAATCTTCTTGATACTTGGACTTTGCCTTGGGATTTCTTCAAACTCGTCTTATAATCTTCAGTAAATTAGACTTGAGTTCTTCGGCTTTTAAGTAAACTTCCGTCTTTTGACTTTTTCTTCGATAAATCTTCAGAATTGGTCTTGGACTTCCGTTCTTTTTGCACTCTTGATCTTTCGACTTCGTCTTTCGTCTTTTTCTTCGATAAAAGCCCGTAAAATCCCGTGTTTTCTCCATTTTTCACCTTTTCGTCCTAAATCACAACAAAAACACAAACCACGCATAATTTCGACATAAATGACATAAAATACACGTTTTGGCTCGGTATTTATTGTAATTAAGTGGTAAAAAGGATGGGTGTTTTCACACCTATCAAATCCCCTACACTTAACCATTGCAATGTCCTCATGCAATGCATTAGTTGCAAAGCACGTTTACACTTTTCATCATAATCAATCCGTCTTGGCCTTTATTAAACAACTAAAGAAAATTTAAAAGATAAAAAATGATAAAATGCAACAAGGAAGAAACTTGTAAAGAAATCTAAGACTTACATTAGGGCTTTGGTGTCGTGAATGTTTATCACCCTCAAGTTTCACGTTCCCCATGCCAAGCTTAAAAACAAAATCATTGTTAGTACAAGTTAGCATAACAAACATTTACTCATGTGGTTCAATTAATCACTTAAACTCCCTTATTCCTATGGGTATCTCTTATATTTTATTTTTGTCTTAGAATGATCATGAAGATGCATTTTTGGACTTATTTCGATAGTTTATTTAGGCAGAAAGCAAAGTAGGACGATTTGATCAATAGTTAGGTAAAGGACAAAATCTCTTAAAACTGCTTCTCGGGATATCAAAAAGTTCATATCTTGGCATAACTCGGTTCACGATTTGAGACCTTTCTCGGGCCGATATTTGGCATGTACTTCATACTTCATATCTTCGAGAGACGTTCTTGAGATAATGGTCTTCTCATCATAATAGAGTTTCTTCACTTGGAGACTTTTGAGGGGTACTCCAACTTTGTTGATAAAGCTAAGGAATAAAGTCACTCCTTGGATGAGGCACCACAGAGTAATTCAGAAGGCTGCTCTTAAGAAGCAAAAGTTTAGAAACTTCAAGAAGAAGCAACTGGATGCAACCAAACAGGGGAGGAATAATGAAGAACAAGGACCTTCTTCAGATATTCATACAAAGATCTTTGGCAATGACATCAATTTTGAAGCTGATGGATGACATTGAGAATTTTGAGGTTAATGATGGCATAGAGAATGATGTGGATAATGCAAGTTTGGAGCATACAGATATGGAGCTTCAACATGAAGAACCACAACCATCTGCTCATGAGGAACCACAACCATCTGCTGATGAAGACATGGTGGTAACTCAGCCACGATCTCAATCACCAAAACTACAAGCAAACTGGAGTAGTTTTTATGAGAAGCTAGAGGAAATAACTATTAAGTTTCCTGTGTCTACAACTCCACCACAAAGACAATTTTGGTTTCATGAGAAATAGTCTTTCCAAGTACTGTCAAGATCAAGAATAAATGTTGAATAAGACAAGACTGAGGAGTTAGATATTGAGAAGACAACTTCCAAAGGAGAAAAAGTATCTGGAGATACTTTGGTGATAGAAGAAAGAAGTGTGTTTATAACTGGTGAAGTAAATACTACTGAAGAACCAAGTACTCTAAGCCAACTGCAAGTACCGCTGGTAAAAAAGCTTCACTACCATCTTCTGAAGTAAGCCAAACTCCATCTTTTGTAGAAGATGAGACATTAGCACAAGTGCTGCTTGATCTCAAATAGAAGAGCTTAGCTGAGAAAGCAAAGCTAGCAGAAGAAGAGATGAAGACACAACAAGAAAATCTTGCCAATCAAGGTAAAGACAAAGGTAAGAAAGTTTAAGCTTCACAGCCCACTACAAAAGGTATTATCATTCAGCAACAATCTAATGAAGATGAAGAAAGAAGATCTTCAAGGTTATTGAAGAAATTACTTAAGATACATCGAAAGGATAAGGGCAAAAAGAAATTACAATCTGAGTCTGAAGATGAAAGTGATTCAGATGATGATATAAGCAAAGTCATGAACAAGTTTCATCAATTGGAGCATGATGAAGATGTAGCTCTTAGATTGCAAGCACAAATGCGTGAAGAGGAGTTACAAGAAGAACTTGCAGCCAAGCAACAATTGCTTGAAGCTCAAAGAGTGCAGTAAGAATGGAACATAGCAGAGTATGATAGAATTCAGGCTGAACTGAAGGCAAGTGAACTCTTAGATGAATCCTTAATAGCTGAAGAAAGAGATGCTTATAATGAGGAAGAAAAAGATAAGTTGATTAATGATTTGGTAAGGGAGCAACAAAGATTCTTTGTAGAAAAGAGAAGAAGAAAAAAAGTTAAGCCTCCAACTACTATGCAAATCAGGAATCAGATAATGTCTTATCTCAAGAAGTTTAAGCATTTCACCCATGCTCAATTAGTTAGAAAGACTTTTGATGAAATAAAGACTTTGTATGAGCAAAACAAGAGGAGCAAACTAAACTTTGTTGAGATTGGATCTGGAAAAGATAGAAAGGACATTGAAGATGTCAAGAAACATCTGCAACAACAAAGACAACTTAGAAGTACCCCCAGACTTGATGCAAGTACTGTTGGACAAAAAGAAGCATCTCCACCTATTAAGGCTACATATGCTAGAAAGAAGAAAGGGTGAAGGAAGTTTCAAAAGAAGCAAAGACTGATCAAAGGATGGATGAGGGAAATGAAGCTCAAAGTGTTAAAGAGACTAAAAATGTACAAGCAGTACATACACAGTCAACAGTACTTTAAGAAACGGTACATACAAATTTGGAGGAGGGATACATTGAGATTGAAGGAACCTAAAAAGGTATTAAAAGGAAGAGATCAACCAGGAAAAAGCAAGAAGCCAAGAAAATAGCAAAAATCTACATATCAAGATAGTGATGATGATGAAAGTTGCAGAAAGCACTTGAAGATAGTCAAATTTGAAGATCAATGTACTGATACATAAATCTTTGGAAAGAAATCATCAATCATAAGATGGACAGGTGCTATGAAACAAGGATTAGAAGTTCATGGAATAACTAGAACAGATGGAACATTTAGGATGTTCAGGTTACTAGAAGATATTCTTCATATCCTTGACAGACAAGACATTCAAGACCTCAACAGATTTGTTCAAGGAGGAAGTGTGATATGAGTGAAATTACTCATATCAAATGTATCAATAAACAAACATAAATTGCATAAAATCTATAAAAATGGCCTTGTATATGTTTGTTTCTTGTTTCATGTGTGTAGGTACCCGAAGATCATGAAAACCAGAAAAAAAACGACACGAGTTTGAGGATAATTTCAAGAAAGCCAAAGTCAAGTTTGTTTTGTTCACGGTTTTCTCAAAGTTTGAAGACAAGAGGATCCCACATTGGGTTAATGGGCCTTTAAGCCCATTTATGGACTTAAGAAGTTTATTTAATTTATCAAAGCCCAATTTAAGGCCTAATAATAAAGTAACAATGGGACGGATTGAATTGTATCTTGATGTTGGTCCATCAAGCCCAATAACAAAGCAGAATTATATACGGTGGAAGGAAATTTTGGAAAGTCCAAAATTTAGGCCCAAGACACATAAGTTATACGGTGGAAGTTATAAATTTGGTGGTCAAGTATTTTGGTCAACAAAATCTTTCGCAACACACAAAAGAGAAAAATTAAAAAGAACGCAGAAAAGGGGAAATCTAACACCCCCAATTTACATTGCGCAGCGGAAATACACAATTGGGTGCTAGACACAAGCATCATCACACAAGGTATATTGAACGACTCAAAATAGAGACGTTTACACAAAATATAAACATGATTTTCATAAATGGTCTAAAACATAGATTTCAACCCAAATTGTACTGACACGATACGAGAGTAAAGCGTTTTGTCCCCATGGATCTCGACCGACAACCAACAAGTTTAGTACGGTACATTAACATAAAGTAATTTGTTCAACATTAAAAGGTAGAAACAGTTTAGGCCAACATTCTTCCAAAAGCCAAGCCACAACCTCCACAGCAAAGCTCCATGCTCCATCACTTCCTATTACCTGAAAATACATGCATAAAACGAGTCAACAATAATGTTGAGCGAGACTATAGGTTTATCAAATCACATTTGAACACAAGAAGAAAATCAATCATAATCATTTATAGAATTGTCGTACACACAATCTATATTCAAGGTAGTAACAATAATGATATTATTAAACAAACATTGTATTTAAGCTCATGACACCGACCCCTTAACCAAATAGTCACCCACGCCAAATGCCGGCATGACTAGAATAAAACCATTGACCCACTAGGGTATCAGTTGCTAGAATACCACAATCTTATTCACGTAAATTTATCCTTCCCAGCGGGTTACTCAACGTAATGCCCTGGTCTCAGATAGGGTGGTCAACCCAATAGTACTATCATTAGAATAAGCGGATATTCTTGACTCACAACATCATGTCAGAAGATAGTTAACGGCTCATGAATTTAGGGTCTTTAGCAACAAGTTACTCAATACAATGAAATCAACTTTAGGCATCATTCGGGTCCAACAATTACTCATGACTTGTGTTCATTTATTTTCAAATAGCATGTATCCCCCTCGCGGGTATTAAAATCATTAAAACGAGTAGAAAGCGAGGCTATAGACTCACCTTAGTATAAGAGATCTAGCGAGATGATCGTCGACTATAATGGATGCCTTTCAAACACGAGAATCGCTACCTATTAAATAAGGCGCGTTCTTTAATAATGACTCGAGAAATAAATCATACATAACATCATCAAACTCAAACTCATAAAGTCACGATAAACTCGAGAGAAAACGATATAAATAACTTCATCATACTTTACTACACACTTACTTTACCATTTTACACTTTTAATAAAGTCCGCCGGTACATACTACATGTACTAGCTTATTTACCCCTTTTAAACTCGTCATCCGTTTATGAAACGACTTGATAAACTAACTTACTATATATAGAAAGTCCTCTTACAAGTTTATCAAATGAAATTATTTTTAAAGTACTTTACCCAACTCATTTTCAAACTACAAAATCCGGACAGATTTACGTTAATTTTTCATACAACCGTTTTAACTTATTTAAACGACTCCGTTTACAAAACCGACACTCGGGTTTTAAAGTAAACTCGACCTAATAAGTAAACACCTCATTATCAGTAGGTTACATTTTTCAAAACATCCATTTAGAGTCCCCGAGATTCGATCCAAATATCGACAACAACTATTTGTAGTGCCGATACTCGTCTCCCGGTACACGATCATTCAAAACATCATAACTTCGCGCTCGTTTGGAGCTAGAAGCTCTAACTTATATCAAATCGAAGCTAAGAAAATTATCTACAACCCTAGGCTATAAGTTAAGCCATTTTCAAAACATAAAAATTCGGATTTTACACTTTACTCACTGTTATAAAATGACTACTAAAAACTTGTACAAAATCAACTTTTTGATAAAAACCAACCATGAAAATGATCATTACTATACCTTAATATCATCATACATCAACCATAACATCAAAATCATAATCAAAATAAAAATCTTAAGATCAAAATGAAGTTTCTAACAAGATTTTTAGCAAGAACCACCATGGATCATCATGAAAATGCCATGCATGATCATAGCTCCTACCTACCAACATCAAGAAAAAAAAGTGCTTGCATGTAAGGAATTCTTACACCAAAATGATCCTTATGCAATTATAAGATAAGGTCTTGTGTTAGTTTAATTGGATTCAACCTCAAACTCAAGATAAATTGAAGTTTGAATGTGTTTTGGGGTTGTGGTGGGTTTTGGCAAACACAAGAGAAAAAGAGAGAGAAGATGAAATTTTTAAAATGAAAAATATGAAAGTGTGTGTTTGTTTGTGGTTTATATATAGTAGGGTAGGGACCAAAGTTGCAATTTAGCAATAGTTGTGGCTAAAAATGTAAATAGTTAGCTAAAAAGCGGGAAATAACTATTAGTCAATTTTCAAAATATTTACGGGACTCGGGTTTCATAAAGATACTTTTAAAAATTTAAAACGTACCTCAAAAATAATAATATCGACTCTCGACTCGACTTAACACGTCATTTAAAATAAAACCTCAAAAATGACAAAAATCGAACAACCGACAATAAAACGTAAAATATTTGGCATCCATCGGCATCACGCTTGCTAATACTCCTTATACTTAATAAATATTAAATATAGACCTTCCAACATCGGTTTAAACTTAAACCTCCAAAAATGAATATCGTTCAAACTCATCCAAAAATTTCAAAAATAATCGTAAAATAAGATTAAGCAATGACCTCGATTTTGGGTTGTCACATCCGCCCCTTCGTAAAAGAAGCGACGTCCGCGGCGCTTAATCCTTCCTAAACAAATGAGGATACTTGTCCTTAAAGAAATCCTCACGTTCCCACGTAAACTCTGGCCCACGTCTAGAGTTCCATCTCACCTTCACAATCGGAATTCTACTATGCTTCAACTTCTTAACTTCCCTATCCATTATCTCTACAGGTTCCTCTATAAAATGCAACTTATCATCCAGTTGAATTTCCTCCAATGGAATCACCACATTCCTTTCAGCTAAACACTTCTTCAAATTAGACACATGAAAAGTATTATGAATAGCCTTAAGCTCATCAGGCAACTCTAACTTATAAGCCACCAATCTAATCCTTTGGATAATCTTAAATGGTCCAATATATCTCGGGCTCAACTTTCCTCTCTTCCCAAAACGAATTACTCCTTTCCATGGAGATACTTTCAACATAACCATGTCTCCTACTTCAAACTCCAACGGTTTCCTTCTGTTATCAGCATAACTCTTTTGTCTACTCCTGGCAGATAACAAACGCTTCTTAATTTGCACAATCTTTTCAGTCGTCTCAAATATCATTTCAGGCCCAGTCAATTGACTTTCTCCTACCTCACTCCAACACACTGGTGATCTACACTTACGTCCATACAAAGCTTCAAATGGTGCGACTTTAATACTAGAATGATAACTATTATTGTACGAAAATTCAACCAATGGAAAATGCTTATCCCAACCATTTCCAAAATCAATCACACATGCACGAAGCATATCCTCTAACGTTTGAATCGTTCTCTCACTCTGTCCATCAGTTTTCGGATGATATGCTGTACTTAAACATAACTCCGTTCCCATCGCTTTCTGCAAAGACTTCCAAAATTCTGAAGTAAACCTACTATCACGATCAGAAATTATCGACAAAGGCACACCATGTCGACAAACAATCTCCTTCACATACACTGTTGTTAACCTCTCCATACTATCTGTCTTCTTCATTGGCAAAAAGTGAGCAGACTTAGTCAATCTATCTACTATCACCTATATCATATCACTACCACTTGCAGTCCTTGGCAAACCTGTCACAAAATCCATTGTAATCTTCTCCCATTTCCACTCAGGAATCTCAGGTTGCACTAATAATCCCGACGGTTTCTTATGTTCAGCCTTCACCTTCGCACAAGTTAAACACTTATTAACATACTGTGCTATATCTGCCTTCATATTCGGCCACCAATAAAATTTCTTAAGATCCTGATACATCTTGCCCGATCCAGGATGTATTGAATACTTCGACTTATGAGATTCATTCATCACCAAATCTCGCACCCCTAACGAATCTTTCTCAGACGGACACAACGGTAACCAAATCCTATTCTTAAAATACCTCAATCCATTCGACCTCACTTCAAACAATGGTTTCAACATTCTACCCAAATTTTCTGCCTCAACGTTCTCTTCCTTCAAACCATTAGTTTGGGTTTCAATATCGCTTCTGACAAATCAACACTTTCCAACATCGTCAAAGCTCTAACTCTTATAGACTTATCTCTTTCCTTTCTACTAAGTGCATCAGCTACTACATTCGCTTTACCAGGATGGTAACGAATCTCACAGTCATACTCACTCAGCAACTCAATCCATCTCCTTTGCCTCATATTCAATTCCTTTTGATCCAAAATATACTGCAAACTCTTATGATCAGTGAAAACCACACACTTGGTTCCATACAAGTAGTGTCTCCACAGCTTCAAAGCAAAAATAACAGCCCCAAGTTCTAAATCATGCGTAGTGTAATTCTCTTCATGCTTCCTTAATTATCTCGACGCATACGCTATTACTTTCTCCCTTTGCATCAACACAACTCCAAATCCTTTATGAGACGCGTCACAGTACACTACAAAATCCTCAGATCCTTCTGGCAAAGACAATATCAGCGCAGAACACAACTTATCCTTCAACATACTAAATGCAGATTCCTCTTCCAATCCCCATTCAAACACTCGATTCTTTTCCGTAAGCTTAGTCAACGGCTTAGCAATTAACGAAAACTTCTCAATAAACCTTCTATAATACCCAGCCAAACCAAGAAATTGGCGAACTTCAGTCGGCGTCTTCGACACTAACCAATCCTTAATTGCCTCAATCTTAGCAGGATCCACACGAACACCTTCACTATCAATCACGTGCCCCAAAAATTGCACTGATTTCAACCAAAATTCACACTTAGAGAATTTCGCATACAGCTTCTCCTTCTTCAACAATTCCAAAATTGTTCTCAAATGCTTCTCATGTTACTCTTCACTCTTGGAGTAAACGAGAATATCATCAATGAATACGATTACAAACTCATCCAAATACGGCTTACATACACGATTCATCAAATCCATAAATACAGCAGGCGCATTTGTTAATCCAAAAGGCATCACTTGAAATTCGAAATGTCTAATCGAGTACGGAAAGCTGTTATAGGAATATCTTCTTCCCTAACTCTCAGTTGATGATACCCAGATCTCAAATCGATCTTCGAGTATACACTAGAACCTTGCAACTGATCGAACAAATCGTCAATCCTCGGCAGTGGATACCGATTCCTGAAAGTCAATTTGTTAAGCTCTCTATAATCAATACACATTCTAAAAGAACCATCTTTCTTCCGAACAAACAAAATAGGCGCACCCCACGGCGACGAACTTGGTCTAATAAATCCCTTATCCATCAATTCCTTCAATTGATCAGATAATTCTTTCATCTCAGATGGAGCTAAACGATACGGTGCACGAGTAACAGGAGCAACACCTGACACTAAATCAATACGAAACTCCACTTCACGATACGGCGGTAATCCTGGCAATTCCTCAGGGAAAACCTCAGGATACTCTCTAATCACATGCACATCCTCCAATTTCCTTTCATTCACACCATCAGTACTTATCTGTGCAAGAAACACATCACAACCTGCTTCTATATACCTCATCATCTTTAAACAAGAAACAACTCTCAAACGAGAAGTACATTCATCTCCTTTCACATTCAATACCCTATTCCTTAGCGGTATCTGAACTAATCTTTCTCCACAAACAATTACTGCACCATTACCAACCAACCAGTCCATTCTAATAATCACGTCAAAAGATCCTAACTCTATGGGCATCAAATCAATACTAAACACATAATTACCTAACTTCAAGGAACAACCTTTCAGTATAGAACTAGTGCTTACAACCTTACCATCAGCTAACTCCACATTATAACTAGTTGTCAATCTCACTGGTTCTCTATCCAATAGCTGACTGAATCTAACATCTACGAAACTTCTATCAGATCCAGAATCAAACAACATACTAGCATAACAAGCATCAAATAAGAACGTACCAGTCACCACGTTCGGCCCTTGAGGTTTGTCAGCATCTCCCACGACATAGGCTGGAGCAGCAATCCCAGCAGCAACAGTAGCAACATTGCCTCCCTGTCGTATGCCAACTCTCGGACAGTTCCTTGCTTATGTCCACGGCCTCCACATCCAGAACAGTAAACTACCTTGACAGCATTAGCCCCAGTGGCTACACCCTTGTTTCTACAATCTGCCATCTTATGTCCGGCCTTTCCACACTTGTTGCAAGCAGGTGGACAATTTCCAATATGATAAAGATTACACCGACCACACTTCGGATTCACCTTGTTACCTTGATTTCCTGTAGCAGCACGAACACCATCATTCCTTCTCAAATTGTATTGCTGATTCCTATTCGGTCCTTGGTTATTGTTATTATAATAACCAACTCGATTCTGCCCTTGACTTGAGTGTGCAGCTTCCCACTTTCTCTTATTCCCTTCAGCAATACTATCCTTTCGATCCTACAGCTTTACATCCATTAAAGCATGAGCCATTTGAACAGCTTCATCAAATGACTTGGGTTTCGACGAAGTAGTTTCTCCCTTGATATTACTAGATAAACCCCTAATATACTGCTTCATCTTCTTACGGTCATCAACAAACGCATCAGGACACAACAAACATAAATCAGAAAATCTCCTTGTATAAGCTACAATATCATTGTTCCTCAGTACCAAATGCCTCAATTCATCTTCCAACTGACCTAACTCTTCCTCAGGACAAAACTTAGCAGTCAACAGTCCCTTGGTCACAGTCCATGTTCTGGCATTAGCTTCAACCAATCCTACAATAGCTACTTGACTATTCCACCAACTCAACGCATCATCCTGAAAAGTAGCTGCAGTAAATTTCACCTTACTAGCTTTTGAACATCCACTGATTTCAAAAGTACTTTCAATCTTCTCAATCCACCTCCTTAATTCCAATGCACCACCAGTACCACGAAATTGGGTAGGTCCACATTTCATGAAACTAGCATAAGAACGTTCCTTCTGAACATGCTGAACAGTAGCATTACCTCCAACTTGTCCCGCAACATTTCCTTCTGCTTGCTCATCAGCATTACCTCCAGCCTGATTTCCAACATTCCTCCAACCTGACCAGCAGCATTCCTATTCTTAGCCTCTTGGTTTCTCGCAGCACGTTCAGCTTCCAAAGCTCCAGCGATAGCTTGCTCAATCATGGTATTAACAGTAGCAGTCGTCAATTTAGGCGGCATGTTTACAGGAAACTAACCAAACAATAATTTAGTAAAGTTAGAAAAATGCCTCCTAACTCTTTCCTGTAACCATAACAGAAAAAGAACAAGTAAGTATTCATATCATGATAAGAAGAAGGATTTCTCTATCAAGATGTAACATGGATACTACATGCACCAACAACACAATTCACAATGAATCATTAACCAATTTACACAAGAACTAATAAGACAAATCATAAGTCATGAAGGTAATTTTGGATTGCTTTGGAAAATCTCCACAAAATTGTGACAAGTAATGTCACTACAATCCTTCATCACAACAACTAAAAGTCATTAAGTTTCATCACAAACTAGAGTACGAGTCTACATAAGTCCTATTACAACAAGGATAATAAAACAACATAAAAGAACTAAACATCATATCCCCGCAGCTTCTTGTACATCGGCTCGTCATCACTGCTGCTATCATCATCTTCAGATTCTTCCTCCACTTTTTCCTTCCCCTTTCGACTACTTCCTTCACTCGGCTTCACCGACACTTGAGCTTCAACCTGATTCGGCACATCACAAATCACTACACCTCGACTAGAAAAAGATCTCATCGGCAGACCCCATGCATCCAACCTTGCATTCCTTTCTTGCTCCCTACGTAACCTTTCAACTTGCGCACTCAAATTCAGCACCATAGATCTCAATCTAACAACTTCATCCATTTCCCTCGCCCTAACAAACTCTGACCTCCTCACACTACCAACAAACCTGTCAAACTTTTTCTCATTCTGCTCAAACCTCCTAATCACACGAGTCTCAACCAAATACCTTTCAAACAAAGACCTATCAAACTTCTTGAGAAACCAGAAAATGTCATCATAAGACCTAGGACCTGGACAATAAACCTTAGGAATACCATCATGAATAGATCGAGCACTAGCAGCCCTACTCGACTCAACAGGAACATCACCCCTAGCAAATGCAATCCTAGGCAAACTACTAATATAAGCATCACAAGTAGGAGTCGAAGAACGAACAACAGGTCGCTGACAATCTGGAACAGTCTGTGACACAACATTGACCCTTGGAACATAACTACCTTGTATCAACTCGGGCTCTGTCTGACCAACTGCAGTAAGTGGAATCCCATCATCTAAAAACTCAAAAGGCTCCTCATCGTCACTAGCACCAAAGTTATCTACTTCCTCACCAGCCACTACATTATTCAAATCAATCCATCCATCCTCACGAGGTAAACCAGCCATTTTCTACAATTATAAGGGTTAAGGATACTTAAGGTCATCGTTAATAAAATAATAATTATTATTCAATGCTCATGCAAATGTCATACATTATCCATGCTATGCAACACAATGCAAATGACGTTTATGCAATGGTCGCAAAAAAAAATATGATACTGACAAGCACTCAGCGTACTTTCAATAATTCCAATACAATATCGTAGTATTTACTTAATAAATACTCGGGAAATCATTTCAGTTATGAGGGATACATCTACAATGCAAAACAAAACTAAAAGTGATCTTACCGGAGCGTTGCAGAGGAGTTGTGTGCTTTTGAAGAATAAATACTTTCGACACCAAAGTTATAGTTTAGGACAATTTTCAAAATCAACCCAGTTCTCTATAACTTGCAGCTCTGATTACCAATCTCTAACACCCCCAATTTACATTGCGCAGCAGAAATACACAATTGGGTGCTAGACACAAGCATCATCACACAAGGTATATTGAACGACTCAAAATAGAGACGTTTACACAAAATATAAACATGATTTTCATAAATGGTCTAAAACATAGATTTCAACCCAAATTGTACTGACACGATACCAGAGTAAAGCGTTTTGTCCCCATGGATCTCGACCAACAACCAACAAGTTTAGTACAGTACATTAACATAAAGTAAATTGTTCAACATTAAAAGGTAGAAACAGTTTAGACCAACATTCTTCCAAAAGCCAAGCCACAACCTCCACAGCTGCTCCATCACTTCCTATTACCTGAAATACATGCATAAAACGAGTCAACAATAATGTTGAGCGAGACTATAGGTTTATCAAATCACATTTGAACACAAGAAGAAAATCAATCATAATCATTTATAGAATTGTCGTACACTAAATCTATATTCAAGGCAGTAATAATAATGATATTATTAAATAAACATTGTATTTAAGCTCATGACACCGATCCCTTAACCAAATAGTCACCCACGCCAAATGCCGGCATGACTAGAATAAAACCATTGCCCCTCTAGGGTATCAGTTGCTAGAATACCACAATCTTATTCACGTAAAATTATCCTTCCCAGCGGGTTACTCAACGTAATGCCCTGGTCTCAGATAGGGTGGTCAACCCAATATTACTATCATTAGAATAAGCGGTTATTCCCGACTCACAACATCAAGTCAGAAGATAGTTAACGGCTCATGAATTTAGGGTCTTTAGCAACAAGTTACTCAATACAATGAAATCAACTTTAGGCATCATTCGGGTCCAATAATTACTCATGACTTGTGTTCATTTATTTTCAAATAGCATGTATCCCCCTCGTGGGTATTAAAATCATTAAAACGAGTAGAAAGCGAGGCTATAGACTCACCTTAGTATAAGAGATCTAGCGAGATGATCGTCGACTATAATGGATGCCTTTCAAACACGAGAACCGCTACCTATCAAATAAGGCGCGTTCATTAATAATGACTCGAGAAATAAATCATACATAACATCATCAAACTCAAACTCATAAAGTCACGATAAACTCGAGAGAAAACGATATAAATAACTTCATCATACTTTACTACACACTTACTTTACCATTTTACACTTTTAACAAAGTCCGCCGGTACATACTACATGTACTAGCTTATTTACCCCTTTTAAACTCGTCATCCGTTTATGAAACGACTCGATAAATTAAATTACTATATATAGAAAGTCCTCTTACAAGTTTATCAAATGAAATTACTTTTAAAGTACTTTACCCAACTCATTTTCAAACTACAAAATCCGGACAGATTTACATTAATTTTTCATACAACCGTTTTAACTTATTTAAACGACTCCGTTTACAAAACCGACACTCGGGTTTTAAAGTAAACTCAACCTAATAAGTAAACACCTCATTATCAGTAGGTTAAATTTTTCAAAACATCCATTTAGAGTCCCCGAGATTCGATCCAAATATCGACAACAACTATTTGTAGTGCCGATACTCGTCTCCCGGTACACGATCATTCAAAACATCATAACTTCGCGCTCGTTTGGAGCTAGAAGCTCTACCTTATATCAAATCGAAGCTAAGAAAATTATATAAAACCCTAGGCTATAAGTTAAGCCATTTTCAAAACATAAAAATTTCGGATTTTACACTTTACTTATTGTTATAAAATGACTACTAAAAACTTGTACAAAATCAACTTTTTGATAAAAATCAACCATGAAAATGATCATTACTATACCCTAATATCATCATACATCAACCATAACATCAAAATCATAATCAAAATAAAAATCTTAAGATCAAAATGAAGTTTCTAACAAGATTTTTAGCAAGAACCACCATGGATCATCATGAAAATGCCATGCATGATCATAGCTCCTACCTACCAACATCAAGAAAAAAAAATGTGCTTGCATGTAAGGAATTCTTACACCAAAATGATCCTTATGCAATTATAAAATAGGGTCTTGTGTTAGTTTAGTTGGATTTAACCTCAAACTCAAGATAAATTGAAGTTTGAATGTGTTTTGGGGTTGTGGTGGGTTTCGGCAAACACAATAGAAAAAGAGAGAGAAGATGCAATTTTTAAAATGAAAAATATGAAAGTGTGTGTTTGTTTGTGGTTTATATATAGTGGGGTAGGGACCAAAGTTGCAATTTAGCAATAGTTGTGGCTAAAAATGTAAATAGTTAGCTAAAAAGCGGGAAATAACTATTAGTCAATTTTCAAAATATTTACGGGACTCGGGTTTCATAAAGACACTTTTAAAAATTTAAAACGTACCTCAAAAATAATAATATCGACTCTCGACTCAATTTAACACGTCATTTAAAATAAAACCTCAAAAATGACAAAAATCGAACAACCGACAATAAAACGTAAAATATTTGGCATCCATCGGCATCACGCTTGCTAATACTCCTTATACTTAATAAATAATAAATATAGACCTTCCAACATCGGTTTAAACTTAAACCTCCAAAAATGAATATCGTTCAAACTCATCCAAAAATTTCAAAAATAATCGTAAAATAAGATTAAGGAATGACCTCGATTTTGGGTTGTCACAGGAAAAATATCAAGAAATAGATGAACCCTAGAATTTAGGGGTATTCATTTTACCCTTGATTGAACTCCACGCGATTTAATTAAAGCCCCAATTTTTAGGGATGAAGATGTTGCTGCAAAGATCCTACGTGGCATCTACACACGTCACATCTTGGCCTTTGATTGGTTGATTTACTATCAACAAGTCATTGAGCCAATGACTACCTTCCACCTCAGCAAAGAAGAAGCACAAGAAGCACAAAGGATTGCCACCTTGGCAATCCAAGTGATTTATGGGCAATCTCAGCCATCAATACGAAACAGAAAAGAGAGAGGAGGAGGAAAAGATCATCTAAGGGCTAAGAGTCACTTCACCACCAACAACCCACCCTCTTAGTTCATCTATAAAAACCCATTGAAAAATCAGTAAAGTTATCCCTTCTTTTACTTTTAATGTTATGATGTCAAATTTTTGTTAGAATTGTAATTTTTGTTTTAAAGATATTGTAATGCAATTTTGATTTAATAAAAGTTCAGTTTTAATTTATAATCTCTTGTTTGATCCTTTAATGTTACTGTTTGCTTTCTAATATGAAATATTCATTATAATCGAATATTATTCATTTAAGTTGAATCTGTAGCTTAAGTGGATAATTAAAAATAGAGATAGGGAACTATGTTTATCTACTGATAAACATATAAAATATATGATGTTATGGTTTCGAGAAGACTGTTGGTGAGTTCGAGTTACATCAATGGTGATTAATGGTGTGTTATGATCGTAATGGTGGTTTGTTGATTATGGTGTTGTTTCGGGTCGAAAATCCACTCAGCGCGTGATTTCATCATCAAAGGTTCTCATCTAAAGGGTAAGCTCATTTACTTTTGTTAATTTTTATTTGTATGCTAATTTGGGGTAGATCTGTGATTAATGTATGATTTATTAAGTTTGATCAGGTTATTTAATTGCTGTTAAGTTAGATCGATTAAGTTTTATGTTATGGTAGTAATAATGATGTTGACTCTGCTTGACTATTTAGATTGAATATGATCACTGATTTGGATCGCTTGCTGGTTTTATAATTGCATATTTTTAGATTAGATGATCGATGCTATTAGGGTTAAATGTATTTTGTTAGTTCTTCAGTTTTTGAAAATATTAATCTGTTAGGCAGATCCAATGTACTTGAGTGATTTGCGGATTCATTAGATAATATATTTTTGCTGCCTAATTCGTTTTATGATAGTGCTCCTGATTTTACTGAATTTAATTTTAGAACTGCGACTGCTGATATAAATATGATGTGTTCCTGATTTCTAAATGTTGATTTATGTTATATGTGTTGTAGCTTGTAATTCAAGTTTGCTTGATTTGATATTTACCGAATTCTTTCAGGTACGTTTATATTTTAAGAAGTTTATCTGAAATTGTTTTGATTTGTTGAAGCTGTTTGTTACATTTAGCTGATATATCTATAGTTCTGTACTAATAAATTGAGTGTTTACTTTGAGATTTTACTGTTTGTTTGACTGATTAATTGGGTGGTTTAATTCATATCTGTAATCTTATATAAGTAGTATTATTGATTTGTCACGTTTACCAAAACGTATGGTTTGGTTGACTATATTACATAATCTGTCCAAAAAAATTATAACTAAAAAAAAGTGTGTTTCACGGGGTTTGATCCTTCGACCTCTAGGTAAACAGCCAACAGACTCAACCAATTAAGCTGTGGGTTCTTTTTATTATTTAACCATCTTTAGTCTTTATAAACCCTTTCTTTTTGTCCTGTTTGTTTATTTAAGATTTAAATTGGTTAGTTTTAAAGTATATTAAACTTTTATAACTAGTTTTATCAATTAAAATTGTTTAATAAATTTTTTTGTAAAAAGTATTAGTTAAAATAAAATAATATAAAATACATAAAAATAATAATAAATAAATAAATAAATATATTTTATAACTTTAAAATTTTTAAATTATTTTTAATTAAATTAGTTTTAAATAAATCTTGTTTTAAATAGAATTAGTTTAAATATAATTTTGTTTAAATAATTTGTTTCATTTAAAAAAGTAAAAAGTAAAAGTAGATTTTAAATAGAATAATAAAGTTTAATTTTGTTATATAGTTTAAAGTCGGGTTATGATTCATGCACTTTAGGATTAAAATTGGTAGAATTAATTTAGATAAAAACCGAAACCAAATTCAAACCAATTGTCCAATTCAAAACGAACGTCTCAAATTCACAAGGTCCTTGTGTACAATGAACCGGGATCACTCTCGTGTTTAATTGATTCGTCTTTAGCTTATTTTTTTGGATAAGTACCTTTTCCTAAAGGTAATTTCCTAAATTCGCTCTATAACGTATTTAATTAAAATACACCGACACTTTCTCGACACATCAAAAAAATTTTGCGCTGCTGCCGGGGATCTTATGTACGATTCGTTCGTGGAGATTTGATGATCGTTGATTTGAAGAACCTTTCCATTTTGGAAGGTTATGTTTATTTTTGTTTTATCATCGTTATGTCTTCATCTATCGTTTGCGTTAAGTGTGGGAGTCTATTGTTTGATGACGTGTGCCCTTGTCTTCAAACGAAAGACGACTCCTCACAACTTTCCATCGAACAATTACTTATGCTAGAGCAGATGAATTTTTACAAAGATTTTTACAAAGATGATATTTTGGTGAACTATGATTATGACGATGAAGACGATGACGAGGAGAGTTATTTTTGTCTTATTAATGGTAGAATTGTTGAAAAATTTCGTTCTAATGCAATCGCTCTCGACTTACCGACCGTGGAACCCGAAAATTCTCTAAGCATGGGGGACGATCATATTAGCACTATTCCGGAAACGGAATCGGACGAAGTAATAAAGTCTAGTGTTGAGATCCTTGTCCAAAACCCAAGAGAGTCTGATGGTATTCCCAATGAAACGTGTGATTTGCCACATTGTGATAACTCTCCTTCTTCCATTCACTTTGAGATTTTCTCCAATTCTAATGATGAAAATTCTGATGGAAATGAAGATTTTGAGTATGATACGACTTCTAGTGAATTATCTAATGATGAGTTCTCCGATGAAATTTCTTATAAAGATGACATTCACGATTCGGATTATGAGGGGTTTCCCGATGAACCTACTTTTCATCACCCATTTCCACCGGAGAATGAGGATGATAGTGATCCGATTTTAGAGAGGTTCACCTTTGAACTTACTCCTTTAGACCCATTTCCACCGGGAAATGAGGTTGATTTGAATATTCCGATCCTTGAGAAGTTCTCTGATGAACTTACTCATTTAGATGTGGAAGACGTGATTCTTTGAGAAAAATTATCAAACGTCTATCTTCTCATTTCTAAAATCGAAGCTTTGAATTCTAAGCCTAATACCAAGTCTTTCTCTCCATCTCCTATCCCTGTTGAGGATAGTGATCCGCTTATGGAAGAAATTGACACTTTTCTTGCTTCGGATGATTAAATACCACTGGGTGTTGATGAACTTGACCCGGAGGGGGACGCTCTCTTTTTAGAGAATTTACTTGATGATGATTTCGTCCCAAGTCCTCCTCCCACTCGATTTGATCTTGATGTGCGGGTTTTTCATGCGACTTGTTTTGAGTATCATGACCCCTTTGTTCATATTCCAAAGAGTGACAAGGTCAACAAGGTTGAGACCTTTATCCCACCATTACCATGTGCTTTATATGGTTATGGATTAGCATGGGGGGAAGACACCGTGTTGTCTATTCCTTTCTCTCCCGAGGACGAGGTATTCGACCCCGGAATCATTGATTTAGGGAATCTCGGCCTTTTACCGATGCAATAATTGAAAGATTTTTCGATCATCTGGTGCGAGTTTATCTCGGGGAGTATACAATATCCATATCATGATTTGTGATTACCATCTCTTTTTGGAGATTTATGTTGGAGTTTTGTCCTTTTGTTTGTCATCCGACAACGAGGATGTGATCTTTGACTCCGGCATCATGCTTTATGTTGGATTCTATTCCATTATGCCGGTTTTCACCACTTTCCCTAAGGACCAATGAATGCGGGGATCGAGTCGAGCTCATGACTCGGTTAACAAAAAGAAGGTGCCTTGTGGGGGAGTCCCATACATTCTATCTTCTATCTATTTTCTAACACTAATAAGGCTTGATCTTTTCAAGCTCGTGCTCGTATTTTGTTGTGTTGTGAATCTTAGGTATGACCCTAATCATTGAAGACTCTCGTGTTCGGTTTTTGCTGGTCCACTCGAGCTTCCATACTTTGATTGTCAAAAAGGGGCACTCACTATCCTTTGATTTTTATCGACTAACGTTTTATCTTGAAGTATAATTAATAAACAGCTTATAGATTTGCGTACTCTTACCATGTTAGAACTTTTGTATTAGACTCTTCGTGTTTTAGCAAGGGGGTGTAACTCTTGAGCTAAGAAACATTGAGGACAATGTTTGGTTGTAGCATGGGGGAGTCAATCGATATAATCGCTTGCAATTGCTTTTGTCGTGTTCAAACATAATCGTTTTTCTCTTTTTTCATAAAAAAATTAAATTTTTAGTGTTATTTTATGTTTAAAAATAAAGAAATAAGTGTTTTTGACACAAATGTAGGCTTTCCGTTGGTGAAAATAAAAATAGTTTTTGACTCGACTCGGTTTTTACCTTAGCTTTTTCCTTAACATGTTTAAATCAAGTTTTGCTAGACTTTTATATAGGGAACTTTAAAATGCGAAAGTCTTAACTCATACGGGTTTAAGAACGAGAACTTTTTGCAAGTTCCTATAATTGATCCTCGAAAGTCGTTTATCAAGGGAACTTTAAAACGCAAATTCTAAACTTGAAAAATTCTAAGAAGATGCAAGATCCTATAGATGACTTGAAAACCCAAAACTTTGATTTAATTGGCTAAGTATCCGTTAGCCTCGCATTTTTGAAATTTTATAATATGGAGAACAAGAGATGATAAAGTTTAATCATAAGTTTTTGAGGTTAATTCTTCCTTGTATAAGTATTTTTGTGTTTGATTCTATCTCCTCGTATTTATTTTTCACACTTGAATAATAAATTTCTTAATAAATGAAGTTTTTAGCGGTTTAGGCTTAATATCTTAACTCGTAAGTCCTTCTTTTTCTTCCCTTGTAATTAAAGTAAGAACACATTGAGGATGTCAGCGTCATGGAATTTTGATCATGGGATTGCGGAAATTTGGCTTACTATATATATCATAATAATAAGAAGAATAAATAAAAACATGTTTTTTATGAGCCTTCGGGTGGGAGTCATGTAGCACTAGCCTTGTCATTAGAGCCTTAGGGTGTATGGCATGGTTACGTGTTTAATAAAAATTGCTTCATCATCATGAGCCTTAAGGTGGGATGGTGAATGTCAATTCCCTTATTTCTGTCCAAGGAGACTTCAGGTGTAGATTATAAATAAGGAGCACTTTTACATCTTAAAGAGCCTCAAGGTGTATGATGTAAATGTTGCTTAAGGTCAAAATTGACGTGGAGGATTTATTGTTGCTTTAAGTAGACCTATTAGCCAAATTTCAGATCCGGGGATTTATCCCTCAAATCGTGTTAAGTTATCCTTGATGTGGGCTTTCTCTAGTGACAACGGTTTTTGAAGTCGAGGTTATGTTTTGAGTGTTGGGTTTACACCGTTTTTACCTTCATTTTTGGACTAATAAATATCAAATAAGTCAAATGAGCCTTTGGGTGAATGATAATATTTAAAATCTAGAGATACAATTAGGAATAAAAGAGATTGAGTTTAACACAAATTACTTGTATGAGTGGTCTTAACGTTGGGACTTAAGATTGACAATGATCTTGTTTTTTAAACTTGGCATGGAAGAGTGAAAAGTCGAGGACGATGAATCTATTTGAGTTTTATGATCCTAAAAGTTATTTTTTTCAAATAATGAAAGCAATACATTATGTCTTTGCAAAATAAAATGTCAAAAGTTGAATAAAAGTGTAGTTAGTAGTTTTTTTTGTCATTGCGTGAGCACACGGCAATTGCTTAGTCAGGGGGAGTTTTATATGAGTGAAATTAATCATATCAAATGTATCAATAAACAAACATAAATTGCATAAAATATATGAAAATGGCCTTGTATATGTTTGTTTCTTGTTTCATGTGTGTAGGTACCGAAAATCATGAAAACCGGCAAAAAACGACACGAGTTTGAGGATAATTTCAAGAAAGCCAAAGTCAAGTTCATTTTGTTCATGATTTTATCAAAGTTTGAAGACAATAGGGTCCCACATTGGGTTAATGGGCCTTTAAGCCCATTTATGGACTTAAGAAGTTATTTATTTTATCAAAGCCCAATTTAAGGCCTAATAATAAAGTAACAATGGGACGGATTGAATTGTATCTTGATGTTGGTCCATCAAGCCCAATAACAAAGTAGAATTATATACGGTGGAAGGAAATTTTAGAAAGTCCAAAATTTAGGCCCAAGACACATAAGTTATACGGTGGAAATTATAAATTTTGTGGTCAAGTATTTTGGTCAACAAAATCATTCGCAACACACAAAAGAGAAAAATTCAAAGAACGCAGAAAAGGGGAAGAATATCAAGCAGTAGATGAACCCTAGAATTTAGGAGTATTCATTTTACCTTTGATTGGACTCCATGCGCTTTAATTAAAGCCCCAGTTTTTAGGGATGAAGATGTTGCTGAAAAGATCCTACGTGGCATCTACACACGTCACATCTTGGCCTTTGATTGTTTGATTTACTATCAACAAGTCATTGAGCCAATGACTACCTTCCACCTCAGCAAAGAAGAAGCACAAGAAGCATAAAGGATTTCCACCTTGGCAATCCGAGTGATTTATGGGCAATCTCAGCCATCAGATCAAAACAGAAAAGAGAGAGAAAGAGGAAAAGATCATCTAAGGGCTGAGAGTCACTTCACCACCAACAACCCACCCTCTTAGTTCATCTATAAACACCCCTTGAAAAATCAGTAAAGTTATCCCTTCTTTTACTTTTAATGTTATGATGTTAAATTTTAGTTAGAATTGTAATTTTTGTTTTAAAGATATTGTAATGCAATTTTGATTTAATAAAAGTTGAGTTTTAATTTATAATCTCTTGTTTGATCCTTTAATGTTACTGTTTGCTTTCTAATCTGAAATATTCATTATAATCGAATATTATTCATTTAAGTTGAATCTGTAGCTTAAGTAGATAATTAAAAGTAGAGATAAGGAACTATGTTTATCTACTGATAAACATATAAAATAAATGATGTTATGGTTTCGAGAAGATTGTTGGTGAGTTCGAGTTACATCAATGGTGATTAATGGTGTGTTATGATCGTAATGGTGGTTTGTTAATTATGGTGTTGTTTCGGGTCGAAAATCCGCTCAGCGCGTGATTTCGTCATCAAAGGTTCTCATCTAAAGGGTAAGCTCATTTACTTTTGTTAAATTTTATTTGTATGCTAATTTGGGGTAGATCTGTGATTGATGTATGATATATTAAGTTTGATCAGGTTATTTAATTGCTGTTAAGTTAGATCTATTAAGTTTTATGTTATGGTAGTAATAATGATGTTGAATCTGCTTGACTGTTTAGATTGAATAAGATCACTGATTTGGATCGCTTGCTGGTTTTATAATTGCATATTTTTGGATTAGATGATCGCTGCTATTAGGGTTAAATGTATTTTGTTAGTTCTTCAGTTTATAAAAATATTAATCTGTTAGGCAGATCCAATGTACTTGAGTTATTTGCGGATTCATTAGGTAATATATTTTTGCTGCCTAATTCGTTTTATGATAGTGCTCCTGATTTTACTGAATTTAATTTTAGAATTGCGACTGCTGACTTAAATATGATGTGTTCCTGATTTCTGAATGTTGATTTATGTTATATGTGTTGTAGCTGGTAATTCAAGTTTGCTTGATTTGATATTTACTGAATTCTTTCAGGTTGTGTACGTTTATATTTTAAGAAGTTTATCTGAAATTGTTTTGATTTGTTGAAGCTGTTTGTTACATTTAGCTGATATATCTGTACTAATAAATTGAGTGTTTACTTTGAGATTTTACTGTTTGTTTAACTGATTAATTGGGTGGTTTAATTCATATCTGTAATCTTATATAAGTAGTATTATTGATTTGTCACGTTTACCCAAACGTATGGTTTGGTTGACTATATTACATAATCTGTCCAAAAAAAATTATAACTAAAAAAAAGTGTGTTTCACAGGGTTCGATCCTTCGACCTCTAGGTCAACAGCCAACAGACTCAACCAATTGAGCTATGGGTTCTTTTTATTATTTAACCATCTTTAGTCTTTATAAACCCTTTCTTTTTGGCCTGTTAGTTTATTTAAGATTTAAATTGGTTAGTTTTAAAATATATTAAACTTTTATAACTAGTTTTATCAATTAAAATTGTTTAATAAAATTTTTTGTTAAAATTATTAGTAAAAATAAAATAATATAAAATACATAAAAAGTAATAATAAATAAATATATTTTATAACTTTTAAAATTTTAAATTGTTTTTAATTAAATTAATTTTAAATAAATCTTGTTTTAAATAGAATTAGTTTAAATACAATTTTGTTTAAATAATTTGTTTCATTTAAAAAAGTAAAAAGTAAAAGAAGATTTTAAATAGAATAATAAAGTTTAATTTTGTTATATAGATTTAAAGTTGGGTTACGATTCATGCACTTTAGGATTAAAATTGGTAGAATTAATTTAGATAAAAACCGAAACCGAATCAAACCAATTGTCCAATTCAAAACGAATGTCTCAAATTCACAAGGTCCTTGTGTACAACGAACCGGGAGCACTCTCGTGTTTAATTGATTCATCTTTAGCTTATTTTTGGATAATTACATTTTCCTAAAGGTAATTTTCATAAATTTGCTCTTTAACGTATTTAATTAAAATACACCGACACTTTCTCGACACATCAAAGTGAAGGTCAAGAAAAAACATCACTATTGAGAAATGAATAAAAGCTTATGTATGAGCCACACAATTGTGATCAACAAATGCTAAAGGATTTAGAGAATTAGGTTCCTACTTACTAGAGATATTATAGATCATGTGGAATACATACTTTGGATGTAGATGATATTACCTATTACATGCTTCAAGAGAAAAGATACCCTTTTGGAAGAAGGTTATTAGAAAGAATATTGGAACAACAACTAGAGATTTCAGAGGAGTCTAATGGTGCTTTGGAGTTGATCAGAATGGTTAAACAACAACTCAAGGATTTGGAATAAGAAGAAGAAGCTAAGAAAGAGCCATAAGTGTTTGACTCTTGGTCACACTTTACATATGGTTCTCAGTTCACCATGTCTAACAAACATAAGAAATGGCTAGTCCATAAGCAAACGGTTTATGGTAAAGACTTCTCAAATCCATTGAAAGCTGGTAGTTTACTAAAAACTATATGGTTCTAACTCATCATGTTTCAAGACAAAGAGTTGGCTAATCCCAGGGCTGGTTGACAGTTTACCAAAAATTGTAGGATTATCAGTACACCTTATTCTTTGTGAATAAAGTATTGGCTATTCCAGAGTGTACGGCTAACTGGTAAAGAATAAATCAAATTCGTTGATAGCTGATGATTTGCTAAAAATCATGCTGCAAATACATATTGGTTTGCTGTTAACTATTTTATTTCAGGTAAGAAGATACAAGCAGAAATATTGATTCATAAGAAGACTCATATTTGAAGATTCCAAAAGGGGGAGAAGACTTATGTAGTGTATGTTTTAACTCAAGAAATTTACAAAGAAGATGAGTTTTTACCACGCAAGGGGAAGTGATCATATATGAAGACAATATTTTTGCTACAAAAGAATGTTCACAAGACACCAGAGATCACATTTTGAAGACTAAGATGATATTCATAAAGACTTGAAGATTATCATATCAGAAGAAGATCTACATAAAGTGTTTGGTTACATTCAGTTGGTACAAAATCAAGATTACCAAGTTCAATCCAAGTTTGAAGAGAAGATTGAAGACATGTATTTTAATACATTCAGCACACAGAGAAACAAGAATACAACAAGTTATCATTCTTGTTTAGGGGAGGATTGTTGGGAATTATTTGTAAAGTACCAAGTACCGTTAGTACAAGTACAAGTACTTTTAGTGTTGGCAAGTACCATTAGTGTTAACGCGGTACGTAGCAAGTACTGTAGTTATAATGTAAGTACTGGTATATTGATTAGGACGAATATATCTTTAGAAAAGATATGTCATAGTTATAGTTAGAGTATATCTTATGTGATATACTTAATAGTTTAGAATATTGATAATATATCCTATGTGATATACTTATCATAATAGAATATTCTAAGGTTTCTAGGGTTCCTTACACTATAAAAGGAACATAGGTATGATGAGTATATTGTACCTCATTGAAACGTCGATTAATAGGAGATCGAATAGTTAAAGGTAATTTTGTTCTTCTTTGCTTTATAAGTTAGATTCCGCATAACTTATTTGGTTGAGTAAGAGTTCTCAAGGGCTCTAATTTGATTACAAGCTATTGTATAAATTCTTAACAGAATATAGATCCATTCAAAGGGATCAACACACAAGATTATTGACAAGATTGATTTTTCAACGATGTAGAGGGAGATGTGAACCGGTTTGTTCATGAAAGGTTGTTGTTTGTTGATAAGGGTTGCCAGTGACTAGTATTTTGGGTTGTTTAATGTTAACGGAATGTAAATTACTCGTTTTTAATTTCAATTAAGGTGTTATATTTTTAGTTTGACGGTTTAATTAAGGTGTTTTCTCTTTGATTGTTAATTGTTAATCTATGTTAATTGTTAATCTTTGTGATGTTTTAGTTTGAAGTCTAACCAGATACGAAAAAGCCCAAGGGAGCTAAGAGTAACAGAAATAAGCAGATAGGAGTTGCTATAAGCGGTAATTTTGTGAGGGTAATGCCGCAGGTTGGAGGTGATACTTAGCCATTCACAGAAATAAGCAATAACAAGACAACTAAAAGCTGTTTTTTTACATTGTGAGTTCCCTAGGGGTTATCTAGTTACAAAGTAGTCGCAATATTCATATTGACACCCTAATCATATGCACTATCCCAAACACTCCTTGTAACACCCATCTTCAGTTCACTAGTTTTCCACATATGTTGGTGCTCTAAGACCAAGTACGCAATTCGTGATCTTAATATTTGGATACTCGTTTAATTTGCTAGGAGCTCTTACACTAAGCACAACAAACTTTTTTATATGACCCACATTATCAACAGAAGTAGAACCCCTCACATTCAACCTATTTTTAGACATACTCTTATCATTGACAGATCCACCCTCTCTAATGACTATACTAGTAGACCTTCTTATAGCACCAACATTCGGGTTACAACCCGAACCCTCTTCACCCATGATCCCTTTATCCATTTTCTAAACTCTCTTCTTCTTCAACAATGAAGTCTCAGGCTCAGTATCACTGACACCCTCATTCACATTTCTTCCCTTTTCTAGTACTAGTTTGTTTCCCCTCTGTGTTCTTCTCTTTTCCCTTTCCATCATTGTTTCTTTATTTTGTTACGAAAGCCGCTCTCTCTAATCTTTTCTTTTTACCACCTTCATGGTTGCCATTGTTCCTCTCCCTTTTTTGAAAAGGTTGCTCAATCGCAAAAGGAGTTGAACTATGACAAAGCAAACTAGCATAATCTCTACCCATCCCAAATAATCCCCACCTGCATCATCTAAATCTAAATCAATTTTCTTGAAATAATACTGAGCTAGTCTTTATTTCTTGTGAACAACATACAAATCAATTGAGCAATTCCTACAAGCCAGTTTGATGAGATGGCATTTATACATGATCTTATCGTTCTTTTCGGGCTTTAAATGCATAAAAGTGTCATAAAATACCATATATATTCTTGTGTTTGTTTACTTGTGTATTTTAGGTATGGATATCGTGAAAAATACAAAAGATCACAAGAAACAAGGAAAAACGAACACGAGAAACGAAGCCACACAATGAACCGGGCCCTAGTTTGTGATTTATCAAAGAAAAACCCTTGAAGACTTGAAGATGTATAAGATTGATCCCTCATTAATGAATAAATTACACTTAATACCCATGTATATTCATAATTACAAGTTTGGTCCCTTAAGTTTGTCAAAATTACAAAAAGGTCCTCCAAGTTTGAAGAATTGGCAAATTTAGTCCCTCAACAAAACTAAATTGTCAATAATGGTCCTTCATGAATTCCAAGATCCAAAGAAGCCCTTGAAGTTCAAGAATATTACACTTCTAGTCCTTTAAAAATGAATTAAACATCAAAAGGACTGAAGTTGTAATTATACCAAAGTTGAAAAAGCCCTAAATCCTTGTTTAGAAAGTTTTTGTGGCCAAACTCTAAATTCAGAAACTTATATTACAAAGGGAAATGAGTTGGCAAGGCTGAATAACTTGTTATACCACTTTTTCCAAAGGCTGAGGACCAATGTTGTACAAATGAAACATTCAAATGATTTTTGCGCCAAATAACTAAACAATCCACCAAAAATGGATCAAACTTAGTTACTATTCACATGATGAACCCAGTTTTACCATCACTTAAAAACAAAGGGTAAGATCAAATTACCCACACCCACGCTTAATTCACACACTCATAAACCCATCCTACACTTGAACTCACAATCCCATTACCCCAAAGGACCCCACCATTCAACCCGTTAACCAATCACATGACACCCTCCTCTCCAAGAAATCCTAGGTGGCAAGATCAACGCTTTATGGCTACTACTTGGTACCCAAGCACAAAATGAGCAGCCAAGATCAAATTGGACAGCTCATCAACAATAAACGCGTCTAGAAGGCCAAGGGCATTTTTGAGACTTCATAGCTAGGGTTTTGATGTATTTTTCCATTCTAGAATCATCCTTAGTAGTCTATAAAAGGAGACCTCAACATGTGAGAGTCCCTTTGTTCCAGATTTTAGCTAAGTCTTTGTAATCCCTTTTTATGAAATAAAAGTTTGATTTTCTGAAATTGTGATTTTCCTTTTATGTTTTTGTAAAAGTTTGGTGTTTGATTAGCTAGTGTCTGAGTTCCATAATCTTTCCATAATCTCTTTTATTGGTTTTTGAGGAAAGGTTTTAAGGAATAAAACTGTTGTTTTTAAAAATCAGATTTCATTGTTTTGTGTTCATCTTTGTGTTTGTTGTTCTTAGCAGGTACAAGGAAGCTGGTGCTTGTTTAGCTAGCACCTAAGCTCACACATTCCAAGGTGTGGATGTACATCTTGGAGGTTTGAATCTCTAAACCTTTTTAATTTTCTGAAAATTGCATGATTTTTGATGAATCTGAGTATTTGTCTGTGATTGTGTGATTTTGTGGTTGAATATTGTTTATCTGAGGTTGTTTGATGTTATTGAGTTGATTTGGACTTGGTTTGTGGTTTAAATATAACAAATCCTTGATAAATCCTAAGATTCACGGATCTTTAAGCTACTAAGAATGCATCATGTTCATATGATTAGATAATCAAAGCGGAATTAGAACACGACACATTAACAAGGTGTTTAGGCACAAAGAACATGAATTAAAACAAATGGATTGCTCATTATATTAATAACAAACAATCACTAGGTGTGTGTACATTGAATCCCACACCTAGTCGACACACGCTTTAGGTTTACATTGTATATGAAAGTTACGAATAAACCTAATACCCTTGGTTCCTTTTATTGTGTAAGGATTAGGGTTTACAAGAGATAAGAATGAATAAACATGTAAATCTTCTATTTAAATAAACTAATACAAAATATATTCTGCATACTTATCTAAATAGAAGCTTCCAAAGGCTTCTTGTCTACGTTTCTGTCAATGCTTGGATTACATGTGACAATGCTTGAATTACACATGACAACGCTTGATCCATCAACCCCCGATTTGCTCTTGTCAACGCTTGATTTGCTCTTGACAACGCTTAGACAAATGTCTTCATGTTTTCTTCGTTTTTGAGTTTCTGCCACATCAACTTTTTGACCCAACAATCTTCCCCTAGTTGATGTTGGCAAAAATCTATGTGTATCTCTTGTAAGTTGTACATCGCTTCCCCTCAATTATAGCATGTATGTCTTCCCCTTTTTGTCACATCAACACGGAAGTAAACAATGTATGCAATCTTGAAGATTCTCTAAATGTAGCTCTATGTAATGATCTTGAAGAAAAATAAATAAAGTAATCTTGATGTAGAAGTAGAATAACCCAAACCCATGTTCCATGTCTTGTACTATCCATGTGATAAAGAACTTATACTCATCTCACAAAGTATAAGTAGACCTCAATCCCTTGTCAATATTGTCATCCTTTGTGAGACACTAAGCACGATAATGTAACTCCTTCAAGTGTTATGACAAGTCTTCGTCACCAACCATGTAAAGCACGAACAAGTTATCTTCAAACCAATTGATGGCTCCCATGATTTAAAGATATGATAAAACACAAACTCGCGAAAATCTTGTTCAAACATCAAACTTACCTTAAGAATTCTTCCCCTTAAGCCAACACCTCTTCATGACGAATTTAATGAAATAACATCTTCATACCACATGTAAAAGTCCTAGATTGGATAACTCTTTCACAAGGCTACCCCGATTACATAATCTAAATATTCATCAAATTCCCCATGAATAGTTGCTAACTTGCATTAAAATCATTAATCCCTTTTAAAAATATCCGAGCCATAAATATCAACTTGATATTCTGAATAAAAACGGAGATTCCATGTACCTTCGTGTGTAAATTCCTCCTTTTTGTGTGCGAAAATCGTATCAATTTTCTCAAACAGCAGTAATCCCTTTGTCATCCAATATCCTCTTTTATCCAACATCACTATCAGATGTATTGTCCGATATCGGAGAATACCTATCAGCGTTTGGATTCACATATATCAGACAACACGTAACAACGCTTGCTGTCAGCGCTCACTTTATTATTTGTCAGCGTCCATTCTTAAACCTTGTCAGCGTATTGCATTATCACACTCCTTAAGCAAAATCGTTGAAAGATAAACCAAACCAAGACAAACCCATGTGGTTTAGTATGAATTAAGCCCAAGTAGTGCATCAAGCCCATATGTCCCACGTAAATTCACATTCCCTTCTGATTTACGTCCAAAATAAATTAACCCTAAAGATTAGGGATACATATGACTGACATAAAAATTTCCCTACAAATCAGTCAATTTGGGACTCCTTTATCTCACCCACGTCTTTTCCTTTTTCTTTGCCAACTCTGTTCTATAACTTAGGAAAAGATATTCCCAAAATTTAGCAACTATACGTATCCCACGTCTGACCTTTTTACTTTACTTGTTCAGACCCACGTGACTGTTGTTTGAATACGATTTGTATATATCTCATGATTTATACCATATTCAATCACTGGATATATTCTGACATGCTGGACTTTTATCCTCACGTGATGACACAAAGAAACATAAAAACAGTACCTTAACTTGCTTGAAACATCACGTGTCATCACATCTGGTGCTTCCTTTTCTTTAAATCCTTTGGTAGTAAAGTTACTCTACGTGATGAACATTGAATATCCATCTCGTTATAATCCAAGTAAATTAAATATGCAGCTTCTTCTCTTACCGCTTGGATCATACGTCCCTATCATAGATCTAGGGTTTCAACAAAGACAAATCTAGGGTTTCACCATAAACCCTAACATCATAGCCATGACGAATTGTCTTGAATCACAACAGCCACAATCCTTATAAGCTTATGCTTTTTATGTCGATCTAGGGTTTGAGTAACCCTAGTTCATGATTTCATGTAAAAAAACATCAATACCTTAAACAGTGAACTTCGATGCTGAATATCTTCATCATTAGGGATCAGATCGAACATCACTTCGGTGAGATTCTAGACACAAGTGCCAAGAATCTACAGTTCAAAAATCACGAAGATCCAACGGTTAACGAAGGAGAAAACGTGTTTTGAACATGGCTGTTTACAGAAAACTGCATATACTCACTGCTGACTTTGACGCCTAATAACTTTTGATTGTGGATAAAATTCGACAATCCCTCTGGTGGATGTCTAGATATATGTGTATAGAACACACAAGAGAAATTTCGTGACGATCCAACGGTCCAATTAAAAGTTATGGCCTTCTGAATACTGCTGCGCACACAAAAACGTCCAAAAAAGCCCTAGACGAATTTTTCTTCTCTTCTTGATATACGAAAACCTTGTTGGTCCTAGCATCACGAGCCACGAGGCTCTGATACCAGTTGATAAATCCTAAGATTCACGGATCTTTAAGCTACTAGGAATGCATCATGTTCATATGATTAGATAATCAAAGCGGAATTAGAACACGACACATTAACAAGGTGTTTAGGCACAAAGAACATGAATTAAAACAAATGGATTGCTCATTATATTAATAACAAACAATGACTAGGTGTGTGTACATTAAATCCCACACCTAGTCGACACACGCTTTAGGTTTACATTGTATATGAAAGTTACGAATAAACCTAATACCCTTGGTTCCTTTTATAGTGTAAGGATTAGGGTTTACAAGAGATAAGAATGAATAAACATGTAAATCTTCTATTTAAATAAACTAATACAAAATATATTCTGCATACTTATCTAAATATAAGCTTCCAAAGGCTTCTTGTCTACGTTTCTGTCAATGCTTGGATTACATGTGACAATGCTTGAATTGCACATGACAATGCTTGAGCCATCAACCCCCGATTTGCTCTTGTCAACGCTTGATTTGCTCTTGACAACGCTTAGAAAAATGTCTTCATGTTTTCTTCGTTTTTGAGGTTTCTGCCACATCAACTTTTTGACCCAACAATCCTTTGAAAATTTGTTGAATCAGATTATTAAAGGGTGTTTGGGTTAACTACTTATGCAGGTTTTGGGTTGATTTGAGTAGGAGTAATTTGGTGCTTTGTGTTGGTTATTGTCTCATATGTGCTAAGGGTGTTTTATCTGCAAGCTTTGAGGTTTGAATAACCTAAATCCATCAAAAGGCTTTAAAATCTGTTTTACTTGGTATTTTTGACTAAAACTTTGGGGACACCTATATCTAAGGGTAGTCTAGGGTTAACAAGTGCTAAATATTAGTTAACACAACCAGGGAAAGGGATTTGAAGGTTTAAAATTGGATTTGTGGTCATTTAGATCAGCAAAAGGATTTTGGATATTCACTTTGTTCATCAGTCAACTGCATATGCTTAAATCTGCCTTTAATCATTGAATCAGTGTTTGAAACAAGTTTATTTGTGCTTATTGGACTTTATTATAGCTTTTGTATGCATTTGGTTCATTTTGGTTGGCTTATTCATGCTTAAACTGCTTATTTGTTCATAACTGCTTATTTTCAAGGTCTGTATCATATCTGCGCACTGTTTGCTTATTCTGTGCTTATTGGCTTGGTGATTTTGTGATTTCTTGCTTGATATTGACTCCTTACAACTCACTGGTTGTAATGGTGCCTTTGTTTTCCATTGAATCCAATTGGATCTCTCAAAAATCAATAGTCAAATAGTCAAAGCAGTGGGAACTCCTTTCCCATGCTGCTAGCCACTGCTAGTGTTATTTCTTGAATAGCTTGTCAATAAGCTGTTCTAGCTTATTTAAACCTGCAACAACTTTAATTTTGTAATAGGTGTTCCTTATTTGACCCATTTGTTCATACTGGAGCATTTGAGGGGTTGACTTTGAGCTTTGACTAGAAAACCAATTACTTTGACTTTTACATAAGTGCTTATCAGCTTATTCAGCTTATTTGGCTTGGCTTATTGAACTTTTCTTGATTGATTTGTCTTAATTAAGTCATTTAGAGTCTTTTTCAACTTGAATCAAGGTCTGAGGTGGTCTAGAACTCCAAGTCGACTATTTTGTCTTTTAGTGAAATTTTACTTTGCTTATTTCTGGCTTATTGGTTTAGCTTTTTGAAAATTTCTTTTCAAAGATCTCTTAGGCATCTCAAAAGAATGTTTTTTGTCACATTAGAGTTTATGGCTTTAGCTTATAGCTTAATGGGCCAAAAAGCCCATTAAGAATAAGTTGTTGTTCAGTTAAGCTGTGATAAGCTCACATTCAGCTTTTGGGCCTTCAGACTTTTGTGTTTAGAATTGGATTTTAAGCTAGACTAGTGATTTTTAGCTTATTTAGTTAAGTTTCATCTTATTGGGCCAAAAATCCCTTTTTTTGGTAACCGTGATTTCCGACTCATTGGCCGACTAATCCACGGGGTTTGAGCCCACCGCCACACAGACTCAAACCAGGTAAAGCCCTCACTTTTCATGAGGTTGGCGTGGCCCATTTACCTTGGTCTGTATTTGTTTTTAGCCCATTTGGGGGCCCAATAGGGGTATTTTGGTAATTTCACTTTCATTTTCTGTTTATTTAGGTTAAAATAAACTAGTTTGCAAGTTTTTAGAAATTTTTATAATTTTTGGATTTTTAATAATATTTTAATATTATTTTATTATTAAATTTCATTTTTCACATTTTTACAACTTTTACATTTTTTAGGTCAAATACATTAAGTTGGGATTTTTAAAACTCTTAGATTAATTTTCTCAACATTTTCTTAATTTTTAGAATTATTTTAATATTTTAATAGTTTTTAATCATTTAAAAATAGTTTTCCTTAGTTTAAAAATTCATAAAAATAGTTTTTAGTCTAATTTAGTCATTTTAGAGTGTTACAAAGTGAAAATCCTTTATTTGGACATTTTAATAATTATTTGGATTTTTAGGGCTTTAATTAGCATTTAAAAATTAATATTTAATTAGTTAAAATGTTTGAAAAGTTTTGATCATTTGTAAACTCTTAGTTTGTTTTTATTGATTTTTGGTAATTTTTTTGGGAATTTTTAGAATTAATTTTTATTTTATCACTTTTTACAGTTTTTAAATTTGTCGTCGTAGTATAATTTTAACGTAACAGTCATTCTCTTTTCTCATCCCTTCTTTCTTTCAATATTAATCTCAAATCATTAACAAGTTTTTCACACACATATACCTCCTTGGGAAACGAACTTTCACCCTTGGGTCATTAGTACACGCTTTTCCTAAACCGTCGTATTTAATACTTTCCGCTATTTACGCTCTTTTCCTAAAGAGTAGTAAAACACTACAATCATTTTGGCGCCGCTGCCGGGGAGGTGTGTCGTGATTAATTTGTTCATTTTTTTAATATCTAACCATAAATAATATTTGTATTAGTAGAATCTACTAATACGTATTATCGGGGTTTTTTTCGTTTTTCTTGTGAATTATTATTACTATATTGTATAAGTATCACAACAAATTCAAAATATCTCCAAAAGTGTGAAAACACAACCTTGATTCGGGATTTCATCACTCGATCATTGTATTCGAATCTCAAACAAAAGGAAAAAGGAAAAAAATAGATAAATACTTTCGTGAAGCTCGATTTTGAAAAATACAAACTATAAGGTGGGTATAAGGCGAGTGTTATAAAATACGCCCTAAAGAAAAAGGCTCTTAAGTTCTTCGCGCCGCCTCGTTTCTCCGCTTGCTTGTGAGTATTTTGAGATTGAAGGCTAATCGAGGGTTTTGCCGCCCAAAGTATTATTACGTATCATATATATTTGCTTGGTTTCTTTGTGATTAAACCCTTTTGAACAATTTGTTTTTCACCAAAGTTCTAAAGTCAATTGAAGGCGTTCACTCCACGTGATCGCTTTCATTCTTTTGAGGCTTCTTTAATCAAGAGTTTGATTCGAGGAGAGATTTGGTAGATTGTTGTCTACGAATACACACAAAATCCAAAAAAAATTAAAAACAATCAAAAATTGAAAATCCACAAAACACCCAAAAGAATCTTCTTTGCTTACCTCCCATTCTACGTCAAGTTTATGCTAACTCGTAATCAAGTAAAACGAGCTCGCAAACGTCGTCCAAACCAAGGAAAATTGATTGAAGAGGAAACTCCAATTGTTGAACCCGTTGTAGAACCAATAGTCGCCATGGCTAATCGTACTATGATGGAGTTGCTTCAAGCATCCACCGAGGGTTTTGGAGAAGCTATTGTAATTCCCGCCATCCTTGTGGAGAATTTCGAGATTAAGACGGGTTTAATGTCGATGTTACAAGCAAACAAGTTTAGAGGTCATGAAAAAGACAACCCGCATTATCACATAAGGAATTTTAATCGTCTCACCGCAACAAGCAAGTTTAAGGATGTTCCACATGACGCCATTAAGATGATGTTGTTTCCATACTCGTTGGATGAACCCGCTAAAATTTGGCTCGAGAAAGAACCGCCAAATTCGATTTTGACATGGGGTGATCTCGTTTCTAAGTTTGTGAACCAATTTTTTCCGCCATCTAAGACAACACATTTGAAAAATGAGATCAAGGTTTACACAACGTAATAATGAAAGTTTTTCAATGGCATGGGAACGATTTAAAGAAATGTTACATGAATGTCCACACCATGATTTTTCGGAATTGCATCAAATTAATACTTTTTACAATCGGCTTAATGATCATGAACGAGATTATTTGAATGCCGCTGCGGGTGGTAAATTTTTGTGCAAAACGACCGATGAGGCTCTAAAAATTATCGAGAATAGATCTAAGTTTTATAACCCTCGTAACACACCGAGTGTTGCCAATATTGGTTCACCATCATCGCCATCGTCTCGTAACATTAATGCCTTACATGATGAAGCAAATGAGGAAAATCGGTTTTTCGATAGGTTTTCGACGCTTATGACACATTGGAAAGCACAAGATGCTTTGAATTCCGCATCGGTTAAAGCGGTTAAAAAGAGTTATTTATCTTGTGGTGGAGCTCATGATCTTTCTGAGTGCATTACCGCCGGTGGTAACACTTCGAGTGCTTACGTAGCAACGGGAACTTACAACCAAAATGGCCAAGGTTCCCGCCCAAATCAAGATCCCCAAAATCAAAATGCTAACAACTATCGAAACAACAATCAAAATGGTGGTTATCAAGGCCATTCACGTAACTACACCAAAGGGAACTACCAAAGTGGGAATGGGTAAGTTTCAAATCAAAACCAAAACCGTGATTTTCAAAACAGTACACAAGGTTTTCAAAATGCTCACACTAAAAATCTTAATGGAGAATTTTTGGATTATGCAAAAGCAAACGATGCTAAGTTTGATAACATGCAACGTGAGATGATTAGCTTAAGATCCGAGTTGAAAAACGAGCTTAAAAATGAACTTGCTAATGAATTGAAAACTCATGCTAATAAAATGGAAAGAAACGTTCAACGTCTTCAACAAAATCAACAAAAGATGGAACAAGGACAACATGAGATTAAGCAAGAGTTGTTAAAAGCGGATGCTAGGCAATCAAAATTTAAAGATCGAATGGCTAAAATGTTTGAAGCAATCATGTGTAAAACCTCTTCCTCGGGAGGTCTTCCTAGTGATACCATTGCAAACCCGAAGGGAGAAATGAAGGTTATTACTACTCGTAGTGGTAAAACTTTTAAGGAACCAATATCTCGTCCTAGTACTTCTACGGAGAAGGAAATCGAGAAAGAGCCCGAGGTGATGGTCGAAAAGGAGCATATCACAAGCCCACGAAGTACCGCTTATACCACACCTACGGTTGAACCAATACCAATTATGGAACCCGAGATTCCAAGGCCGTTGCCTACGCCCCAACCCACACCACCCTTACCTTACCCATCGAGATGACACAAAGAGAAAATGCAAGAACTTAACAAACAACAAATCGAGCTTTTTGTAAAAATGTTTCAACAAGTTCATTTTGATGTAAGTTTAGCCGACGCGTTGTTATATATGCCTCGTTTCGCTTCCACTTTCAAAGGTATGATGAATGATATGGAAAATCTCTCGAAGCTATCTAATTGTTCTTCGGTTTATCTTAATCGAATACCGGAAAAAGTTGGTGACCCCGAGAAGTTTCTTATTCCTTGTGACATACAAGATATGAAAGAGTGCCTCGCCTTGGCCGATCTTGGTGCAAGCATTAATTTGATGCCATTTTCCATTTGTAAATCGCTTTCGCTTCCGGCTCTTACTCCTTCGAACATGTCTATCGAGATGGTCGATCATTCTACGATTTTAGCATGTGGAGTAGCCGAGGATGTTTTCGTGAAAGTGGGGAAGTTCTACTATCCCGTTGATTTTATAGTAGTTGACATCCCCGCGGATGCTCAAGTTCCTCTAATTTTAGGTCATCCATTTTTAGACACCTCGAGATCGCTTATCGAAGTTCATGTAAGAACTATTCCTTTGATATTCAACGAAGAGGAACTTGTTATAAACGCTACTCAAAAGTCGACACCTTACCATGTTTATGCAATCGCTACCATCAATCACATTGACTTAGTTGATGTGGTTTGCGATGAGTTTTCACAAGAAGTGTTAGGTTTTTCTGATAGCTAATCAAGTGGCAATCCCACTATTTTGGATCCGATTCTTGCTAATTCTACACCAAATCTCACTCCATTCCAAGGAGGCGATTTTACTTCAAATGAAATCGACAATGAAGATGAGGTAATTATTAGTGATGATACTTTCATTCCACCATTTCTTCCGCCGATGGAAGTTATGAGTGTTGAACAAAAATCTTCGATCGAGGAACCACCTATCCTTAAGTTGAAAGATCTTCCATCTGACCTTGAATATGCATTCTTGGAAGGTGATGACAAGTTGCCGGTTATTATTGCAAAAGATCTTGCTAATGATAAAAAAACCGCACTTTTGAAAGTTCTTAAAGCTCATAAAGGGGCAATTACGTGGAAAATATCCGACATTAAGGGTATTAACCCAAAATTTTGTACTCACAAGATTTTAATAGAGGAGAACTACAAACCTGCAATTCAAAGTCAAAGAAGGGTAAACCCCAAAATTCACGATGTCATCAAAAAGGAAGTCTTAAAACTCCTTGACGCGGGAATGATTTATCCTATCTCCGATAGCCCATGGGTGAGCCCAATCCATTGTGTCCCTAAAAAGGGAGGAATGACCGTTGTGCCCAATGAAAACAACGAGTTAATTCCCACTCGTGTTGTGACCGGTTGGAGGGTGTGTATTGACTACCGAAAGTTAAATGACGCCACTCGTAAAGACCACTTTCCTTTGCCCTTCATGGATCAAATGTTGGAGCGACTTGCGGGAAATGAATTCTATTGCTTTTTAGATGGTTTTTCCGGTTACTTTCAAATCTCTATCGACCCTCGTGATCAAGAGAAAAGTACGTTTACGTGTCCTTATGGAACGTTTGCTTATCGTAGAATGCCTTTCGGACTTTGCAATGCACCGGGTACGTTTCAACGGTGTATGATGGCTATTTTCTATGATATGATCGAGAAGTCGATGGAAGTGTTTATGGATGACTTTTTGGTGTTTGGTGATTCGTTCACATCGTGTTTATCTAATCTCGAGCAAATGTTAAAACGTTGTGAAGAAACCAACTTTGTGATCAATTGGGAAAAGTTTCATTTTATGTGTAAACAAGGAATCGTCTTAGGGCACAAGGTCTCAAAAGCGGGGATTGAGGTCGATAAAGCTAAGATAGACGTCATCGCCAAGTTACCTCATCCCAAAACCGTCAAGGGAGTTAGGAGTTTCCTAGGCCACGCGGGCTTTTATCGTCGTTTCATCAAAGACTTTTCGAAAATCTCTCGACCTATAACACACCTTCTCAAGAAGGATGCTCCTTTTAACTTCAATGAGGATTGTGTTAGAGCTTTCGAAACTCTTAAAAGGAAACTCACCGAAGCTCCCATTCTTGTTGCTCCTAATTGGGAATTACCCTTTGAAATCATGTGTGATGCAAGTGATTATGCAATAGGGGCCGTCTTAGGGCAACGTTATGAAAAGCACTTCCGTCCTATCCATTATGCTAGTAAGACGATGACCGAGGCTCAACTTAAGTACACCACAATGGAAAATGAATTCCTTGCCGTGGTTTATGCTTTTGAGAAATTCGACCTTATCTCGTCTTGACTAAAAGCATCGTGTATATGGACCATTCGGCTATCAAGTATCTCTTAGCTAAGCAAGATGCTAAGCCGAGATTGCTTCGTTGGATGCTCCTCCTCCAAGAATTTGATGTCACCGTGCTTGACAAAAAAGGAGCCAAGAATCTAGCGGCCGATCATCTCTCTCGTCTAGAAGATCCTCAAAAAGATGTTTTCGAGAACAAGGAAATCACCGAAACATTTTCTCTTGAGACTCTCGGTGTAGTGAATTCTAAAGACACCACCCCATGGTTTGCCGACATTGTAAATTACCATGCAGGGAGCTTCATAATCAAGGGTATAACGACACAACAAAAGAGAAAATTCTTTCGTGAAGTCAAGTTCTATTTTTGGAACGACCCTTATCTCTTTCGGGTTTGTGCGGATCAACTCGTTCGACGTTGTGTATTTGGTACCGAAGCTTCTAACATCCTTAGAGCTTGTCACGAGGGACCCACGGGTGGTCACCACGGTGCTAACTCACGGCTAAGAAAGTGTTTGATGCCGGCTTCTTTTGGCCTATGATCTATCGTGATGCACACGCACTTATGAAGTCGTGTGATTCGAGCCAACGTCAAGGAAAATCATCGCAAAAGGATGAAATGCCGCAAAACATAATTCAAGTGTGTGAGATTTTCGACATTTGGGGCATTGACTTTATGGGGCCGTTCCCATCGTCTCATGGAAACAAGTATATCCTCGTCGCTGTCGACTACCTATCAAAGTGGGTGGAAGCTAAGGCTTTACCTACTAATGATGCTCGTGTGGTGGTGAATTTGGAATCCTAAGATTCCGGATCTTTAAGATGCTAGGCATGATTATCATTCATATGTTAAAAATCACAGCAGAACTAGAACAATAATCATGATGAACAAGGTGTTTATAACGAGACAAGAATTCCTCCCAATGTTACTTGCATTAACATAATAAACACAAATAACCTAGGCGCCTTACAATGACCAGGACGCCTAGAACACACACTACACGTTTAGGTTACATTGTGAAAACTGAATATATGAAACCTACGGTCCTGTATTCTTTATATACTAGAATACAAGACTTTTCTTACAAGAAATCTAATTACAATGAAGTCCTTCCATCTTTTGCAGTTTAGTCCTTTTCCTTGTGTAGAAGTTCTCCATATTCTTGTAGTCTTTGAAATTTGCACATAAGTCCTCTTGTTTCATTATTTTATGTTTTGTGTCATCAAATTAATTCCCAACAATCTTCCCCTATTTGATGATGACAAAAACAATCTTCGAATCTTGATCTTTCACGAATGAAACAAGCTTCCCCTTAAAGTAAGATTTCTTGTAAAACGTATCACCACATAAAACTAAGTTGTATACCTTGATCTTTGAATCTTCTTCCCCTTTTTGTCTCATTCAATTGGGGTCTTCTAAAGATAAACAACTAATAAACGCTTCCCCTTGAGTGGTGCATGTAAATGAATCACGAACCATGTAGACTCTAATTGTAGATTACGAATGAAGAAAAACGAATATAACCTGTTTGTTGAAGAAGTGGAATCTCCCAAGCTTGTACCTTATATCTTGCACTATTCACGTGACGTCGAACTTATATGATGAGAGTAAATATAAGCAGACCTCGATCTCTTGTCAAAATCCTCATCCTTTTTTGAGACACTGAGCACGATAATGTAACTCCTTCAAGTGATAGCAATGTCACCTAATTGCTAGATTCAGACAAGTCTTCGTCACCAACCATTAAAAGAACAAGCAAGTTATCTCAAAAGAGAGGCGAATCTTTTGAGGTATGATAAAATACAAACCTGCGAAAAACAACTACAACACCAAAGAAGCAATAATCAATCGTCTTCATCGAAACCTCCAATTTGCAATGAAAATCATCTAAGTATAATATCATCCTCTTCTTTTATGCAACTGCTGCTTCTGTCAGCGTTCTGCTTCTAATCCAAGTCGGTACGTAACCGCAAGGTTAGCCTTGTCACATAATCAAATAAAAATTTATTGTACCAAACACAATCTTCAAAAACGAGCCATAAAATTTTAAACAGACAATTCTGTCCGATATCCTTTGTTACCCAATATATCACCTTTATGTACTGTCAGATATCAGACGATACTTGTCAGCGCTTAAAAAAAACCATTATCGGATAACACGCTGTCAGCGTCTTCTTTATCAGCATATGTTTTATTCCTGTCAGCGGCTCGACTCAGCCACTGCTGTAGCTCCTTGTAAAGATTCCGGATCTTTAAGCTGCTAGGCATGATTATCATTCATATGTTAAAAATCACAGCAGAACTAGAACAATAATCATGATGAACAAGGTGTTTATAACGAGACAAGAATTCCTCCCAATGTTACTTGCATTAACATAATAAACACAAATAACCTAGGCGCCTTACAATGACCAGGACGCCTAGAACACACACTACACATTTAGGTTACATTGTGAAAACTGAATATATGAAACCTACGGTCCTGTATTCTTTGTATACTAGAATACAAGACTTTTCTTACAAGAAATCTAATTACAATTAAGTCCTTCCATCTTTTGCAGTTTAGTCCTTTTCCTTGTGTAGAAGTTCTCCATATTCTTGTAGTCTTTGAAATTTGCACATAAGTCCTCTTGTTTCATTATTTTATGTTTTGTGTCATCAAATTAATTCCCAACAGTGAAGTTTTTGAAGCAACTATTCTCTCGGTTTGGAACCCCTCGTGCTATCATAAGCGATCGTGGAACCCATTTTTGTAATGACCAATTCGAAAAAATCTTAAAGAAATATGAAGTTACTCATCGGCTTATCACCCGCAAACGAGTGGGCAAGTCGAGGTTTCAAACCAAGCTTTGAAGAGGATTTTAGAGAGGTCGATTAGAGAAAACCGTGCTTCATGGTCCGAAAAACTCGATGATGCTTTATGGGCCTTTCGGACCGCTTATAAGACACCTATCGGTTGTACTCCATATAAGTTGGTTTATGGAAAGAATTGTCATTTGCCCATTGAATTGGAGCATAAGGCATATTGGGCCCTTAAGCATGCAAATTATGATTTGAAGACCGCGGGAGATCACCGGAAAATACAACTTAATGAATTGGATGAGTTAAGAGATAATGCTTATGAAAATTCATTGAATTTTAAAGAAAAGACTAAAAAGTTTCATGATGCAAAGATTAAAAACCGGGTTTTTAACGTTGGTGATCAAGTGTTACTTTTTAACTGTCGTTTGAAGATATTTTCTGGGAAATTGAAATCTCGTTGGTCGGGTCCGTTCACCATAACACAAGTGTTTCCTTATGGGACCATCGAGATAGCTCAAAATGATGGTCCTAACTTCAAGGTGAATGGACATAGGCTTAAGCACTACTTCGGTGGGGAAGTCCCTTCGTTAGACGACCTCGACAAAGTCACCTTCCCCAATGATAATTAGCATTGAGGGGATCGAGTAGAGCTCATGACTCGGTAATCAAAAACGAGGTACCTCGTGGGGGAGATCCCATGCTTATCCTTTTTATCGTTTTCTAACGTAGTTAATGAGAGGGGATTTGTGCCCTTCCAACTCGTTGTCACATGGTTGTTTGTGAATGTGTTATCTAGATCATCATCATCGCCACAATTGAAGACTCTCGTGTTCATTTACGTGAGCCTCGGTCGTTTGCTTGAAGAGTTTTTCACGAATCCATGACATATCCTTTATTGTTCTAACAATTATCTTTTAGCATAATTCATAGACGGTTAGATATATTGTTGATCACCCTTTCCATGCTAGATCCTAAGCATTCGACTCTTCGTCTCTAGTATGGGGGTGCTCCACCTTTAGACTCGAAACATTGAGGACAATGTTTAATTTTAGTATGGGGGTGAATAGATACTTTCTTTGTTACGCCCTCACGTTTTCCAACTTTCAACGTCTTGTTTTGTTTTGTTGCTAATAAGGCTAAAAATGGCCAAATTTTAAAAAATTTCTTAGTTTTCATAAGTGTTTTTTAGGCACGAATGTATATTTTCCGATGGGTAGAATAAGAGTTAATTTTTGACTTGATGGGCATTTGGAGCCCTTTACATTCCTTAACCCGCTCGAATCTAGTTTTGCTAGACTTTTATATAGGGAACTTTAAAACACAAAAGTCTTAGCTCATTCGGGTTAAGAACAAGAACTTTTCGCAAGTTCCTATAATTGATCCTAGAAAGTCACTTATAAAGGGAACTTTAAAATGCATTCTCTAAACTTGAAAAAGTCTAAGAAAATGCAAGATCCTATAGGTGGCTTGAAAACCCAAAACTTTGATTTGATATAGTCTTAATAAAGCTAATCCAAATTTGGCTTAATTTTGACTTGCATGGCTAAGTATTCACGAGTCTCTTTTATTAGAGGTCTTTAAATAGTGAAGAACGAGAAGTGATAGAGTTAGACAAGTGATCATGCTAAACGTAGAACATGAAAATGTTCTTTCAAAAACTCATATGTTTTTAATTGTGGATTTTTCTCCCATAAGATCATGCATTAGGAATAAAAATAATTGCAATAAGTAAGGTCGTCGTACGATTTGAAAGGTTACTTAACTTCTAGCACAAGATCGTTTAAAAGTTGCTCGGGGTTGAATAAAGTTCATAGCCAAGGCATAACTTATTGAAGCGGGATGAGAAGATTGGTGAAGATTCAAAAAGGCCCTAACAAGGCATGAGGAGCTCTATTTTGTTGCTAAAGATCCAAGATGATGTAAAGTATCATTATTCCAAAATCAATATGAAGGATCGAGACACACGACAAAAAACAATTACTCCCCTAAAGATCATGGAGAAAGTCTATCCAAAAAGACCCTAACAAGGTATGAGGATAAATATATCCAAGTCCGAAAAGGAGGCGGATCGTTGTATATCAAAATCCAATATAAAGATTGAAGAAATATGATGAAGTCGTGGTCCAAGTATGAAGAATCTCTAAAAAACGTCAAGTGAAGAAATTCCAAAATATGAAGAGAAGACCAAAATTTCAAGAACGTCTTCCCAAGATTTGAAGTATGAAGTACATGCCAAATATCGGTCCGATAAAGGTCTCAAATCATGAAACGAGTTATGCCAAGACATGAACTTAAGGAGATACACGAGAAGCCATTTTAAAAGATTTTTTCCTTCGGATAATTATCGATTAAATCGTGCTACTTTATTTTCGGACTAATAAATACTCAAATAAGTCAATATGAATCACTTGTGATCCATGACAAATAGTTAAAAAAATCTAGAAATGTTTTCCTTTCATAATAACTAGGATTGCGGGGAGAAAAAGTATTACACAATTTGGACGTATGAGTAGTGTTAGCATTGTGACTTGTACCAACAATGATCTCGTTTTTGCACTTAGCATGGAATGTATGACATTCAAGGATGACGAACTTTACTCTATGAGACATTCACTTGTTTCTATTCATTGACCCTAAAAGTCGCTCACGTGATGAAAATCATACATTATATCTTTACACATCTTCATAGTATTGTAGCAAGTTTTACTTTTTAATAAAGGGTAATAAAATTAAATTTTGGAGATGCTTAGATACTTTATTCTAGCATTACGTGAGGGCACGACAATGGTTTAGTATGGGGGAGTGATGAGATGGCATTTATACATGATCTCATCATTCTTTTCGGGCTTTAAATGCATAAAAGTGTCATAAAATACCATATATATGCTTGTGTTTGTTTACTTGTGTATTTTAGGTATGGATATCGTGAAAAAGACAAAAGATCACAAGAAACAAGACACGAGAAACGAAGCCGCACAATGAACCGGGACCTAGTTTGTGATTTATCAAAGAAAAACCCTTGAAGACTTGAAGATGTACAAGATTGATCCCTCATTTATGAAGAAATGACACTTAATACCCTTGTATATTCATAATTACAATTTTGGTCCCTTAAGTTTGTCAAAATTACAAAAAGGTCCTCCATGTTTGAAGAATTGGCAAGTTTAGTCCCTCAACAAAACTAAATTGTCAATAATGGTCCTTCATGAAGTCCAAGATCCAAAGAAGCCCTTGAAGTTCAAGAATATTACACTTCTAGTCCTTTAAAAATGAATTAAACATCAAAAGGACTGAAGTTGTAATTATACCAAAGTTGAAAAAGCCCTAAATCCTTGTTTAGAAAGTTTTTGTGGCCAAACTCTAAATTCAGAAACTTATATTACAAAGGGAAACGAGTTTGCAAGGCTGAATAGCTTGTTATACCACTTTTTCCAAAGGCTGAGGACCAATGTTGTACAAATGAAACATTCAAATGATTTTTGCGCCAAACAACTAAACAATCCACCAAAACCGGATCAAACTTAGTTACTATTCACATGATGAACCCAGTTTTACCATCACTAAAAAACAAAGGGTAAAATCAAATTACCCACACCCACACTTAATTCACACACTCATAAACCTATCCCACGCTTGAACTCACAATCCCATTACCCCAAAGGACCCCACCATTCAACCCGTTAACCAATCACATGACACTCTCCTCTCCAAGCAATCCTAGGTGACAAGATGAACGCTTATGGCTACTACTTGGTCCCCAAGCACAAAATGAACAGCCAAGATCAAATTCGACAGCTCATCAACAATAAACGCGTCTAGAAGGCCAAGGGCATTTTTGAGACTTCATAGCTAGGGTTTTGATGTATTTTTACATTCTAGAATCATCCTTAGTAGTCTATAAAAGGAGACCTCAACATGTGAGAGTCCCTTTGTTCCATGTTTTAGCTAAGTCTTTGTAATCCCTTTTTATGAAATAAAAGTTTGATTTTCTGAAATTGTGATTTTCCTTTTATGTTTTTGTAAGAGTTTGGTGTTTGATTAGCTAATGTCTGAGTTCCATAATGTTTCCATAATCTCTTTTATTTGTTTTTGAGGAAAGGTTTTAAGGAATAAAACTCTTGTTTTCAAAAATCAGATTTCATTGTTTTGTGTTCATCTTTGTGTTTGTTGTTCTTAGCAGGTACAAGGAAGCTGGTGCTTGTTTAGCTAGCACCTAAGCTCACACATTCCAAGGTGTGGATGTACATCTTGGAGGTTTAAATCTCTAAACCTTTTTCATTTTCTGAAAATTGCATGATTTTTGATGAATCTGAGTATATGTCTGTGATTGTGTGATTTTGTGGTTGAATATTGTTTATCTGAGATTGTTTGATGTTATTGAGTTGATTTGGACTTGGTTTGTGGTTTAAATCTAACAAATCCTTTGAAAATTTGTTAAATCAGATTATTAAAGGGTGTTTGGGTTAACTACTTATGCAGGTTTTGGGTTGATTTGAGTAGGAGTAATTTGGTGCTTTGTTTTGGTTATTGTCTCATATGTGCTAAGGGTGTTTTATCTGCAAGCTTTGAGGTTTGAATAAACTAAATCCATCAAAAGGCTTTAAAATATGTTTTACTTGGTATTTTTGACTAAAATTCTGGGGACACCTAGATCTAAGGGTAGACTAGGGTTAACAAGTGCTAAATATTAGTTAACACAACCAGGGAAAGTGATTTGAAGGTTTAAAATTGGATTTGTGGTCATTTAGATCAGCAAAAGGATTTTGGATATTAACTTTGTTCATCAGTCAATTGTATATGCTTGAATCTGCCTTTGATCATTGAATCAATGTTTGAAATAAGTTTATTTGTTCTTATTGGACTTTATTATAGCTTGTGTATGCATTTGGTTCATTTTGGTTGGTTTATTCATGCTTAAACTGCTTATTTGTCAATAACTGCTTATTTTCAAGGTCTATATCATATCTGCGCACTGTTTGCTTATTCTGTGCTTATTGGCTTGGTGATTTTGTGATTTCTTGCTTAATATTGACTCCTTACAACTCACTGGTTGTAAGGGTGCCTTTGTTTTCTATTGAATCCAACTGGATCACTTAAAAATTAACAATCAAATAGTCAAAGTAGTGGGAACTCCTTTCCCCTGCTACTAGCCACTGCTAGTGTTATTTCTTGAATAGCTTATCAATAAGTTGTTCTAGCTTATTTAAACCTGCAACAACTTTTTTGTAACAGGTGTTCCTTATTTGACCCATTTGTTCATACTGGAGCATTTGAGGGGTTGACTTTGAGCTTTGACTAGAAAGCCAATTACTTTGACTTTTACATAAGTGCTTATCAGCTTATTCAGCTTATTTGGCTTGGCTTATTGAAATTTTCTTGATTGATTTGTCTTAATTAAGTCATTTAGAGTCTTTTGCAACTTGAATCAAGGTCGGAGGTGGTCTAGAACTCCAAGTCGACTATTTTGTCTTTTAGTGAAATTTTACTTTGCTTATTTCTGGCTTATTGGTTTAGCTTTTTGAAAATTTCTTTTCACAGATATCTTAGGCATCTCAAAAGAAGGTTGTGTGTCAAATTAGAGCTTATGGCATTAGCTTATAGCTTAATGGGCCAAAAAGCCCATTAAGAATAAGCTGTTGTTCAATTAAGCTGTGATAAGCTCACATTCAGCTTTTGGGCCTTCAGACTTTTGTGTTTAGAATTGGATTTTAAGCTAGACTAGTGATTTTCAGCTTATTTGGTTAAGTTTCATCTTATTGGGTCAAAAAGCCCATTTACCTTGGTATGTTTTTGTTTTTAGCCCATTTGGGGGCCCAATAGGGGTATTTTGGTAATTTCACTTTCATTTTCTGTTTATTTAGGTTAAAATAAACTAGTATGCAAGGTATTAGAAATTTTTATAATTTTTGGATTTTTAATGATATTTTAATATTATTTTATTATTAAATTTAATTTTTCACATTTTTGCAACTTTTACATTTTTCTTAGGTCAAATACATTAAGTTAGAATTTTTAAAACTCTTAGATTAATTTTCTCATCATTTTCTTAATTTTTGGAATTATTTTAATTTTTAATAGTTTTTAATCATTTAAAAATAGTTTTCCTTACTTTAAAAATTCATAAAAATAGTTTTTAGTCTAATTTAGTCATTTTAGAGTGTTACAAAGTGAAAAATATTTATGTGGACATTTTAATAATTATTTGGATTTTTAGGTCTTTAATTAGCATTTAAAAATTAATATTTAATAAATTTAAGGTTTGAAAAAGTTTTGATCATTTGTAAACTCTTAGTTTGTTTTTATTGATTTTTGGTAATTTTTTGGTAGTTTTTAGAATTAATTTTTATTTTATCACTCTTTACGGTTTTTAAATTTGTCGTCGTAGTATAATTTCAACGTAGCCGTCATTCTCTTTTCTCATCCCTTCTTTCTTTCAATATTAATCTCAAATCATTAACAAGTTTTTCACACACATATACCTCCTTGGGAAACGAACTTTCACCTTTGGGTCATTAGTACACGGTTTTCCTAAACCGTCGTATTTAATACTTTCCGCTATTTACGCTCTTTTTTTAAAGAGTAGTAAAACACTACAATCACAGTTCCAACATCGTATGCACATCATTGTCGGTGTAAATCAACTTCAAACCGTGTTCTAGTAATTTGTTAGGCAAACAAAAAAACAAAGCCCATTTTCCCACATCGTTAAGCCTTCCTAAGATATGATTTAGGCCAATTGTAAATATCATATCCTCAGCACTAAACCCACAAATTTGGCTACGATTGTCATTCATATACCTCAACGGGACCATGTACAAGAAACCCAATATTGTGCAATTTGAAAACAACTTCTTTTTTATACACCAGTAGAGCTACTTGATAATCAATTGAATCGTGTTTTGGGTTGGTAATATGAATTTAAATTGAACCAGTAGAGTATTGATAGTATTTAGGGTATTTAATGTCGAGATAATAGTGAAAGTTTTAATGTCGATGTTGCAAATTTAGTCCTTGAAAGTGTTGGCGGGAAGTTACAGTGAAAACAGGTGGGTTTTAGTCCTTGAAAGTGTTGGCGAGAAGCTATAGTTAAAACAAGTGGGTTTAATGTCTCGGGGACGTTTTTTGCACAAAGGTAAAGGTGGAAGAGTGCTAATGTCTCGGGGACGTTTTTTCAGCCATTGATGCACAAAAAGTAGGTTTTTTAGGTTATTCGTTAAAGATGTTGTTACTGTCGGGTTTATTTATAAGGCCAACGCCCTAATTCTAATAGACTGGACCCATATGCATTACCAATTGACTTTTGAATTTTGTTGAAAATTTGATAATGAAATAAGATATGCGAAGCACATTCAAACACCCCTTTAACAAGAACAAAAAACATAAAAACTTCAATATCGTTTCATTAGTGCAAAGATAACTAGTACATTTGATAATGAAATAATATTACAAAATATGTGATAACAGCCAAACAAATATTCGTTTTTAATCACTAAGACGTGAAAGCATCTTAGTCATGAAGACACTGTTTGTTGTTGCAGCACGGCGGGCTGCTATCACCAGCTCGTTCAACTTCACAACCATGTCTTCTTTACGCTTACGAGCGTACTTCAGTTCGACCGTCCCGTCTACCGCTGGAATACAGCCAGTCAGAATGCTAAGCTCGTTAATCAAAAGATTACAATGGTTCATCCTCCCTTGAATCTCGTCAATCAGGACCTGAAGGTCCCTAAAATCAGCAAGATTATGTTGTCTTTCCCTAGTAAATTAGACTATCAGCTGCCTCTCCATGCGAGAGGAGTTTGCATCACGTGCCAACCTGTCTCACAATACCAACCTCCTTGAAGCCACCTCTTGGTTTCCCATTGATTAGGTTAGGATTATTATAACTCTTTACGGTAAAAAGGATAAGTGTGTGTTTCAAATGCGGTTAGAGGATAACATATTTGTAGCCTGGTATTGATTATTGTTGTTCACGAACAGTCTAGGGGAGTCTAATTCCTTGAAAGTGTGTCTGACAATGAATACCAAGAGTTTATCTTTATACGCGAAAATTAATTTCAGGAATGTTTCAAGGACGTTTTTTGCATTACCGAAAGGTGGGTTTAATATGAGTGTAATAATGACGGGGTATATTGTGGAATCCTAAGATTCCTAGATCTTTAGGCTGCTAGGAACACATGACATTCACTTGACTGAATCAAGGCGGAATAGAATGAAACATGCTTAAAGAAGGTGTTTAGAACAAAGATGAAATTCCCCAATCGTGCTTGTATTAATAACTAACACAAACAACTCTAGGCATGTATACATTGAATCTCATGCCTAGAGATCAAAGTCACTGTAGGTTTACATTGTAAAGTTGAAGTCAATAATAAACCTACGCCTGGTTCCTTGTATAACATAAGGAAACCTAGACTACAAAGGATAACTATGAATAACAAGGAAATCTTCTATTTTTACTAAATGTCTGGTGAATTCTTATCACCTAAGAATTCCTCCACCAGCTTGTAAAATCACACTTTGGCAAATGTAGTCCTTGTTGTTTTGTTTTGACACATCAACTCTGTAACACCCCATTTGTTAGAATAGGATGCTATAGTAAATTATGGCGTGTCATCAAAGCATGCAAGGTAAATGTCTAAACATTCATGACCATAAATAGAAATACCGGAATCAAACATCGGTAGTCTAGTAACTCGCACACAAGCAATATACGTACTGTAAATGGAAAGGACTAAACAATGTCCAAAAGAAGTAAAGTATGATAAAGTAGGAATAAATGCATAAGGTAAAAGAGGCCGGATAGCTTCCAATCCGAATGCACATACTCTGGAGTTCCTACTTGCGTCCTTGGGTACCTACCGTTTTGGAACATGGAAAAGTAGACGGCTGAGCATAACGCTCAGTGCACGGATATACAATAAAGCATGGAAAACATAGAATATGGAAGCATATAAAGAATATAAAGCATGAATGGCAGCGGAAATGAATAAGTCCCGGAAAACCTAGTTGTTTATCATGTTAACTGGTTTTAGTTCTAAAAACATAGCTTATGTTACTTATGAAAATCTGTATTAGTTAATGTACCATAGTAGCCAATATAGGTCATGAGGTCAACAACGTGCATGAATACTTGGAGGGGTAACCTCGTCTTGCAAATTAGAGGGGATGCCTCTAATTAACTGGTACGTGGGTAGGAGGGATCAGCTCCTTGTGAAGGATGCAAGGCACACACCACATTCACCATGAAATCCTGACTGAAACATGTAACTAGGATGCACCCATATGCTTCACATGATAATATAATAATATAATGGCCAAATAACTGAAAAGGGACGCCACGAGCTATCACTCCGCCGTGGTGAAGTCATAACACTAGTGCCTCTAGTGTTATGGTTATGGTACCTCCATAGCTAGGTAAAACTTGTCATGCATGTATATGGCTAAGGTAACTAATAAACATAAGCATTTATTATGTAACTCCTGGGGAAGGAAATCCTAATGAAGGAAGAGATTGTCCTTACTGAAGGACGGGAAATCCGTACCTTATGTCCAGTAGAAGCTAACGAAAACGATGAAGACTAATCCGCCTCGACGGATAACACTACATGAAAATATGGACGTGTATGAGTTGTCTGAATTACATGTGTTTTACTAGTTCCGTGTATTATTAGCTTGTTATACGTATTATGTCATGTCTTACTGTTTACTGTGTTAATTGTAGTTATTATGATGTTATGTTGAGTATTATTCATGTATTAGTGTATTATAATACTTGTATTGTAATACTAAGTAACTTTCTAAAAATAGCAGGTTTCCATAAATAGTAGGTTTCTAAAAATAGAAAGTTTCCAAAAATAGTAAGTTTCCATAATTAGAAATAAGCTGGATTATTATTAATAAATAAAGTTTAGATAGTACAATACAAGTCATGGTTATAGTTCTTTAATTAAATAACTGGTTAATTAATTAAACTATACGTTATATGATTTTAATTAAAATGCATGTTTTAATTAAATGAGTAAGTAAAATACCTTAGGTTATACATGAATTAATTTAATAAATTAATTAACCTAAAGTTTAATATAACATGACTTATAAAAATAGTTTTCATGAAAAACCCGATCCCGAGCCCGTGTTTTATATAAGCCGAATCAAATAAGCCAAAATCAAAGTCCCACCGAGACCTTGGAGGGGTCTCGGTTGACACTACTTAAACTAACAAACATGTACAACATACCCCGACTTAAAGTCGGGGTCCCTTTGGTTTCGGGTCCGAACAACAAAAACCAACCAAGCCCCTAATGGGTCTCGGTGGTGCCTCGACTTCAACAAAATCCGACAACAAACACACCCCGACCTTCGGTCGGGGTTCCTTGCTGCGTCCGAGCCTCACACAAACCAAGCCGAGCCCTTTGGGGGTCTCGGTGGTGGTGAAGAAAACAAGCCGAGCCCCATATGGGGTCTCGGTGTCTCGGTCGAACCACAAACCACACAAACCAAACTCGGACCATGAATTTAATTAATCTAGTACATGTTTTATTCTTGTTCTTGATGATTAATTAAATAATAACATGAAATCAAAAGAATTAAAAAGAAAAGAAAAAGGGTTTGATTATACCAATGCGTGTATTAACAAGAGATGATCACGAACAATTAAACAAGTAACAAAAATCATCCGATTTTCCCTTTTTCTTGATGTAGGTCGGCGGCTAGAACAAAAAGGAGGCAAGAGGAGTGTTTTTTTCTTGAAACCTAAATTATGAGAAAAACAATTCCCTATGTTTTGTTTATTAAGTGTAACGGGCCAAAAGCCCATCTTTCTTCCTTTCTCTTGCCTTGGCCGCGGCATGTGGGGCCCACCAAGGGTAACCCGAAGTTTTTCTGTGTTAAACAGTTAGTCGTGTATGCTCATGATTTAATATTCATGATTTTGGTATTCGTGATCGTGTCACGTTTATAATATTCATGATTGTTCGTTATTTATTGTCGTGACACGTGTATTAATATTATAAATGGAAAGTTTAAATTTTATCGTGTTTCTCTAATTTACTGTTCACGTGTACTGTTCATAGGTTTTTAATGCGGGTTTTACAATTCTTCCCCTCTAAAAGAACAATTCGTCCTCGAATTGGAGAAACGTAAACTGAAAGAAAACATACCCGAATTAGAACTGGAAATGAGGGTTAGAAGTCCGTATAGACTCCTCCGTCTCCCAAGTGGATTCCCGCTCAGGATGATCCCTCCAGAGGATTTTGACGAAAGGGATCGTCTTCCTCCGCATAACACGATCTTGTCGCTCAAGAACTCTCTCGGGTTCTTCGACATATGAAAGATCCTCTCGAATCTGATCAAGTGGATACTGGACAACATGGACTGGATGATATTTGTATCCTCTGAGTAAGAACACATGGAACACGTTCTGAACGTGTGATAGATGAGGCGGTAACGCTAAACGGTATGACACTTCACCAACGCGTTCTATGATGTCGAACGATCCGATGAAGCGAGGACTGAGCTTCCCTCTGATTCCAAAACGTGTAACTCCTCGTGGAGGTGATACCTTAAGGAAAACTTGGTCACCTACGTTAAAAGATACATCTCTATGACGTTTATCAGCATATCTCTTTTGATGAGCACGAGCTTCCTGAAGCTTTGCCTTTGCGACATCAACCTTCTCACTGGTCACTTCAGTCATATCTGGACCCTTAAGCAGTTGTTCGCCCACCTGATCCCAGCAGATTGGGGCGTGACACTTTCTACCATACAACATCTCGAAGGGAGCACACTTGATGCTAGCGTGCCAGGTGTTGTTGTATGCGAATTATACTAGGAATATATAGTCATCCCAGCTTCCTGACCACTCTAGAACACACGATCGCATCATGTCCTCCAATGTCTGAATGGTACGTTCCGACTGTCCGTCAGTCTGCGGATGAAAGGCAGTGTTGAGCTTAAGTCTGGTGCCCCAAGCTTTCTATAGACTTTGCCAGAAACGTGATGTGAAACAGGGATCTCTGTCAGAGATGATTTCTGATAGAGTATCATGTAGTCTCATGATCTCCTTCTGAAAAATGTCTGCTAATTTGTTGACCGGGTGTTCCTTGCGAATCGGCAGAAAATGAGCATATTTAGTCAACCTATCCATAATAACCCAAATAGCGTCGTTCTTCTTCTGAGTAACCGGAAGACCAGTAACAAAATCCATGGAGATTTTGTCCCACTTCCATGCTGGAATATCAAAGGGCTGTAGTAAACCACTAGCTCGTTGGTGTTCGATCTTAACCTGTTGGTAGATCATACATTTAGAAACGAAGGTGGAAACATCCTGCTTCATACCAGTCCACCAAAAGTGTTGCTTGATGTCGTGGTACATCTTGGTAGAACCAGGATGTATGGTAAATGGAGAACTGTGAGCCTCAGTCAACACAGCTTCCCTGAGAGTAGAGTCATGAGGAACCACTAGTCTAGTGCCATGCTATAAGATACCGTCGTCATTAACACGAAACTCCGTCTGCTGATCAAGGTTCTAAATAATAGCCCAAATCTCACCATCGTCTTTCTGAGCTTCCTTGATCCTAGAATGTAACTCTAGATCCACCTTAAGATTAGCCCAGTAACCGTGTTGTCCTCGTACACAAAACTCAATATCAGTCATCTCTAGGTCACGAATGATCTCCTTTGCAATCCAAATGCCAGCCATCATACCCGACCTTCTGCTTAGAGCATCTGCCACCACATTCGCCTTACCAGGATGGTACTGAATGTTGGTGTTGCAGTCCTTCAATAGCTCTAACCATCTCTTCTGTCTCATGTTCAGTTCCTTCTGGGTGAAGATGTACTTGAGACTCTTGTGGTCGATGAATATGTCACATGATTCACCATACAAATAACGTCTCCAGATCTTCAACGTGAAAACAACTGCTGCAAGCTCTAAATTGTGAGTAGAATAGTTTTCTTCATAAGGTTTCAGCTGTCGTGATGCGTATGCAATAACCTTCCCATGTTTCATGAGAACGCAGCCTAAACCCTTTCCTGAAGCGTCGCTATAAATCTGAAATCCACCTGAGCCAGATGGGAGAGTAAGAATAGGTGCAGTCACTAACTTCTGCTGCAAAACTTCAAAGCTCTTCTCTCGCTCTTCCGTCCAGACAAATTTCTCTCCTTTCCTCATTAGCTTAGTCAAAGGTAAGGCTAACCGTGAAAAGTTCTCTACAAACCTGCGGTAGTAGCCAACTAAACCTATAAAAATTCTAACTTCTGTTGCAGATGTAGGTCTCGGCCATTTAGTGATAGCTTCAACCTTGGTAGGATCCATGGTGATCCCCTCTACATATACAATATGGCCCAAAAATGCCTCCTTTGTTACAGAACTCACACTCAGAGAACTTGGCATACAACTGCTTCTGACGAAGAATCTGTAAGACTGTACGAAGGTGTTCCTCATGTTCCTCCTTGGATTTGGAGAATATCAGGATGTCATCAATGAACACGATAACGAACTTGTACAGAAACTCATAGAAGACACGGTTCATCAAATCCATGAAGACAACTGGAGCATTAGTGAGTCCGAATGGCATGACTACGAACTCGTAGTGCCCATAACGTGTATGGAAAGCAGTCTTGGAGATGTCCTGCTCTTTAACCCGCAACTGATGGTAGTCGGACCTCATATTGATCTTCAAGAAATGCTTGGCGCCCTCAAGTTGATCGAATAGGTCATCTATACGCGGCAAAGGGTAACGATTTCTGATCGTGATCTTGTTCAGCTCACGATAGTCTATACATAAAAGCATGCTGCCGTCTTTCTTCTTCACGAACAATACCGATGCACTCCATGGCGATGCACTGGGATGGATGAATCCTCGTTCCAGAAGTTCCTGCAGCTGATCTTTTAGTTCCTTAAGCTCTATTGGAGCCATACGGTAAGGAGCTTTGGAAATCGGCTCCACACCTGGTATGAGCTCGATTCCAAACTCGACTTCACGAATAGGTGGTATGCCCGGAAGTTCATCTGGAAATACGTCAGGAAACTCTGACACAATAGGTTGATCTTGGATCGATGGAGACTTGGCAGTAATGTCATGAATATTGGCTATGAAGCCCTGACAGCCGTGTGATAACAATGCACGCGCCTCCATGGATGAAATAATCTGTACTGACCTCCCTGGCATAAAACCATGGTGTATGTACTCTGGAGATTTTACATCATCGAAGATAACCCGAGAAGTGTGGCAGTCAATCGTGGCCTGGTGTTTGGATAACCATTCCATTCCTAAAATCAAGTCAAAATCGCACATGTCCAAAGGAAGTGCGTCAACTCTGCGGATCTTGTCATCAAATTCTAGGGGAAGATCTCTGTACACCTGAGTGATTCGTACAGAGTCCCTAAGTGGCGTGGAAATGCATAAGGCATTATCTAATGGCATCGGGGAAATCCTAACACGTACAACAAAAGTAGTGGACACGACCGAATGCGTCGCTCCAGTATCAAATAGAACACATGCTGCCAAACTATTCATAAAGAGATTTCTGGTGATGGTACCTGAAGTCTTATTCGCCTGATCTCTAGTAGTAGTGAACACGCGACCAGAAGTAGGAGGTGGTTTGGTGTCGGCGTGTCCAGAGGTGACTTCTATCTCACCCTAGCGACAATCCTTCTGCTGATGGCCTTGTTGGCCACACTTGAAACAACCACCAGTCCTCGGCGACAAATACCAGAGTGTCTGCGCGAACAAGTAGGACGATAGGATGCGTGAATCCTCCAACAGGCGTCCTAGTTAGATGAGAGCCTGTTTAAGGCTTACATGCATGAGACATGATCGTGGAACATAAACATGAGTACATAGAAGGTGTAAAATTTACCAGATGAGGTAGAACAGTTAGGCTGTGAACCCCTACGGTCCTGATCCCTGCCGTTACCATTGTTCCTGAATTAACAATTGTTGGAGTGTTAGAATACCATAACATAAAATAGTTGAACATGAAAGAAGGTTAATGTAGGGACCTGTTGTTGTTCGAGTTGTTAGCGTTGTTATGGTAACCATCGTTACCGCTACGCCTCTCAGAAGCAGAACGGTCGTTAGTTTGACAGTTTCCCTTGGATGCTTGCTGCTGAGCGGCCGTAGGCTTACGGTCATCCGTCTTCTGCCTGGAACATAATGTTGAACACAAGATTATATGAATGAATAATACTGATGGAATGAATTGTTTACAATTGGTGATTGAAGATACCTCTTCACTGCTCTATCATCACCGAACTCCTCTCATTCCTGAAGCATCTCGAGCTTACGGGCTGCATCGGCCACCTGTGCCACTGTAGTGAAAGTATCACATACCAAGTTGTTGGCAACCGAAGTGCGAAGTGCCCAGTGAAACTTCTCAGCCTGCTCTGCAACAGTTCCTGCGGCTAGACCCAGAAATCCTGCCAAACGGAGAAACCTTTGCATGAATTCATTGCTGTTTTCACCAGCAATCTACCGAATGTTGTGGTAGTCCCTCTTGAGCTTCTCTTGCTCAGCATGTGGAAAGTACTGATTAAGGAACAGCTCCTTAAACTTGTCCCATGTCAGCTGCGCAACCCAATTGTCACCACCGTTGGACTGCTTGACTGATTTCGACCACTACAGCACATCACCTTCAAACTTATAGCAAGCCAGTCTTGCCTTGAAAACACCATCACAACTCGTTGCTTCAAAAATCTTCTCGATGTGAGAAATCCAAGCTTCAGCCTCGTTGGGGCTGTCAGTCTGCTTAAACGAACGAGGTTGTTGTTTGTTGAATCTCTCTAACCAAGTTATAAGAGTAACCGGTGGAGGAGGAGGTGGAGCATTGTGATTGCCATGAGCCTGGAATTCCGCCTGAACTTCATCTCTGATTTCATTGCGAAGTTGGGGAAGGAGGGCTTGCAGAGTTGCATTGACAGCTGCTGTCAAATCTAAAGTATTTCGGTTGTTCACCATCTGGCAGTTTAAAACAACAAACTGCAACATAAATCATAAAATATGAAATGAGATAACATAAGAATGCATGAACAATGTATAAATCAAAGAAGCAGTTTATAATGCATGAAACAATGTAAAAACGCATGATGCAGTTTATAAAAATTTTATATGAACGGGATGAACGCCTATGGTCAGTTCACTCAAAACAAAAGACATGGCGCGGGGACGCCAATGGGTCGGTCCCAAAGTTAAAAGTTTCGATAAAAGCACATGCAACTAAATAGGGCAAGTCCTGTACCAACCATTACTTAGTCATAAACCTGCTACAATGATATGAATGCATGAAATATGAATGAAAATGAATGAATGCATGAAAACCAACTGTCAGTTCTAGGAAGACACTGGTGACTACCCATAAGTCACAGGTCATGTTTTACAGAGCTACAAGTCGAAACCTTGGCTCTGATACCATAATTGTAACACCCCATTTGTTAGAATAGGATGCTACATAAAATTATGGCGTGTCATCAAAGCCTGCAAGGTAAATGTCTAAACATTCATGACCATAAATAGATTACCGAATCAAACATCGGTAGTCTAGTAACTCACACATAAGCAATATACGTACTGTAAATGGAAAGGACTAAACAATGTCCAAAAGAAGTAAAGTATGTTAAAGTAGGAATAAATGCATAAGGTAAAAGAGGCCATATAGCTTCCAATCCAAATGCACATATTCTGGAGTTCCTACTTGCGTCCTTGGGTACCTACCGTTTGGGAACATGAAAAAGTAGACGGCTGAGCATAACGCTCAGTGCACGGATATACAATAAAGCATGGAAAACATAGAATATGGAAGCATATAAAGAATATAAAGCATGAATGGCAGCGGAAATGAATAAGTCCTAGAAAACCTAGTTGTTTGTCATGTTAACTGGTTTTAGTTCTGAAAACATAGCTTATGTTACTTATGAAAATCTGTATTAGTTAATGTACCATAATAGCCAATATAGGTCATGATGTCAACAACGTGCATGAATACTTGGAGGGGTGACCTCTTCATGCAAATTAGAGGGGATGCCTCTAATTAACTAGTAAGTGGGTAGGAGGGATCAGCTCCTTGTGAAGGATGCAAGGCACACACCACATTCACCATGAAATCCTGACTGAAACATGTAACTAGGATGCACCCATACACCCAACATGATAATATAATAATATAATGACCAAATAACTAAAAAGGGACGCCACGAGCTATCACACCGCCGTGGTGAAGTCATAACACTAGTGCCTCTAGTGTTATGGTTATGGTACCTCCATAACTAGGTGAAACTGGTCATGCATGTATATGGCTAAGGTAAATAATAAACATAAGCATTTAATCTGTAACTACTGGAGAAAACAGTTGGTTGCATACGGGAAATCCTAATGAAGGAAGAGATTGTCCTTACTGAAGGACGGGAAATCTGTACCTTATGTCCAGTAGAAGCTAATGGAAACGATGAAGACTAATCCGCATCGAAGGATAACACTACAAAAAAATATGGACGTGTATAAGTTGTCTGAATTACGTGTGTTTTACTGGTTCCGTGTATTATTAGCTTGTTATACGTATTTTGTCATGTCTTATTGTTTACTGTGTTAACTGTAGTTATTATGTTGTTCTGTTGAGTATTATTCATGTATTAGTGTATTATAATACTTGTATTGTAATACTAAGTAATTTTCTAAAAATAGCAGGTTTCTATAAATAGTAAGTTTCTAAAAATAGAAAGTTAATAGTAAGTTCCCATAATTAGAAATAAGCTAGATTATAATTAATAATTAAAGTTTAAATAGTACAATACAAGTCATGGTTATAGTTCTTTAATTAAATAAATGGTTAATTTATTAAACTATACGTTATATGATTTTAATTAAAATGCATGTTTTAATTAAATGACTAAGTAAAATACCTTAGGTTATACATGAATTAATTTAATAAATTAATTAACCTAAATTTTAATATAACATGACTTATAAAAATAGTTTTCATGAAAAATCCGATCCTGAGCCCGTGTTTTATATAAGCCGAATCAAATAAGCCAAAATCAAAGTCCCACCGAGACCTTGGAGGGGTCTCGTTTGACACTACTTAAACTAACAAACATATACAACATACCCCGACTTAAATTCGGGGTCCTTTTGGTCTCGGGTCTGAACAACAAAAACCAACCGAGCCCCCTAATGGGTCTCGGTGGTGCCTCGACTTGAACAAAACCCGACAACAAACAAACCCGACCTTCGGTCGGGGTTCCTTGCTGCGTCCGAGCCTCACACAAACCAAGCCGAGCCCCTTGGGGGTCTCGGTGGTGGTGAAGAAAACAAGCCGAGCCCTATATAGGGTCTCGGTGTCTCGGCCGAACCACAAACCACACAAACTAAACCCGAACCATGAATTTAATTAATCTATTACATGTTTTATTCTTGTTCTTGATGATTAATTAAATAATAACATGAAATCAAAATAATTAAAAAGAAAAGAAAAAGGGTTTGATTATACCAATGCGTGTATTAACGAGAGATGATCACGAACAATTAAACAAGTAACAAAAATCGTCCGCTTTTCGCTTTTTCTTGATGTAGGTCGGCGGCTAGAAAAAAAAGGTGGGAAGAAGAGTGTTTTTTCTTGAACCTAAATTATGAGAAAAACAATTCCCTATGTTTTGTTTATTAAGTGTAATGGGCCAAAAGCCCATCTTTCTTCCTTTCTCTTGCCTTGGCCGCGACATGTGGGGCCCACAATGGGTAACCCGAAGTTTTTCGTGTGTTAAACAATTAGTCGTGTATGCTCGTGATTTAATATTCATAATTTTGGTATTCGTGATCGTGTCACATTTATAATATTCATGATTGTTCGTTATTTATTATCGTGAGACGTGTATTAATATTATAAATGGAAAGTTTAAATTTTATCGTGTTTCCGTAAGTTACTGTTCACGTGTACTATTCATAGGTTTTTAATGCGGGTTTTACAAACTTAATTTTGACCCAAAAATCTTCCCCTAGTTGATGACGTCAAAACACTTCCCTTTAAGCGAAAATCCTTTGTATGTGGTACATGACCTCCAAGAAGTTTCCCCTTAAGTATAGCACATCTTCCCCTGTTTGACACATCAATAGGGGACCGTGAAAAAGTAAGCAATCTTGAAGACTCTCCATATGTAGGCTCCATGTAATGATCTTGAAGAAAAATAAATACAATAATCTTCATGTAGAAGTAGAATAACCCAAGTCTGTGTTATATGTCTTGTACTATCCATGTGACTCTAAAACTCACGGCTATAATGAGTAGACTATAAAACTCACAGCTAAAATGAGTAGTCTCTTGACAAAAATGATCCTCACACTGACAAAGTGAGGCACATACAATAGCAAATACGAGCATAAAGCGCCATTACACGGATCTCGTACCTTTGCTACCTTTTTATCAAGTCCTTTGTCACAACTTAAAGCACGAACAAGTTATCTTAAAATTCAATGGTTAGAAGTTCACGAATTTAAGATATGATAAAACACTCTTCCCCTTAATCATATACCTCGCTGTGAAATATATCCGAGCCATTAATATCATAATGATATTCTGATGAAAATAAGAGATCCCATGTACATGTGTGTGTAACTTCTCGTTTTGTGTGCCAAAACTCAATCAAAATACCAAACAACAGCAAACCCTTCTTTATCCGGTTTCCTTCATTGTCTGATATACTTTCAGTGTGTGATGTCCAATATCGGACAAAACTGTTCAGCGGTTAGAAACTATATCTAGCACAAAACTGCTGTCAGCGGCTAAAACATGTTTGTAAGCGGCTAGAGAAGCCGCCGACAACGTCAGTGGCTACGAACCTCTTGACAGTGGCTATGGAAATCTATCAGTGGCTATAAAGAGATGACAGTGGCTAGATAAACATGTTAGTGGCTTCAAACATACCTCATACCACATCCACTATTTTCACCTTGTTATTCCACATCTCATAACACGCTCCTAGGGTTCATCATCGATCCATTATAGATCGATTCCCCAAAGATAAAAACATATCATTTTTAGTCAGCAACAATGAACAATAGATCTAGGGTTTTTATACAAAACCCTAAAAACGAAAATCATCACTGCAACCAATTTCGACCATCAATAACTCCCTCATAGTTGATCAGATCGAAGATCGCTCCTGTGAGATCCTAGACACATGTGTCGGGAATCTACAGCGTGAATTTCACGACGATCCAACGGTTAACGAAGGAGATATCATTGTTTTACCATGGTTGTTCACAGAAAACTGCATATAAACTTCTTTTCTGCAGTGAACTTCGACTGCTTATAACTTTTTCTTGGAGGCTCATATGGACAATCCCTTCAGTAAAAACCTAGATGTATGTGTGTAGAACACACACACAAAAATTCGTGGCGATCTAAAGGTTCACAAAAAAGTTATGCCCTTCAGAATACTGTTGCACATACAAAACTACATATAAACCCTAGACGGGTTTTTCTTCTTTTTCACCACAAACGAACACCTCGTTGATCCTAGCATCGAGAGCCACTAGGCTCTGATACCAATTGTGGAATCCTAATATTCTTATATCTTTAGGCTGCTAGGAACACATAACATTCACTTGATTGAATCAAGGCGGAATAGAATGAAACGTGTTTAAACAAGGTGTTTAGAACAAAGATGAAATTCCCCAATCGTGCTTGAATTAATAACTAACACAAAAAACTCTAGGCATGTATACATTGAATCCCATGCCTAGAGATAAAAGCCACTGTAGGTTTACATTGTACAAGATGAAGTCAATAATAAACCTACGTCTGGTTTCTTTTATAACATAAGGAAACCTAGACTACAAAGGATAACTATGAATAACAAGGAAATCTTCTATTTTTACAAATGTCTGGTGAATTCTTATCACCTAAGAATTCCTCCACCAATTTGTAAAATCACACTTTCGCAAATGTAGTCTTTGTTGTTTTGTTTTGACACATCAACTCACTTTTGACCCAACATATATGGGTTTAATAATGTTTCAGGGACATTTTTTGCTTGAACAAAGGTGGGTTTAGGCTGGTAGCGTTGAAGTTCGGGTGTCAAATGTATTCGAGGACGTGTTTTGCGTCTAATGAAAGGTGGAAGCAATTGGTGGCAAGGAAAATGACAAATATACCCTCACGTGCCAGGCACATGTGGGAGTTAATGGAGGAAAACGGGGAAAATTAAAAAATCGTCAACTCAAGGGAAAAAATGCACGGGAAATTGAAGTTCAGTGGAAAAATTGCGTGTAGTCTGAACTCATGGTCAAATTTGCAAAAATTGGAAAGTTTAAGGACATTTTTTTGCAGTTTACCCACCTTTTGATGAAGTAGTTATATGCAATTAAAATATGTAAAACATTATTTAAATGTAAAACTTCTTTTTAATAAAAAGAATGAAGTTAACAATTAAATGAACTTAACAATTAGACGATACAACGGGTATGTTTGGCATTCTTAGGAGCTTGAGCGGATCATTGGAGCAAGTCACTGAAGTTAGATATTGGAGCATGTAACTTGAGCTTATTTTTACATGTTATTTTCACTAGCATTTCATTTAAGAGCTTGTTTTTTAAACATGCTCCTTCAAGCTATATCAGTCAAACGAGACTTATTTTTAACAGTAGCTTATTTTTTTTAAAAACAATAAGCTCATGTTACGATAAGCTTAAGCTCACGCGCCAAACATAACCAACATTTTTGCTGCTAACACTGATAGAATAATTCGAAATCTGAGACGGAGCCAGGATTTTGAGTTTAGAGGTGCTATAATTTCTTTTATGGTTAAGAAATATGATTTACTTCAAATGATTTACGCATTTTTTTTATGAATGAGCAGTTTATATGTTCAATCATTATAGATAAAAAAGGAAAAAGAAAGAGAATATAAAAAACAAAAAAACTTTGACATTCAATGTAACTATAAACACAAAACAATTAACTATATTGAATTTTTACCTAATATACGAGGTATTGTACAATCTCTAATCAAAAGATATCAATTTTGTAGGAAACACGGATATTAATAATTCTGAACATTTAGTTAGGAGGGGCTACTTACACTAATTATTCTATCATTTGTTGTTGGGCTTATCAAACAACAAGGTTATTGGATTGATTGAAGGGGGATTAGCACCCACTAGTGAGACCCCTCCCTCCGCCTCTGTTAGGAACTCCCCCTTCTAATAGTACATAGTTAGTGCATCTCGACGCTCATGACATAATACTATGAGCTACCATATTCCCATTCCTTCTTATAGATGACCATTCACATATATTAAAGGCACGTGAGTTTGATACAATCTCCAAAGACAAGGTCACGATTTGTAAGGGTGTAGACTGGTTGCGTAGTGCGTTGACCAAAGATAAAAAATCTGTTACGAAAATCACATTATAGTAAGCTCTACTTCAAGCAAGAAAAGTAGCCCATCATATAGCTTTAAATTATGCCTCTAATTAAGAATTCGTATAGATTCGGTCTTAGTTCCTAATATCAACACTTCCCCGTTGTAATTTCGAGCTACAAAACCTAAACCCACTTTCTTCGATTCTTTTTGCCAAGTCGCGTCACAATTGAACTTAATCTTGCTAGCTTGTGGCTTCTTCCATCCACTCACATATGCAGTTTGCACCGAGGCAACACCTCCTGAGACATCCTTCTTGTTTGCATCGAAAAATGACTAACATTTTTAAACATCATTTTATCGAAAGTTTGAAAATGAACATTGCAAAAAAATAAACAAAGCTGTTTGTTGCTTGTAGTTCGTGTATATGTCTGAATTGGCGGATTTGGACAACATACTAGGCATGGATATCCAGAAGAAACATCAGCCTATCGAAGGCCCAGCCTGAGGCACGACCTAAGAACATCATTCCGTGATTTTAAGAACATGGTCTATTAAGGGGCATACAACCTCCAGAAAAAATACCCATAGGCCCATCAGCCCTTTAGATATTAAACAAGTAAAAGGGTAAGAGTACTGCTATTGTGTAAGAGAGTGTGTACCGTAAGATAGGATAACCTGGTACGCGTAAGGTAATTGTTTATAGAGCATGGCAAAGGCATCCCTAGTATGTAAGTGCGCGTGGGATACACAAGCCAAGGGGAAACAATAATAACACTTGTAAAACATACATGTGAGGGAAAATTACATACTATGAAACACATAAGCGAATTCAACATTTGACCATATGCTAAATTTTGACCCACTGCCCCATCTTCGCGTCACTTTGAATTACACTAAATGAGTCTATTTTGTAAAATAAAAAATATGAGGACATAGTCGACCCGACCTAATTTCCTACGGTTTCTCCCATTTGGCGTACTGTTTATTAACGAGCCCGTTATTTGCGTCTAAAAATACTAGAAACCCAGTTATTCAAGGAACATTAAAATAGCAAAACACCTAACTTGGGTAGCCTACTTTGGCTTAAGTTTTGAGCAGTTTAGAGGATAAGCCCTAGGGAGATTCCGGCTGATAATTGTTGTCACGCGACCTACTTTTTGAATTGACCACTTGTATGTTCTACGGGTTCTTAATGAGCGATTTATAGATCGATGAAAATGTCTCTCCGACCCAAATGAAATAAATTGCGAAAATATTATTTATAATTTCTAAACTTAAACGCAAGCACATATGATACAATTATTTTCATTGGGGTTCAGATTAAGTCTCGGAATCTTCTCGAATTGATCACGGTTCTAAGTGGAATAATTGTTCATGGTTACTAAAAAGGGTTTTATTTTGGTTATCTAATTTTTAAACTAAATGCAAGTAATGAAAATGTCGATGAGTAAAGTAGAAGCTTTGACAAAATTAAACTAAAAGTTAATTAGGAAAATAATTAAAACTTAAAACTTTGTAAAACTTTAAAACTTAAAAACTTAGTCCATCGGAATATTGCAAATCATGTCCATCAGAATGAACCAAAATCAAAACCATCGAAATACAAAAATGAAAAGCTGTCGGAATGTTAAAGTCAATTCTATCGGAATATGGTTCTGTCGCAATGTGCTTCCATCGGAATGTCCTCTGTCGCAAAATCCAGATCGGAAAGACCTGAACACTTCTATCGGAAAGATACTTATCGGAATACAAGGTAAAATCTATCGGAATGATACTGACTAAAATTGAGCAGAGTTTCGACTCAAAATAACCTTATAATCCGTCGAAATATGCGATCGCAATGAGCGATCGCAATCCCAGATCGGAATAAGGGGGAAATGACCAACCGATCGCAAAGTAAAACCCTAAATGGGTTATTGCGATGTAAACACACAACCGTCGGAATATACAAATACCCAATATTGCGATGAAATGCAATATTAATCCGAAATTTGGGGGCAAGCCGGAAACTCAATAAGCTGTTACAATAAGCTATTTTAACCGATCTTAAACAACTCAAAAAGCTTAAATTAGACAACTTGCAAAACATAAAAGATCATAAACTATATGAAATGAACGTTAAAATGACTAGAACCTTTAATAAATCCGAAAACCAATAAGCTAAAACAAGGAGTAAGCCAATAAGCATAGAGAGCTTATGGCTTAAACCGAATGAAAGCTTATGTAGGAACACGAAAGAAATGAACTTTCTAAACACGCAACCTCAAATTCAATCACGAATCATGAAGGATTCGGATCAAGTTTAAGGGTTCGGATTCAAAATTAAGCAAGATCAAGAAATGTAGAAGGAGATTTAAGAACATAAAGCTTAAACTTTAACTTGATTAATGGAAATTTAAATACACAAAGCTTAAACTTGCAAAATTAAAAGAAAGAAAAGATGAAAAATTTAGTGAGAGAAAGTTCGGAACTTTCTCTCTCTAAAACTAGAAAAAAAATGAAAGACTAAAACTAGCTAGCTCCCAAAATTGTGAGGAGAAGTCCTATTTATAGGCGTTTGCTTTGTGGGCTTGTGAATGGGCTTCTCTTCTTCTTTCTTCTTTAGTCTTTACGTCTCTTTAAACAAACGTTTCCGACTTTGGATTTTGAGAAGTGTCGGTGAATAATTCCAACTCGTCTTATAATCTTTTGTTTAATAGACTCGAGTTCTTCGACATATATGAATCTTCCATCTTTGGCCCTTTTCTTCGATAAATCTTCAAATAGGCACAATGACTTCAAATCTTTTGCATCTCTTGGACAATAGACTTCGTCTTGAGTCTTTTTCTTCGATAAAACCCGTGCAATCCCATGTTTTCTTCAATATTCATCCGGTTGACTATGAAAATACAATAAACACAAAAACCACGCATAATTCCAAACAAATGATATTAAATACGTGTTTTGGTCTTGTTTTAGCCAGAAATAAGTGGTAAAAGGATGGGTGTTTTCACACCTATCAAATCCCCTACACTTAACCATTGCCATGCCCTCATGCAATGCTTAGTGATAAAGCAATTTTACACTTTTCTCATAATCAATCAACCTTGGCCTTATTAATATACTACTAAACAAAAATCAAAATACTAAGAGAAATCAAAACTTTTAAAGTAAACAAAAGGATAGAAAACCATCTTCACTAGAAAATAGCTACATGGAAATAACTTGCAAAGAGATCAAGGACTTACATTAGGGCTTTGGTGCTGCGAAGATTTATCACCCTCAAGTTTCACGTTCCCCAAACTAAGCTTAAAAACGAGATCATTGTTATTATAAGTTAGCAAATCAAACACTTACACACATGGCTTAATTATATGCTTAAACTCCCTTATTCCTAGGTGTATCTCTTATATTTTATTTTTGTCTTAGAATGATCATGAAGATGCATTTTTGGACTTATTTCGATAGTTTATTTAGGCTGAAAGCAAAGTAGGACGATTTGATCAATAGTTAGCTAAAGGACAAAATCTCTTAAAACTGCTTCTCGGGATATCAAAAAGTTCATATCTTGGCATAACTCGGTTCACGATTTGAGACCTTTCTCGGGCCGATATTTGGCATGTACTTCATACTTCATATCTTGAGAGACGTTCTTGAGATAATGGTCTTCTCTTCGTAATAGAGTTTCTTCACTTGGAGACTTTTGAGGGGTACTCCAACTTTGTTGACCATGACTTCATGATTATTTCTTCAATCTCTAATTGGGATTTTGAGATACAACGATCCGCCTCCTTTTCGGACTTGGATCTATTTATCCTCATACCTTGTTAGGGTCTTTTCGGATAGACTTCTCCATGATCTTTATGGGAGTTGATTGCTTTTCGTCATGAGTCTTGATCCTTCATATTGATTTTGGGAATAATGCTTTTCACATCACCTTGGATCTTTAGCAATAAGATTGAATCCTCATGCCTTGTTAGGGCCTTTTCGGACTCGCCAATCTTCGCGCCCCGCTTCATAAGTTATGCCTTGGCTATGAACTCTTATCATTACCGAGCAACTTTTAAACGATCTTGGGCTAGAAGCTAAGTAACTTTTCAAATCGTACGACCTTACTTATTGCAGATAATTTTTTTAGCAAGTGATGGGAGAATAGGCAAATAATTACACCAAGTGAGCTTGTGCAAGAATACCGACTTATAATTGACTCTATCATTTCTTGTTCTCCACAATTTAAAATCTCAAGTAATGAGACTCGTGGATGCTTAGCCTAATAAACCAATTAAGGTATACATGGTTAAGGATACTAGCTAGAATAAACTTGGATAAGTCTATTCGGGTAGAGTCAAAATAATCGCAACGGGCCTAATATGTCAAAGATTTCAAAACTAGCTACACCACTTTATTAATATTTTTGACTTTATTGCGGGATATATACATATGAAAGCAACGATAAAAATTAAAAAATTACGACTAAATGGCCAAAGTTAATAAAAAATTTGAAAAATGTTGAAAAAGATGATTTTCCGGTTAAATGAAGGCATTTTAATGGAAAAGTCCACTTAAAACTTCGATAGAAGTCTCCCCTACACTTAAGATAAACATTGTCCTCAATGTTTAAGCATGTGGGAAAAGTCTCCCCTACACTTATGACATTGTGCACGTTGGTTAAATCAAGCTAAGGAAGAGACGACTAGAATGATCAATTTTAAATGTGAGTATGAAGAAAATTGAATCACGATAGTTGAGAAATAGAACCGGATTTCGGATAACACGGGAGCACGGTTCTTCAAAGATTCCAAGAGTACATTCATCCCTGTAATCACATCACCACGCAAACACAAACACCTATAGAGGTCCCCCTACACTTAGGAGGTTAAAACAGAAAAGGATAGATACTCGGGCTGCCTCCCGAGGAGCGCTTGTTTTTGATAACCGAGTCACGAGCCTGACTCGACCCAAAAATAGTTCATGGGAAACGTGGTGAGGGATGGAATCATCTCATGAGAGATGTCCTCACCAAAGTACAACTTCACTTGTTGGCCATTCACCTTAAAATTAGGTCCATTAGGTTGAGCGAGCTCGAGAGTACCATATGGAAAAATTTGGGCAATGGTGAATGGGCCGGACCAACGAGATTTCAGCTTGCTCGAAAAGATTTTCAACCGAGAGTTAAAGAGTAAAACTTTGTCTCCAAATTGGAACTCTCGGTTCTTAATCTTAGAGTCGTGAATGAGCTTAGTCTTTTCCTTATAGATCAAAGAATTTTCATAAGCCTCATTACGAAGTTCATTCAGCTTATTGAGTTGGATCTTGCGTAGGTCACCGGCTTTGTTGATATCAAAATTAGCCCACTTCAAGGCCCAGTAAGTCTTGTGCTCCAACTCAATGGGGAGGTGGCATGCTTTCCCGTACACGAGACGATATGGTGTACAACCAATCGGAGTCTTGTATGCAGTACGAAAAGCCCACAGAGCATCATCAAGTTTATTAGCCCATGAGGCAGGATGCTCTCCCACGGTTCTTTCAAGAATTCGCTTTAATCCTCTGTTAGAGATTTCAGCATGGCCATTAGTTTGTGGGTGGTATGCGGTGGAAAGACGATGATGTACACCATACTTAGCCATGACTCTTGCGAATTGGTCATTGTAAAAATGAGCCCGCGATCACTAATAATGGCGCAAGGCACACCGAATCTAGCGAACAGCGATTTCAAAAAGTTAAAAACCACCCTTGCGTCATTAGTGGGTAAAGCTTTGGCTTCAACCCATTTAGAAACGTAGTCAACGGCTACAAGGATGTATTTGTTTCCTTTAGATGAAGGGAATGGCCCCATAAAGTCGATACCCCAAACATCAAAGATTTCACATTCTTGTATGAAATTCTGAGGCATCTCGTCTTTATGTGTGATCTTGCCTTGTTTTTGGAAAGCATCACAACGTTTAACCATCTCGTGAGCATCACGATAAATGGTGGGCCAATAAAATCCCGAGTCAAACACTTTTTTGGCGGTGTAGTTGGGACCAAAGTGACCACCGGTGGGTCCTTTGTGGCAAGCGTCAAGGATTTCTAAAGCTGCCGGTCCATCAACACATCGGCGAATAATCAAATCGGCACATTGTTTGAATAGATACGGGTCATCCCAAAAGTAAGTCTTAATGTCTTTGAAGAACTTCTTCTTTTGTTGGGATGTTAACCCGTCAACGAGAATTCCACCCGCCAAGTAGTTTGCAATGTCCGCAAACCACGTGGTTTCATCAGAATTCAAGTTGATAGACATTAAGGTCTCCAGGTGAAAAGAATCATTGATTTCTTTGTTCAGATGATCTCCTTGATAAGGATCCTCAAGTCTACTGAGATGATCCGCGGCTAGGTTTTCAGCTCCTTTCTTATCGCGAATGTCGATTTTAAATTCTTGGAGTAGCAAAACCCAGCGAAGAAGTCTTGGTTTGGAATCTTGTTTAGTTAAAAAGTACTTCAACGCGGAATGATCGGTATACACGATGGTGGTAGAAAGGACAAGATAGGGGCGGAACTTTTCAAAGGCATAGACAACAGCTAAAAGCTCTTTTTCGGTTGTCGTGTAATGCAATTGAGCCCCCGTCATTGTCTTGCTAGCGTAATGGATCGGTTGGAAGTGTTTGTTCACTCTTTGGCCCAAAACCGCTCCAATAGCATAGTCGCTAGCATCGCACATCAACTCGAAAGGCAGCTCCCAATTAGGGGTAACCAAGACCGGTGCCGTAGTTAGCTTATCCTTAAGCAGGTTGAAGGCTTCAATACACTCGTTGGAAAAGATAAAAGGAGTATCTTTTTCCAAGAGGTGGGTCATCGGGCGAGAGATTTTAGAAAAATCTTTGATGAAACGACGGTAGAAGCCCGCATGACCGAGGAAACTTCTCACACCCTCCACGGTTGAAGGTGGAGGCAACTTATAAATAACATCGACTTTAGCACGGTCCACTTCAAGACCGGCTTTGGAGATCTTGTGTCCTAGCACAATGCCCTCTTTTACCATGAAATGGCATTTTTCCCAATTAAGAACAAGGCGAGTGTCTTCACACCGCTGAAGCATACATTCTAAATTGGCAAGGCAAGCAGAGAAAGAATCGCCATAAACCGAGAAATCATCCATGAATACTTCCATAGTTTCTTCAACCATGTCATGGAAGATAGCCATCATACACCTTTGGAACGTCCCAGGAGCATTGCATAAACCAAAAGGCATACGTTTGTAAGCAAATGTTCCATAGGGACAAGTGAATGTGGTCTTTTTTTGGTCTTTGGGATCGATTGAATTTGAAAATACCCGGAGAAACCGTCTAAAAAGTAGTAATAGTCATTACGAGCTAGACGCTCGAGCATTTGATCCATGAAAGGAAGAGGAAACTGATCTTTCTCGTGGCATCATTGAGCTTGCGATAGTCAATACAAACTCTCCACCCAGTAACGAGACGAGTGGGAATCAACTCGTTGTGTTCATTGGGAACAACGGTTATTCCGCCCTTCTTAGGCACACAATGGACGGGACTTACCCAAGGCGAATCCGAGATAGGGTATATCAAGCCGGCATCAAGAAGTTTGATAACCTCTTGTTTGATGACGTCGTGAATGCGAGGATTAACCCTTCTTTGGCTCTGGATTGCGGGTTTAAAGACATCTTCCATGAGAATCTTGTGAGTACAAAAGTTCGGATCAATTCCGCGGATATCGGAAATTTTCCAAGCAATTGCCTTCTTATGATCTTTAAGCACGGCGATGAGGCGAGATTTTTCTTCTTCTTTTAAGTCCTTAGCAATGATGACGGGCGACTTCTTCTTTTCTTCAAGGAACACGTACTCGAGATGGGGCGGCAACTCCTTAAGTTCTAAATTCGGAGGATTTTCGATGGGAGGCGTATTCAAAGTCGGTTCATCGATAGCAATATCCTTGGGAGATGGTGGAGAAATATTGTCTTCTTTAAGAAGGTTCTCAATGAGGCGAAGATCTTCATCCCAATCGGTGGGAGAATCGTCATGTTCTAAGTTCACATCTCCCATGGTGGCTTCCAAATCTTTCCAAAGGAAATCACTTTCTCCAAATAGAGATAGTGATGAATCAATAGAGGAAACGGTCTCAACATTGGGAAGAGAGGTAGGAATACTTTTACAAGCATCTTTGAAGTGTTCTTCACAAGCCTCATCAAGAACGTCGATACAATTAACACTCTCGTATGAATAAGGCTGTTTAGAAAGTTTTCCTATGTTGAAGACGATTTTGTCGTCACCCACTCTCATGATAAGCTCACCTGCTTCAATATCGATGAGAGTGCGACCGGTCCTCAAGAATGGACGACCAACGATCATGGCACACGAGGGTCCATGTCGTAGTCGACCACGATGAAATCGGCAAGAAAAGTGAATTTGTCGACTCCTACAAAGACGTCTTCGGCTATCCCCACTGGATAAGCAACCGTACGGTTAGCTAATTCCAAAGTCATTTTGGTGGGGACTAGCTCAGGCAGAGATAATTGCTTCCAAACGCTTAGAGGCATTAAATTAATACTGGCACCTAGATCGTCTAGGGCCATGCAATTCTCTACTCCCGGGAAGTTGCAAGGGATTAAGAAACGACCCGGATCACCAAGCTTGGTTGGCAATTTCCTTAAGAGGACTGCAGAGCAATTCTCATTAAGTTGGGTGTTAGCAATATCAAGAAGCTTCTCCTTGTCGCTCAGAAGATCTTTGAACATTTTTGAGTATTTAGGCATGTGAGCGAGAGCCTCAGCGAAGGAGATGTTAAAATTCAATTGTTTACACATTTTAAGAAAGTTCGAAACCTGAATATCGTCCTTGCTTTTGAGCTTCTCTTTCCTCAACCTTGAGGGATAAGGTATATCAGAAGAAGAGGAAGGCTTTGGGATCGAAGGATCACTCACATCCTTGGGTGGAGGAGGGGTAGAAATAAGAGGTGGAGGAATTAGGGAAGTAGAAGGATGAGGAATAGGAGTAGGTGACTCGTTTTCCTTAGTCACAATCACCGGTGGAGGTATAGGAAGCTCGGGTTCCTTGGTACCTTTGCCACTGCGAGTTGTGATTGCTTTCATCTCCCCTCTTGGATTCGCAACGGTGTTACTCGGAAGAGTACCCGAAGAAGAGGGTTGATTACCTTGGAAGAAACTAGCCATCATGTTCCTTAAGTCATTCGTTTGACTTGCCAAAGTGTTTCTCATATCAGCTCGAAGATCGTTCCCTTGTTTCACCATGTCTGCTTTCAAGTTGAGTACTTCCCGCTGGACATTGTCCACGATCACATCATTAGTCCTCATGTAGGTTCCAATATCTTGGTGTAATGCGGTGGGTTGGTTGGGAGGAGCATTGTAAGCGGGTGGTTGATAAGCAGGTTGTTGGTAAACTTGGTTGTTTCTTTGAGGTGGATATGGTTGTTTGTGAGGTGGTTGGTATGGTGTACGAGGTTGTTGTTGAGGAGGGCGATTGAGGTTTTGTTGTTGGTTTGGGTTGTTAGGAGGAAAACCGGGCGGGGAAAGAAAGTTGTTTGAGCGGTATCTAAGCAAGTTGCGGTCACCTTGAGGGCGAGCTTGATAAGCGGCTGGAGGATAGGTACCGTATGTTGCATTAACATTCTCAGAAGGATAGTCTTGGGTGGCGGTACAAGTGGTGTAAGAGTGAGGACCCCCGCATATTTCACATGGTTGGCTAACAGCATTGACTTGAGCGTCTTGAGCGTTTTTAGCGTTGATGATGTTGGTGTTGTTAGCGGTGTGGGTAACAAGCGATTCAAGAAGCGTAGTAATTTTGTCAAGTCGCTTGTCGCTGTCACTAGTACTATCACTAGCGGCATTGGTCCGCACACTCTTGGTTTGCACACGAGACTTATTTTCAATAATATCCCAAGCGGCATTAGAAGTCTTAACCAAAATATTACCCCCCCGGGGCACTGTTTAGTGAATCTTGGTCATTCATGCTTAAACCATTATAAAAAGTATTAATTTGGTGCACTTTGGTAAAACCATGTTGTGGGCACTTTCTTAAAAGATCTTTAAAACGGTCCCAAGATTCACTAAAAGACTCATCGTACTTTTGTTCAAAATTGATAATTTCATTCCGCAAAGCGGTAGTACGAGAGGGTGGGAAAAAGTAGTTGATAAATTTGGTCTCCAAATCCGTCCACGTTAGAATACTTCGTGGCGGTTCCTTTGCAAGCTAATGTCGGGCTTGTCCCTCTAAGGAGAAAGGAAAAAGTTGTAAACGGATTACCTCTTGTGGAACACCATTGAATTTGACCGTATTCGTGAGTTGCAAGAACCGTTTGATGTGGTCATGAGGATCATCAATGGTACGCCCCAAGAATGGTTGAGCAGAGACCATCTGAATAAAACCGGATTTGTGCTCAAAGTTGTTGGCTGCAATCGCGGGTATGACAATTGGATCATTGTTGCCCTCCACATGTGCTTGTAACAGTTCAATCATAGGGCGATTGTCCGGTAAAGGTTCATTGTTGTTGTTATTATTGTTGTTGAGGGGTGGATTATTTTTGTTGTTTTGTACACCGGCCATGTCTAAGTCTTCGAGAGGCTCGGGCTCTTGATAGGACGTTGATCGTGTACGCATGCACCTTCAAAAGAACTAACAAAGCAAGCAAGAAATATTTTTGGTTTTTTGGTTTTTTAATTTTTTTGTATTTTTGAAAATTTTATATTTTTTAGGATTTTTGAAATTTTTATGAAAAAGTAACGTTCACGGTGAACGGATCCCAAAATCCAAGTTCTCAAAATTTTTATATTTTAATATAATGATTTTGCTAGTGAAAAAGTTCGTTTCTCGGAATCTCTTCGAATTGATCACGGTTAAATGTGCGAGATTAGTTGTTCTTGGTGGCAAATAAAATGGTTTGGTTATCTATTCTACTTAAAAGGTAAATGCACAAAATAAAAACAATAAACTAAAAGCGATTAATTAATAAAAACAAAACAATATAAATACTCAAACGTAAATTTAAAGCGAAACAATTAATAAAAATAAAACTAAAAGACGAAATTAACTATCGACTCGAAAATAAAGTTTACTTAATGAAAAAGGAGAGAATAAAACTAAGATGGTACTTTAAAGCTAAACGAGGAAAAACCTAAAGCGGGTACTAAAAAAAGATAAAACTTAAACTTTACAAAAAAATATTAATTTTAAAATTAGAAGAAAAATTCAACTAAAAATACGTAACTTTTAGAATTAAAATCGGAACAACTTTCAGATTAAACTAAACAATTACGGAACAAAATAAATAAATAAACAAGCTAGCAGGCAGCTAGCTCAAGCTAGCAGCCTACTAGCTCAAAATGGGCGGGAAAAAAATATAAGCATGCAAGCATGCAGGTGATTTCCATCGCAATGTATATTGCCATACATTGCCATCGGAATGTTTTATATTTGTGTCGGAATGTGGCAGTTGCATCGCAATGTTTTTTTTTTTTATAAACTATCGGAATGTCTAAAAAATAAAAACTATCGGAATAACTAAAGTACCAAAATCCATCCGAATGTGGCTGTCAAAATTTGGGCAGCACTTCGTCGCAATAAACCTTAAACTCCGTCGGAATATGCGATCGCAATGAGCGATCGCAATCCCGATCGGAATAAGGGAATGAGAACACAAGCTATCGCAAAGTAGAACCCCCTTTGGGTTATTGCGATACAAACAAGCAACCTATCGGAATGAGGCGTCGGAATGTGGAAAAGCTCAAAATTGCGATGGAACACAAAAATAATCCGAAAATGAAGTTAAGCTAGAAACTCAATAAGCACTTTCAATAAGCTCACTTAACCAAATTTTAAACAACTCATTAAGCATAAATTTGAGAACTTTGAAATATGAAATTCATAAACTTTATAAAAGGAACTTTAAAAAGATAAAACTTTTTAGAAAACTTTAAAATCAAATAAGCTAAATACAAAATAAGCCAATAAGATTGTCAATCTTATAGCTTAATTCGTATAAAAGCTTAGATGGAAACAAAAAGATGAACTTTTTAATCAAACATCAAAATCAACAAGACATGTATATAAAAGAGATCGAATTTAAGATCATATAAAAAAAACTAAGAAAGGTAGAATAAGATTAAGATTAAAACAAGAATTAAGCTATTTGAAAGTAAAGTTTTGATTAAAAACAAGAAAGGAAGATAAAAGATTGAGATCCTAGTGAGAGAAACTGTCACTTTCTCTCTCTAGAATCACCTACAAAATGAAAATGAAAACTACTCCTAACTAAGACTAACCAACCCTCCTAAATGAGTTTAAGAGGGTATTTATAGGAAATGAGGAGGTGCATGTGTTGCCTCCTCTTTCTTTATTTCTTCACGTCTTCTCGTCTTTTAAGTTCTCCGACTTTATCGACTTTGCCTCGGGATTAATTAAACTCGTCTTATAATTTCTTTATTTGTTAGACTCGAGTTCTTTGGCTTTATTAAACTTCCGTCTTTAGACTTGTTCTTCGATAAATCTTCAGAATAGGCCTTGGACTTCCGTTCTTTTTGCACTCTTGATTTCTTGACTTCGTCTTTTGTCTTTTTCTTCGATAAAAGCCCGTGAATGCCCGTGTTTTCTCCCCTTTTCACATTTTCGTCCTAAATCACAACAAAAACACAAACCACACATAATTCCGACATTTACGACATAAAATTCACGTTTTGGCTTGGTTATTATTGTAATTAAGTGGTAAAAGGATGGGTGTTTACACACCTATCAAATCCCCTACACTTGACCATTGCAATGCCCTCATGCAATGCATTAGTTACAAAGCACGTTTTACATTTTCCATCATAATCAATCCATATTAGCCTTTATTAAAGAGATAGAAAATTATAAACATTCAAAGGAAGAAAGTAAGTAAAGAAATCAAAGACATACCTTAGGGTTTTGGAAATGTCATGAATAATCATCATCCTCAAGTTTTCACATTCTCCAAACTAAGCTTAAAAACGAGATCATTGTTATTATAAGTTAGCAAACTAACACGAACTCATGTGGGCCAATTATTCACTTAGACTCCCTTATTCCTAGGTGTATCTCTTATATTTTATTGTTGTCTTGAATGATCACGAGGATGCATTGTTGACTTATTTCGATAGTTATTAAGGCTGAAAATAAAGTGGGACGATTTAATCAATAGTTAGCTAAAGGACAAAATCTTTTAAAACTGCTTCTCGGGACCTCATAAAGTTCATATCTTGGCATAACTCGCTTCGCGATTTGAGACCTTTCTCGGACCGATATTTGCCAGCGACTTCATACTTCAAATCTTGAGAGACGTTCATGAAATAATGGTCTTCTCTTCATAATCGGAATTTCTTCACTTGAAGTTTTGAGAGATTCTTCATATTTGGACCACGACTTCTTCATTTTTCTCCAATCTTTATTTTGGACTTTGATATACAACGATCCGCCTCCTTTTTGGACTTGGATCTATTTATCCTCATACCTTGTTAGGGCCTTTTTGGATAGACTTCTCCATGATGTTTACGGGAGTATTTTCTTTTCGTCGTGTGTCTCGATCCTTCATATTGATCTTTGATAAATGATTCTTCACATCACTTTGGATCTTTAGCAACAAATTGTAGCCCTCATGCCTTGTTAGGGCCTTTTTGGACTCGCCAATCTTCGTATCCCGCTTCAATAAGTTATGCCTTGGCTATGAACTCTAATCCATACCGAGCAACTTTTAAACGATCTTAGGCTAGAAGCTAAGTAACTTTTCAAATCGTACAACCTTATTTATTGCAGATAAATTTATTAGCAAGCGATGGGAGAATAGGCTTATAATTAACTCACATAAATTCACGAAAGAATACCAAACTTATAATTGACTCTATCATCTCTCGTTCTCCACAATTTAAAATCTCAAGGAATGAGACTCGTGGATGCTTAGCCTATTAAATCAAAGTTTTGGGTTTTCGAGTCGCCTATAGGATCTTGCAAACTCTTAGACTTTTTCAAGTTTAGAAATCGCATTTTAAAGTTCCCTTGATAAACGACTCTCTAGGATCAATTATAGGAACTTGCGAAAAGTTCTTGTTCTTAACCCGTGAGAGTTAAGACTTTCGCGCTTTAAAGCTCCCTATATAAAAGCCTAGCAAAACTTGACTTAAACACGTTAAGGATACTAGCTAGAGTAAACTTAGATAAGTAAACTCGGGTTGAGTCAAAAGATTCACAATGTTTGAAAATTTAAACCACTTTATTCAAAATTTATTCTAGTAAAGAAATAAAATAACTATACAAAGGGAAAACTAATAGGCCAAAATGGATCAAAAATTTTGAAAAATGTCGAAAAATTAATTTTCCGGTTAAAATGAGGACAAATACAAGGAAAAGGCCACTTAACTTCGATAGAAGTCCCCCTACACTTGATATAAACATTGTCCTCAATGTTTAAGCATGTGGGAGTAAGCTCCCCTACACTTAGGACATTGTTCATTTTGTTTAAATCTCGCGAAGAAAGAGACAAGTAAAGAGATTCCTATTTTAATATTGAGAAATATAAAATAATGAATCGAAAAGAGTTTAGGATGAAACCGGGAAGACGGGAACTCGGAATCACGGGTCGTCAAAAGTCATCAAGAATGTGTCTTTGAATCTCTAATCCCTGCACATGATAAGAAAGAAAACAAGAAACACCAACGGGGCTCCCCCTACACTTATGGTGAAAACTAGTAAAGATAGATAGATAATTGGGTTGCCTCCCAAAAAGCGCTTGTTTATATTAACCGAGTCACGAGCCTGACTCGTCCCCGAATTAAATGGTCCATGGGGAAGCCTTGAATGTAATACCGGGATCAAAGACCTTGTCCTCGTTCCCGGAGGACACCAATGAAGGAGAGGCGGGGGGATAAGTCTTGAATGGCAGAAAGGTTCTTTCAACATACGAAAAGTATGTGAAATCAAGATCCACGGGAGGTGGGGTGGGTAAAGTAAGCACATTGTCATCCCCCAAATACAATGGATGTTGAGCACTCGGCAAAGCCGTAATGTTATCAATCATGAAATAGTGAATGTCACCTCCCGGGTCAAAGCACTCATCCTCCGTAATAGTGGCTAAATGGGAGGATGAAAGGTGCTCGGTAGGGGGACTTGGGTCAATACCTTCCTGCAGCAAATTATCAAAAATAATATCCCCCTCCGTGTCATCATCATCAATACCCGGAGGTATTGAGTGAATGTCGATTTCTTCCAGCAATGGGTCATTATCTTCAACGGAAGGAATAGATGGAGGTAAAGACTCGTAAAGAGGAGGAGAAGTCAACTCTTTGATTTGAGCAATAAGAAGATGCACTTTCCGTAATCTGTCGCGGAGAATCACGTCTTCCACCTCATCTTCAAGAGCAAGTTCATCGGTGAACTTCTCGTAAGCCGGAGAGAATAAATCATCATCGCCCGCATCTCCCGGTGGAGATTGAGAAATTTCAAAAGTGAAATTCTCATAGCGTGGAGAAAAATCGTCATCATTAGGATCGACCTCTTCCGTAAGAGCAACGTCGTCCTCAGACTCCATAGCAGTAGGCATGTCACAAACCTCCTCATCAAAGAATTTATCGAGACCAAAATCACTCAGCTCACTCAATGTATCACAATCCTTAGACACGTTTGGGATATCGAGAGAAGGGATGACAATTGCGCTAGGACATTGAGCAGTAAGATCATTCCAAGAAATAGTAGGCTCATCGTCATCATCATCATAATAGTATGGATACACCGGAGGAGGAGTATAAGTCTCGATATTCGATATTTGCTCCTGTCGTTAATTTTCTTGACATTGTTCGATGATCTTGTTGCAAGCGTCTTGAACTTTTTGAAAGTGGTCAAAAAGTGTGGCCATTTGCTCAGGAGGAAGTGCACAAAAGGGTTGATGATCGATGAAGTGTTGTGGGGGCTCAAAATGTTGAAAACCTGAATTATAGCATGGGTGTGGCTCATAGTAGTTCATCGGTTGAGAAGAATTAGAACACGGGTTTGGTTCATAATAATCCATTGGTGAAGAAAACTGAGGACACAGATTTTGCTCATAATAATTCATTGGTTGACAATAAGAAGTATCGTGAGGACCCCCACAGTTGTTGCAAAACGGGTGAGGAGAAAGACTGGGTGCGTCTTGTGGATAGCTATTATCATGGTCATAATTGTACCCTGGTTCTTGCCCGTGATCATACGGGTATCGAACCAGACACGAAACATGACAATAAGAATCGCTTCCACAATAGATGCACGGGGGAACAGGAGGTGGGTTCAAAAAGTACGAATTAGTCGAGTTGCACAAAGGACAAAATCCGAATTGGAATTGTGTATTGTCGATATCGTTTCCGCACCGTTCACATGTACACCATTGACAAGAGTCGTTCCCGTATAATCTTCTCCTACACCCGACGTAATGGACATAAGAATCCATAAAGAAAAATAGATAAGCAAGAAGAATATTTTTGGTGCAAAACTTTGAAAAAGAAATGCTTTTTATGATTTTTCAAATGTTTTTGGGATTTTTTAAACTTTTTGACACGAAAAATAACGTTCACAAGTGAACGGATCCCAAAAGCCAACGCGTCTCTCACAAAAAACCGTTAATCTTAACGAAAAGAGCCGGCAGCGGAGCCATTTTAATATAATTATTTTCATTGGGGTTCAGATTAAGTCTCGGAATCTTCTCGAATTGATCACGGTTCTAAGTGGAATAATTGTTCTTGGTTACTAAAAAGGGTTTTATTTTGGTTATCTAATTTTTAAACTAAATGCAAGTAATGAAAATGTCGATGAGTAAAGTAGAAGCTTTAACAAAATTAAACTAAAAGTTAATTAGGAAAATAATTAAAACTTAAAACTTTGTAAAACTTTAAAACTTAAAAACTTAGTCCATCGGAATATTGCAAATCATGTCCATCGGAATGAACCAAAATCAAAACCATCGGAATACAAAAATGCAAAGTTGTCGGAATGTTAAAGTCAATTCTATCGGAATATGGTTCTGTCGCAATGTGCTTCCATCGGAATGTCCTCTGTCGCAAAATCCAGATCGGAAAGACCTGAACACTTCTGTCGGAAAGATACTTATCGGAATACAAGGTAAAATCTATCGGAATGATGCTGACTAAAATTGAGCAAAGTTTCGACTCAAAATAACCTTATAACCCGTCAGAATATGCGATCGCAATCCCAGATCGGAATAAGGGGGAAATGACCAACCGATCGCAAAGTAAAACCCTAAATGGGTTATTGCGATGTAAACACACAACCGTCGGAATATACAAATACCCAATATTGCGATGAAATGCAATATTAATCCGAAATTTGGGGGCAAGCCGGAAACTCAATATGCTGTTACAATAAGCTATTTTAACCGATCTTAAACAACTCAAAAAGCTTAAATTAGACAACTTGCAAAACATAAAAGATCATAAACTATATGAAATGAACGTTAAAATGACTAGAACCTTTAATAAATCCGAAAACCAATAAGCTAAAACAAGGAGTAAGCCAATAAGCATAGAGAGCTTATGGCTTAAACCGAATGAAAGCTTATGTAGGAACACGAAAGAAATGAACTTTCTAAACACGCAACCTCAAATTCAATCACGAATCATGAAGGATTCGGATCAAGTTTAAGGGTTCGGATTCAAAATTAAGCAAGATCAAGAAATGTAGAAGGAGATTTAAGAACATAAAGCTTAAACTTTAACTTGATTAATGGAAATTTAAATACACAAAGCTTAAACTTGCAAAATTAAAAGAAAGAAAAGATGAAAAATTTAGTGAGAGAAAGTTCGGAACTTTCTCTCTCTAAAACTAGAAAAAAATGAAAGACTAAAACTAGCTAGCTCCCAAAATTGTGAGGAGAAGTCCTATTTATAGGCGTTTGCTTTGTGGGCTTGTGAATGGGCTTCTCTTCTTCTTTCTTCTTTAGTCTTTACGTCTCTTTAAACAAACGTTTCCGACTTTGGATTTTGAGAAGTGTCGGTGAATAATTCCAACTCGTCTTATAATCTTTTGTTTAATAGACTCGAGTTCTTCGACATATATGAATCTTCCATCTTTGGCCCTTTTCTTCGATAAATCTTCAAATAGGCACAATGACTTCAAATCTTTTGCATCTCTTGGACAATAGACTTCGTCTTGAGTCTTTTTCTTCGATAAAACCCGTGCAATCCCATGTTTTCTTCGATATTCATCCGGTTGACTCTGAAAATACAATAAACACAAAAACCACGCATAATTCCAAACAAATGATATTAAATACGTGTTTTGGTCTTGTTTTAGCCAGAAATAAGTGGTAAAAGGATGGGTGTTTTCACACCTATCAACATACTAGGGATAAAATGTCGTAAGCTCATTCATAATGCATATTTAGTCTAAGTGTATTATATTTTACTTTGATTACATGTAGAGCGTTCTCATATCGATTTGGCGTGCCACTACTATTTATTCCGTTTGCTATTTTTTCGAGGTGAGTTTCATAGCCACACTCTTTACTTTTTTTAAATGCTTTTTGGGGGTGAGAACATTGCTTATTTTTACGGATGAACATAAGTGCTAAAACTTGATACGTTTGCCTACTTGATGTCTAAGTCCTCGATATCCTAGTTACCTTTAGCCCACTATCATGAACCGTTAGTTACTTAGTTTAAGCGAAAATATTATGGATAGATCTATTGGGATTGACCTCCCCATCTAATTGTGACTATGTGGTCAAATTAGATACATTACATTTAAATCCTCACAGATGCTCCCGAATAGGCATTTGCTTTGGGCTCTTATTATATAGTTGGTTAACGCTTCGGTGTCATGAGCTTAGACGTAGGAATGTAAACGTATATTATTTTGATTATATCCATGTTTGGTTATATGTTGGTTGCCTGATTAAATCTTATGGTTCATCACACTTATTTATAACTAAACTTATGAACTCACCAGCCTTTGTGTTGACACTTTAGCAATGGTTTTCTCAGGTATCAAGCCGGAGGAGTCACTTAGTTATGCCATGGGAGATAATAAATATGTGACTATCAAATGGTGCCATGGGAGATAATAATTTGTGTTGCTGTACAAAAATGCTTCTGAACAATGATTTATACTTATGATTATTTAAATAAATCAAAACGACTTATTTAAATGTCGTTCTTTATTATTAATGTCTTATGACAGTCATGATAGTCACACCCTAGGGTATTTACGTACTCCGATAATTTGGTGGTGTAACACTAATGTTCACAGTGATGAGTGAAAATCCTTCTAGTGTTAACATTAGACAGCACTTCGATAGGTGACAAACAAGATTCTATATGAATCAATCTCGTGACAACTAGAAAGTAACGATGGTACGACTTTTAATCGAATCAAATTTGTCCAAGTATTTGAATTGACGGCTTTAATAAGGCGAATAATTCTTATCCAAATGATTCACTCTTACCACGCTATCTGCTTTGAGGCGATCCGGTAATGAGAACAGACTAGTATAGCCGCGAAACCCTGTCAATGAGATTCTTAATTGAATCTACCTATCATAGGTACGATATCTAGTACCGTCTAACGGTCTTCACCGACCAGAAGTAAACACTACTGAATTAGGATGAATGACAAAGGCATTTCATCTGTGTCTATGTTTTGTTGTTAACTGTTTTTATGCAGCATAACGAGAAGGTGGTGGCGTGGCGTGTTATCTAAAGAAGAAGTCGTTCCCACATGCTTATACTTTCAACACCAAATACTTTAATGATTCAAGAAAGCACAAAATCAAGACTTCAGTTGTATTAAACTCTTAAGCTTTCACGAATTCAACAAAGTATAAGTATGTAGGACAAAAAAGTCACCAGGATGCAATTATTACAAGAAGGCGAAGGTCACACGTGAAGATGATTTCAAGAAGCTCGTATAATCACATATAAGTCAAAGTCATAGCTTCAAGCCTAAAAATTACCACAACATATTCACAAGAAGAAAAAGAAAAATAAAGAAGAGAAAGGACTACAAGCTCAAGAACGAAGATCTAGTATAGTATGCTAGGTTTAGGACTTTATAATTTGAAGTGACATCCCTTAGGGGGAGATTGTTGGAAATACAGTTTTCCTAGTTAGAAGACTCGATCACTCCAAAAATATAGTTAATAGCTCGTAGTTTACGTATAAGTATAACATTAAACAAACGCGGTCCATGGCATGTCATGGACCGGAGGCCCGAGCTCATCTTGTGGGCTTAGGTATAAATTCCCTCTCCTCTGATAGATAGGGTGTTGGTTGGTTTAATTTCACACTTTTCTCTCTACTTCTCTCTCTAACATTCTCTCTCTTTTTTTGAACGACAGTTTGGTGCAGCAGAGTATCTTGCGCCACCAAGTCTCTCGACCCGAGTTCGAATCATCTCACGAAGAGAATATCAACCCCCATGCTATCCATCCAGTTTCTCATTAAGGGTCTTCAAGGCATCGCGCTGGGATTCAAACCCGGTTGCCAATTCTATGAAAATCCCCACTTGGGGAATTGTAGGAGTCGAACTCCTGACCTCCCACACATGGAGACTATAGTCGGATGCATCCATCCAACTAAGTTGAACTTCATTTGCTCTAACTTTCTTTCTCTAGAAAACCTTCACCCTCATTCTATATCTAGGATTACCATATTCAACACCCGAGCCATAGATTAGAGGATATATAACTTCTACATCCCTAAGAGCCCGTTTGTTATGAGGCATTAGAATCAAAGAATGGAGTCATTTCTTCAAACGATGTTTCGTATGTCAAAACTTTTACTGTTCAAAATTATACTAAACCTATATTTTCATTCCACGTCAAAGTGGTGACTTTTATCATGAAATCCAAATTAAATTTAATGATATGTCAGATGTTAGACCTCTCTTCACACATGCACCACACACTTGATGACTTATTTTTAATTATTTTATTATTTACATAAATTAAAATTAAATAAAATATTAAAAAGTATGCTTATTTTATATTTAAACAAAATAATAATTTATATTACTAATTTTTTGTATCTCCTTATTTTCTTTCAAAACCATTACTATACCTAAATTCGATTCTAAACCTTTTTACAAAGCAAAAGCACCATAAACAACCTCATTCCTAACCCTAAAATACATCATAGTAGTAAAATAAGCCTCCATCTCCACGCCTGATGTGAAGGGAGTTTATGTCATCATCTCTAGTGAGGAGTCTCATAGAATGGCATTTGGTAGTAGCTCTGGGTCTTCCCATAGAGCCCAGACTTCTGCCTTCTTGTATAATGGGCCTACTAGAAACAACTTTCAGAGATATCAGAACCCTAATGTTAATGTCTTAAGACCTATCACCAACAATTTCAGACCTACCAATAGTACCACTAGATTTAGACCTAACAATCATACTGCTATTAGATCTAATTTTACCTTTAATGCTGAGGTGGTTTATGAGAATTATAGGTACAATGGTCACACCATTGATAGGTGTTTTAAGAACATTGGGTACCACACTGATTTTGGGCAGAAAAAATTTGGTCAAAATTTTAAAAGAAAAAATGTGTCTAATAACTTTGTTGGTTCTACTTGTGCTACCGGTTTTTCCGATGAATAAATGGATACTCTATTCTCTTTTATTAAGAATAACAATGGGACTAGAAAGAATGTGTAGGCCAATATGACAAGTACATATTTTAATTCTAGCAAAAATTTTGAATGAAAACTTCAACAAGTTTTATTGTTCCAACACTAGTATTAAGACTGGTATAAATTATAATGAGAAGGTGATTGATTATGGGGCTAAGCAGTACATGACCAACAATGATAAAGAACTTGATAATGTTTATGACATTTCTCACCTGAAGATCAAAGTTGCTCACCCTAATGGGACTGAGGCTATAATATCTAAAATTGGAAACCTTAGACTTCCTAATGGTTTGATTTTGTTTGATGTGCTTGTTATTCCTAAGTATCGTGTTACCCTTATTTGTAACACCCCCATTTACCTTTATGCAGCGGAACATTGATCTGGTGTATTACTTCATAGAACACAAGTCATAATAATAGAAAACAACTCAAAAGAGTGAATAGATCAACTTTCTTTATATATCATTAAAAATTCAGAGTTTTACAATATGAGGTTCCCAAAATCTAAGATAATAATTTCAAGCTCGTTCCTCTTCATGCCATCCTTATGCTGCTCTATACTATCAGTCATAATTTCCTGAAATATATGCTTAAAGTCAACACGAAGGTTGAGTGAATTCATAGGTTTTACATAATTTGAATACAAGATTCCTTTTCCTGAGCTACGTTATTATTCGCTTACATAAAACAATTTATTATTATTGCACTAGCTCATGACCCCGCGACTAGACATTATCAGGAAAAACCCAACAAATTGCCCTTAAGTAGGAAGTTTTCCGGACCATCCTAAAAAGCAAAATAAAACATATTTGTTTAGCCTAGGTAGGAACCATCAGCTGCTAGCAAGTGCGACTTGCCCGGATAGGAGATGTCAGTCTCCAATAGTACTATTCACAATATTAGCGCTCATTAAATGACTAGCGGTCCACGACTAAAAAGGGACTTAACGGCAACAAGTAAACGTAGTTTCAATAGTTGATAACGACCAAGATATACATATTCAACCCGTTATTATAATGCCACTTTGTATTATAAATAAGAGCTCTCGATACTTAATATATTGCGTTTTATATGCAGGTATGAAGTATGGAGAAGCAAAGTGAAGAAAATACAAAGAAAGGTCCTTATTGTGCAATTTAGCCAAACTATTGAAAGAAGATTCTGGAACGCACAAAAGTGTGGCGCACATTGTCAGAAGTGCGGCGCACATTCCCATATCCAAAGTGCGGCGCACTTTCGGATAAGTGTGGTGCACATCTGCTCTCAGCCAGCACTATAAATAGGAGCCACTTATACCCATTTGACATATCTCATCTTTCAACTACTACTCTAATCCGAGTATTCTTAGCTTCTTAGTAGTATTTTCAGTATTATCCACTTTTGGGAAATACTTGTAACGAGAGTATTCCACTCTTCGATTCTTGGAGGAACGATACAATCGTGACACTTCTGTACTCGTTCATTCGATCAAATCTAAGTATGATGTTCTTTTACTCTTTTCCATTTGTTACTTTGATTACTATGTTAGGCTAAGCTAATTGTGACTATATGGGTATGTGACTATGATTAGTGATGATGCTATGATATGATCCTTTATAAATTGATTTCAAGCTAATGTTGTAGAACCATTTTACCACCTCGTTCTATAAACCATATTTTATCTAGAGTTGATTTGTTACGATGGCTTGGCGTAGAGAAACGCAAATCGTTGTAATAAGTTTTTAAAGACTTGTCTATGGTTTTGAATCTTTGGTTGGAGAGATCCGCTTAGAAACCTTGATAAAATATTGAACTCGTTGGCAACTTGTTTTGAGCTTAGTCGCTTGAATAAACATAAGTCTTGAATCACCCTAAAGTAAATTGTGCAAACGCCATTTTGACGAAAAAGGATTATAACTCTTTACCTACATAACATATCTCGGTCATTATTATCATCATCAGGAACTCATACGAACTATCCCATATTAGTCATGTTTGTTACTATTGTTATTAATATCAATCATTTCTTTCTTCAATTATTATATTGATTACCAAAACAAAACTAAGTCTCAGCGAACGATCCTGGCTTACCACTACAAGCTATATTACGTACGAAAGGGTATACTTGCCCGTGTTTGTATTCTAGTCCCTTGTTTTGTCTAAACCTTGTAATATAAATTTAAGACTTGCAAAACGAAAATCAAGTTTTTGGCGCTGCTGTCGGGGACTTATAATCCTGTTTTGTAACAAAAATTTCCGTAATCTTTGAAGAATTGAACCATTTCCTACTCAAGCAAACCAAATTTTTTTTTCTGCAGTATAGAAAGTACGCCGCACAATCCAAAAAGTGCGCCGCACTTCCTGTAGCGAACAAAAGTACGTCGCACAATCCATAAAGTGTGACGCACATTTCTTCTGTAAATCCAAAACGTTTGTTGGATACACACTCGTTCATCCGAAACTCCATCATTATCACCGTTATCAGAACCTGAACGTACCCTTAACCGAAGGTTACGTAGACTTCACCTTCGTGTACTTTTCGATAGGAGACACGAGCAACATCAACCTCACGAGATCAACCAACCTTTCTCAATTCCTATTTCTCACCAAACTCATCAACCGTTACGATCCAATGTCAGACACCGATGATGAACCAATGTGGTCAGCCGATAGAGTTGTAGCACCAACTCCTGGTTCCGCAATCATTTTACCTGAAATTCCGAACGATTTTGCAATTAAAGGAAACCACTTGACACTTGTCAAAAACCACTAATTTCATGGTCGAATCAAAACGGATCCTCACAAACACATCCATGAATTTAGCGAAATATGCAAAATGTTTAACTATAGAGAAGGACAAGCCGAAGTCGTTCAATTCATGATGTTTCCATCATCCCTTACTGGAGAAGCCAAGTCATGGCTCGACGAACTTAATGAATGAACCATTCGAACATGGGAAGGTCTTAGAACCGCTTTCATTAGCCGATTCTTTCCTCCTTCCCTATTTGAAAAACTCCTCGGAGAAATCCGAAGCTTTTCTCAATAAGATCGAGAAACTCTCACCGACGCATGGTTAAGTATGAAAGAATTACTCAGAAACTGCCATGGTCATGGACTAAAAAAGGAAGGAATAATCAAGATTTCTCTATCATGGTCTTGACGATGCTACCCAAGATGCATTGACCGCCGCAGCGGGCGGTATTTTCCTTTACAAAACCCCTAACCAAGCTTACCAATTGTTAGATGACAAAGTCTTACTCAAGCTTGATTGGTCCAAAAATCACAAAAACAAAAACCCACGAAAAACCGTAGCTTTTGCCGAAGAAAGAAACAACCCAACCGACACTAAAAAAATTATGGCTCGTATGGACGCCATGTCTCTCATAATCGACACTCAATATAAAGAGATGAAAAACAAAAGTCGTGAAACTTGCAAACACTGTGAAGGAAATCATCCTTCTAGTGAATGTGATGACGATGACACTCCTATGACAAAGGAAGAAGAAGCCAATTTCATGAATACCTTTCGTCGAACTCGATTTTATAACAATTATCGAAATCATGATCGTGATAATTAGAGATCTGACGATAAACCAAGTTACGATCGAGACGAAAAGAAACCTAAACAACCCGAAGACAAACCCAACCTCGAAACCAAACTCGACAATTTTATCGAATCTCAAAGAAAACCCAACCTTTTTGTACGAGATACATTCACTGACCTCAAAACAAAGTTTGAGACTTCAAACAAAAACCACCAAGCTTTCATTCAAAACCTTGAAGCTAAGTTTGATCGTTTTGCCGATAAGCAATCGAATCGCGCTTCTGGTTCTTTACCAAGCAACACCAACCCAAATCCTAAAAATAACGACAAATATCAACCACCGCAAGCTCCTAATGAACATGTGAATGCCGTATTCACGCGGAGTGGTTTATCTTACGAATCACCTACCAAACTGTTAGCCCTATATTTTATATAGTTGAACAAGAATGTAATAGGTCATCTTAGTCGTTAAAGGTCTTGTATTGTAATAGGTTAGTCGGGAAAACCGGGCTTGGACTTTAAGCTAATATTGTATAAGTTAGGGGCTCTAAGCCCAAGACAAGCCAAGCCCGGCCCATGGAAACAAACCCAGGGCCCATGGAAAGCCCATGTGGTTCGTGGGTATATAAACCCTCTTCCATGTATGGAAGAGGGTGTTGGTTCATTATTTTACACATAGTAAACCTTCCACCATTCTAGTTTATCTCTCTACTTTCTCTCTCTAACTTTCTTCTCTTTCTCTCTCTAAATCTTGTGTTATGGATTAAAGTGGGATTAACATCTGGTATCAAGAGCCTATAGTGGATAGATGATTGAAGATTCGTGTTTGTGTTCTTGATCTTTGTGTCTATTTTGATTCAAAATCATTCGATCCAAATTTTTTTTTTTGTTTTTTATGGTTTATTCTTGATACAAATCATCTACATAGTTGTGGTAGTGATTTGGTATCGTTACTTTGGTTAAAAACACAAAAGTTTTGGGTGTTTGGATCATTTTTTGGCTCAAAATCTCGAATTGGTTTATCTTAGAAAAGTGGACATTGCGATAGGGTTTTCATATTCCGATCCAGCATTGCGATAAGGTTTTCAGCATTCCGGTCCGTATTGAGATCCAGTATTCCGATCTGTATTGCGATCCAACATTCCGATTCGTATTGCGATCCAGCATTCCGATCCATATTGCGATCCAGCATTCCGATCCGTATTGCGATCGATATTCCGATAGCCACATTGCGATAAGGATTGCGATCTACATTCCGATAGCTACATTGTGATCCACATTCTGATAGCTACATTGCGATAAGGATTCCGATCAATATTTCGATCGATATTCCGATCGCTATTCCGATCGATATGTTGATCCAAATTCTGATGGATATTACGATGGATATTGCGATATGTTTAGCTAAATTTTGTTAGAGTACTTTTCAGACTTAGTCACTATCTATACTAGTCTCGGATCATAGTTTACCAAAAAAAAGAGTTAAAAGTATTAGGTCAAGTAAAATCAAATTTTTTCCCGACTAGTTTTTGGCTATTTCTAACTCAATTTCAAAATTTGGCGATACAAAATTTTTCGGCTTACCGTTTTGTCGGACTGAGAAAAAATTGGAATTTTCAGAATTTAAACCACAATCAAATCACAACACATCCACTAAGATCCTAATCCATTCACAAGTATTCACCATGTCTAACAACAACATCAACATTGCGACTGCTAATCAAATTCGTTTGGAACAAGGTAGCAACGGTAATCCACCTGTGCTGACAGCCGGTTGCTACGTTCAGTGGAGATCTCATTTCCTGATATTTCTAGATGGAAAAGAGAACCGAACCGCTCTTCGTCATTGCCTTGAGAATCCACCTCCAGTTTTTGAATTCAGACCCATTACCACACAAGCAGAAGATGGTACTTCATCAACTACACGAGCTATGGAGGATTTCGACGCATGTCTTGCTGAGAAAAAGAAACTCCTCCAAGCTGAAGCCGATGTTGTTAACTACATACTTACTGGGATTGATAACGATATCTATTCCACAGTTGATGCATGTCCTAATGCTATGGAAATGTGGAATGCAATTCATCGATTGAAGCAACGTGAGTCGATAAATGTTCAAGATCTCAAGACTAATCTACTTTGGGAGTTTGGAAAATTCACATCCGAAGATGGTGAATCCATTGACTCATATTACTCGAGGTTCTACAAAATGATGAATGAGCTTGTCAGAAATCAGTGCACCATCTCCAATCATCATGCCAATGTTCAATTTCTACTTCAACTCAAACCGGAATGGCAAAGGTTTGTGACTTTGGTCAAACAAAGGCAGGATATCAAGACTATATCTTACCACAAACTTTATGATATATTGAAACAACATCATAATGAAGTGAATGAACTTAGGGCTGAAAAGGCAGAACGATCTGTGAACTCTATTGCTTTTGTGGCTGCTACGTCAACAAAACCCGTTCCCCGTCAACAACCACCTACACATTCCTCAAGGTCATCAAGCTCATCCATCAATCCTCTAGCTACTGCTAGAAACAAAGCAAAAGCAATTGTCCCCACTCAACCTCCAAAGTATGACACCGAGTCAGATGGAGACAGTGATGATGAACAAACTTCAAGGGACAAGAAGATTGAAGAACTCATGTCTTTACTCACCACAACTAATAAGAAGATCTACAAACCTACCAACAACAACCTCAGATCATCATCCAATGCTAGATATAAGGAATTTGATCATGCACCTAGGTATGATCGTGATGCTAGGTATGATAATCAGAGGATGCCGAATCAAGTTGGGGCTAGAGATACTCTAGGCACTCCGGTTGTGCAGAAGACTGGGATTCAATGCTTCAACTACAAGGGATTTGGTCACATGGCTAGGGAATGTAAGAAGCCAAAATGGGTTAAGGATTCGGGATATCATAAGGAAAAGATGTTGCTGTGTAAGAAAGAAGAAGTAGGGATTCCACTCATCGCAAATGAAGTTGACTGGCGTGATGACATTGACGATGAAGCCGATGATCAAGAGTTGGAGGCACGTTATGTGTAAATGAAAAAGATTCAAGAAGTGATTCCAGAGACTGCTGATAATTCTGGACCTATCTTTGATACTGAGCCAATTGAAAAGGTATCATCAAATGATAACTATAATGAGTTTGCTAATGAACAACGACATCCTGAGCAACCCGAAAGCATCAATGACACATATGTAATGGACACGGAGGATAGCAATATCTCTACGGATTCACAACATATGTGTAAAACCCGCATGCTTTTACCATGAATAGTACCCTTAAGATCGTACGTATATGATTAGAACTTTCCTTTTATAAGATGTACGTTTCACGTATTAGAATTACGAGTATTACGTACGTGTTAGAACACGATAATTATTTATTACGTATGAACACACGATAATTATTCCAATAATAATTATAATCACGCGCATACGAACATGAAATCATGAACGTAAATTAATCACGAACTAATATTACGTATATATATATATATATATATATATATATATATATATATATATATATATATATATATATATATATATATATATATATATATATATATATATATATATATATATATATATATATATATATATATATATATATATATATATATATATATTTATTACGAACACGAATAAATATATTAAGTCACGATCGATAACTAATTAAAACGTGTAAAACACGAACACGAGAACACACTTATTAATTAGACACAGAAAATGATCGGGTTACCCAATGTGGGCCCCATATACCACGAAATTAGGAAGGAAAAAGGGCTTAGCCCATCAATTTTTACTAAACAAGAAAAAGGAGAAAACTTATTTCATTATAACAAAATCTAGAAAATAATTAAAACCCTAAAAGTTTTCCTCCTCCTCCTCCTTTGTCTCTTTGGACGCCACTTTCAAGAACACCACAAAGGTGTTTCGGTTTGATTTTGATCTTGGAATTATTACAAGGATTCGTGTGTGTTCGTCCTTAATTGATCCACGTATTCGGTATAACTTTTTAACCCTTTTCTTTTATGTTTTGATTTAATGAATCACATAAAATCATGATGTTTTTAAAAACTAAATAAAAACAATTATTAAAACATGTCTATGATTATGGGGTAAATCAAAACAAGGTTTTTAGGGGTGTTTGTTCTAGCCGACGCCTAACCGAACCCCTATGGGGTCTCGGCTTGGCTTAATAACCACCACCGAGACCTCATGGTCTCGGTATGGTGGTGGTGGTCCCACGGCAGCAGCAAACAAGGGGGAACCCCGACTTGGTTCGGGGTATGGTGTTGATTACGGGTCCGGTTCATGGTTTCTAGTCACGATCCGGTTCATTGATTATGTTAAGGTTTATGATTTTAATAGTTATATATTAAAAATTAAATTAATAAAACATGACATAATTAATTTAATTAACATGACTTAGGTTATAAATTTAATTATTAGATCATGAATTTTAACCTAAGTATTTATTTTTAATTAAACTTTATAATTAATTAATTATTAAAAACCATGACTATAATTAATTAATCAACATGACTTAGGTTATATTATTAATAATTAATAATACATGTTTTAACCTAAGTATTTTACCTTATTTAATTAAAATCATGATATATTTAATTAAATACTTTTAACCTATAGTTTATTTAATTTACATGTAATAATTAATAAACTATACTTTATAACAACATGACTTAGAAAAATAATCAGAAAACACTTAAGCTTATATAATTAGCTTATTTAACCAGCTTATATCTATTTATGGAAACTTTCTATTTTTAGAAACTTATTTAATTAAGGCAGCTAATCTATTTATGGAAACTTTCTATTTTTAGAAACTTATCTATTTTAAGCAGTAATTCTATTTTTGGAAACTTTCTATTTTTGGAAACTTTCTATTTTTGGAAACTTTCTATTTTTGGTAACTTTCTATTTTTGGAAACTTTCTATTTTAGGAAACCTGCTATTTTTAGAAAGTTACTTATTATTACACAACAAGTATAATAATACATGAAATACAAGTAATACTTAATCAGAATAGACAGAATGTAAGATAAATACAGTATAAAGCTTTAAACAGTAAAACATGACATGAACGTATAAAATAAGCTAAGACATGACATAAAATCAGTTACGTATTTAGTAATCAGATACTTATACACATATGTATTTATGTAGCATTAGTGATACCGAAGTAGGACTCTCTTCCGTTCGTCTTCTTCGTTCACTGGACATAAGGTACGGATTCCCGTCCTTTCAGTATGGACAATCTTTCTTTATTAGGATTCCCCGTATGCAGCCAACTGTTTTCCCATAGTATAAGTTATATGTTTGATTGCTTATGTTTAATTTAGAATACCTTAAGCCATATAAATGCATGACCAGTTTCACCTAGTTATGGAGGTACCATAACCATAACACTAGAGGCACTGGTGTTATGACTTCCCCACGACGGAGTGATTGCTCGTGGCGTCCCTTCAGCTTTTGGCCATATTATTATATTTATCATGTGGGGCGTATGGGTGCATCCTAGTTACATGTTTTTCAGCAGATTACTCAGTGTGAATGAGGTGTGTGCCTTGCATCCTTCACAAGGAGCTGATCCCTCCTAACCTAAACCAGTATATTAAATTAGAGGCAGCCCCTCTAATTTGCATGATGAGGTCACCCCTCCAAGTATTCATGCACGGTGGATTTTCATGACCGGCTAATGGTAAATATGTTAAACAGTTTTTATAAGATGAACATAAGGCTTTTCAAACTATAAAACCAATTTTACTAAGACTTAATCGGGTTATCCAGGACTTAGTTTCTTCCGCTGTTATATGCTATATGTTATTCATACTTATATTATTCATTTCATGCTTGTATATCCGTGCACTGAGCGTTATGCTCAACCGTTACTTTCCTTTCCATGTCCCAAAACGGCAGGTACTCTAGGACAGACTCGAGCATTTGGAGGACGAGCATAGGATGGAAGCTGCCATAGACTTCTTTTCCTTTTTGCCTTCATATACTTATGCTTGTATAAGTCTTTCATTAATTTCTTTTGCTTTATTATGTTTTGGGCTTATGTTTGGGGACCGAGGTTTGATTCCGGTTATCCCTATGGTCATGTAATGTTTTGGGACATTTATCCTTGTATGCTTTGATGACACGCCATAATTACGCGTGACATTCCATTTATCAAAATAAGGTGTTACAATTATGGTATCAGAGCCAAGGCTTCAACCTGTGGGCTCTAAAACTCGACCTGTGACTAGTGGGTAGTCACCAAGAGCTTCCTAAGCCAACGTTTTTCATTCCACATATTGATATTTTTAGCGCATTGTTGTTTTAACCATGATGTTTTCAGCACCTTGAGGTTTTAACCTTGATGTTTTCATCGATATTGTTTTACTAATATGGATGGACAACCGTCATTCATATTTGTTATGTGTCATTGTTTCATGCATAATGTTCCTCGTGAACTGTAGCTATATGGACTGAACCCCAGTAGTTCATAATTAGTCACATAAAAAAATTCTGATAAGTTTTGATAGATGAGTTTCATTTATTTATGTTTCATGTATCATTGTTGCAGGAATTATGACTAAGTAATGGTTGGTACAGGACTAGCCCTATTTAGTCGCATGTGCTTTTATCGAAACTTTTAACTTTGGGACCGACCCATAGGCGTCCCCTCGCCATGTCTTTTGTTTTAGGATCAACCCATAGGCGTCCCCTCGCACATATAAAGTTTTTTATAAACTACATTACGCATTCATGCATAAAATTTTTCTCATGATTTATTGGCATAAATTTTTTTTCATGTCCCCTCATAAGTTACTATGTTTTTATGTCAAGTATGTTTTCATACTGTCATGGTTAACTTCAGTTTCATGCTGATTATGTTATACACTCCTTGATTGATTGTTTCATGTTTCTTCATGATAATTCCGTCTTCATGTTGATTACGTCTTACGCCTCGTTTGTTATTTATGCTTTCATGCAAGACATTGTTGGATTTCATTGAATCCTTCTTTCATGATAGTCATTGTTGGTTTTCATTGACTATGTTGTCAGGCAAATCATCGTTGAATTTTGTGTAACCACACTTTAACGTTTCTCGATACAACCAGAATGATGTCTATGCTAATATTGCCAGGTTATCATGATGGTTTTTTTAACCGTTTAACCGATATACTCTCCTTAAATCATGACGAATGATCGACCCCATACCGATCATTTCATGTACAGCCCATGTGTACTCCATGTACCTTATCCCATGTGCGTATGTCCACTTGCTGATATTCTACAAGATTGCTGATGCCGCTTATAACTTGGAGGTGTTACTAAAGGTTGATGCTGCTGATGTTGGGAGACGCTACGAGATGCTGATGTTGTTCACAACCGGAGCTCATACAAGACGAAGACAAAGGCGTTAGATCAAAGCGATCGGACGAGATGATGCTTCACCACCAGACGATCTCCATCTGTCATTGTCCCAAATTCCTAGTTACATGTCACACGTCATTCAATTGTCGTTTCAGTCATATGAGTGGAGAACCGGTACCAGCCGGCCACTCAACTGAATAGTTACATGAATCACAGTCATGAGAATGACTGACAAGATGATAGTAACCACTACTATGACAGCAACTATCCTAGCAATCGCAATCGAAACTCCGGCCGCGGATGTGATCTGAAGTACGAATGATCAGTATTCCAACCGATCCGTCAATTCTGGCATAATAACCTAATATCTGTAGTTCTATTTGTTCCACACCTCGAGACACATGTCAAGACATCAGTCAAGACACATGTCTCATGTATGTTTTTAGAAGACACATGTCAAGACACCAGTCAAGACACATGTCATGCTTACATTTCTCAAGACACGAGTCAAGACACATGACTCACGTCTAATTATGGAACATTTCTAGGAAATTCAGGGTACCCTCCAAGGGTATATCCATTTTTGTTGTGCCATGTATTAATCAGGCCACAAGAATTTCAGTACCATTATCGGCGCATTAGTGGGAACTATCACGTTTCCTGATGACACTTTTGTTTCTTATAACCATAGCTCATAGATTCATTACCATAAAAGACGCCTTTCGTATTCCCACGTATACGAAGGTTTTCCTTCAGCTTAATGATGAGATCCAAGCTGCTAACGCATTTCCTCGGACAGACACGAGTTGAATTTTATCCTAATTATGGAATATGAACAACACACCCTGCTACGATTCATAATTATGTACAGTAATGTTCAGGCTCCTAAATACATTCAGCTTGATTTTCCATCGGGAAAATCTGTACAAATTATCTATGCTTACAAGCATGTGCGTTGTTAGCCATGGTCGCTAAAATTTTCTAGCTGCCGGTTGATTATTCCAAGATCTTCTCATACATTTCAGAAGAACCTACAAGGAGAAGTACGGTACCATGAGAATATGTGTCGACTACCATCGACTTAAACAAATCACTATTCATGACTGTTATTCTCCTCCACGTATTGACGACATGTCCAATCAACCGTATGGTGTTAAGCACTTTACAAGATCGGATTCATGATCATGTTGCCAACATTGACGAGTGAAAGAGCAGGACATGTCCATGACTGCTATTCGTACACGACTTGGTCATGCTAAATTCATGATTCTGTATTAACCTCATAAATTCTCCAACAGCATTATGGACTTAATAAATTGAGTTTCCATGAACTCATAAGCAAATTCATCAGCGTTTTCATTAAGTATAACCTGATTTCCTCTAAGTTTAGAGAAGAATATGAGGACCATATCTGCACTATGTTCGAATTCTATGACAAGAGAAATCTTACCCTGGAAATTTTTCCAGTATCAATTCTGTTTGATTACAGTGACATGCTGAATCACATGGGTTTCTACGGTTAATCTTACCATGACTCAGCTTATGCGTAAAGAAGAGAACCCTACACTACATTAGGTGTTCTAGAAAATCCTACGCTAGGGAAGTCTAGATTCAGAGACTCAGAGTTTCGCAAACTCCTATGTATTAAGTTCTACGAAGCAAGATACAGTTACGTTCATATCTATGTACCTGACATACCAACAGGTTAAGATAGGACACCAACAGACTGGGATGTTTTCATCATCTGAAATTGTGAATTGAAATGGGACAAGTTCTCCACGGATTTTGGTTACCAGTTTAACGCAAACTCAGAAGAAGCATGATGTTATCTGGTTTATTGCAAACAGTTTGATCAAGTCTGCAGAATCCTTACATCCGCAAGGATTTCAGAACCAACAGATTGATCGGACATGTTCCAGCCAAGGCTCATCCGATCACTTGGCAATTCCTCAGTTATCGGGTCAGACAAATATTCATAATTGTGCTCCTTATTTACTTCACGTCCTTGTTCTAATTTCACGACCTGCTTTCGCGCTCGCGTTCATGACACTATTCACGTTCATGATGGCATCTCGGCTTACGATTTTATGTTCATTTTTCTCATTCTGGGAAGTTTAGCAAGAACTTGAGAGACCAGACCCAAGTTTAGTATAACTCCCTATCCTCAGATAGACGTTTCTCGTCATATTCTATGTCCCACCTTGTAGCGTTTGGCGTTACCGCCATTATATTCTATGTTCACGATATGTTTCACATGTCATGTTCATTCCACGTCCCTCATATCATGATCAAGATATGTTACACGTATCATGGATCACGATATGTTTACTCATATTACACTCATCATATCTCCATGTATCACGTTCAAAATTTTTCACGTATTACGTTCAAAAATTTTCACGTACCACGTTTCTTTATCTCTCCCGCATCGTTGCTAATTATCAGTTAAGTTAGAGTGTTTTGCACGATAACGTTTCAGTTGCCTTACACGTTAATTCTTATTCCCTCGATCAAATTTAGGGGATCTACCTTACGTTGATAACCAAGAACTTCTTCGTATTTAAAGTCAAGGTCAGGAGGACCAAGATTTATCATTCGTGTCAAGATCTTATGAAGGAACCGTTCCAACAGGGAGGCCACTTGGAAACGGACAAGTTCATCCGGACTTCTTATCCGTTTTTCTCTTATCAATTAGATATGTCCTTTCAGTCACGTCACGTTTCATGTCCTATCAAGACATGTCACGTTCTGCGTTCCTTCTGCCAGGTCACCTGCACGTTCATTTATCTTACATACCCTCTCAGTTTGATTCGGGTATGTTTCTCTTTAAGTTTACCTTATCTATAATTCGGGGACGAATTATTCTTTTAGGGGGGAAGAGTTGTAAAACCCGCATGCTTTTACCATGAATAGTACCCTTAAGATCGTACGTATATGATTAGAACTTTCCTTTTATAAGATGTTACGTTTCACGTATTAGAATTACGAGTATTACGTACGTTTAGAAAACGATAATTATTTATTACGTATGAACACACGATAATTATTCCAATAATAATTATAATCACGAGCATACGAACATGAAATCATGAACGTAAATTAATCACGAACTAATATTACGTATATATATATATATATATATATATATATATATATACATATATATATATATATATATATATATATATATATATATATATATATATATATATATATATATATATATATATATATATATATATATATATATATATATATATATATATATATATATATATATATATATATATATATATATATATATATATATATATATATATATATATATATATATATATATATATATATATATATATATATATATATATATATATATATATTACGAACACAAATAAATATATTAAGTCACGATCGATAACTAATTAAAATGCATAAAACACGAACACGAGAACACACTTATTAATTAGACACGGAAAATGATCGGGTTACCCCATGTGGGCCCCATATACCACGAAATTAGGAAGGAAAAAGGGCTTAGCCCATCAATTTTTACTAAACTAGAAAAAGGAGAAAACTTATTTTATTATAACAAAATCTAGAAAATAATTAAAACCCTAAAAGTTTTCCTCCAAAGTTTTCCTCCTCCTCCTCTTTTGTCTCTTTGGTCGCCACTTTCAAGAACACCACAAAGGTGTTTCGGTTTGATTTTGATCTTGGAATTATTACAAGGATTCGTGTGATGTTCGTCCTTAATTGATCCACGTATTCGGTATAACTTTTTAACCCTTTTCTTTTATGTTTTGATTTAATGAATCACATAAAATCATGATGTTTTTAAAAACTAAATAAAAACAATTATTAAAACATGTCTATGATTATGGGGTAAATCAAAACAAGGGTTTTTAGGGGTGTTTGTTCTAGCCGACGCCTAACCGAACCCCTATGGGATCTCGGCTTGGCTTATTAACCACCACCGAGACCTCATGGTCTCGGTATGGTGGTGGTGGTCCCACGGCAACAGCAAACAAGGGGGAACCCCGACTTGGTTCGGGGTATGGTGTTGATTACGGGTCCGGTTCATGGTTTCTAGTCATGATCCGGTTCATTGATTATGTTAAGGTTTATGATTTTAATAGTTATATGTTAAAAATTAAATTAACAAAACATGACATAATTAATTTAATTAACATGACTTAGGTTATAAATTTAATTATTAGATCATGAATTTTAACCTAAGTATTTATTTTTAATTAGACTTTATAATTAATTAATTATTAAAAACCATGACTATAATTAATTAATCAACATGATTTAGGTTATATTATTAATAATTAATAATACATGTTTTAACCTAAGTATTTTACCTTATTTAATTAAAATCATGATATATTTAATTAGATACTTTTAACCTATAGTTTATTTAATATACATGTAATAATTAATAAACTATACTTTATAACAACATGACTTAGAAAAATAATCAGAAAACACTTAAGCTTATATAATTAGCTTATTTAACCAGCTTATATCTATTTATGGAAACTTTCTATTTTTAGAAACTTATTTAATTAAGGCAGCTAATCTATTTATGGAAACTTTCTATTTTTAGAAACTTATCTATTTTAAGCAGTAATTCTGTTTTTTGAAACTTTCTATTTTTTGAAACTTTCTATTTTTGGAAACTTTCTATTTTTGAAAACTTTCTATTTTTGGAAACTTTCTATTTTTGGAAACTTTCTATTTTTGGTAACTTTCTATTTTTGGAAACTTTCTATTTTAGGAAACCTGCTATTTTAGAAAGTTACTTATTATTACACAACAAGTATAATAATACATGAAATACAAGTAATACTTAATCAGAATATACATAATGTAAGATAAATACAGTATAAAGCTTTAAACAGTAAAACATGACATGAACGTATAAAATAAGCTAAGACATGACATAAAATCAGTTACGTATTTAGTAATCAGATACTTATACACGTATGTATTTATGTAGCATTAGTGATACCGAAGTAAGACTCTCTTTCGTTCGTCTTCTTCGTTCACTGGACATACGGTACGGATTCCCGTCCTTTTAGTACGGACAATCTTTCCTTATTAGGATTCCCCGTATGCAGCCAACTGTTTTCCCATAGTATAAGTTATATGTTTGATTGCTTATGTTTAATTTAGATTACCTGAAGCCATATACATGCATGACCAGTTTCACCTAGTTATGGAGGTACCATAACCATAACACTAGAGGCACTGGTGTTATGACTTCCCCACGGCAGAGTGATTGCTCGTGGCGTCCCTTCAGCTTTTGGCCATATTATTATATTTATCACGTGGGGCGTATGGGTGCATCCTAGTTACATGTTTTTCAGCAGATTACTCAGTGTGAATGAGGTGTGTGCCTTGCATCCTTCACAAGGAGTTGATCCCTCCTAACCCAAACCAGTATATTAAATTAGAGGCAGCCCCTCTAATTTGCATGATGAGGTCACCCCTCCAAGTATTCATGCACGGTGGATTTTCATGACCTATATTGGCTAATGGTAAAATATGTTAAACAGTTTTTTAAAGATGAACATAAGGCTTTTCAAACTATAAAACCAGTTTTACTAAGACTTAACCGGGTTATCCAGGATTTAGTTTCTTCCGCTGTTATATGTTATATGTTATTCATACTTATATTATTCATTTCATGCTTGTATATCCGTGCACTGAGCGTTATGCTCAGCCGTTACTTTCCTTTCCATGTCCCAAAACGACAGGTACTCTAGGACAGACTCGAGCATTTGGAGGACGAGCATAGGATGGAAGCTGCCATAGACTTCTTTTCCTTTTTGCCTTCATATACTTATGCTTGTATAAGTATTTGATTCATTTCTTTTGCTTTATTATGTTTTGGGCTTATGTTTGGGGACCGAGGTTTGATTCCGGTTATCCCTATGGTCATGTAATGTTTTTGGACATTTATCCTTGTATGCTTTGATGACACGCCATAATTACGCGTGACATTCCATTTATCAAAATGGGGTGTTACAATATGTGTAATGATGACGGAAATGCTACTCAGGATACTGACTCGGAAGAGGATCGTGATTTGCTTACGTCTATTATTGATTCTTTAAAACGTGAAATTTATGAAAACAAAGAGGCTAATAAACGTTTGAAGCAAGAAAACACATCCTTAGCCAAGGAGATAGACAGGCTTAAAGAGTGCGATTATGTAAAAGAAGTTGATCGACGAGTTGCAATAGCTAATGGTTTGGTATATGAACGTAAGGTGCTCAACGAACAATATTTTTGAGAAGTAACACACGAAATTCATATATCAAAACAAAAGATATCGAAACTTGAAGAACAAATGCTGCTACATAAACTCCAGATTACTGAGTTAGAGTCGGTTAAAAAAGAACAAACTGAGCTTTATAAAACTCGTGAATAAACGGATATTGAAAAAATTCTTGATTTGGAAAAGAGAGTCGAAACGTTAAACAACATTGTTTACAAAACGGGTCAGTCTATTCAAACTATGAACATGCTCAATAGAAATATCAAAACGAGCTTTGCTAAGCCTGAATATCTCAAGAAAGTTCAAACTCTCAAACCTGCTCTTTATGATATCGGTTGTTATGTTGATAATCTTGCTCTTATGCTTTCCCCTGAATGCGACGAAATCATTCGTCATCAAGAAGAAAGTCGATCGAACTTAAGTGATTTGATAAACTTTTCGGATTCTAACAATCATATTAAGTTTGTTCCTCAAAAGGATCTTTCAAAAGAACAAAAGATGTATAGTAGTGTTCCACCACCAAGTGATGAACCCCAAAAGAAAGTTTCTTTAAAAAGGAGTTTCAAAAAGTAATCAGTTTTGTTAGAAAAGCGAATTTTGGATGAAAAACGTAAATGGGATGAGAAAAGCAAAAGTGTTAAGCAATTTGAGTTTATAAAACAAGGGGTTTTAAATTTTTACAAAGGTGTCATCGAGAATGAAAAAGTTTCTAGGGATACCGTTTGGAATATTAAACCTAACCCACAAGTAGAAGTCGTCATTCAACAATGTATTGTTCCAACCATCGATGATCTTTCAAATAATGTGGAAATGTTTATAATGCTCTCACTGAGGAAATGACAATTGATTTAAGATATGTCAAATCTCTTGAAGATGAAGTTGATTTTCTTCAAACTAAATTAAAGACACAAGAACATCAACTTTCTAACGAAATTGATCGACTTTCGAAGGAATATTTTTATGCTAACCATATGAATGCTATACTTGGTGTGTATACCGATCTTGATCAATATTGTCATGTAGCATGTCTAGTGTCAGAAACGGACGAGAAATGTCACAATCTTGAAATTAAGCTTTCGAAACAAATTCAGTCATATAACAAACTTTCGAAAAAATTTTCCCAACTTGAGAAGCACTCCATTTCTCTTGAACTTGCTTTACAAAAAGGTAAAAAATCTCATAATCATAAAAAGTGTCAAGAAATGGCAGCTTCTTCGGTTCTTCAACTAAATGAAAAAGGTTTCGAAATAAATGATTTGAAAGCTCAGCTACAAGAAAGGGACATAGCCATCAGTGAGCTACAAAAACTCATTGAGAAAATGATAGGAAAGTCTGAATTGGGTAAACCATCTGCCGTTCGTCAACTGAATGCAGTTAAATGCCCTAAATCGTCTATTTTGGGCAGACCCCCCACAGAATTTGCCTAAGCTAGGAGCTGATAAGAGCACAAATGTGATAGCACCTGGAATGTATAAGATGAACACTAGGTCCACTCAAACTGGAACATTGCGGTTACCTCATAATACTAGGAAAACTAATCAACGTGTGTCTTCTTCTACAGGAGTAACTTCCACTACTAGCGTTAGCGGACCACAGCTTAAGAGCACTAGAATTCAAGATAGAGTCATGTCTAGCAATAGTCAAGGGAAGAAGATGGAAGTAGAAGACCACCGTAGGAATTTTAAGTTTTCTAAGAATAAAACGTCTGTAACTGCATGTAATGACAGTTTGAATGTTAAGACTTCAAATGTTGAATTTGTTTATGTTAAATGTGAAAATGTGTTCGTACTTTCAATCATGATGCTTGTGCTTTTAATCATAATGGCGTAAATGCCAGAACTAGGAAGCCAATTCTTGTGCCCAATAGTACTAGAAAACCCACAAGAACTTTGAACCAATCCACTGCTCAACCACTTAAGAAACTAAATGCGTTAGAATCCACTACTCTGCGTAAACAACACAGGTTAAAGAAGCTTTATGAGAACATGATTAGGACATGTACTCGGGGTATTTGAGATTTACACCACCCGGATACAAATGGGTACCTAAGTTAACCACTTTAGTAATTGGGTCTATGAATATCAGCTTGCCTCTAGAATTTGCATCTAGGCCAACTACTATGCTGGAACCCGTTTCTATCAAGGGCTCCCATTTGTCAAATGCTACATTGTCTCTTAATTCTTATGCATCTCGTAGAGATCATTCTTTTCATAATGGACTCTAGGTGCACAAAGCACATGACAGGCAATCACAAGCTTCTAATTAACTTCGTGGAGAAGTTTCTGGGTACGGTACGGTTTGGAAATGATCAGTTTGCACCGATACTCGGATATGGAGATTTGGTTCAAGGGAATATAACTATCAAAAGGGTTTATTACGTCAAGGGACTGAATCATAATTTATTCTCGGTTGGTCAATTTTGTGATGCGGATTTGGAAGTGGCTTTTCAAAAATCTACTTCCGATGTTAGAGACTACGATGGGAATGACCTTCTTACAGGTTCTCGTGGTTCTGATCTCTACACAGTAACTCTTCAAGACACATCTTCAACAAATCCAATTTGCTTAATGGCTAAAGCTTTATCATCTCAAGCATGGTTATGGCATCAATAATTGTCACATCTCAACTTTGACACCATCAACTTGCTTTCGAAGAGTGATATTGTGACCAGTCTTCCTAAGTTAAAATTCGTCAAAGACCATCTTTGTTCTTCTTGTGAGTTAGGTAAAGCAAAACGGAAGTCTTTCAAAACAAATACTACCTCAAGCTCAAAAGGACGATTGGAACTTCTACACATGGATTTATGTGGTCCCATGCGTGTAGAGAGTATTAACGGGAAAAAGTATATTCTCGTGATTGTTGATGATTACTCTAGATACACATGGACGTTCTTCTTAAGGTCCAAAGATGAAACACCAGAGGTTCTCAAAAACTTTCTCAAGATGATACAACGCAATCTTCAAGCTCAAGTCTTAACCGTAAGAACGGATAGAGGTACTGAATTTTTGAACAAGAACTTGCAATCTTAATTTCAAGAAGAAGGCATCGAACATCAAACGTCTATTGCTCGAACTCCTGAACAAAACGGCGTTGTCGAAAGACGGAACTGCACTTTGGTTGAGGCAACTCGAACAATGCTTTCTGCTTCAAAATTACCACTATTCTTCTGGGCTGAAGCAATTGCAACTGCCAGTTATACTCAGAATCGTTCTCTCGTAATCCCTAGACATGAAAAGACACCTTACCACATCATCAATGGTAGGAAACGTACTATTAAATTCTTTCACGTATTTAGATCTTTATGCTACACTCTTTAAGAAGGTGAGAATCTAGACAAGATGAAAGAAAAAGGTGATGCATGTATTTTTATGGGGTATGCTACATGGTCAAAAGGATATCGAGTTTACAACAAGAGAACAAGGATTATTGTTGATACAATTCATGTGAACTTTGACGAATTGCCACAAATGGTACTTGGTCACAACAGCTCAAGTCCCGCACCTCATTGTCCAGTTATGGAACCTACACATAACAGTGTACATCATGTGCTAGAACGTTAAGAACCTACTCTAACAGAAGACTTGACGGATACGACGCAAATGAATGAGTTGGTTGATTTATTGATCTAATGTTTGATAAATATTACTATGGAAACAATCAATTTGTGTCAAAGCCTTCCGTTGTCAATACTGCTGATGTACCTGAACAAAATCAACAAGACATAACTGCATCTACTTCAGCAACTGTTGCTCAAGAGTCAATTCCATTCGATACTCAACAAACTCAAGAAACTGTCATACAACCAACATCACCAACCGTCAATGCTGAAGGAGGAAACAACAATCAAGCAGTCGATGCACAACCTGACGAAAGAGAATTTATCAACCCATTCGGTACACCGGTACGCGAAGTTGGAGAGTCTTCTACTCAAAATGTTGATCCGTCCAACATGCATACATTCTACCAACAATATCCATACACTCACCATTGGACACGTGATCATCCATTGGAGCAAGTCATTGGAAATCCTTCATAACCAGTTCGAAAACGCAGACAACTCGAAACTGATGGTGATGTGTGTATGCATGCACTCACCGTGAGTTCAACTGTACCTACAAACATCAAACAGGCCATGACTGATCATGCGTGGATTGAATCAATGCAAGACGAAATTCATCAGTTTGAACGCCTAAATGTTTGGGAACTTGTTGACAGACCCTATGGAATGTCAATTTTAGATTTCAAATGGATCTGGAAAAACAAACTGGATGAAGAACAAACCATCATCAAATACAAATCTCGTCTTGTGGTTAAGGGATACCGTCAACAAGAAGGCATAAACTACGATGAATTATTCGCTCATGTCGCTCGTTTGGAAGCAGTCAGGATATTCCTTGCTTATGTTGCACATAAGGGCTTCACGGTTTTTTCAGATGGACATTAAAACTGCTTTTCTCAATGGTCATTTGAAGGAAGAAGTGTATGTGAATCAGCCGGAAGGATTCATCGATCCTCATCATCCAAACAAAGTCTATCGTCTCAAGAAGGCTGTATATGGACTTAAACAAGCTCCAAGGGCATGGTACGAAGAACTATCAAACTTCTTGGTTTCCAAAGGATTCTCCAAAGGTTATATTGATCTTACTCTCTTTATTATTAAATATGGGTGATGTAGAAATTTTTGCACCCTTTAGGAAAAGGATGACAAATAGTGGTAGTATTAAGTGTCGGTTTAGGAAAACCGAGCACTAATGACCCAAGTGAAGTCCAAGTTCGTTTCCCAAGGAGGCAAGTGCGTTGTGTTAAGAGTTGATTAATGTTTGTGATTATATTGATTGAGAAAGAAATGGGATTAGAAGAGAAAGACGGTTACGAAAATGAATTAAACTACGACGAAAAAAGGCGTAAACGTAAAACCGTAAATAGTGCCAAAATTAAAATTTAAACCTAAAAATTCCTAAAAATTACTAAAAATCCCCAATAATATTCTAAGAGTTTACAAAAAATCCAAACTTGCTAAAACCTTTTAATTAATTAAATAATGACTTTTTAATGATAATTAAAGCCCTAAAAATCACTTTTAAATATTAAAAAGCCCTAAACAAGATTTTATAGTTTGTAAACCTCAAAAATGACTTAATTAAGCTAAAAACTATTTTTAAAATGGGTTCGTCAATAGGAGACTCCTCACTAGTAGGAGTGAGTGATTTGTTTCTTCGTTTACGAGCACGTCTTGCTTTAGAGCGAGTTTGCATAAACGTCACGTACAACGAGAAGGCGAGCAAAGAAGATTCTTTTTGGTGTTTTTACTTTTTCAATTTTTTTTTGTGGTTTTTGATTGTTTTTAACTTTTTTTGGATTTTTGGAATGTATTAAGTAGACCAAAATCTACAAATCTCCTCCTTAATCAAATCTCTCGATTAAAGAAGCCTCAAGGAATGAAAACGATCACGTGAAGTGAACGCCTTCGATGACTTTAGAACGATGGTGGAACACCAAATCGTTCAAGAGGGTTTAATCAATAGAAACCAAGAAAATATATATGATACGTAAGTAATACTTTGGGCGGAAAAACCCTCGATTCACTCTCAGAATCAAATACGCACAAGCAAGCGGGGAAACGAGGCGGCGCGAAGCACTTAAGAGCCTTTTTCCTTAGGATATATTTTATAATATCCACCTTATACCCACCTTATAGTTTGTATTTTCAAGATTAAGCTTCACGAAAGTATTTATCTGTTTTTGCCTTTTTCTTTGGTTTGAGATTCGAATACAATGATTGGGTAATGACCCCCCAAGTCAAGGTTGTGATTTCTCACGTATTTGGAGTACTTGTAAATTTATTGTTCTACGTATACAATATAGTAATAATATTCACAAAAATCGAAAAACGATAATACGTATTAGTAGAGTGCTACTAATACAATTAGCTAATTATGGCTATATATAAAAACAACAATGGTTCAACCAAAACACAAAACGCCTCCCCGGCAGCGGCGCCAAAATGATGTAGAAATTTTTGTACCCTTTAGGAAAAGGATGACAAATAGTGGTAGTATTAAGTGTCGGTTTAGGAAAACCGAGCACTAATGACCCAAGTGAAGTCCAAGTTCGTTTCCCAAGGAGGCAAGTGCGTTGTGTTAAGAGTTGATTAATGTTTGTGATTATATTGATTGAGAAAGAAATGGGATTAGAAGAGAAAGACGGTTACGAAAATGAATTAAACTACGACGAAAAAAGGCGTAAACGTAAAACCGTAAATAGTGCCAAAATTAAAATTTAAACCTAAAAATTCCTAAAAATTACTAAAAATCCCCAATAATATTCTAAGAGTTTACAAAAAATCCAAACTTGCTAAAACCATTTAATTAATTAAATAATGACTTTTTAATGCTAATTAAAGCCCTAAAAATCACTTTTAAATATTAAAAAGCCCTAAACAAGATTTTATAGTTTGTAAACCTCAAAAATGACTTAATTAAGCTAAAAACTATTTTTAAAAATTTTAAAACCAATTTAAACTATTTTTAAACACTTAAAAACTATTAAAATGTATTAAATCTTAAATTAATTCTAGAAAATAAATGAAAAGCCTAAAAATTAATTGGAAAGTGACAAAGCTCCTAATTCAATGTCCTTAACCTAGGAAAAATGAAAAAAAAAGTTAAAAATTAAACTTTAAATTTTTTTAATAAAATAATATTAAAATAATCAAAAAAATAAAAAGTTTTTAAATAAATTCTAAAAAATTATCAAAAATCCTAAATATTCTAACTAAGATAAAAATGTAAATTAAAGCTCCTAAAACCTATTAAATAATTTTATATTAAATTTTAAAGTTAGCTAAAAACCCTAAAATCCAATAAAATTAAAAATAAGCTAAATTGGAAACCTAATAAGATGTAAACCTCAAAAATATGATTAAAAACCTAAAAACTATTTTTTCAGATTTTTAATATACTCTTTACTATTTTTAAATTACTAAAAACTAATTTAAAATTAAAATAATTATAAAAAATAATAAAATAATGCTAAAAATAATCTAACAATTTTAAAAATCCTATTTTACTCTAATTAACAGAAGAAAAATGAAAAAGTTGGAAAAATATTAATTTTACCACTAAAAGACAAAAACAGCTTAATTAAAACCCTAATTAACTTAAATTAATTCTAAAAATTAATAAAAAGATGAACAGAAAAATCTTTTTTAACCAAAAATCTTAAATTAATATTCTAAGTTCAGGAAAATTGATTAAACTGAAAAGTATTACTTTTTAGCACTAAAAGACAAAAAACAGAAATATTAAAGTTGATTAAAAGTGCAATAAAACCTACAAATTACCAAATGAACAGTAATTAAAAATTTAATTAATCAGAAAAATCCTAAATTAAATAAGAAAAACAATGGAACTGGTTTGAAGATCTAATTCAACTTTTTAAGCACTAAAGACAAAAAAGAAAGAAATCAGATAGTGACATGTGTTGGTGTTTGTCTGCTAGTGCAGCAGTGGTAAAAAAGATACTAGCAGTGGGAAAGGAGTTCCCACTGATAGTGTTAAATTTTGGTATGTTTTTCAATAAGCTTAGAAAAGCTTATTTTGATAGCTTATTTGGGACAAAAAGGCACCCTTATACTCTTTGGAGTATAAGGAGTCAGATTATACAAAATAAACAAGCAATCACTTAGCAAAATTTCACACAAGAAGCACACCAAGTTCTGATTAATCCACAATGTTTCTGATGAACAGTAGGGCTATTTTATATGCATAAAAACGAATTTCTAAGACCAATAACTAGCACAATAATCCACCAATCAGCATGCAATTGATGCACAACCCTCAAACAACCTATTGTCTAGCAGTTTACAAGATTAGAGGGTAAAATCTTCACAAAAGCTTGAACAAAAAGCTGTTTCTGATTAAGGCTATGTTTAACCAAACTTTACTTGCAATCTTGTTTAAAAACTTTCCAAGTTGAAAACCAACTTACACACAACCTAACAACACCCTAAGGAGTAATTCTAACAGGATTTAACTTCACAAACTAGTCACAAAATCTGGTTAAAACACAAATCCAAACACCCCTTTATAACTGAAATTCAATTTTTTTCAAAGCAAAACTTTAACAAATCCAACCAAACTAATTTAAACTACTTTAAACTTGCATATAACACCTTAACTAAGCAAAATCCAACACTCAAACAACTAGTAAGCAGATTACACAAAAATTCATACCCATTCACAATGAAACCTAATATTGAAAACTTGAAATGAAACAAAGAGATTTTACCAAGAGGGACCTACATCCAGGTCCCTCAGTGGCTGTTTGCCACCTCCTACAAGCTCGGGCTTGTGCTGAGCCTTGTGGGAGTTGGATTAGCTTGAGCACAAATGGCAATAATAAGGTGAGAATAAGCCTTGGCTTTTCCTTGTTTCCTGCACACCACAAACAACAAAGAGAGAGAGAACAAGCTTATAAGAGATTCAATAAGCTTGGTTTAATAAGCTTATTGAATGGCTTATAGCAGTAAGCTAAAAAATAAGTTTCTGAAATATTTTGAAAACAAGTGAAATTCTTAAAAAAAAACAAACTTGAAGATTTTAAAATGAATTCAGGAAAAACAAATTTAAAACTGGAATACTGGAAAGTAAAATGGAACTCAGTCATATGCAGGATAAAAACTTTTTCATTAGTTCATAGAAAAGAAAAATTTTACATAAAACTGGAACCCCCATAAACAGGGTACAAGACACCCTATTTATACTATGCTAATGAACAATCTAGAATACTTGAATATAAAATTACAAATGTGTAACCCTAAACACTGAAATTCCATTGCTGCCCTCTTGGTCTTCACTTAATTCTTGGTCAAAACTCGTCATGTGATGCCAGGCTATGTAAAAACGATCTTGGACGTTAAATTGGTCCTTTGGGGCCAAGTAATAGCTTTGGGAGCGTTGGATGACTGTTTCCTTTGTTTTCTTGCACAAGAGTGGGGTCAGGGGAACCTTGTGAGGGGACAGGGAAAAGTGTAGTCGTTTTCTGGGTGTGGGGAAGTGTTGGGGACTGGGTAATTATCATTTTACCCAAGGTTAATTAGGTTTTGAGTGAGGGAAGAGGGTGATTAGGACTGGGCTGGTTCTAGGGTTTATGGAGTAGCAGGTTAAGTTTTGATTGTGTTTAAGGGGGATTAGTTTAAAATTCGTGTTTCCCCCCCCCCCCCCCCCCCCACTTTTAGTAATTAAACACGTTTAATTAAAGAGATGGGTTCAAAAAAGGTTTTGTGATAGGGTTAAATAGTTATGGACTGGTTCGTTTTAATGAAATGGACTGGTGGGGGTGACGTGTCCAAAGGGGAGTGGTGGGATATGTTTGGCACAAATGGCCCCCTAGCTTTCTTCACTTGATCACATTGTATTATCAACTCAAAACAAGACTTTCCTTTGTAAATAACTTTCAAACACTTGTCAAATTTGGCACAATTTGTTTATAAACTTGAAATAAGGACTAAACATGCAATTTCTTCATATTCCAAGGACTGATTTTGACATGTTTTCAAACTTCAAGGCTTTGACTTGTTTGTTGACTTAAATGAGGACCATTATTGACAATTTAGTTTTGATGAGGGACTAAAATTGCCAATTCTTCAAAGTTAAGGGTCCTTTTTGTAATTTTGACAAACTTTAGGGACCAAACCTGTAATTATGAAGATACAAGGGTATAAAGTGTCAATTCTTCAAACTTGGAGGACCAATCTTCAATATTCTTCAAATCGTCAAGGGTTTTCTTTGGAAAATTCTTCATTAGGGCTTGGTTCATCGTACGGCTTCGTTTCCCGTGTTCGTTTTTGCATGAGTCTTGTGATCTTTTGTCATTTTCTCAATATCTGTACCTAAAATACACAAGCAACAAACACAAGCATATATTTGGGTATTTTGATGATATTTAATGCATTTTAAGTCCAAAAAGAACGATGAGACCATGTATAAAAGCAGTCTCATCAATGGGGATGACATACTGCTGGTGCAAGTTTATCTTGATGACATTATTTTTGGTTCTACGAACCCAAAACTTTCAAAACATTTTGAAAAATTAATGCACAGTAGATTTGAAATGTCAATGATGGGTGAAACTAGGATTTTTAGTCCAATTAATTAAGTTCGTTTTTCCTCGGTTCGACTCGAATTTGATTTCCGGTTTAACGTTTCGACTTAACTTTGTTTTTGGTAAAATCTCTTTTTGGAATTTTTTAAACTAATTTAAATCAACTAATTAAAAGAAAACTATTTTAATTGACTATTTTAACTATTAATTTGAGAATAAAATTTAACTAATTAATAAAACCTAAAAAAACTTTTAATTAAGACTATTTAAATCTAATAAATTTTAAACTAATTCTTTTAAATAAAATCTACTAACTTAAATTTAATACTAAAACTTTTTAAACAAATCTAATTTATATAAACTAAAATTTAAAAAAAAATTAATTTAAACAAAAATTTAAACTATTAAAGAAATAAAATATTATTTTTTTGTCTTTTTGTATTTTTATAAAAAAACTGAACAAAAACGAAATTTAAATAAATTGACTAATTAAACTTTAATTTAAACCAAATAAACCTTTTATATCAAATTTAATTACTTAATTAATTAAAACTGCCTAATTTAAACTACCTATATTAATTAAATTTTGCCTAAACAATCACAAGAACTAGCCTAGAGCAAATGGTTGGGGCGTATGGCTGTTGAACGAGGGGTCTGGGGGTCGAATCTCACCCCAGACAGAATTTGATAATATTTTTTTTTACTTTTTTTTTGGAACTTTTATTTTGGACAGCAAAATACCTCAGACCAATTGGGTCTGAGATAAGCAGTGAAACAATAAGCAAAATGAATCAGACAAAAAGCCAAGCCAAAATGATCAGAGTAAGCAGTTTAGACTAGCAAGCTAAAACTGACCCAACTAAACCTATAAGCAGAATCTAAACTAACATAAAACTGAATCAATTAAGCAGAAACCAAATAAGCTATAATGAACAATTCGAAAACTAAATATAAGCTATACTGATAAGCAGGAACAAATTAAAACTAGATAAGCAGTGACAATAATCAACACCAAAAAAAAGAACAATAAGCTTACTCAATTCCTAACTCAGATTACTAATAAGCAGATCCATACGGTAATAGACAAAAACTTATCAGAAACATAAAAATCAGACACCAAATTCCAAACAGACTAAAATCTTAACACAAGCAAATTCAAATCAAACGAAACTTAAGCAGATTACTAAAACAAATAACCTAAGCAGATCCAAAATACCTCAACTTAAGCAGATTATCAATAAACTAAGTAAACATAAAACTTAACATAAAATTTAAAAGAAGATCAAACCCGATGTCGAAACCTTTGAGAAGAAGTGTCGCGTTGAGCGAACTTAATGAACCGAAACAATCACCAAAACACCACCTTCTTTATTACCCGAGAATCATCATCATGTTTTCGAACCAAATATAAACAGTAACTTGATATTTTCCCCGTAGGGGAAAATATTTAATTCACTTTTCTTTTTTTTCTTTTTTTTCCTTTTATATATATATATTTTTTTTTTGTTTTCGATATTATATTAAGAATAATAATAATAACAGTAATAAGAAAATAATTCGAAGCTTTAACAGTAAGAGTAAATTGAGACGAAGATTAACTAAAACGACTTTTTCATTAATTTAAAGTAAATTACAAATACTGGAATTGAAAAATTACAAGATTAAAACTCTAAAACCTAATTTACTGAAAATTAAAAAATAAAGAAAAGGCACCGATTACATGTGAAATATGGGGGTTTTTATAGGAGAAAACCCTCAAAACCCTAATCTTGGCTTCTCTTGTAAGCAATCAAATCCCACCGGTTATTCCATCTTTCTTCTTCTCTCTCTTCTTTTCTTCTAATCTTGCGCTTGAGATCATCCAAGCATCACACGGATCGCCACCTTGGCGTGTTTGTGTTTGTTGAAAGCTGAGGTGGAATGATATAAGTGGTTGATGGGTGTGTGGTAATTAGTCACAACCAATAAAAAGGGAGAGATTTGGCCATGTCAGCTTATGATTTGAGGACCACTCCTTGCGAAAATTGGGGGATTTAATTTCTTTGGGTGTTAATTACCCAATAAGGGTAAAAGCCCCAAAAATTACTGGGTAATTTTTGGTGTAAAAGATTAGGGTTTATATTGAGAAGGGGCGTGTTTTGTGGAGAAGAAGCTGGTGGGTGAGAGTTTGCTTCGTTGGTATCGAAAATAATAAGGGGTGAGGGTAAATTTATTATTTATTTGGGGTATTGGGAAAATGGGGAGACACGTGGGAATGGGGTAAATGTATTTGTTTGGTGAGTGTTGACTGTGAGTATGTTGACCAACAAGATTGTTTATTTCGTCCAAGGTAAATGCGCTTGGGCCCAGGGTTAAGTTCATCCGATGTTTGCCAAAACCAAAACATGTTCATCCGTTTTAGTATTTGGGCCTTTTGGGCTATTAATTTTTATCAAGTAACTTTTTATCATCCAAATGGGCTTTTGAGTCCATTATCCTGAATGTGGGACCCACAAAGCTCGATAATCTTAAAAAGATTTAATCCGCTAAAAATTGAGCTCGATTTGGCTTTGTTGATTATTTTCTTCAACTTCGTGTCGGTTTAGCCGGATTCGTGAACTTGGCACACTTTTGGTCTTTTGATCTTGTCTTCGACTCTTTCTTGACTTTTTCTTTGACATTTGACCGTGAAATCCCGTGTTTTCTCTTCTTTTGATCATTTGTACCTATTTTAACACAAAAACACAAAACCACGCGTAATTCCTACATTTACGATATAAAACACATGATTAGGTCTTGTTTTTGCTTGATTTTAGTGGCAAAAGGATAAGTGTTTACACACTTATTAAATCCCCTACACTTGACCATTGCAATGACCCCATGCAATGCATTATTTTAAAGCATACGTTATATTTTTCTCATAATTAATCCATCTTGGCCTCTATTATTATTATTACTACTACTACGACGAAAAGATAAAACTTAAGAAAGAGACAAAAGTTATAATCATTTATTAACTTGGAAATTATTTGATGGAAGGAACTCGTAAAGAAATCTAAGACTTGAATTAGGGCTTTGGTGTCATGAATATTAATCACCCTCAAGTTTCACGTTCCCCATACCAAGCTCAAAAACGAGATCATTGCTATTACAAGTTAGCACAACTAACACTTACTCATGTGGTTCAGTTAATCACTTAGACCCCCTTATTCCTACGGTGTATCTCTTGTATTTTATTTTTGTCTTGAATGATCACGAGGATGCATTTTTGACTTATTTCGATAATTTATTAAGGCCGAAAATAAAGTGGGACGATTTAATCAATAGTTAGCTAAAGGACAAAATCTTTTAAAACTGCTTCTAGAAACCTCAAAAAGTTCATATCTTGGCATAACTCATTTCACGATTTGAGACCTTTCTCGGACCGATATTTGGCTTGTACTTCAAACTTCAAATCTTGAGAGACGGTCTTGAAATTATGGTCTTCTCTTCATTTTGGTATTCATCTTCATTAGGAGTGAAAGATGCTTCAAACGTTGACCACGACTTCTTCATTTATCCTCTTCTTTATTTAGGATTTTGATATACAACGATCCGCCTCCTTTTCGGACTTGGATCTATTTATCCTCATACCTTGTTAGGGTCTTTTTGGATAGACTTCTCCATGATCTTTAGGGGAGTAATTGCTTCTTGTCGTGTGTCTTGATCCTTCATATTGATTTGGATTAATGATCTTCACATCATCTTAGGATCTTTAGAAAAAAGTGAATCCTCATGCCTTGTGAGGGCCTTTTTGGACTCGGGTATCCTCATGCCTTGTTAGGGCCTTTTTGGATAAGCCAATCTTCGCGTCCCGCTTCAATAAAATATGCCTTGGCTATGAACTCTAATTAATACCGAGCAACTTTTAAACGATCTTGTGCTAGAAGCTAAGTAACCTTTTAAATCGTACAACCTTATTTATTGCAAATAAATTTATTAACAAGTGATGGGAGAAAAAGCTCATAACTAACTCACATAAGTTAATGAAAGAATACCGAACTTATAATTAACTCTATCATCTCTCGTTCTCCACAATTTAAAATCTCAAGGAATGAGACTCGTGGATGCTTAGCCTAATAAACCAATTAGGGTCCATATGGTTAAGGATACTAGCTAGAGTAAACTTGGATAAGTAAACTCGGGTTGAGTCAAAATATTCACGATGGGCCTAATATATCAAAGACATCTAAACTTGTTAAAACCATTTTATTTATTTATTCATTTTTTTTTACTTTATTCTTGGAATGGAAATTATTGCGATGCGATAATAATAGGAAAGAAAATAAATAAAAATACTACTAGGCCAAAATAGATCAAAATTTTGAAAAACGTTGAAAATTTTTTAAATTTTCCGGTTAAATGGGGTCAAATTCATGGAAAAGCCCACTAAAATTCGATAGAAGTCCCCCCTACACTTAATATAAACATTGTCCTCAATGTTTAAGCATGTGGGAGAATAAACTCCCCTACACTTAGGACATTGAGTACGTTGTTTAAAATCGAGCTAAGGAAGGGACAACTAAAGTGATTACATTTATTCGTTTTATTTATATACAAGTATGAATCACAATAGTTTTGATGGAACCGGGTACACGGGAACACGGGATCACGGGTCGCGTCAAAAGAACCAAAAGTGGATCATCAAAGCACATGTCCCTGCACACAATCACAACACACAAACAACCTACTTGGCTCCCCCCTACACTTATTGGTGGACAATGGATGAAGGTGAAAAAGGGTGGAAAGGATGGTAAAGGTAAAAATCTAACCTAGTTATACGATGCTTGATTTATTTATCACGAGTCTCTAGCTCGACTCGATTTCCCGAATTAATTCAAGGGAAATGTGGAGAGGGATGGAATCATCTCGTGAGAGATGTCCTCTCCATAGTACAACTTAACCCGTTGGCCATTCACCTTAAAGTTGGGCCCATTTGGTTGGGATAACTCAATGGTGCCATAAGGGAAGACTTGGGCCACGGTGAATGGACCGGACCAACGGCTCTTAAGTTTACCCGAAAAAATTTTCAACCGAGAGTTAAAGAGTAAAACTTGATCACCAACATGGAACTCTCGGTTTTTAATCTTGGAATCATGAATGAGCTTAGTCTTCTCTTTGTAGATTAATGAAAATTTCATAAGCCTCATTCCTAAGTTCATTAAGTTCATTGAGTTGGATTTTCCTATGATCACCGGCTTTGTTTATGTCAAAATTAGCCCACTTCAAGGCCCAATAAGCCTTATGCTCCAACTCAATGGGGAGGTGGCACGCCTTTCCGTACACAAGGCGATAAGGGGTACAACCTATAGGTGTCTTATAAGCGGTACGTAAAGCCCACAAAGCATCATCTAATATATCAGCCCATGAGGCACGATGCTCTCCCACGGTTCGCTCTAAGATTCTCTTAAGACCACGGTTAGAAACCTCGGCTTGTCCATTAGTTTGAGGATGATATGCGGTGGAAAGTCGGTGATTAACACCATACTTAGCCATGACTCGTGCAAATTGATCATTGCAAAAATGAGTCCCGCGATCACTAATAATAGCACGAGGCACACCGAATCGAGCAAACAATTGTTTCAAGAAGTTAACAACCACCCTCGAATCGTTAGTAGGTAAGGCCTTTGCTTCAACCCATTTTGATACGTAGTCAACGGCTACGAGGATGTACTTGTTTCCCTTCGATGATGGAAACGGCGCCATAAAGTCGATGCCCCATACGTCATAGATTTCACATTCTTGGATGAAATTTTGAGGCATCTCATCTTTATGTGTGATCTTGCCTTGTCTTTGACAAGCATCACAATGTTTAACCATTTCATGTGCATCATGATAAATGGAGGGCCAATAGAATCCGGAGTCGAAAACTTTTTTAGCGGTGTAATTAGGACCAAAGTGACCACCGGTAGGTCCTTTATGGCAAGCTTCAAGGATTTGTAAAGCCGCCGGCCCATCAACACATCGACGAATGATTAAATCCGCACATTGATTGAAAAGATAAGGGTCGTCCCAATAGTACGTTTTAACATCCTTGAAGAATTTTTTCTTTTGTTGGGACGATAACCCTTCGATAAGAACACCACCCGCCAAATAGTTTGCAATGTCGACAAACCATGGGGTATCATCAAGATTGGAATTAATAGACATTAAGGCTTCAAGGGGAAAGGATTCATTAATCTCTTGATTTGGAGTTTCCCCTTGATAAGGATCCTCAAGTCTACTAAGGTGATCCGCGGCTAGGTTTTCCGCTCCTTTTTTATCACGAAATTCGATTTTAAATTCTTGTAGGAGCAAAACCCAACGAAGGAGTCTCGGTTTAGCATCTTTCTTGGTCAACAAGTATTTCAAAGCGGAATGATCGGTGTAAACGATGGTGGTGGAAAGCACAAGATAGGGGCGGAATTTCTCAAAAGCATACACTACAGCTAAAAGCTCTTTTTCGGTAGTGGTATAATGCAATTGAGCCCCCGTCATTGTCTTACTAGCATAATGAATGGGTTGGAAATGTTTGTTAACTCGTTGACCTAAAACCGCTCCTACCGCGAAATCACTAGCATCGCACATGAGCTCGAAAGGTAACTCCCAATTTGGAGAGACTAAGACCGGTGCCTTAGTTAATTTACCTTTAAGAAGTTCGAAAGAGTCGAGACATTCTTGAGAGAAGATGAAAGGAGCATCCTTTTCTAAGAGATGAGTCATTGGACGAGCTATTTTCGAGAAATCTTGGATGAAACGTCGATAAAATCCCGCATGGCCTAAAAAACTTCTAACTCCTTTGACGGTGGTAGGTGGAGGTAACTTAGCAATGACGTCAAATTTAGCACGGTCGACTTCGATACCGGCTTTGGAAATTTTATGACCGAGGACGATGCCTTCTTTTACCATGAAATGGCATTTTTCCCAATTAAGAACGACACGAGTGTCTTCACACCGTTGGAGCATACGTTCTAAATTAGCAAGGCAAGAAGAGAAAGAATCACCATAGACCGAGAAATCGTCCATAAAGACTTCCATAGTTTCTTCAACCATGTCATGAAATATCGCCATCATACACCTTTGGAAAGTCCCGGGAGCATTGCATAAGCCGAAAGGCATTCTTTTGTAAGCAAATGTTCCATAGGGACAAGTGAATGTGGTTTTCTCTTGGTCTTTTGGATCGATAGGGATTTGAAAATATCCGGAAAAGCCATCTAATAAACAATAGAAATCATTACCCGCTAAACGCTCGAGCATTTGATCCATGAAAGGAAGAGGGAAATGATCCTTACGAGTGGCATCATTGAGCTTACGATAATCAATGCAAACTCGCCAACCCGTTACGAGTCGAGTAGGAATCAACTCGTTGTTTTCGTTGGGAACAACGGTGATTCCGCCTTTCTTAGCCACACAATGGACGGGACTAACCCATGGCGAATCCGAGATAGGGTAAATCATTCCGGCATCGAGAATTTTGATAACTTCTTTCTTAATGACTTCATGAATTTTTGGATTAACTCTTCTTTGATTTTGGATTGCGGGTTTAAAGTCATCTTCCATGAGAATTTTATGAGTACAAAAATTAGGATCAATTCCGCGAATGTCAGAGATTTTCCGAGCAATTGCTTTCTTATGATTCTTAAGCACATCGATAAGTCGGGATTTTTCATCTTCTTTTAAGTCCTTAGCAATAATGACGGGAAACTTATTATCCTCCTCTAATAAAACGTACTCTAGATGAGACGGCAAATCCTTAAGCTCTAAATCCGGCGGATTGTCAATGGAAGGCTTAGTCAAAGTAGGATCATCGTTTGTAACTTCTTTAGGAGTAGGTGGAGAAATATTGTCCTCATTGAGAAGTCTCTCAATGGTACGAATGTCTTCATCCCAATTGGTGGGAGAATTATCATAGTTAATCTCGAGAGGACCCAAGCTAGCTTCAAAATCATCTAAGTCTCTTTCTCCAAATGGAGTCAATGAAGGAGAAATAGAAGCTACGGTCTCAACATGAGGTAAAGGGGAAATCCCGCTCTTACAAGCCTCGTGAAAATGTTCTTCGCATGCTTCGTCGAGCACATCGATAAAATTCACGGATTCGGGCTCATCGGGAAGTTTGGAAAGTTTACCCATGTTAAAGACGATTTTGTCATCCCCGACCCTCATGATAAGTTCACCCGCGGCTACATCAATTAATGTACGCCCGGTTCTCAAGAAGGGTCGTCCCATAATTAAGGGAACACGGGGATCCATTTCATAGTCGACGACGACGAAATCGGCGGGAAAAGTGAATTTGTCGACTCCTACAAAAACATCCTCGGCTATCCCCACCGGATAAGCAACCGTACGGTTAGCTAATTCCAATGTCATACGAGTGGGTACTAGCTCGGGTAAAGATAATTGCTTCCACACGGACAATGGCATAAGATTGATACTCGCTCCGAGATCCGCCAAGGCCATACAATTCTCAACACCCGGAAAATTACAAGGAATAAGGAATCGACCGGGATCTCCTAACTTAACCGGTAATTTTCTCAAAAGAACCGCGGAACAATTCTTATTCAATTGGGTATTGGCGATATCAAGCAACTTTTCCTTATCACTTAAAAGATCCTTAAACATCTTAGCGTACTTAGGCATGTGAGCGAGCGCCTCGGCAAAGGTGATATTAAAATTCAATTGTTTGAACATTTTTAGGAAGTTCGAAACTTGAATATCATCCTTATTCTTCAATTTCTCTTTCCGCAACCTTGAGGGATAAGGTATATTGGGTTGAGATGAAGGCTTTGGAGTGGATTGCTCACTCACATCCTTTGGAGGAGGAGGAGGAATAGAAATGGTAGGTGAAGGAACCAGTTTGGGAACCGAAGGTGTGGTAGAAAATTTGGGTATCGGTGGAACATAAGGTGTAGACGAATGCATAACGGGAGGTATGTCACAAGTGGAAGAAGAAGGAGGTTGTGTCGAAGAAGAAGGTATCTCGGGTCCTTGGTTAGGTGGGGAAGGTTCAACGGTGGTCTTACCGCTCCTAGTAGTGATAGCATTAACATTAGCCCTAGGATTGGTCACGGTGTTCGAGGGAAGGGTACCTTGGGGACGAAAGGTTTGAATCATAGTCAAAAATTTCTTATCGGTCGATTCTTGCATCTCTCTCATCATTCGTTCATGGTCGGATAATTTTTGTAAAACCAAGTCCATTTGAGGATTATGCATGTTCATTTGATTATAACCATGATTAGGAAAACCTTGGTTTTGATATTGATTAGAACCTTGATTAAATCCTTGATTTTGAAAACTTTGGTTATTAAATCCTTGACTATTTAACCCTTGGTTTTGCCCTTGAAAATTCCCTTGATTTTGATTAAAACCCCGTTGATTAGAATTTCCTTGAAAATTACCCCGTTAAGGACCTTGGTTCCTATTTTGGGCGGGTGGGGGTGGTCTTTGTGGTGCTACAAAACCCGGGGGAGCCAAATAGTTATTAGACTTGTAAGACAAATGGTTAACATCAACATTTGGTTTGAATTGAATCCGATCAATTTCATTGTTATTATAAGCATAAACTTCTTGTTGATCATTATAAACCTTGTCACAATTAAAGTATGAATGTGGTCCACCACAAGTCTCACACGTTTCACTTTTTTCTTTCATGGCATGCACATGTGTAGTGAGGGCGTCGGTTTTTAGAGCAAGGTTTTTCACAATTGAAGTAAGCTCCTTAATTTGATCATTCACCTCATTATTACTAGTACTAGCACTTGCCATATTAGCCCTAACACTCTTGGTTTGCACTTTTGCCTTGTTCTCAATAATGGCCCAAGCCTCGTTCATTGTTTTCACAAGAATATTGCCCCCCGCGGCACTATTAAGTGAGTCTTGGTCGTTTAGAGTTAAACCATTATAAAACGTGTTTATTTGATGAACTTTAGTAAAACCGTGTTGTGGACATTTTCTCAAAAGATCTTTAAAACGATCCCAAGACTCACTAAACGTTTCCCCATATTGTTGCTCAAAGTTGATTATCTCATTCCTTAAGGACGTGGTCCGTGATGGTGGGAAAAAGTAGTTAATGAACTTGGTCTCTAAGTCGATCCATGTGGTAATACTTTGGGGTGGTTCCTTATCAAGCCAAATCCGGGCTTGTCCCTCGAGGGAAAAAGGAAAAAGTTGGAGGCGAACGGCCTCTTGTGGCACCCCATTGTATTTGACGGTATTAGCTAATTGGATGAAACGTTTGATATGAGCGTGTGGGTCATCATTAGTACGGCCTAAAAATGGTGTAGCGGAAACCATTTGAATAAAACCCGATTTAAGTTCGAAATGATTAGCTCCAATATTTGGCACCACAATCGCGTCATCGTTTCCTTCAACGTGAGATTGAAGAATCTCAATCATTGGTCGATTATCCGTTGCCATCGTATTGTCGAAAGCTCGATTCTCGGGATCGGCTTTAATGACAGTCTTTTTGTTTTTCTTCTTCTTCTTTTTAGAAGAATTAGAAGTACTTGGTACACCAATCGGTATGTATGTATGCGCGCGAGTGCGCATACAATTAAAACTTTGGAATGAGGTAGGTGACCTCGGTCGACTTTGAGAGGAAAAGGATTTTCCCTCTCGAGAAGCAATATGAAAAAGCTACAAAAATATATACGTAAATACTACTTGAGTTGGCAAACCAATAATCGGTCGTCCCTCTCAATATATGCACAAGCAAGCGGGAAAACGAGGTGGCACAAAGCACTTAAAAACCTTTTTCCTTAGACGGCCTTTTATAGCGCGTCGCCTTATACCCACCTTATAGTTTGTATATGTCGAGTTCAAACGTCTTACTAGTATTTATCTATTTTGCCCTTTTTTTTTCGTTATGGATTAGAATACAATAGTTAGGTGATGAAATCCCAACTAAGGCCTTATTTGATAAGTAGGTAATTTTATTGTGCTACGTAATATAATATAATAAAATGAAAAATCTTTTTGTATTTTTTAGAAAAATATATATTCACAAGAAAAATCGAAAGAAATAAAAATTAACACTAATACGTAATATTTTTGGTGTATTACTTTTAGGAAAAAGTATTACTTTTGTATTTTTTTAATTTTTTTGGTGCAATTCTTAGGAAAGAAATTGCTTTTGTGATTTTTTTAATTTTTTTGTATTTTTAAGTTTTTGATTTTTTTAGATTTTTGATTTTTTTTTGCACAAGAAAATTAACGTTCAAAGCGAACGGATCCCAAAATCCAAACGTCTTCACGAAAAATCGTCAATCGTACGAGCGAAGCGGCAGCGGCGCCAATTTGAAACTAGGATTTTTAGTCCAATTAATTAAGTTCGTTTTTCCTCGGTTCGACTCGAATTTGATTTCCGGTTTAACGTTTCGACTTAACTTTGTTTTTGGTAAAATCTCTTTTTGGAATTTTTTTAAACTAATTTAAATCAACTAATTAAAAGAAAACTATTTTAATTGACTATTTTAACTATTAATTTAAGAATAAAATTTAACTAATTAATAAAACCTAAAAAAAAACTTTTAATTAAGACTATTTAAATCTAATAAATTTTAAACTAATTCTTTTAAATAAAATCTACTAACTTAAATTTAATACTAAAACTTTTTAAACAAATCTAATTTATATAAACTAAAATTTAAAAAAAATGAATTTAAACAAAAATTTAAACTATTAAAGAAATAAAATATTATTTTTTTGTCTTTTTGTATTTTTATAAAAAAAACTGAATAAAAACGAAATTTAAATAAATTGACTAATTAAACTTTAATTTAAACCAAATAAACCTTTTATATCAAATTTAATTACTTAATTAATTAAAACTGCCTAATTTAAACTACCTATATTAATTAAATTTTGCCTAAACAATCACAAGAACTATCCTAGAGCAAATGGTTGGGGCGTATGGCTGTTGAACGAGGGGTCTGGGTGTCGAATCTCACCCCAGACAGAATTTGATAATATTTTTTTATACTTTTTTTTGGAACTTTTATTTTGGACAGCAAAATACCTCAGACCAATTGGGTCTGAGATAAGCAGTGAAACAATAAGCAAGATGAATCAGACAAAAAGCGAAGCCAAAATAAGCAGAGTAAGCAGTTTAGACTAGCAAGCTAAAACTGACCCAACTAAACCTATAAGCAGAATCTAAACTAACATAAAACTGAATAAATTAAGCAGAAACCAAATAAGCTATAATGAACAATTCGAAAACTAAATATAAGCTATACTGATAAGCAGGAACAAATTAAAACTAGATAAGCAGTGACAATAAGCAACACCAAAAAAAAGAACAATAAGCTTACTCAATTCCTAACTCAGATTACTAATAAGCAGATCCATACGGTAATAGACAAAAACTTATCAGAAACATAAAAATCAGACACCAAATTCCAAACAGACTAAAATCTTAACACAAGCAAATTCAAATCAAACGAAACTTAAGCAGATTACTAAAACAAATAACCTAAGCAGATCCAAAATACCTCAACTTAAGCAGATTATCAATAAACTAAATAAACATAAAACTTAACATAAAATTTAAAAGAAGATCAAACCCGATGTCGAAACCTTTGAGAAGAAGTGTCGCGCTGAGCGAACTTAATGAACCGAAACAATCACCAAAACACCACCTTCTTTATTACCCGAGAATCATCATCATGTTTTCGAACCAAATATAAACAGTAACTTGATATTTTCCCAGTAGGGGAAAATATTTAATTCACTTTTCTTTTTTTTTCTTTTTTTTTCTTTTATATATATATATATTTTTTTTCGATATTATATTAAGAATAATAATAATAACAGTAATAAGAAAATAATTCGAAGCTTTAACAGTAAGAGTAAATTGAGACGAAGATTAACTAAAACGACTTTTTCATTAATTTAAAGTAAATTACAAATACTGGAATTGAAAAATTACAAGATTAAAACTCTAAAACCTAATTTACTGAAAATTAAAAAATAAAGAAAAGGCACCGATTACATGTGAAATATGGGGGTTTTTATAGGAGAAAACCCTCAAAACCCTAATCTTGGCTTCTCTTGTAAGCAATCAAATCCCACCGTTTATTCCATCTTTCTTCTTCTCTCTCTTCTTTTCTTCTAATCTTGCGCCTGAGATCATCCAAGCATCACACGGATCGCCACCTTGGCGTGTTTGTGTTTGTTGAAAGCTGAGGTGGAATGATATAAGTGGTTGATGGGTGTGTGGTGATTAGTCACAACCAATAAAAAGGGAGAGATTTGGCCATGTCAGCTTATGATTTGAGGACCACTCCTTGCGAAAATTGGGGGATTTAATTTCTTTGGGTGTTAATTACCCAATAAGGGTAAAAGCCCCAAAAATTACTGGGTAATTTTTGGTGTAAAAGATTAGGGTTTATATTGAGAAGGGGCGTGTTTGTGGAGAAGAAGCTGGTGGGTGAGAGTTTGCTTCGTTGGTATCGAAAATAATAAGGGGTGAGGGTAAATTTATTATTTATTTGGGGTATTGGGAAAATGGGGAGACACGTGGGAATGGGGTCAATGTATTTGTTTGGTGAGTGTTGACTGTGAGTATGTTGACCAAGAAGATTGTTTATTTCGTCCAAGGTAAATGGGCTTGGGCCCAGGGTTAAGTTCATCCGATGTTTGCCAAAACCAAAACATGTTCATCCGTTTTAGTATTTGGGCCTTTTGGGCTATTAATTTTTATCAAGCAACTTTTTATCATCCAAATGGGCTTTTGAGTCCATTATCCTGAATGTGGGACCCACAAAGCTCGATAATCTTAAAAAGATTTAATCCGCTAAAAATTGAGCTCGATTTGGCTTTGTTGATTATTTTCTTCAACTTCGTGTCGGTTTAGCCGGATTCGTGAACTTGGCACACTTTTGGTCTTTTGATCTTGTCTTCGACTCTTTCTTGACTTTTTCTTCGACATTTGACCGTGAAATCCCGTGTTTTCTCTTCTTTTGATCATTTGTACCTATTTTAACACAAAAACACAAAACCACGCGTAATTCCGACATTTATGATATAAAACACATGATTAGGTCTTGTTTTTGCTTGATTTTAGTGGCAAAAGGATAAGTGTTTACACACTTATTAATGGGGGAGCTAAAATTCTTTTTAGGCCTCCAGATTCATCAGTCCCCACGTAGTATCTTCATTAACCAAGCTAAGTATGCTCAAGAGATACTTAAAAAGCATGGTATGACCTCATGTGCCCGCGTTGGTACACCATTGTCAACCAAATCCCTAGACGCTGACTTGTACTCATATCCCGTAGATCAAACGCCCTATCGCAGTATGATCGGGTCACTTATGTACCTTACAGCTAGCAGGCCTGATATTCATCATGCCACATGTTATTGTGTACGATATCAAGCCAGGCCTACTCAAAAGCATCTCAAAGAGGTTAAACGTATCTTTCGGTACATTAAGAATACCATTCACATGGGACTCTGGTATCCGAAGGAAACCGGTTTTCATCTAACAGCTTTTTCAGATTCTGATCACGTAGGTTGCCTTGATAGTCAAAAAAGCACTTCTGGTAGCGTACAATTTCTAGGGGAAGACAAGCTTGTGAGTTGGTCGTCAAAGAAGCAGGATTGCACTTCGCTCTCATCAGCTGAAGAAGAATATGTGGCTCTATCCGCGTGTTGTGCTCAAGTCCTCTGGATGAGAACTCAACTCACAGATTATGGCTTCCACTTTGATAAAATACCTATGTATTGTGACTCAAAGTCGACCATAGCCATCTCATGCAATCCGGTTCAACACTCCCGTACCAAGCACATCGCAGTCAGATATCACTTCATCAAGGAACAAGTGGAACGTGGTATCGTGGAATTATACTTTGTCAGAACCGATTACCAGATAGCATACTTGTTTACTAAAGCCCTATCCCAAAATAGGTTTCAGTATCTCGTTGGCCGTCTTGGTATGAAGTATATGACTCCAGAAGACTTGGAGGTTTTCAAAAATGAAGATGCTTGATATTCTCTCATAATGACTTCTAAACGCATCACAGCTTAGGGCTCGGACCTCAACTAAGGAAAGTTTATCTCGGACGATAACTTATCCTTCTCAATGAGAAATTCAAATTTCTCGGTCATGAGCTTCTCATAAAAACATTCGAAGTTTTTAAGTTCATGAAAAACGACTTCTAAGTAAATGTCAGCTTAGAACTCGAACTTCACCTTAAGGAGAGTTTATCACGGATGATAACTTATCCTTCAAAACAGGAAATTAATTTTTCTTGGTCATGAGCTAGTCACAAAACATTCAAAGTTTTGAGCTCATATAAATCGGAATTAATTAAAAACCGTTAAACACAATTTTTCAAGAATTTCTCAAAAGGTTTTTCTAAATCATTCAAAATTGTGTGTTCAACACTCCCTTCCTCATAATGTGGTTTTATATCTCAAAAATGTCATATGCTATTTTCATCAATTTTTTAGGGGAGCGTTTTAAAATCAAAGCCTTTAATGTTGTTGGGCAGATCTCTGAAATTGTCATATTTTATATATCCAACACATTCCGAAAATGGTTTAAAACTGTCATATGTAATATACTATATCGGATAAGGCATCTCAACTCCGTACCTCAACATATTTTGTGGTGTCGTTTTTTCCAAAATTTTGTCAAACTTTTGTTTCAAGACACACATATATAGTTGAGCGGGAGCATCCCGACTGAAAATGTTCCATGGTTCATGTGTGCACACATGTTTCTCTCCCAATCAGTTTTCAGAAACTGTCATATTTTAATCAATTGGTATCTCTAATATGATATTTTTATATTAGAGATGGGGGAGAAAATATGATTAAAATGTAATATATCGCAACATGTGATCTTAAAGACTCAAGTGCAACTCTTTCCTTAACATGCTAATCTATTTCGAATATCGATGCATGTGTGTAGGGGGAGCTTTTCGAAAATGTAAAACTTTCAGAGTGTTAAAAGTTTTGATTTTTATCAAGCACTTTGAATGGTTTTTCAATGGTTTTATGGTTACGATCTTTACCCAAAACAACCTAGTGTCCACGACGAAATGATGGAGTCAAAAGGTGGTTTAGGATAGGAAACTAAGTCCTATGATCCAACCAGAATCGGAGGGATCTACCCAAGGATATTCCATAGCTAGAAATAGTGTCCTTAGGAAAAATGGAGTGGAATGAAGTTGAATGCGGACTAACTACTTAAGTTAGCACTGGAACAATCACAACAAGGTGCTAGTGATGACGTATTGGTAAGCATTAAAGGAGTTGAATATTCTATGCAACTTGGCAGAAACCGGGTATTAAAGACAAGTATCATGGACCCAGTGATGCGATGCACAACCCTTCCCCTGCCATTCAAGTTTCTCTCAAAATAAACTTGTCTCATTGTCAGAGAGATCAACACGTATCTATTGACTTTCTCACTCTGAGTTAGTTAATATTGAAAAGGTGGCTGTCTGCTCCAGCCTCCGATTACCAAAATGCACTTACCGAGTCTAGAGCCAAAAGAGATCTATCTATTATCTCATTAGGACACAATCGAGTCCTACGCATTATCCTTGTGATATTTCCAGAACATCTGAGTGAAACGATTCACAATGAAGATAGAAATCCTGCTTGAGTCAGCATCAAACAAGCTCATGGTAGGTAACTTGTGCGATTCTACACGAATCAAACTTGTGAGAACTGAAATGCTAGAACATTCTGTGTGATCTTGCTAGAACATTCAGAGTGATACTCTTGAGTGCTCACAATGACGAATGGAAATCCTTCCAGTGTCAACATCAAACTGCGGTAGGTGACTCGCAAGATTCTCTATGAATCAAGCTTGTGACAAACTGGAAAGCAACAATGGTAATTCTTATTGAATCAAACTTGTTCCAGGAATTCTGAATTGACGACTCTAATCAGACGGATAATTTATCCTTATGATTCACTCTTTACGTTCGTTGTCTGCTTTGAGACGGTCGAGTAAAGAGAATTGGCTACTACCGCCGGGAAACCCTGTCAATGACGTTCTTAATCGAATTTACCCGATCATAGGTACGGTATCTAATACCGTCTAAGCCATTTTATCCATGTCTATATATGTTGTTACATATCAAGAAGGTGGCGTAGCTGTGTACTAACCGAAGTCGTTCTTCACATGTTCATACTACAAGTTAATGACTTTCGCTACTCTGATAATCAATGGATACCTCAAGGTCTAACTTCAACTATATTTATGTGGGAGATTGTCAGCCTTTCGAAATCAACAAAGTATGAACATGTCGAATTAGAAGTCACAAGAGCACAAGATGGCGATAATCAAGATACTTAAGAATGTAAGAATGTAATAGGTCATCCTGTCACAATAGCACAAGATGAACACTATCAAGGATAGATTGAAGATCTAAAGCAATCAAAGTCAAATGACAAAGGCTCAAGACAAAGATCACAAAAGCATGAAGGAACAAAGCCGTTACAAACAAGATCAAGACCAAGATACAAGACCTAAGAAGGAAGATCACCTCCACAAGAATGTATTCACTCAATCATCTTATGCATTTAAAGATGACCGATACATTGGGGGATATTGTTAGCCCTATATTTTATATAGTCGAACAAGAATGTAATAGGTCATCTTAGTCGTTAAAGGTCTTGTATTGTAATAGGTTAGTCAGGAAAACCGGGCTTGTACTTTAAGCTAATATTGTATAAGTTAGGGGCTCTAAGCCCAAGACAAGATAAGCCTGACCCATGGAAACAAACCCACGGCCCATGGAAAGCCCATGTGGTTTGTGGGTATATAAAACCTCTTCCATGTGTGGAAGAGGGTGTTGGTTCATTATTTTACACATAGTAAACCTTCCACCATTCTAGTTTAATTCTCTACTTTCTCTCTCTAACTTTTTTCTCTTTCTCTCTCTAAATCTACTCTAAATCTTGTGTTATGGATTAAAGTGGGATTAACACAAACCTACCCAAGATACACCAATGAAAACCCACTCGATAGTGACGGTGAGGATGAAGCCCAACCAACAAAAAACAAACCCACTGAAAACTCAAACCCAACACCAAAACCATATAAACCAAAAGTACCATACCCACAACGCTTACGCAAGCAAAAGATGCAAGCTACGTATGGTAAATTCCTCGACTTAATCCAAGAAGTTCGAATTAACATACCTTTAGTCGATGTTCTGGCTGGAATGCCAAACTATGGCAAATTTCTCAAAGAACTTATCAAAAGCAAACATAAGTTTGAAGATGTATCTTCAGCTTTTCTAAATGATGAATGTTCTGCCATTATCCAAAACAAAGTACCACCAAAGCTTGGAGATCCTAGAAGTTTTCTAATTCCATGTATTTTTCATCACTCATACTCTTGTAACGCCTTGGCCGATCTTGTCGCTAGTATCAACCTCATGCCATACTCCTTATATGCTAAACTCTCAAAAGATGTTCTCAAACCCATAAAAATGAGCGTTTGCCTCGCGGACCGTTCTTTTTAATACCCAATGGAAATAGCCGAAAACATGCTTGTTGGAGTTGGAAAATTCATTTTTCCTGTCGACTTTGTAATCCTAGAGATGGAAGAAGATACCAAGGTACCACTTATCCTTGGTAGACCTTTCCTGCATACAACTGATGCTATGATTCGTATGAAACAAAAATAACTCAACCTTGGAGTTGGGGAAGACAGAATTTCCTTCTCTATCGATGAAGCAATGAAACACTCTTATTCTAGTGACGATACTTGCTTTAGTATTGATGTCATTGACGAAGTCGTTGAAGCCGATTTAGACGCTCTTCTTGATGAAGGAAGCGAAATTTTATATTCTATCGAAGGAACCATCCTCGAAGAAGAACTTTTTGCTGAATTTGACGCCTTCATAGCCGTTAATGTCGAGAACCTATAGAAACACCTGAAGAAGAAAAAGAAACACCATTTGAAACCATAACTTTCGAAACCGATTTCAAAGTTAAGAAATCTGTGGAAGAGCCCCCTATAGATTTAGAACTTAAACTTCTTCCTGAACATCTAGAATATGCGTTTCTTCACGAAGAAAAATTACTACATATAATTATTTCATCCCAACTTTCGGAAGAACACAAAAACGATCTAATTGAAGTTCTCAAGAAGCATAAACAAGCTTTTGCTTGTAAAACTTCTGATATTCTTGGCATATGTCCATCATTCTGTAAACACAAAATCCAACTTTTGGATAACAAGAAACCGATTGTTGAAAAACAACGAAGACTAAATCCTAACATGAAGGACGTTGTTAAAAAAAGAGATCCTTAAACTCCTCGATTCTAGAATAATCTACCCAATCATCGATAGCCCCTGGGTTAGTCGTATTCATTGTGTACCTAAAAAAGGAGGTATCACTCTAGTAACTAACGAGAATAATGAGTTAGTACCAACACGAACCATCACCCGATGGAGAGTTTGTATGACTATCGAAAATTAAATGACGCAACCGCGAAATATCATTTTCCTTTACCCTTTATGGATCAAATGTTAGAAAGACTCGCAGGGAATGAATACTTTTGTTTCCTCGATAGTTTTTCTGGATATTTTCAAATCCCAATCAACCCTATGGATCAAGAGAAAACCACATTTACTTGTCCATTTGAAACTTACGCGTATATGCGCATGCCTTTTGGCCTATGCAATGCACCTGCTACTTTAGAGGTGTATGATTGCAATCTTTCACGATATGATTGAAGAATCAGTCGAAGTCTTCATGGACGATTTTTCCGTCTTTGGAAATTCTTTCGACACATGTCTTAGCAATCTTGGTAAAATGTTAGCATGATGTGAAGAAGCAAATCTTGTGCTAAACTAGGAAAAATGTCACTTTATGGTTAAAGAAGGAATTGTGCTTGGACACAAAGTGTCTAGCGCAGGCTTAGAAGTTGACAAATAAAAAATAAACGTAATCTCAAAACTCCCACCACCTACTAATGTGAAAGGCATTAGAATTTTTTTAGGTCATTCCGGATTTTACCGAAGATTTATCAAAGACTTTGCGAAGATCGCAAGACCTTTAACTCAACCTCTAGAAAAAGAAATAACATTCGATTTTAATGATGAATGCCTTTTAGCATTTGAAACTCTTAAGCAAAGCTTACATGCACACCAATTATTGCAAGCCCCAATTGGAACCTTCCATTTGTGCTTATGTGCGATTCAAGTGAACATGCCCTTGGAGTCGTCCTTGGACAAAAAGATGGAAAACAATTTCACCCCATCTACTTTGCTAGTAGAACTCTAAACGCAACCCAACAAAATTACGCCATCACGGAAAAAGAACTCATGGTTGTAGTTTATGCGTTTGACAAATTTCGATCATACCTCGTATTGTCAAAAACAATAGTTTACACTGAACACTCAGCCTTAAATTACTTGTTTAAAAAAGCAAGATGCCAAACCTCGTCTCATACGATGGATATTGATTTTACAAGAATTTGATTTAGAAATTAAAGATAAAAAAGGTGTTGAGAATGTTGTTGTCGATCATTTATCTCGCATAGTGAATGATGATTATAGCGATGATGAAATTGATGATTTTCCCGATGAACAAATAATGCAAATAAATACTAACATTACACCATGGTTCGCAGAATCTGCAAACTACTTGGCTGTAGGTATTTTACGAAAGGGAATGACATATCAACAAAAGAAAATATTCTTTTCTGAACTTAGAAAATACTTTTGTGACGATCCTCACTTGTTTAGAATCTGTTCTGATGGAATGATCCGACGTTGTATTCCAGATCCGAATCTCGAAAAATTCTTGATGAATGTCACTACGGACTGACCGGAGGACATTATGCAGCGAACACCACCGCTAAGAAAGTGTTCGACGCTGGCTTTTACTGGCCAACGATTATTCGTGAAGCTCATACCTTAGTACGATTATGCGAAGCATGTCAAAGGACTGGAAATCTTATAAAAAGAGATGAAATACCTCTAAATAATATCCAAGTCTGCGAAATCTTTGACGTGTGGGGTATCGACTTCATGGGACCATTTCCTAAACCTTATAAATGTGAATATATTTTAGTCGTCGCCGACTATGTATCGAAATGGGCCGAAGCTCAAGCCTTGCAAACTAACGATGCAAGAGTTGTTATAGCATTCTTAAAGAAATTATTCTATCGTTTTGGAATTCCAAAAGCACTAATAAGCGACAGAGGAACTCATTTCTGTAGCAAACTCATGGAAAAAAATCATGAAAAGATATGGAGTAAACCACCGATTTTCCACATATTACCACCCTCAAACGAGTGGCCAAGTTGAAAACACTAATAGAGCTCTTAAGAGAATCCTTGAAAAGACCGTCCAAAACAACCCTACTTGTTGGTCTAAGAAATTAGAAGATTCTCTATGGGCCTTTCGTACCGCATTCAAAACACCAACTGGAACCACACCGTACAAACTCTTGTATGGAAAAACATGCCACTTACCAATAGAAATTGAACACCGTGCATATTGGGCACTTAAGAACTACAACCCCGATCTTATTTCAGCTAGAGAAAAACGTATATTTCAACTTCATGAGTTAGATGAATTTCGACATCAAGCTTATGAAAGTTCACGTTTATATAAAGAACGAACCAAAGTGTGGCAGGATCACAAACTGCGACAAAGAAAAGATTTCAAACATGGAGAGAAAGTACTTCTCTTTATCTCAAAATATAAGTTCAAGCAACCTAAGCTTACATCGAGATAGATTGGACCTTATATAGTAAAACACCAATATCCGTCTGGATATGTTGAACTCTACGGTAGAGACAATACCACTTTTATTATCAATAGATATAGACTCAAGCTCTACCACGAAGAAGAGAGCTGTAATGAATTCTATGAAGAACAAATCCTCTTCTTTTTGAAATAAAACCGAGTAGCCGAGTCTGGCTAAAGACTCTAAACTTAGCGTTATTTGGAAGGCAATCCATATTTTATCCCCCACTTTTTACCTTATGTGTGGAGGAGGACCTGTAAATAAATAAAAACGTCCTTGTATATATTGAATGTGTTTTGTTTTGTTTTATAGCATGCAGGAAAATAGCAAACTTGGAGCTCTGAGCTGGATTCATCTGTTGAAGTCCCGTAATTAGCCCCGGGAAGTTCTGGTTTCCCTTTGCATTTTTCCTATTTTTAGTTTTTATCAGTTATCACCTCGAGGACGACGTTCACCTTAAGTGTGGAGAATGAGACAAATAGGAAAAATAATAATAAATAATAATTTCTCCACATGAAAATCTTTTTGAAAATAAAATAAAAATTGATATATTTTAAAATAAATAAAGTTTTTAGCAAAGCAAAAATCTCATTGATTGAAACTATAACTAACCACAAAAACCATCCACCAAATATATGAGGAAACCTAGCCTTATATTTCTCTATTTTGTGTGAAAGCCGATAATCTAGTATGCTTCAGAATTTATGCTTGATCATCATTTACTAAACCGCGGTGAGGTTAATCTGTAGATATTTTCGAAAAGAGGCAAAATAAATCACCATTTTATCATTTTAGTTAAGCTACACTGGCTTGCTAAAATATGTTGCACTCGTACTTATGTGCTACATTATCCCTTGTGTTATTATCCTTATGATGATGCCTATCCATTTGGTAAGTCGAAAAAGTATATATGATGTTCTCTTAAAAAATGATGAAAAAGAAAAATAAGTTATTCTAGTATAGTTGTTGTATGACTTTGACAAGGCATATTTTGTTCTTAAACCCACATCATTTATCACGTTTTGTCTCTTTGAAAAATTATCTGGTGCTCACGCCGCAACGGTTATGTTTATGTGTCATGTACAAACCTATGGTAGCTATCTATTTTATGTCCGTGCTATTTAAGTGTTATCTTACATTTACCCTTTGTGAGTGACATTTGTGTGAACTAAAAATCTAAACACCATCCATGTGAGGTGCTGAAGTTATTTGTCATTTGCTTTTGCTACTTATAAAAATTTAATCATTTTCCTATCATACTTCATAACACTTAAAAGCATTTTTAAAATCTAATTTGTTTTTCGCTTTGATTGCTTGAGGGCAAGCAATAGCTAAGTGTGGAGGAATTTGATAACGACCAAAATATACATATTCAACCCGTTATTATAATGCCACTTTGTATTATAAATAAGAGCTTTCGATACTTAATATATTGCGTTTTATATGCAGGTATGAAGTTTGGAGAAGCAAAGTGAAGAAAATACAAAGAAGGGTCCTTATTGTGCAATTTAGCCAAACTATTGAAAGAATATTCGGGAACGCACAAAAGTGCGGCGCACATTGTCAGAAGTGCGGTGCACATTCCCAGATCCAAAGTGCGACGCACTTTCGGATAAGTGCGGCACACATTTTCTCTCAACCATCACTATAAATAGGAGCCACTTATACTCATTTGACATATCTCATCTTTCAACTACTACTCTAATCCGATTATTCTCAGCTTCTTAGTAGTATTTTCAGTATTATCCACTTTTAAGAAATACTTGTAACGAGAGTATTCCACTCTTCGATTCTTGGAGGAACGATACAATTGTGACACTTGTGTACCCGTTCATTCGATCAAATCTAAGTATGATGTTCTCTTACTCTTTTCCATTTTTTACTTTCATTACTATGTTATGCTAAGCTAATTGTGACTATATGGGTAGTGAATATATTAGTGATGATGCTATGATATGATCCTTTATAAATTGATTTCAAGCTAATGTTGTAGAACAATTTTACCACCTCGTTATATAAACCATATTTTATCTAGATTTGATTTGTTACGATAGCTTGGCGTTGAGAAACGCAAATCGTTGTAATAAGTTTTTAAAGACTTGTCTATGGTTTTGAATCTTTGGTTGGAGAGATCCGCTTAGAAACCTTGATAAAATATTGAACTCGTTGGCAAGTTGTTTTGAGCTTAGTCGCTTGAATAAACATAAGTCTTGAATCACCCTAAAGTAAATTGTGCAAACGCCATTTTCACAAAAATGGATTATCACTCTTTACCTACATTACATATCTCGTTCATTATTATCATCATCACGAACTCATACGAACTATCCCATATTAGTCATGTTGGTTACTATTGTTATTAATATCAATCATTTCTTTCTTCAATTATTAAAATTGATTACCAAAACGAAACTAAGTCTCAACGAACGATCCTGGCTTACCACTACAAGCTATATTACGAATAAAAGGGTATACTTGCCCGTGTTTGTATTCTAGTCCCTTGTTTTGTCTAAAACTTGTAATATAAATTTAAGACTTGCGAAACGAACATCAATAATCATATCTGAGAAGCATACAAAAAACACTTGTATTCTATTTTTAGCATATATCACCCTCACGGGTTTTCAAATCATTTATAAAGCATTTAAAAGTGAGGCTATGAACTCACCTTATGTCCAAAGAATCCAAGCTATAACCAGATATATTTCATCCACTAGATAAACATCTTGATCATACAAACCACAACTTGGTCTCATAAGCAATAGCTTGATCTCACACAAACCTGGATTAATACATTGTGTATAGTATCAAGTCTTTAATCTTTTGTTCAATATTTATAAGTATTTGGTTATATATTCTTTAATTATTATTTGGTAGTAATTATAGCATCATTGTCCGGGCGATCATACTTAGAAGCCATTCTATAAACGTTTGAGGAGCGAGGGCACTTTAAAACGTAAACCCAACCACTCAGTTAGAACGTAATATCGAGATGGAACATCTTTGTACAAAGCTCCCTACTAACATGATACTTTCATTACTTCCTCATATTTATAATTAATCTTCTTTAGTTTCAAAATTGGCAAAAATAGCCCTTTTAGTTATACTTTGGTATAATTACACTTTTAGCCCCTTAAGTATATAGTTTTAGTATTTGCATATTAAATCCTCAATATTTAACCTTAAGACCTCAAACTTTCCAACATTTATTATTATCTATTTAACTTTCACAAAATGACACTTTTGGCCCAAAATGTTAAATAGTTTCAAAAATGACAGTTTTAGTCTCTATACTTGTAAAAATTACATAACAACCTCAAAAATGGACCAAATGATCTATGATTTTAAAAAAAAGTTTCAAAACATGTTTATAATCATAATAAAAACATTTCTTCAGAATTATAGCTTTTGAAATGGGTTTTTGCTTATTAGTTCATGTAAATTACAAAACTAGGGTTTTAAGACATCTTTAACTTATAACTTCTATTTAAAATGATCAAATGACTTAGTTCTTTTTAGATTATCTTTCTAACATAATTTTGGCATTATAAAAAGTCTAATATATCATTATAACAAGCTCAAAGCATAGCTAACATAGAAATTACCTAGAATGCTCCAAAATGGCTTCTAATGGCTTCATATGAGCATAACTTGCTATCAAAGCTTCAAGAGCTTCAATGGATACCTTCTAGACCTCGTTTCTGGTCTTGGGACATATCCTAGAACGTATATAGAAGTGGAAATGGAGAATGGGTAGGAGATACAAAGGAAACGGGGTGCAAGTCTCTATGTTGTTCATACGCCCTTATTTATAGGTTTTTCAACCCTTAGGCTCCAAGTTTAAGCTTAGGACGTGTAACAAAGCTAGGGTACTGACTAAGGAAGTCTAGTGAAGGTCTATACACGTTTGTAGATCCTAGCTTCATCCCTATCTTAACTTGTGGTCTAAAATGTACACGGCTAGGATATAGATAAGAATGGTGATGTGTAACTACAAATAGCTTATGCACCTACTTTCTTGGCACTCCAAAATATCTTAGGACTTATAAAATCTGGTTTTCAAACTTGGAATGGAGGGAAATAGTTTAAAAATGAGTTTTAGAGGGAAATTACAAAACTGGAATTTAAGGCTTGTAACTTATGGTTTGTGTTTTTGGTGTTTAGGGACTTAGGAAAGTTATTAGGGACTGATTAAGAATTAATTAGGGTTTATACATTTTATTTAAGAGATTTGGGTCCTTGGTTTGAAGTCTAACAAAGGTTTGATGTGAAAATGGGAAGAAAACTTAGGCAGGTTAGCGTTTCTAATGATTTATGGTTAAATCTTAGTAAAAGTGATTATCCTTCAGTTAGCTACTGATGTAAACTCAATTTATACATCCTAAATTTTCCTTTATGTGTTCATGAAGTCCCTACATTGGTTTTACTAAGTTACTCCAAGTAAACATGTCTAAAGGGTGAAAATACTCATTTTGACCTAATTTACAAGCCATGCATTGAAATCTTGTACCTTGTGCATTAGGGTACTTATGCATTGTCTTAATATAATCTTATAACCTTAATGAGGTGCTACAAGTGTTTTTAGACTTGTTCTAAAAAACTAGGTAGTGATTCTATGTAGATTTCTTAATATAAGAATTTTTAGGTCATTAATCCTAATGACTTTCTATCTTGGGTAATTAGGGTTTATATATTTATAAACACTTATTCTAGGGATCATATGATGTTTTTAAGTTTTCTAAAGATTATAAACACTTAGTTTTAGGGTTTGTATATGGTAATCATATTTTAAGGATAATTATGGGAGCTTAAGATCCTATGCTTTGATAACTTATACCTTATGCTTTATGAACTTGTAACTTATCTTGAAATAAATGTATGATATTAATATGATACATAGTTGAGTTTTATAATTTGTGGCAAAAGATTATACTCTAATTCAATGTGGAATGGATTTTATGTGCTAATCTTGGTTACTAGGTCTTAACTTATGATTAGCTTTGCATTAGTGAATATTAGTATTTTGTGATTAATTATCTTTCCTTTATATGATATATTATAATTTGTATATTGTTTTTGATAATAGTACATAGAGATTATGTAGTTATATTGCTTGAAACATTGTTTACTAAGGGATTCTAGGTGGTGATCTAGACTATTATATACATTTACTTATACTTAGTTTTGTATGGTTTGTTCTTACCATTCTTAGGTATTATTATGTCTTCAAAGTATAGTTTATAACTTATTTATAATCCATAATAATTTATTCATATGTATTTTCTATTCATAGTTTACCATTCTTGATTTTATAACTCATTTAAAGGGATTCTAGGATTTCTAAGGGAATTTAGGGCATCATAGTTATATTTGAGATGTTCTTATTCATAATGTACTTATTAAATTACTTTTATATCTTAGACTTGATATATATACATTGTACTTCCAACATATAGGGATATGTTGAAGTGGCAGTTCAGGTTGTGAGAAGTAATTCATCTTACCAAGGCATAAAAAGCAAAAATTTCTAGCCAAATTCAATACTCATATAATCATAGCAGATAGCATAGATGTGAAATTTATAGGCTCTACCTCTTAAATAAATCTCGTCCCGAGATTATAATTGTAACATAACATATCAAGGGTAAACATTGCTCTTAGGGGTTCAAATTATTACTTAGAATTTTATTCATATATCAAGAAAACAACTTTACTGTTGGTTTTTAGTTTAAATCAATCTCTTTTATCATTATTTTTATCCAAAAAGGTTATATATGAAATATCATTCATATTTTAGTGATCAAAATCATTTTATTACCTCATAAGAATTTAGTTTAATACCAAATGGAATATTGAAAACATGTCAGTTAATCACATAAATCTTCCTTGAATTCCGAAATACGGAAAGGATTGTGATTATTACTGAGTTCTTTGGGAAACTCAAGTTAATATGTCACTGCTTAACTCAAAATCTTGAATTGATTATTGCATTTTTCAAAATCAATTTGGGTAATTGATAGTGAAAATACCCTTTTCAAATAGATACTGTTTAATATGGTGTAGTTTCTCATTTATAATGAGAAATTTTCATCAAAATAATCTCTCGGATTATCTTAAATCACCATTTAATCCAGCAGATACTTAACGTAATTCAACGTTCTACGAAGCTATATAGTTTTTCCAATAGTTTCATGAACTAATTTTGGTTTCGTAAGTTGAAAATCTCCAACTTTAGCCCAACAGATACGTAATTGGCACTTCTTTCGATAGAGTGCTCCAAATAGTATTGCTTTGATTCTAGCATGAAAACTATTGTTATACGGAATTTTATCAATGATAAGTGTCCTTCCAAAGTTCATACCACGTACATGGAGTATGTAGTTTAGTTAATTGGATAGTTCTTCCACTTATCACATTAGTATACCTATTATAACTTACAAATTTTGAGTATACTTTTAGGATCAAGATGTGAAACACTCGTCACGATCTTAGATGATAGATATTGATAATCTATGTCGGCAGATTACTTCACATATAATCTTGTCAGAGTTTCCATGTTATCAATTTCCTACATAAATCTTATAGTTCTAAAATAATCGATAATGATCCAGATGGCATCATGTCTACTTGAAGTAACAAAATCCTCATTGTTCTTTCCTATTTCCATGGAGAAAATTCAGGTTGAACTAGTAAGTCCGATGACTTAATTGTAAAACCCGCATGCTTTTACCATGAATAGTACCCATTAGATCGTACGTACTAGATTAAAACTTTCCTTTTATAGCATGTTTACGTTCACGTATAGGAAATTTAAGTATTACGTACGTGTTAAAACACGATAAGTATTTATTACGTATGAACACACAATAATTATTCAAATAATAATCACGAACATGCGATCATGAGATCATGAACGTAATTTTAATCACGAGCTAATATTAATTACGTATTTATATATTTATTACAAACACGAATAAATATATTGAGTCACGATCAAAAACTAATAAAATTACGTAAACTACGTAACACGTAATCACGGACATTTAACACGATTAATATTATTACGTATATTTAATTAACGCGACAAGTAATCACGTAAATAATATTTACGTTTAAACACGTATCACAATAACTATGAAAATGCACGACATACAAAAGACATGATTACGCGTAACCTTTTAGCTAGTCGCGAGTTAATTAAAATAAAAGAACAATAAGTGGTTTTGTTGGGCTGTTTTAGACAAGTAAGGAAAGATAAGACATATGGGCCGAAGCCCATGGATTGCCCAAACCGACCCTTTACATCATTAAAAATGGGGGGGTGTTTTTATTTGTTTCTTTCTTTCTGCCGACATAAACAAACAATACAAACCCTAATCAGAAATAATGGCCCCCAGTTTTCTTCCTTTTCTTGGTATCCTCTCCCTGCCGACAATCTAAATAACAAGGACAAGAACAACATTCGTGGTCCAAGATCAAGGAATGGAAGGGGTTATGTTTTGTTATTCCTAAAACCCTAAACAAGAGTAAGTAAACCCTAATTTTTTTTATTTGATTATCTTGGCTTAATTTGTCACGAACCCATAATTTATGATCTATATCATGTTAATTAAACGCTGTATAAAAGGGGGATTGCGTTTGTTTGTTGTTGGGTTCGAGAGGCACACAAACCGAGACTCATAGGAGTCTCGGTGGTACTTTATTTCCACCAGTCGCAACCCAATTAAGGGTGTTGGCTTGGTTTGTACTAACGGGGGAAACCACAAACAGGCAGGGGGTTTGGTTTGGTCTGGCAGTGGGAACCCACGGCTGGCAGGTTTAGCCAGTCAGTGGGAGTTTAAAACAATCAGGGGAAACGCAAAGCTGCCAGGGGCAACTGGCGGAGTTAAGGGTGCGTTTGGCAGTGGGTTTAAAAATCAGAATTAGGGACTGTTTGGTTGGCAGTTTAGTAAACCAAGTTAAGGGGCTGTTTGGTTCGGCTTATTTATAATACATAACACGAGTTTCACGTTTAAATTAATAAGACACGGGTTCGGTTTTCGACGCATTTTAATAAAATAATACAAGAGTACGTGTTATTATTTTTACAAGTTAATTGGCTTTACATGTTTATTTATTTACAAGTTAATTAAATTAATTTAACATGCTAGATAATTAATTTAATTAAAACATGGACTTAGGTTTATTATTATTAATTAATAATACATGATCTTAACCTAAGTAATTATTTATTTACATTAGACTAAGTAATTAATTAATTATTAATACCATGCCTTATAATTAATTAATTCTCATGACTTAGGTTATATTAATATAATTAATAATACATGTTTTAACCTAAGTAATTATATCTTTATTTAATTAAATCACATTATATTTAATTAAATACTTTTAACCTATAGTTTAATTAAATTACATGTAATAATTAATAAACTATACATTATAACCTCATGACTTAGAATATAAATCAGAAAACACTTTAGCTTATATTATTAGCTTAATAATCCAGCTTATTTCTATTCATGGAAACTTTCTATTTTTAGAAACTTATCTATTTTTAAGCAGTAATTCTATTTTTGGAAACTTTCTATTTTTGGTAACTTTCTATTTTAGGAAACCTGCTATTTTTAGAAAGTTACTTATTATTACACAGCGAGTATAATAATACAAGAAATACAAGTACTACTTAAACAGAATATCCAGAATACACGATAAATACAGTATAACGTTAAAATCAGTAAAACATGACATGAACATATAAAATAAGCTAAGACATAACAGTTAACCAGTTACGTACTCAGTGATCATATACTTATACACGTATGTATTTATGTAGCGTTAGTGATACCGAAGTAGGATTCCTCTCAGTTCATCTTCTTCGTTCACTGGACATAAGGTACGGATTCCCGTCCTTTCAGTATGGACATTCTTTCCTTATTAGGATTCCCCGTATGCAGCCAAATGTTTTCCCGTAGTATAAGTTACATGTTTGATTTGCTTATGTTTAATTAAGAATACCTATAGCCATATACATGCATGACCAATTTCACCTAGTTATGGAGGTACCATAACCATAACATTAGAGGCACTGATGTTATGACTTCACCACGGTGGAGTGATTGCTCGTGGCGTCCCTTCAGCTTTTGGCCATTTATATTATATTTATCATGTGGGGCGTATGGGTGCATCCTAGTTACATGTTTTCAGTCAGGATTTCATGGTGAATGTGGTATGTGCCTTGCATCCTTCACAAGGAGTTGATCCCTCCTACCCAGAACCAGTATATTAAATTAGAGGCAGCCTCTCTAATTTGCATGATGAGGTCACCCCTCCAAGTATTCATGCACGGTGGATTTTCATGACCTATATTGGCTAATGGTAAAATACGTTAAACAGTTTTCATAAGATAAACATAAGGCTTTTCAAACTATTAAACCAGTTTTATGAACATGTTCCAGGTTTTCCAGGACTTATACATTTCCGCTGCTATTAAGTCTCTATTATGTTTTAGTCACTTATACTATGTCTATATCCGTGCACTGAGCGTTTTGCTCAGCCGTTACTTTCCTTCCCATGTCCCAAAACGGCAAGTACCCTAGGGAAGACTCGAGCATTTGGAGGACGTGCATAGGATGGAAGCTGCTAGAGACTTCTTTTCCTTTTTCCTTCATATATTTGTGCTTGTTTAAGTCTTCCATTATTTCATTTACTTTATTATGTTTTGGGCTTATGTTTGGGAACCGATGTTTTGATTCCGGTTATCCCTATGGTCATGTAATGTTTCAGACATTTATCCTTGTATGCTTTGATGACACGCCATAATTACGCGTGACATTCCATTTATCAAAATGGGGCGTTACAATTATGGTATCAGAGACAAGGCTTCGACCTGTAGGCTCTAAAACTCGACCTGTGACTAGTGGGTAGTCACCAGGAGCTTCCTAAGCCAACGTCTGTTATTCTACGTATTGATGTTTTCAGCGCATTGTTGTTTTAACCATGATGTTTTCAGCACCTTGAGGTTTTAACCTTGATGTTTTCATCGATATTATTTTACTAATATGGATGGAAAACCGTCATTCATATTTAGTTATGTGTCATTGTTTCATGCATAATGTTCCTCGTGAACTGTGACTATGTGGACTGAACCCCAGTAGTTCATAATTAGTCACATAAAATTTTTTCTTATAAGTTTTGACTGATGAGTTTCATTTATTTATGTTTCATGTATCATTGTTGCAGGGATTATGACTAAGTAATGGTTGGTACAGGACTGGCCCTATTTAGTCGCATGTGCTTTTATCAAAACTTTTAATTTTGGGATCGACCCATAGGCGTCCCCTCGCCATGTCTTTTGTTTTGGAACCGACCCATAGGCGTACCCTCGAACATATAAGGTTTTATAAACTACATTATGCATTCATGCACTGTTTTCATGCATAAAAATTTTCTCATGATTTAAATTGGCATAAATTTTTTTTTCATGTCCCCTCATAAGTTATTATGTTTTTATGTCAAGTATGTTTTGCATACTGTCATGGTTAACTTCAGTTTCATGTTGATTATGTTATACACTTCTTCGTGATAGATGGTTTCATATTTCTTCATGATAATTCCGTCTTCATGTTGATTATGCTTTACGCCTCTTTTGTTATTTACGTTGTCCTGCAAGACATTGTTAGATTTCATCGAATCATACTTTCATGATAGTCATGGTTGGTTTTCATTGATCATGCTGTCAGGCAAATCATCGTTGAAGTTTGTGTAACCACACTCTAACGTTTCCGTTATAACCAGAATGATGTCTATGCTAATACTGCCAGGTTATCATGATGGTTTTCCTAACCGTTTAACCGGTATACTTTCCTTAAATCATGACAAATGATCGATCCCATACCGATCATTTCATGTGCATTCCACGTGTACTCCACGTACCGTATTTCATGTGTATTACACGTACCTTAATCCATGTGTATTTCACTTGCAATACTTCACGAGTATTCGCTAGTCGATTCTGAATCACCTCAGGCGTATTTTTCAATTGCTGATATTCTACAAGCTTGTTGATGCCGCTCATAACTTGGAGATGTTACTAAAGGCTGAGGCTGCTGACGCTCGGAGACGCTACGAGATGCGGATGCTGTTCACAACCTGGAGATCATACAAGACGAAGACAAAGGCGTCAGAGCAAAGCAATTGGACGAGAAGATGCTTCACCATCAGACGATTTCCATCAATCATTGTCCCTAATTCTTAGTTACATGTCACACGTCATTCGGCTGTCATTTCAGCCATATGAGTGCAAACCGGTACCAGCCGGCCACTCAGCTGAATAGTTAAGTGAATCACGGTCATGAGAATGACCGTCAGGGAATTGACAGACAGGACGATAGTAACCACTACTATGACAACAACTATCCTAGCAATCGCAACCGAAGCTCTGGCCACAGACGTGATCAGAAATACATAGGATTAGTAGTCCAACCGATCCGCCAGTTCTGGCATAATAACCTAATATTGTGGTTATATTTGTTTCACATCTTGAGACACATGTCAAGACATCAGTCAAGACACATGTCTCACGTATACTTTCTCGAGACACATGTCTCACGTATACTTTCTCGAGACACATGTCAAGACATCAGTCAAGACACATGTCTCACATATACTTTCTGAAGACACATGTCAAGACACCAGTCAAGACATATGTCATGTTTATATTTCCAAGACACGAGTCAAGATACATGAATCACGTCCAACTATGGAGCATTTCTAAGAAAGTCAGGGTACCCTCCAAGGGTATATCCATTTTGTTGTGCCATGTATTAATCAGGCCACAAGAATTTCAGTACCATTACCGGCGCATCAGTGGGAACTATCACGTTTCCCCGTGACACTTTCATTTCTTGTAACCATAGCTCATAGATTCATGACCATGAAGGACGCCTTTCGTATTCCCACGTATACGAAGGTTTTCCTTCAGCTTAATGATGAGATCCAAGCTGATAACGCATTTCCTCGGACAGACACGAGTTGAATTTTATCCTAATTATGGACTACAAACCGCACACCATGCTACGATTCATGAGTGTACGGTGATGTTCAGACTCCTAAATATTTTCAGCATGATTTTCCATCAGGAAAATCTGTACAAATCATTTATGCTTTACAAGCACGTGCTTTGTTAGCCATGATTTCTAAAATTTTCTAGCTATCAATAAGACACGACTACTGAAGTCCTTTTACGCATAACCAACGGATCATTCCAAAATTGTCCCTTACACTCCAGAAGAACCTTCAAGGAGAAGGACAGTAACATAAGATTATGTGTCGACTACCGTCGATTTTAAACAAATCACCATTTACAACTGTTACTCTCCTCCACGTATTGACAAGATCGGATTCATGATCATGACGGGTGGAAGAGCAGGACATGTCCATGACCGCTATTCGGACACGACTCGGTCATGCTAGATTTACGGTTTTGAAATTGTCTCATCAATGCTCCAATAGCATTATGGACTTAATAAATTGAGTTTCCATGAACTCATAAGCAAAGTCATCAGCGTTTTCATTAAGGATAACCTGAATTCCTCTAAGCCTAGAGAAGAACAGGAAGACCATATCTGCACTATGTTGCAAATTCTATGACAAGCGAAATTTTACCCTGGAATTTTTCCAATATCAATTCTGTTTGATTATAGTGACACGCTGGATCACATGGATTTGCATGGTTAATCTTACCATGACTCAGCTTATGCGTAAAGGAGAGAACCCTACATGACATTAGGTGTTCTAGAAAATCCTACGCTAAGAGAAGTTTGGATTCATAGACTTAGAGTTTCGCAAGCTCCTATGCATCAAGTTCGATGAAGCAAGATACAGTTACGTCCATATCTTCATACCTGTCATATAAACAGGCTAAGATAGGACACCAGCAGACTGGTATGTTTGAAATTGTGAATTGATATGGAACAAGATCTCCACGGATTTTGGTTACCAGATTAATGCAAACTTAGAAGAAGCATGATGCTATCTGGTTTATTGCAAACAGTTTGATCAAGTCTGCAGAATCCTTACATCCGCGGGGATTTCAGAACCAACAGATTGATCGGACATGTTCCAGCCAAGGCTCATCCGATCACTTGGCAATCCCTCAGTTATCGGGTCAGACAAGTATTCATAATTGTGCTCCTAATTTACTTCACATCCTTGTTCAAATTTCACGACTTGCTTTCACGCTCTTGTTCATGACACTATTCACGTTCATGATCGTATCTTGGCTTACGATTTTACGTTCATTTTTCTCATTTGGGAAGTTTTGTAAGAACTTGAGAGACCAGACTCAAGTTTAGTATAACTCTCCATCATCAGATAGACGTTTCACGTCATATTCCACATCTCACCTTGTAGCGTTTGGCGTTACCGCCATTATATTCTATGATCACGATATGTTTCACATGTCATGTTCATTCCACGTTCCTCATATCATGATCAAAATATGTTACACGTATCATGGAGCACGATATGTTTACTCATACTACACTCGCCATATCTCCACGTAGCACGTTCAAAATTTTTCACGTATCACGTTCAAAAAATTTCACGTACTACGTTTCTTTATGTCTCGCGCATCGTTTTTAATTATCATTTAAGTCAGATTGTCTTGCATCGTAACGTTTCAGTTACCCTAGCACGTTAACTCTTATTTTCCTCGATCGAATTTAGGGGATCTACCTTCCGTTGATAACCAAGAATTTCTTCGTATTTCAAGTCAAGGTCAGGAGGACCAAGATTTATCATTAGTGTCAGGATCTTCTGAAGGAACCGTTCCAAGAGGGAGGCCACTTGGAAACGGACAAGTTCATCGGACTTTTATCCGTTTTCTCTCATCAATTAGATATGTCCTTTCAGTCACGTCACGTTCCATGTCCTCTCAAGACATGTCACGTTCCACGTTCCTTCTACCATGTCACTTGTACGTTCATAAATCTTACATACCCTCTCAGTTTGATTCGGGTATGTTTCTCTTTCAGTTACGTTATCTATAATTCGGGGACGAATTATTATTTTTAGAGGGAAGATTTGTAAAACCCGCATGCTTTTACCATGAATAGTACCCATTAGATCGTACGTACTAGATTAAAACTTTCCTTTTATAGCATGTTTACGTTCACGTATAGGAAATTTAAGTATTACGTACGTGTTAAAACACGATAAGTATTTATTACGTATGAACACACAATAATTATTCAAATAATAATCACGAACATGCGATCATGAGATCATGAACTTAATTTTAATCACGAGCTAATATTAATTACGTATTTATATATTTATTACAAACACGAATAAATATATTGAGTCACGATCGAAAACTAATAAAATTACGTAAACTACGTAACACGTAATCACGGACATTTAACACGATTAATATTATTACGTATATTTAATTAACGCGACAAGTAATCACGTAAATAATATTTACGTTTAAACACGTATCACAATAACTATGAAAATGCACGACATACAAAAGACATGATTACGCGTAACCTTTTAGCTAGTCGCGAGTTAATTAAAATAAAAGAACAATAAGTGGTTTTGTTAGGCTGTTTTAGACAAGTAAGGAAAGATAAGACATATGGGCCGAAGCCCATAGATTGCCCAAACCGACCCTTTACATCATTAAAAACGGGGGGGGGTGTTTTTATTTGTTTCTTTCTTTCTGCCGACATAAACAAACAACACTAATCAGAAATAATGGCCGCCAGTTTTCTTCCTTTTCTTGGTATCCTCTCCCTGCCGACGATCTAAATAACAAGGACAAGAACAACATTCGTGGTCCAAGATCAAGGAATGGAAGGGGTTATGTTTTGTTATTCCTAAAACCCTAAACAAGAGTAAGTAAACCCTAATTTTTTTATTTGATTATCTTGGCTTAATTGGTCACGAACCCATAATTTATGATCTATATCACGTTAATTAAACGCTGTATAAAAGGGGGATTGCGTTTGTTTGTTGCTGGGTTCGAGAGGCACACAAACCGAGACTCATAGGAGTCTCGGTGGTACTTTATTTCCACCAGCCGCAACCCAATTAAGGGTGTTGGCTTGGTTTGTACTGACGGGGGAAACCACAAACAGGCAGGGGGTTTGGTTTGGTCTGGCGGTGGGAACCCACGGCTGGCAGGTTTAGCGAGTCGGTGGGAGTTTAAAACAATCAGGGGAAACGCAAAGCTGCCAGGGGCAACTGGCAGAGTTAAGGGTGCGTTTGGCAGTGGGTTTAAAATCAGAATTAGGGACTGTTTGGTTGGCAGTTTAGTAAACCAAGTTAAGGGGCTGTTTGGTTCGGCTTATTTATAATACATAACACGAGTTTCACGTTTAAATTAATAAGACACGGGTTCGGTTTTCGACGCATTTTAATAAAATAATACAAGAGTACGTGTTATTATTTTTAAAAGTTAATTAGCTTTACATGTTTATTTATTTACAAGTTAATTAAACTAATTTAACATGCTAGATAATTAATTTAATTAAAACATGGACTTAGGTTTATTATTATTAATTAATAATACATGATTTTAGCCTAAGTAATTATTTATTTAAATTAGACTAAGTAATTAATTAATTATTAAAACCATGACTTATAATTAATTAATTCTCATGACTTAGGTTATATTAATATAATTAATAATACATGTTTTAACCTAAGTAATTATATCTTTATTTAATTAAATCACATTATATTTAATTAAATACTTTTAACCTATAGTTTAATTAAATTACATGTAATAATTAATAAACTATACATTATAACCTCATGACTTAGAATATAAATCAGAAAACACTTTAGCTTATATTATTAGCTTAATAATCTAGCTTATTTCTATTTATGGAAACTTTCTATTTTTAGAAACTTATCTATTTTTAAGCAGTAATTCTATTTTTGGAAACTTTCTATTTTTGGTAACTTTCTATTTTAGGAAACCTGCTATTTTTAGAAAGTTACTTATTATTACACAGCGAGTATAATAATACAAGAAATACAAGTAATACTTAAACAGAATATCCAGAATACACGATAAATACAGTATAACGTTAAAATCAGTACAACATGACATGAACATATAAAATAAGCTAAGACATAACAGTTAACCAGTTACGTACTCAGTGATCACATACTTATACACGTATGTATTTATGTAGCGTTAGTGATACCGAAGTAGGATTCCTCTCAGTTCATCTTCTTCGTTCACTGGACATAAGGTACGGATTCCCGTCCTTTCAGTATGGACATTCTTTCCTTATTAGGATTCCCTGTATGCAGCCAAATGTTTTCTCGTAGTATAAGTTACGTGTTTGATTTGCTTATGTTTAATTAAGAATACCTATAGCCATATACATGCATGACCAGTTTCACCTAGTTATGGAGGTACCATATCCATAACATTAGAGGCACTGATGTTATGACTTCACCACGACGGAGTGATTACTCGTGGCGTCCCTTTAGCTTTTGGCCATTTATATTATATTTATCATGTGGGGCGTATGGGTGCATCCTAGTTACATGTTTTCAGTCAGGATTTCATGGTGAATGTGGTGTGTGCCTTGCATCCTTCACAAGGAGCTGATCCCTCCTACCCAGAACAAGTATATTAAATTAGAGGCAGCCCCTCTAATTTGCATGATGAGGTCACCCCTCCAAGTATTCATGCACGATGGATTTTCATGACCTATATTGGCTAATGGTAAAATACGTTAAACAGTTTTCATAAGATAAACATAAGGCTTTTCAAACTATTAAACCAGTTTTATGAACATGTTCTAGGTTTTCCAGGACTTATACATTTCCGCTGCTATTAAGTCTCTATTATGTTTTAGTCACTTATACTATGTCTATATCTGTGCACTGAGCGTTTTGCTCAGCCGTTACTTTCCTTCCCATGTCCCAAAACGGCAGGTACCCTAGGGAAGACTCGAGCATTTGGAGGACGTGCATAGGATGGAAGCTGCTAGAGACTTCTTTTCCTTTTGCCTTCATATGTTTGTGCTTGTTTAAGTCTTCCATTATTTCATTTACTTTATTATGTTTTGGGCTTATGTTTGGGATTTGATTCCGGTTATCCCTATGGTCATGTAATGTTTCAGACATTTATCCTTGTATGCTTTGATGACACGCCATAATTACGCGTGACATTCCATTTATCAAAATGGGGCGTTACATTAATAATATAAGGATTTCAGAGTTTCTTCGAATTGAATGGAATACTTCAACTTCCAAGTATGTACAAATTCCAAATTTAAGACAAAGATAGACGTATCTTCTAATATACTATATAGTAATATACGTTATATCTTACTTAGTATTTTAACGTTTCATTAGGTCTATACTTGTCTTATATCGAATATTCTTAAGTCCATTTATAAATTCTTACTAGCATAAAGATGCGTCCAACTTTATGTAAGGAAGAAATCATAAATTTGGTGATTTAGATTTATTCATTTGACTGAAGAAGCGTCCTAATTCAATCAAATAAACAGAATGTAAATCATTGACTTAGAAATTTCCGTCATAATACGAATATAGACAAATAATCTAGTAATTAATATATTTATTATACCCTTAAATTTCTTTCTTACGTTGGCGTATGTAAGACGTTTTGTATATGATATCTAAGAATACGATTTTCTAGAGACGAACGACGTGAAAACAGAAGACGATATTTTATTCCTTACAACATGTATATAAGATACATGATAATTCTATTGAACATATAGCTTATATGGCCACTCGCTTTTTAAATTTCCAATCCAATGACCTACTATGTTGAAAATCTGACACAAGATGGTGCCAAGTCCCTATGTGATGTAGAGTGCATTTCTTACACAGAATATAATTTCCATCATATTCACCGTAGGTTGGATTCTAGTTTACTTGAATTTTATAGACGTTCTTTCATTGCTGAACTTACGCTTAAGATTTTTCTGATGTTTGCATAGGATTGTGCTTAATTACCTTGTTCATTAACTCTTTGGGTAGAGGTAAATGACTTTTTCCAATATATTAGGATTTTGGAAGTGGTAATCTCTCTTCAAAACCATTTGATAAAATTCCTAACAAAATATTCTAATGAACTCCTCTTAATAGAATTTCAGATGAAATTGACATCATTGCATGATAAAATCTTTTGATGAAATCTTTTACATTCTATGGAATAGGATTTAACTATACTAACCCTTGAAATTTCCGCGTGCATGTCTCGAGGTTAATTCCTTATATCATTAGATAGCAAAGTTCTTCTTTCATCTTCTCGATCATATTTCTAAGAAATATTTGAAATTTAATCAAGCGATCTTAGGTACTTCTTTTTATCTCAATAGGTTGAGCATAAGGAATTTACCAAGATAACTAACGAAGTGCTATCTTCTTATAGCAAGCTTCACTTTATAATTTCAAATACGATTAATACGATAGAAAATTGAATTGGCTTTTCAATCCAACGGGTGATACTAATAGCATCTTTTCTTCCTTGGATATCAAAAACTAACTAGTAATCGAGTCTTCTTCAGGATAATACTTCTTATTGAGAATTTGTAATTGCAAGATTGCAGCCACGCTATCGTCAATTCTTTGTCAAATACTTTTTGGGGTTTAGAATGAGGGGAAAGAATAGAAATAATTCAGAATCCATGGTATACGCATATCAGAAAACATTTGTCACATATGTATATGGATACATATAAATGCTTAGTGAACACAATGTATATCTTTTGGGTCTTATAGGAAACTTACTATGTTGATTATCATTCATATCCGAGGATAATAAATCCAACTATGAAATAAAATTTCAAAGTTTACAACGGATTTATAAAGATATGACTCATACATAATCGTAACATAATTTTTCTATGATACGGAATGGAGGAATATAACGGAAAATGTAAAAACTCGTCTTATAGAACAATCTTATCTTTTACATTTCATATATATTTTTCAAAAAGAACCTTTTGATTGACAAAAAGACGAGAATAGAATAATTCTAGAAAACTTGGGAAGTTTCCTTTCTTCGAACTTGTGGGTTATATTCAACTTGATAATTATCATTATCATAAAAGATAACAAAAATTCTAAAAATATATACTTTATCAAGTATATGCTTTTTCCAGAATTAACGCAATTTAATTCATAATCATTTATGAGAAAGCCAAGAAATATGGATCTCTTACTTTTTAGAAATAAGTATGAAACGACAATATTTGATGAAAACACAACTTTTATTTATTAACAACTTGTCTGCTTATACTTACAAGACAAGCTTCTGTTAATATAAAAGTAAAGACATAAAGTTGAAAGTATTTACAACTTAATAGTCTAATGTCTTCATCACTCCCTCTTAAGTTGTTTGATGGCATCAAAAAGACTTCGTATGTTGGCTCGATGTCTAATTTGAATATCCTCAATGACTAATTCTAGAGTAGAAATCTTTAGCCGGGCTTGAACAATTTCTTCATCGTGTATCATTTGTCTTCTCTGCAACTTGGCTTTAGCTTCTTCTAAATATCCTTCTAACTTCTCAAAATCTTGTTGTATAATTCTTTGGCCTTTCCTAAGCCCTTCAACTTTATCTTTAAGATCTTCAATACGCTCGGGAGGAAGTTCTTTCACATAGGGTAGGATATCTTTAATTTGTTGTTCATAGGTAGTTTTGGGTAAATTTTCAGACATAGGTGATGGTACATTAATAGGGTAAGGTGATGGAAAATTTTGGTGTCGAGGTGAAAAATCTATTTCTTCATTATATGCTCGTATAACTTGCATATAGGGGTTGTCATCAAAGAGTAATATGGATTTTGGGATTTTCTGATCTTTGGGTGTATTTTCTAAAGTATCATAAGGATTATTCATCGGGAGATTGGAAATATACTTTGGGAACTTATTAGGAACACTTGCAGAACACTCATCTTGAGAATCCGATAAGATGATAATAGGAGGAAGATAGGAATACATATTTCTAGAGACGTCGATAAATCCTAATTTATTATATATATTACTTATATTATATTACATATACTTAAACATATGTACTTATAAGTATAATATTTATACTTACACTTAATCATGGTATTACACATTGTTCTAAGAGTAGCAGTACTAATATTGGTATAATATTACCTTATTCTTGTAGCAGCACTAACATGGGCATTAAGGACTTTCTTGAAATCATTTTAAAAGTAGTTATAATCAAGATTTTAAATTCTTGTTCTCTATAACCATGGCTCTGATGACCAAATCTATAACACCCCCATTTACCTTTAGCAGCAGAACATTGATCTAGAGTATTACTTCATATAACACAAGTCATAATAATAGAAAACAACTCAAAAGAGTGAATAAATCAACTTTCTTTATATATCATTAAAAATTCAGAGTTTTATAATATGAGGTTCCCAAAATCTAAGATAATAATTTCAAGCTCGTACCTCTTCATGCCATCCTCATGCTGCTCCATACTATCAATCATAATTTCCTGAAATATATGCTTAAAGTCAACACAAAGGTTGAGTGAATTCATAGATTTTAAATAATTTGAATACAAGATTCCTTTTCCTGAGCTACATTATTATTCGATCACATAAAACAATTTATTATTATTGCACTAGCTCATAACCCCGCGACTAGACATTATCAAGAAAAACCCAACAAATTGCCCTTAAGTAGGAAGTTTGCTGGACCATTCTAAAACGCAAAATGAAGCATATATGTTTAGCCTAGGTAGGAACCATCAGCTGCTAGCAAGCGCGACTTGCCTAGATAGGAGATGTCAGTCTCCAATAGTACTATTCACAATATTAGTGCTCATTAAATGAGTAGAGATCCACGATTAAAAAGGGACTTAACGGCAACAAGTAAACGTAGTGTCAATAATCATATTTGAGAAGCATACCAAAAACACTTGTGTTCCATTTTTAGCATATATCCCCCTCACGGGTTTTCAAATAATTTATAAAACATTTAAAAGTGAGGCTATGAACTCACCTTATGTCCATAGAATCCGAGCTATAACCAGACATATTTCATTTACAGATAAACATCTTGATCATACAAACCACAACTTGGTCTCATAAACAATAGCTTGATCTCACACAAACCAATTTAATACATTGTGTATAGTATCAAGTCTTTAATCTTTTGTTCAATATTTCCAAGTATTTGTTTATATATTCTTTAATTATTATTTGGTGGTAATTCTAGCATCATTGTTCGGGCCATTATACTTAGAATCCATTCTATAAACGTTTGAGGAGCGAGGGCACTTTAAATCGTAAACTCCCACTCAGTCAGAACGTAATATCGAGATGGAACATCTTTGTACAAAGCTACCTACTAACATGATACTTTTATTACTTCCTAATATTTATAATTAATCTTCTTTAGTTTCAAAATTGGCAAAAATAGCCCTTTTAGTTATACTTTGGTATAATTACACTTTTAACCCCTTAAGTATATAGTTTTAGTATTTGTATTTTAAATCCTCAATATTTAACCTTAGGACCTCAAACTTTCCAAAATTTATTCGTATCTATTTAACTCTCAAAAAATGACACTTTTGGCCCAAAATGTTAAATAGTTTCAAAAATGACAGTTTTAGTCCCTATACTTGTAAAAATTACATAACAACCTCAAAAATGGACCAAATGATCAAGGATTTTAAAACAAAGTTTCAAAACATGTTTATAATCATAATAACAACAATTAATTAGAACTATAACTTTTGAAATGGGTTTTTGCCTATTATTTTATGTAAATTACAAAACTAGGATTTTAAGACATCTTTAACTTATAACTTCTATTTAAAATGAACAAATGACTTAGTTCTTTTTAAATTATCTTTCTAACATAATTTTGGCATCATAACAAGTCTAGTATATCATTATAACAAGATCAAAGCATAGCTAACATAAAATTACCTAGGATGCTAAAAAATGGCTCCTAATGGCTTCCTATGAGCACAACTTGCTATAAAAGCTTCAAGAGCTTTAATGGCTACCTTTTAGACCTGGTTTCTGGTCTTGGGACATTTCCTAGGACATATATAGAAGTGTAAATGGAGAATGGGTAGGAGATACACCTGAAAAGGGGTGCAAGTCTCTATGTTGTTCATACGCCACTATTTATAGGTTTTTCAACCCTTAGGCTCCAAGTTTAAGCTTAGGACGTGTAACAAAGCTAGGGTACTGACTAAGGAATACTAGTGAATGTCTATATATGTTTGTAGAGCCTAGCTTCATTCCTATCTTAACTTGTGGTCTAAAATGTACACAGTTAGGATATAGATAAGAATGGTGATGTGTAACTACAAGTAGCTTATGCACCTACTTGCTTGTCACTCCAAAATATCTTAGGATATATAAATATCTGGTTTTCGAACTTGGAATGGAGGGAAATGGTTTAAATATGAGTTTTGGAGGGAAATTACAAAATCGGGTCCTAATATAGGGCTTGTAACTTATGGTTTGTGTTTTTGGTGATTAGGGACTTAGGAAAGTGATTAGTGAATGATTAAGGCTTAATTAGGGTTTATACATTCTATTTAAGATATTTGGGTCCTTGGTTTGAAGTCTAACAAAGGTTTGATGTGAAAATGGGAAGAAAACTTAGGCGGGCTAGGGTTTCTAATGATTTATGGTTAAATATTAGTAAAAGTGATTATCCTTCAATTAGCTACTGATGTAAACTTAATTTATACATCCTACATTGTCCTTGATGTGTTCATGAAGTCCATACATTGGTTTTACGAAATTATTCTAAGTAAACATGTCTAAAGGGTGAAAATACTCATTTTGACCTAATTTACAAGCCATGCATTGAAATCTTGTACCTTGTGCATTAGGGTACTTTTACATTGTCTTAATATAATCTTATAACCTTAATGAAGTGCTACAAGTGTTTGTAGACTTGTCCTAAAAGACTAGGTAGTGATTCTATGTAGATTTCTTAATATAAGGATTTTTAGATCATTAATCCTAATGACTTTCTATCTTGGTTAATTAGAGTTTATATCTTTATAAACACTTATTATAGGGCTCATATGATGTTTTTAAGGTTTCTAAATATTCTACACACTTGGTTTAAGGGTTTGTATAGGGTAATCATATTCTAAGGATAATTATGGGAGCTTAAGATCCTATGCTTTGATAACTTGTACCTTATGTTTTATGAACTTGTAACTTAACTTAAAATAAATGTATGATCTTAATATGATACATATTTGAGTTTTATAATTTGTGGCAATAGATTAGACTCTAATTCAATGTGGAATGGATTTTATATGTTAATCTTGGTTACTATGTCTTAACTTGTAATTAGCTTTGGATTAGTGAATATTAGTATTTTGTGATTAATAGTCTTTCCTTTATATGATAGATTACAATTTGTATATTGTTTTTGATAATAGTACATAGAGATTATGTAGTTATATTGCTTGAAACATTGTTTACTAAGGGTTTCTAGGTGGTGATCTAGACTATTATGTACATTTACTTATACTTAGTTTTGTATGATTTGTTCTTACCATTCTTAGGTATTATTATGTCTTCAAAGTATAGTTTATAACTTCTTTATAATCCATAATAACTTATTCATATGTATTTTCCATTCATAGTTTACCATTCTTGATTTTATAACTCATTTAAAATGATTCTGGGGTATCTAAGGGAATTTAGGGCATCATAGTTATATTTGAGATGTTCTTATTCATAATGTGCTTATTAAATTACTTTTAGATCTTAGACTTGATATATATACATAGGGATATGTTGAAGTGGTAGTTCAGGTTGTGAGAAGCAATTCATCTTACCAAGTAAGGCATAAAAAGAAAAAATTTCTTGCCAAATTTCATACTCATATAATCATAGTACATAGCATAGATGTGAAATTTATGGGTTTTCATATTATCTATGTTTATAAACTGGCTAAAGAGAATAAAATATTTGTTGTTTTTTTTTATGAGAGTAAGTGTTTCTTTGTGAATCAGGATTTGAATCTGAAAATATATAGGGGATTGGTACATAGTGTGGTGGTTTATACTACTTAGACACTGGAGGTATTAAGTATAATAGTTTTAATAATGTTATTGCTTGCTCATTGTCTCACCATGATTGGCATTGTAGAATTGGCTACCCTCCTGACCCTGTCCTTAATGTGCTAAAGCACTCTTTAAAAATTGACAAAGATGATAAAACTGTTTTTTGTGAAATATATGAAAGAGCTTAACAAACTAGGAAACCTTTTCCTTTAAGTGACCATAAGACTAAATCTCTTGGTGATGTTGTGCATTTAGATTTGTAGGGTCCCTATAAGGTGGCCATCTATTCTGGTCACAAGTATTTCTTAACTGTTATAGATGACTATATAAAGGTTGTTTGGGTGTATCTTATAAAACCAAATATGAGGTCATGTCTTGTATTGAAATCTTTTGTGATCTGATTAAAAATCAATTTAAAAGAACTGTCAAGATTTTTAGAAGTGATAATGGAACAGAGTTTGTAAATCAAACTTCATAAAATTTTGGAACGAAAGAGGTATAATACACCAAACATCTTATGCATATACCGCACAACAGAATGACGTTGTTGAAAGGAAACATAGACATTTGCTAAATGCTACTAGATGTATTATGTTTCAGGGGAGAACCCTCTTAGATATTGGATTGAATGTGTGCTGACTGCTACCTATCTTATTAACAGATTTTCCTCTTTTTTGCTAAATGAAAAATCTCCCTTTGAAATGATTTACAATACTTGTCCTAATCTCTCTCGTATCATAATGTTTGGCTGTCTTTGTTTTGCTACTATCCTTAGTATTCGTGATTAACTCACTAACAGAACTGAAAAAATGTGTTATGATGGGTTATTCTAGTTCTCAGAAGGGTTATAGGGTTTATAATCTTAATAGACATCAGTTTCTTGTTTATAGAGAGGTTAAATTTTTTGAGAATATATTTTATTTTAAAGATTTTGTTTCCAAAGAACATAAAGATAAAAATTCAAATGTTTTTCAAGATTTAAACCTTTTAAACTTTTTGATTATGATAACCCTAAGCTTCCTAATGATGATGAGAGAGTAACACCTTATCAGAATAGTGACCATGGGTCACTCAGTTAAGGTGGGCACTCTCCTAACCTTGGGGATAGTGCACACACTGTTGATTTCCCCAATCCTTGGGGATGATGCTCATAACAGTGAGAACACTAATGCTAGGTTGGAAGAGGAGGATGCTACACTTGATGAAAATAATGAGTCTGAAGGAAATTTGGATCAAAATCCAAATACCTCAGCTCAGGGAACTTAAGATTTGAGAAGGTCTACTGGACCTTCTGTTTTACCAAAAAATTACAATGATTTTGTTGTCAATTCTAAAGTCAAGTATGGTCTTGAAAAGTTTGTTGGTTATTCCAAGCTTAATCAAGAAATTTTTGTTTTTTCACTCAACTTAATAAAAATAGTGAACCAAAAAGTTTTTTGAAGCATCTTAGAACCCTCTTTGGGTTGATGCTATGAATTCTGAACTTGCTGCCCTTCTTGAAAATGATACTTGGTATATTGTTGAGCTTCCTAACGGTAGGAAAGCCTTAGGTTGCAAATGGATTTGGAAATTGAAATTTAAGTCTAGTGGGGAGATTTAAAGGTATAAGGCTAGGGTTGTTGCTCAAGGGTGTGGTCAAAAGGAAGGAATAAATTATGAGGAGACCTTTGCCCATGTTGTTAAGATGGTTACTATTAGATGCCTTTTTAGTTTAGATATTGCGCAATCTTGGCCCGTGTTTCAGCTTGACGTTAACAATGCCTTCTTGTATGGTGACCTTGATGAGAATGTATACATGAAACCACCCCAAGGATATCTTCCTAGGGGTGAAAACATGGTTTGTAGACTTAAAAAATCACTATATGGTCTTAAACATGCATCTAGGCAATGGAATGCCAATCTCACCTCTGCTTTAAATGAAAATGGCTTCATTCAAAGTAAATCTGATTACTCTCTTTATACCAAGTCTAATGGTGATACTTTTCTTGCTTTGCTTGTGTATGTTGATGATATCATTATTATTGGTAAAAACATTGTGATATTGAGAAGTTTAAAGTTATTTGAGAACAAAGTTCATGATTAAAGACCTGGGCAAGTTAAAGTATTTTTTGGGCATTGAAGTTGTTGATACTAATACTAGTATTTGTTTGAATCAGAGAAAATATGTGTTAGACTTGTTATCTGAATATGGTATGCTTGCTTGTAAACTTGCTAAGAGTCCTTTGGTGTCTAAGCTTAATATATCTAATGAGCCCACTGATACTGGCCATTTACTAGAAAACATTGTTGATTATCAGAAGCTCATGGGCAAGCTTATCTACTTGACTAACACCAGACCTGACATTTCTTATGATGTGCATTGTTTAAGCCAGTTTATGCATTCTCCCTTGAACTCTCATCTCAAAATTGATTTCAAGATACTGAGATATCTTAAGAGCTTTTCAGGTTTGGGTATTCATTTTAAAAGAACACATGGTATGAATCTTAATGCTTATTCTGATGTTGATTGGGCTAAGTGTGTGGTAACTAGAAAATCTGTGACAATGTATTGTGTGTTTATAAATGAAACATGGTTTCTTGGAAAAGCAAAAAAACAAAATACTCTCTCTAAGTCTTCTTCTGAGGCAGATTATAGAGCTCTTGCCTCAGTAACCAATGAAGTTATTTGGGTTTTAAAAGTCTTGAAAGACTTGCAGTGTGAAAATCTGCTCCCTGTTACACTTTAGTGTGACAACAATTCTGGTATCAAGATAGCAGCCAACTTTGTGTTTCATGAAAGAATTAAACACCTTAAAATAGACTTGCACTTTTTTAGAGAAAAAATCTTAAATGGTGTTGTTAAAACAATTAAAGTGGATTCTGCTAATCAAATTTGCAGATATCCTTACCAAAGGGTTGGATACAAATCAACATGAAAACCTGGTTGGAAAATTGGGTATGATAAATTTGTATGGGCTATCAGATTAAGGGGATGTTAAAATATTGACCTAATCTCATATCTTATATTAACTTGAGGGTCTTATTATGTTTGTTTTATTGTTATAGTTAGCACTTTGGACTTGCTGTGGAAGTAGCTATAGAAGTGAGGGACTTATATTGTCACTTGGCTAAAGATATCAACCAGCCCAAGTCATTGACGAATCCCATATAGTTGGCCATGGGTCCAACGATCATATATGTTAGAGGGTGTTTGTTTTAGCTTATATAGTGGGCTTATAAGCTTATTAGCTTATATAAGCTTATAAGCCAAAACCAAGTGTTTGGTTAAGCTTATATAAGTGGGCTTATAAGCTTATATAAGGAGGTTTTGGTAAGACAAGAATTTGTGGCTTATGTAAGGTTAATTGAGCTTATATAAAAATATTACCTAAAAAGACTTTTATACCCTTATTTAATAATTACTATCCTTTTTATTTTTATGTATTTTTTTTTGTCATTTTACTATATTAGTTATATAAGCTAAACCAAACACTTAACAAAAGCTTATAAGCTTATTATATAAAAGCCATAATTTACTTATATAATATAAGTCTAAGCCCACTTATAAGCTTAACCAAACACTCTCTTAATATACCTTTGGTGTGTATTTTTTTTGTTTCTCTCTCTCTAGATTATTTGATACCTTAATTTTTTTTTATTATTTTTATGTTTTGATTTATACAACTATTATCATATACATAATAAAACTACAACTAATTAGTAATAGTAGTCTTCTTTTGAATCTCTTTGAATCATATTTTTATCTAGAGGTGCAAATGAAAACCGGATTTTTGAAAATCCGGTTCAAAAATCCGAACCGGTTTTTTCAAAATCCGGTTTTCGATTTATCCGATCCGGATTTTTTTTATCCGAACCGGTTAGACCGGTTTTCAGATTTTAAAAAAATCGGATAAAAACCGGATAAATTTCCGGATTTATCCGGTTTTTTAAAAAACCGGATTTAACCGGTTTTTTAAAAAACCGGATTTAACCGGTTTTTTAAAATTTATAAATTTTTTTATTTTTTTTTTATTTTTTGTAAAACCGGTTTTTTTTTACCGGATAAAACCGGTTTGCCTGAAAAGTCAAACTAGCCGTTGGGTTTGACCTTTCAGGCTAACCGGTTTTATCCGGTTTTAACCGGTTTTAACCGGATTTTGCAGAAAAAAAAATCCGATTTACAGAAACATTTGCTGGTTTAAGGGTAACGACTATATAGCCGTTTGACATGTTTTTGGCCCGTTTTTTTTGTCTTTTTGAGCATAGAAATGGCTAGTAACTTAGTATATATATATGTTTTGAGTTGGGGTTGAAAACATATCAAAAAACCCTCTCATTTCTCTAATCTTTTTCTAATCCCGATTCCCGAATGGAAAACATACCATCACAACAAGCTTCTACTAATGCTAGTACCGGTGCTACTAGTAATGCTAAAAAAAATACACAAATGATGATGTTTTGCGAGTTGTTACGACGACGAGAAAAGGCGATGTTTGGTCACATTTCGATTATTGTCTTATGAAAGACGGGGTGGAAAAGGCGCGTTGCAAGAAGTGTAGTAAATTTTATGGCACGACGGGTAATTCTACACTACGTACTCATTGGAACGGTTGTACCGGGGCGGTTGATAGCGGAGCGGGTGGTTCGGAACATGGTACTATTGGTGCGGATGGTCACGTTTTTTTATTTGATAATTATGCGGTTCGACTTGATTTTACGAAGTTTGTCATTCAACAAGGGCTTCCATTCAACCACTTCGACAATGTCAAGCTTACGGACATTATAAAGAAAAGGCTACAACCGCGTTATCATCATGTAAGTCGTACTACTCTTAGAAGTGATGCATTTAAATTATGGGAAACGGCTAAAAAAGAAATTATTGATGGTTTTCGTAATTATAAACAAGGTGTTTCTATAACTACGGATGCTTGGACCGCACCACATGGTAGGGCAAATTCTTATTTAGCCGTTACGGCTCATTGGTTTGATCCCGATTCAAATTTATTAATGAAACGAACAATTGCTTTTAAACTATTTGGTTATCCACATACGGGATCAAATTTAAGAAAAATTTTACATGACACTTTAATTGAATATAATTTAGATGATAAAGTTTTTACCATTTCACTAGATAATGCATCTAATAATACTAAAGCTATGGATTTATTAAAATTACGTATAAAACCCGTATTAGATGGTGCATTTTTTCATTCTCGTTGTGTTGCTCATGTTATAAATTTATCCGTTCAAGCGGCGTTAATAATATGTGGTGATTTAAAGACAAAATTTAGGAGTTTATTAGTAACTATATATAGTTCGAGTAACGAACGACAAATGAACTATCATCGTTTTCGACAAATGTGTGGTCATACACCCCTAGGAGCTTGCTATGATAATAATACTAGGTGGAATTCTACTTGCATTATGTTTGAAAATATATTACGACAACGTGATACTTTAAACGCTTTTAATGAAAAACTTGTTCGTAAAGGTCAATCCACTTCGATAAGCGACGAAGATTGGGAACAACTAGATGAATTGACAAGATTTTTACAAATTTTTAAAGTGTCAACAACTTTATTATCCGGTGTTTATTACCCAACTAGCCCATTAGTTTTAAAGCAAATTTTTGCTATGACGGAAAAATTAGACGAATTAAAAATGTCACCTTGTAGAATGTTTAGAAAAATGGTTAAAGTTATAAAAAAGAAATTTGTAAAATATTTTGCTAATTTACCTTTGGTTTTTACTTGCTCCGCCGCACTTAATCCAATGATAAATTTTGGGGGGGTCGAAAATATAATTAGAAGAATATTGGGGAATTTAGGATTAGAATTTGGGCCAAACCCAAATGATCCCGATATAAACTATATAGAGTCTCAAATTTTTAAATTTAACGATAATTTTGAAAAATTATTTGCAATATATGTATCAAAACATGGTGGACAACAACACACATTTTTTGACCAAATGGGGGTCGGATCATCGCAAATGGGGGGAAGGGCAACATATGACATTGATATAAATTTTTGGAATCTTATAACCGATGGCGCTATCAAGCGTCAACGAACATCGGAATCAAGCGAGTTGGGTCAATATAAGTCGCAAAATTTTGTAAAAACTATTAGACCCGAGGATTTAGGAACTTTTGACATTTTGGGATGGTGGAAAAAAATGGAGTTAACTTATCCAATATTAGCCATTATGGTTCGTGACTTATTTACGATTCAAGCTTCGACGGTAGCTTCCGAATCGGCTTTTTCGGTAAGCGGTAGAATTATATCCGAAAGAAGGTCAAGACTTACCCCTCAATCCGTGGAAGTATGTGTATGTTTGAAAGATTATTTGGACGGAGTAGAGAGGATACAACATGAAACATCGTTGGAAGGTCCAATATTAGACGGCGTTGAAGAAACAATAGAAAACGAAGAAGCGGAATTAGGGATATCACCTCCAACTACAGAATTAGACGAAGGTGAGTTTGAAGATATAGAAGTTGAAGCCGGAGATGTCGAAGAAGAATATGAGGATATACTTTGAGTAAAACGGGTGATGGCAATGCCGAAGCTCGAGATACTTGAAGTATACTAATATTTTTCGGGTGATGGCTATGCCGAAGCTCGAAATGTATTAGTGATTATTGTAGTTTTATTGTAGTGTTTAAATAAAAATTATGAAGTTGTATGATTGTCTTGTTGATATTTTTTTTTAATGTTATATAGTTGTATTTTTTTTTAATGTTTGTAAATAAATTCCGAAAAAAAAGGACACCAACACTTTTAACCGAAAAACCCGAACCGAACATTTTTAACCGAAAAAAACCCGATCCGAACATTTTTTAACCGAAAAAACCGATCCGAAAAAAATCCGATAAAATCCGATAACGAAAATTTTAATCCGAAAAAAATCCGATACGAACTTTTTAATCCGAAAAAATCCGATTGAGAAAAATCCGATCCGATCCGAATCCGGATTTTCAAAAATCCGATTTTATCAAATCCGGATTTTCAAAAATCCGAATCCGATTTTATCCGGTTTATTCGCACCTCTATTTTTATCTAATCTCACAAACAATACATCCAACCCATCAACAATACATGGATCCAACCCATCGTATAATCTTACATCCATCTCTATCCCATCCTTTCCCCAAACACCCAAACATGTCTTCCACCACAACCACCACCGGCGCCATCATGAACCACCACGACACCGTGATATACGAAACAAGAGCCATCCTGAACACAAAACCCTTGGATTTCATCGCATTCTCACTCCTCTTCCTCCCACTCACCGTCTTCACCACCAACACCATTCAACCCTACTTAACCACCACCACCACCTCTGGTTTTGAAACCCTAACCCCACTCTGCACCATTTTAATCATCCTCACTTGTTTCACATCTGCAACATCTTTAATCACCTACACCGCACACCAAATCATCCACCCTACTAAATCATTTCTATCTCACTCACTCCCTCCTCTTTTATTAACCAGCTTTCTATTCATCTCTTCATTTTTCTGTTTCTTCTATTCACCAGTTTCATTCGCTACTGTTTTTTTCCTTCTATTCGTTAATCTAATGTTTCTCCATAGATTAAACACCGAAGCTGTCTCGCTTTTAGCGACAGTATATATAACTGTTGCTTCTATGTGTACCGTTGCCGGTTTTAGACATATGACCCCAAACTGGATCTATCTTGTTTCTGTTAACTTGTTCAGTGCTTTGATGATTTCACAGTTAGTGGTTGCGAGTAAGGTTTTGTATCTGCGTTACAGCGCTCAAGAGGAGGATATCAAGTTTGACGTCGATGCTTTGCCTGGAGGTTCTGGTTTTACTTGGGTGTTGGATATTCTCACTGTCCTTTGGTCTACTGCGATGTTCATTTCCTCGTTCGGTCTTGTAGTTCAGCTGTGGTGATGAGTGTGTTCGTTTTGGTTTTAAAGAGCATATGAGCGAATTAGGATTTTGCTAATTAATTGTCAACTAGTAGTTGTTTGGGTGTAGTTGTAGTTAGTAGTACTCACCAAGGGTTTAGTGACATGATTATTGTAGAAAGTAGAGTCACAAGCATATCTTAAAAAACTAGAATACCAGATTGTGCGTCTATGTAGGTTGCTGAAATCCCAAGACGCATGTTATGAGTATTAAATGAATGAATATGTTCAGTTTTATATTACAAACCACATGACCACTCTCTATCTTACTCATTTTGTATTCTCATATTGCGTTTCCACTCTCTGTTCTGTAGTATCTGAGCTCAGATTGCGTTTGATACCATTTCGTTTACTCCCGCTTCCTGCGACTGGATGAACTTGGCACTGTTTGGTTATTGCTTATGTCTGAGCTGGATGATGTTCCTTTTTATATATCTGAGCTGGATGATGTTCCTTTTTATATATCTGAGCTGGACGATGTTCTTTTTTATATGTATGTAGGATGGCTTTTGTTATAAATCAGGAAATCCGTTTATATTGCTAATCTTAAAAGTGCTTACCCTGCTTATCTGTAAGCTATTAATCTGTAGTAAAATGAGCAATTACGCAGTTTTATTCAAACACATAAACTGCCTATCTCCTTGGAAGTAATATGATATGTGAGCTGTTCTGTGATCAGTTATTAAGGCTAAAGTGAAATGGCTATCAATTAATTTTGAATACACTATTGTTTGACTTGCAACTTAAACATCCAACATAAGAATATAACAAAACTCAACATGCTATGAACCTGCTATTATATTTTATGCCCCAAATGCAGCAAAGATCAAATTGGTTAAGGTAAGATAGGAATCAAATGGCAAGATTTGATGCGAGTTTGGCTTTTCTGCAAACATTTAGTGCAGAAAAAAAATAATGTAAAAATAAGGGCCTTTACTTAAACAGTCGAGTTTCGGTTGAGAATGATCGCAACTGAAGTTTACTGAGGCTAAAACCGATATATATTGTTAATGCTGATAACGTTTGGCATCTTGTTAACTGTGCACTTACTTTTACTTTCAAAGAAAAAGATCGTCCAGTTAACGTAAGAAGACTCGACTGTGATTTTTTTCCTCACTCGTCAATTGATACAATTTTATTGGTATATCTCTCAATATAGTGTAAATATGCTACATATTTTCTTATAAGGTTAGATATACTATGCGTTCATTGGCTGTTTGCAGTTATGTGCCTAGCTAGCATGAATCTCCTCCGTACTGAAACGACTGATTAAAGTAATCAGCCGAAGCCTATAGATTTATTGTAAATTTTAAACTTGTTTTAGTTGTACCTAAAAAAATTCACGTTGATGTTTATTGAGTACCATTAACTTTCACGATAATTGTCAGTACTGAAACTGCCACAACTGAAGGATTTATAAAGTTAACTATCTGCCGAAATTATTTTTTGTCTTTCCCTTTTTTCAGGGTCTTTTAGTAAGAACATATATGGTTCAATGTAGGGGTGGCTAAATGGGCGGGTAGGGTGGGTATGGGTAATGGGTCAAATGGGCGTTGGTTTATGGACGCGGACCAAATGGACAATTATTAATACTTTAGACATGTGGACATGATTTGTCACCTCTAGTTCAATGTATCCCTTTGCCCCTTCTATTTTCTTTGTTCCAAATTTGAAGCTTCAGTTTCATGATGTTTTAATATTTAGGAACTTTTTTGAGAAATGGAGGGATAGTTGACTAGAGACTGGTGGTAGTATAAGGGATCGGTTCCTTTTTAACGTAACTTTTTTATGTTACCACATATTTCGCAATTTCAGTGGCAGCCTTTTTATTTTACTAAGATAAATATTTTATTGGCATGCATACTTAATATGTTAAATTGCATGTCTAATATCGTCAGCAACTTTCAACTTGCCAAACATTAATAATATATTTCTACATATGTCTTTGTGTCTATAAAAATGATTAAAATGAGCGAGAGGCAAGTTGTTGAGCTAAGGAATGAGATGAGGTCAAATGCGGACACTGTGGAATTGGAAGAAACTAAAGTGCCTGCGGATACAACAACCCTATTTATATGGTATATGAAGCACTTTGTCCCAATTAAAGGCGTTCTGTCCAACACTCCAACTGTCCCAGATATTAACTACTGTGTACCACCCGCAAATGTGCGCACCGAAGTTGCTGAATCAAGTTCCTTGGACAATCGAGGTAAAAAACTTTCCATCTTTCTATAATTCTGGTATACGGCTCTCTTTAATGGCATCTTATACACCGTAGTTCTGTGTTTGATCTTTTTTTACGCGTCAAATGCACGAATAAAATATTTTTCTGAATGATTGTATAAATTATAAGCCCATGGATCTTACAAACCTAAACAGAAGGAAAATTTTAGCAAATGGCAAGATTAATCTGTATAACATAGGTGCATGCCGGCTGCTCGGTGTCTTATTTTGTCTAACATGATGTGTCACTTTACTTTTGGGGTCTGAAAATGGGTTTGATATGTGAGTCGGCCATCCGGAACCTAGGCTTTTGTCTAAATATCAGCATGTTAGATACTTACCGTCAAACTTAGGGGGTGTTTGGATTCACACTTTTAACGGGTAGTTTTATCTTTTCTATAGATAATTACTTCATGTTACCTGGTCGTATCTTTCATATACTGGTTCAGGTAATAATACTACTTGCTGGAAAAATTGTGCCACCTTAAAACCGGAGTTTGCAGCAGAGAAGTTAAACAACAGCACCATGTGATAAGCTGAGTGTTTGGGATATTTTGGTTTTTCTCCTTTTATGCTTATGTACTTTTCTTTATTTGTTTAAGTGGCTAAATGAATGTCACCTAGAACATGTAATGCATAACACCCCACAGCGAAGCATGGGTGTAATCCTCGTTATATACATGATAGTTGTCAAATATGTATACTTTATGCTAGTTGTATCCTTGTAGGTTATAGAAGACATACAACAAGTTGTATATATAGTTATTCGATCTAGCTTAAAGTAGACTCATCCTGCTTGTTTCAAGAGATGAATTATACGAATCTATATAATATAACAATTTGTATTTTATCAAATATGTTCCAAAAAGCTCCTCTTCAATTCAGTGAACAGTTGTATAAATAAAGATGCTCAACTTGGTTTTAACTCAGATAGATGTTAATTAGTTCACAATCTAATTTCTAAAACCCCATTTTTAATCATGTTATACATAATTTGTTTTAAGATTGTAAGATGATTTTCACCCGTGCGTTGCGGCCAAGCTTTTGTTTATGATAGTGTTGTAGGTTTTAGTTTTTTCTAAACTAAGATGAACTTTGATATGTCAAGTATAAACATTACTGATGTCACAAAAACAAGTTCAACATAAGACTAAAAAGACAAATAGAAAGCTACACCGAAGAAAGTTATTACTTATTAGGCACATCTGGAACAATTTGAAGAATATACGTAATAAACAATCTTGGACAATCAAAAAACTTTAAGCACAATCAAAAAGCTACATTAAAGAAAGTTATTAATTACATCTTGATGATGATGACAGACCTCTTAAGAATGTGGAAAATGTGAAAAATTTATTAATTAGTGGAAAATCATAAGCACCAAACCTCCGAGTTTCAAGAGATCATAGAGATACGAAGATGATGATGACAATCGATGAACATGGTGAATGTGATCCAATGAAAATATGTTTCTAAAAAAAAAAACATGTTTCAGGTCAAATAAAAGAGGTGGCAACGATGATCATAACTTAACGGTAATTCGGTAAATGCATTTCGGTTTTGATAAAAAAAAGGGAACCATTTCATTTTATGATAGCACTTCATATGCAAACTATGTGTGAAAGGAAAAGATCGGTGATAAAATTGACATAACAAAAGATGTTGTGACAGAATCTGTATCAAATTGTTTAACCGCATCATCTTATGTTTCTCATCTTTCTTTGGGTAATTTCATTTCATTGTGGATATTGGCTTTTTTTTTCATAATCTGAACAAACTGTTATGAACACAAAGACAATGTCAAAGTTCCCTACTAGTAACATAAGAGTTAGACACATAAATGAAGGTACAATCTAATACCTTACGATCAGATTTAAATATGATTTGTGTGTGAATGGCCTGACTGGAGCAAGAAAACGCAATTAAATTATATGTGTCCCTTAGGATAGTAGCTTCCATTGACGCTCACTTCCATCTAGAACAAACATTGACAATCGAGGTCCAGTGGGGGTGATTTTGTTTAACCATTCCGATGCTGATTTTGAAGTGAAAGTTGGTGATCGAATTGCACAGTTGATTATTCAAAAGATCATTACTCCAGAAGTGATTGAGGTTCAACATTTAGATGCAACTGTGAGGGGTGCACGTGGCTCTGGGTCGACCGGAGTTTGAAACTATGTAAAAGTAATTGTGAATTAGCAAATGTCTATAAATTGGTACTAACATAGTGGGTGGGTGGAAAAATATCCGTGTAGTTTTGTTTTTCACTGAGAGATATTGCATAAGCCTTTTTAGCCACTTCTATTTATTTTGGCACGCTCTATACTTGTTTAGAGTCTGCATATACTGCAGCAAAGTAAAGTATGGGCATCGTCTTGGTACATATATGGTGGTTTATCTTTTAGATAAATACTATCTCCGTTCTTTTCTTTAACTTTGATTTTAGATAAGTTTGTTTGTAAATCAACTGAGCTACCAAAGTAATCTTGGAGAAGTATTTTTTAGAGATATCTCAAGTTCGAGTCTCACTAAGAACCTTCAAGGCCCCAAAATAAATAAAAGAAGGGTGTGGTTTATCTTCTAAAGAAAAAGGTTGGAAGCTTGCATACTGCCAATTAGATGTCACTTGGTTTGAATGACTGCCTACTAACTCGCCGTTAAAAATAAATAAATTATATTAAACCTACAAAACATATATTAATAAAAATACATTTAAAAATCAATTTATTTATAACGTCAAAGTTTCAGAGCAAAACTAATCCAATAAATATAAGTTTTGATTCATGAAACTAGAGGTGGCAAATCTTGCCCATTTTGATACATGTGGGCACTTTTTGCCCATTTTCAAAAAAGGATGGGTCACTTTTGGCCCATTCTTTATAATGAATGGGCTAAACGGGCACATATGTAAGAAACTAAATGGGCTTAACGGACGGCAAATCTTGCCCATTTTGATACATGTGGGCACTTTTTGCCCATTTTCAAAAAAGGATGGGTCACTTTTGGCCTATTCTTTATAATGAATGGGCTAAACGGGCACATATGTAAGAAACTAAATGGGCTTAACGGACGCACTTGTAAAATACAAACTAGTATACTCGACGAATATTTTTTATTAAATTTTTTATCCCGGCTTTTAAACAAGTATTTTTATTTTTTATTTGTAGGTTTTTATATGTTTTTTTTCTTTTTTTAGCTTGGCCCGTTTAGCTCGTGTCCGTTGCCCGTTTAACCCGCCCGCCCATTTTACCACCTCTGCATGAAACCAAAGTTAACAGACAATTTACTAGATCCTACTCTACAACATCTGTTGGAGCACTTATTAGAATAGGAGATTACTGTAGAACTCACGCAACATCACCAAATACAAAAGCGAAATTTTTTAAAACATTAAAAATTTTCCGATGCCGGGAATCGAACCCGGGTCGCCTGGGTGAAAGCCAGATATCCTAACCGCTGGACGACATCGGATTTCTTGTTAAGTTTAGAATATATAACTTTATTAACTAATGATTAGGAATTTTATGGTGGTTTAATTGTGTTATAATTTTATGGCTTTTAAGTTTAAGGTGTTTGGTTTATCCAAATTACTGAGAATGAGGTATCCAACTAATTGTGCCAAAATGTTAGATTGACATGATGAGAACATTTTGCTGGGCAGGTATGATATTTGTTTTATACGAATATTCAAATGTTAATCTTTCAATAAGCATCTATTTTTAATTGATATCAGTAAAAAATCACATTATAGAATGCGAGATAAACATTCTACAGGTTTGGTACCAAATTTTGTTTCAAAATTTGCTTCCTGTAAGGCCGTTTGTACCAAAATAAGATCCAGTGATGAATTTTTAACGATGAACACGGTTTTACTACAAATCAATCTTCAACAGTCAGTGGTGGTCCATAGGTTTCGATCTCGATTATTTTTCCTTATTCATACTTGGCGGATACATACATTTTAGATTTACTAGCATGGACCCGCGCAATGCGGCGGCGAGTACTCATAATCATTTTTGAGGCTAACAAATATTAATGTCTTATCCATTAAGTTTGTATTGTTAAAATTGTAAAAAAATCGAAAAAAACACCTCTAAATTTTTAAAAAATTATCAGTTAATAAAAATATAGCAAAATGGATATTGAATTAAAGAGCATAAAATTTTAGAAAATATGGTGAAATTAGATTATAAAAATAACAAATTAATAAAAAGATTTTTCAATTTAAAAGAAAAAATGTTATTTAAGTAGGTTGTTACAAAAGTTTGTTACAAAAGGTTGTTAGAAAAGCTTATAGTATATAATGTTGATGAAAATATCAACAACTTGCTTTATTTAGTAGGAAAAAAGGCTGAATTTTCAGCCTTGCTATTTTAAGAAGGTCCCAAATGCTTTATATTTTAGATTTATGTCGTTGATCCTTGTTTTTGAGCTGCTAACATAATTGTGCATAGTTTTGTTTTTAGTAGATGTGGCAAATCTTGCCCATTTTCATACATATGGGCACTTTTTGCCTATTTTTAAAAAAGGATGGGACACTTTTTGCCCATTCTTTAAAATGAATGGGCTAAACGGGCGCATATTATGAAACTAAATGGGCTTAACGGGCGCACTTGTAAAATACAAATTAGTATACTTGACGAATATTTTTTATTAAATTTTTTATCCCGACTTTCAAACAAGTATTTTTATTTTTTATTTGTAAGTTTTTATATGTTTTTTTTCCTTTTTTAGCTTGCGCCCGTTTTGCCCGCCCGTTTAGCCCGTGCCCGTTTAGCCCGCGCCCGTTTAGCCCGTTGCCCGTTTAGCCCGTGCCCGTTTTCCTTTTTTATCCCGCTGTGGGAAACGGTGTATACTTTTATTAAAACAATAATAAAATTAACAGAAAACAAAGAACAGAATTAAATAACAAATAAAATTGAAAGCAGTAAAACTAAGACGAGGCACGTGTTTAACACGCTTCCCTTAAAACAGATTCGCCGTCTGTTTCCCAGGGTACAACGTCCAAAGCTGTTGTACAGCCGGACTTGACTTACTTGCCTGAAAGATCACGGATACAGTGTGTGTTTCTGACTGAGAAAAATTGCTGGAGCTATGATGCAGAAAAGCTGCGATTTTGGATGATCTGAATGAATGAAATTCAAGTTTAATTTATACGCATTATATGTCTTGGTTACCAAGACAAAATATTTGCTCCTAAATTAAACTGACATGAAAATCTGTTATTACTAACACAGATTCGTAAATCTTTTAATACACAAAACAGATTTCTGTAAAACTTAGTTAATAAGTTTGTATCTATTCCTAAAATAGATTAGAAAAATCTGGAAGGAAAAATTCGAATAAGCAGCAAAAAATATACCGAATTTGCCCGCACCCAAGCAGATTTCGGAGCTGCATTCGTGTCTGCAGGTCGCGCGCTCGTGCACAAGTTCAGTAGCTTCGAACCCGTTTTTGGCCTAGAAATCCCACTTTCTGCACCCCCCCTGCGCGCGCGTAGGCGTGGGAGTAAAAACCCACAAATGAATATTGTAGGGTAGAAACTAGGATTTCCTTATAAACATGTTTTCACTTCATGTTTCAAGCGATGTGGGACAAATATTTTTCCAAATATTGTGTTTCACGTGACTCACTTTGAGACACGATATCTCATTCATATTAACTCCATATTGGACATACTTTAGCTCGTTGCGAAGCTCTCTTCGAGGAGAACGCAAAGCTACTAAGTACTACGAATATATATAACATATACATATATATAATTATGTCCAAATTATTGCAAAAACCATATTTTGCAAAACATTTTCCAACAATCCCCCACATGAATGGGAATCGGTCGAAAACACACGAAAGTTTCGGCAAAATTTCTGCGGTTAAGTCCTGCATAGGATAGGTAGGTGTAACCCTTTGAACCTTCCCTTGTGAGATGTACTTAGTCTCCTAGATCTGAGTAGACGCGATGTCCTTGAACTCAGCCTCTGTTTACGTAGACGACAATACACACTCACACAAGATTCTCCCTGACCTTGTCAAGTCCTCATAGTCGTGTTCGTTATGGTCATGAACACTCGCCTGGTTCTGCAAGAGCTCTTAGAAATTGCGCCCCCACAATTTCCTTCGAAGCGACCCCACTTCTCTCTCACATAGGTGATTTCATCTTGAATCATTAAAAACATATGTTTTATGATTTCATCTTGAATCATTATGCTTTATGATTTCATCCTGAATCATTAAGCCATATGTTTAACCTCTCAACATGTCACATTGTTCTAGGAATGGACTAGGAAAGTTACTGTATTAAGTAACTCCCTCACATTGACGTGACTTCCCCCACATTTCTATGATTAGGTTGTCCTATTGAACCCAGATCTTGGGATCTCCAGTCAACTGGGTTAGGTTTTCCTTCATAGAAACTCATTCCTTTAACGGCTTTAGTCCCATTCCTTTAGACGACTTACTAACTAACTCTCTGCTTAAGCCTTTCGTAAGCGGATCCGCGATGTTATCTTTTGACTTCACATAGTCAATTGAGATAACTCCTGTTGAGAGTAGTTGTCGTATCGAATTATGTCGACGACGGATATGTCTAGACTTTCCATTATACATTGTGCTATGAGCTCTGCCAATTGACGATTGACTATCACAATGTATACTAATGGCCGTTACCGGTTTAGGCCACCTGGGTATGTCCTCTACGAATTGACGTAGCCATTCCGCCTCTTCTCCGCATTTATCTAACGCGATAAATTCTGATTCCATCGTGGACTTAGCTATTACAGTTTGCTTGGAAGACTTCCAAGATATAGCGGCCCCTCCCAGTGTAAACACATATCCACTGGTTGATCTAGAATCCTTTATGTCAGATATCCAATTTGCATCACTGTATCCTTCAATAACAGATGGATATCTAGCATAATTCAGTCCATAATCACGACTGTATCTCAAATAATGAAGTACCCTAGTCATAGCTTTCCAATGTGCATCACTTGGATTACTAGTATATCTACTCAGCCTGCTAACAGCATATGCTAAGTCAGGTCGGGTACTAGTCATCAAATACATTAACATGCCAATAATTCTTGAATACTCTAATTGGGCAACACCTACGCCTCTATTTTTAGATAGATGCAAACTGGTGTCTATTGGAGTTCTAGCTAGGCCGGAATCCCCCGCATTATGAGTATTAAGAATTTTGTCCACGTAATGTGCTTGACTTAATGCAAGTCCACTTTGAGTTCGTATGATCTTTATTCCAAGGATCACATCAACCAAACCCATATTTTTCATGTCAAACTTTGATTTCAACATGTCTTTAGTAGACTTGATCATCTTGTCGTTACTGCCAACGATAAGCATATCGTCGACATAAAGACACAAGATTACATATCCACTATTTGTGTCTTTGACATAAACACACTTGTCGCATTCATTAATTTTGAATCCACCCTCTAGCATGGCGTGATCAAACTTCTGATGCCATTGTTTTGGAGCTTGCTTTAAGCCATACAATGACTTAACAAGCCTACAAACTTTGCTCTCTTGTCCAGGAGCCATGAAACCCTCGGGTTGGTTCATGTATATTTCTTCTTCTAAATCTCCATTTAGAAAAGCCGTTTTCACATCCATTTGGTGAACTTCTAAATTTCTTAATGCGGCAATAGCAAGAATCATTCTAATAGAAGTTATTCGCGTAACAGGCGAATAAGTATCAAAGTAATCTAGACCTTCGCGTTGTCTAAAACCTTTGATCACCAATCTTGCTTTGTACTTATCAATGGTGCCATCAGCTTTCATCTTCTTCTTGAAGATCCATTTATAGGCTAGTGGTTTACAACCAGGAGGTAAATCCACGAGCTCCCAAGTATGATTTTGTAAAATAGACTCTATTTCACTATTAATCGCTTCTTTCCAGCGAGGCCCTTCCGAGGAATTTACATCTTCTTGATAAGAAGTGGGTTCATTTTCTACCATAAAAGAGACAAAATCGGGTCCAAATGATTTCTCGGTTCTCGCCCGTTTGCTTCTTCTAGGTTCAACCTCTGCTTCCTCAGGTTGATCTTGTCTCTCATCTTGGAGATCATTATCATCGCGTTGTCTCTTATCTTGGACAACTGCATCATCTATTCTAGATGTGCTTCCATTTTCCTTCTTTAAACAAGGAAATATGTTTTCAAAGAAGGACGCATTCCTTGATTCCATAACTGTGTTCTTGTGTATATCTGGATTTTTCGAATCATGTACAATGAAACGATACGCACTACTATTCTTAGCATATCCAATAAATATACAATCCACAGATTTAGGTCCAATCGTTTGGGTTTTAGGTGTCGGCACAGCTACCTTGGCTAGACACCCCCACACTCGTAAGTACTGGTATGATGGTTTTCTTCCCATCCACAGTTCATATGGGGTTTCCTCTTTATCCTTACGAGGTATCTTGTTTAAAAGATAAGTAGCCGTTAGAATGGCTTCCCCCCACATGTCCCGGCTCAAACCAGAACTTAACAACATGGCATTAACCATCTCTTTCAAGGTACGGTTCTTCCTTTCGGCAATACCGTTTTGCTGAGGTGAATAAGGAGCAGTAAACTCATGTCTAATTCCATGTTTCGCACATAGATCAGCAAAAGGAGACACATATTCACCTCCTCTATCACTTCGTACAACCTTGATTTTCCTACCAAGTTGATTCTCAACTTCGGTTTTGTATAGAACAAACTTGTCTATAGCTTCATCTTTACTTTTCAACAAGTAAACGTAGCAGTACTTTGTGCAATCATCAATAAACGTGATGAAGTACTTATTGCCACCTTTTGTGGGTAGTGATTTCAAATCACATATGTCTGTGTGTATCATATCAAGTGGTTCGGTTTTTCGTTCAACCGATTTGAAAGATGATCTTGTAAGTTTGGCTTCGACACAAGTTTCACACTTATAATTTGAATCAATATGAAAATTTGGTATGCCATTAAATTTAATCAAACGACGCATTGATTTAAAATTAACATGTCCAAGACGGCCATGCCACACATTAGAAGACTCAATCAAGTAAGCAGAAGAATTCATTTTATTGATATCACTCTTAACAACTATTACATTGAGCTTAAACATACCATTCAAGGCATACCCCTTACCAACATACATTTGATTCTTAGAAATTACAACTTTATCAGACTAAAAAACAAGACGAAAACCAAACTTATTCAAAAGCCATCCGGACACAAGATTCTTGCGAATCTCCGGAACATACAAGACTTTAGTCAACTTGAGCTCTTTCTCGGATGTCATCTTCAAAATAACATCTCCTTCGCCCTTGATATCAGCAGTTGCAGAGTTGCCCATGTACAACTTCTCTCCATTGTCAACCGCTCTGAAAGAGTGAAACATACTCTTGTCAGCACACACATGACGGGTTGCCCCAGTATCAACCCACCAATCATTATTATTAGAACCTACCAGGTTAACTTCAGAGATCATGGTAACGACATCAGACACCATAGCAATCATGTCCACATTATCATTCACCATATTAGCCTCGCGTGGAGTCACCCGCTTTGGCGCTTTGCAATTAGCAGCACGATGACCTGGCTTGTCACAGTTGAAGCAATTTCCTTGGAACTTCTGCTTTGCAATTCCAGCCTTAGGAGCAAGGTACTCAGACTTCCCTTTGCTCTTCTTGTCATTCTTCCCTTTTCCAAAGCTCTTGCCTTTAGACTTTGAAGAAGACGAACCATGCTCAACCATATTTGCCTTGGCAGAATCAGGCGTATAAGTGTTTTTCTGAGCCAGCTTGTTATCCTCTTCAATACGAAGATGAACAACCAAGTCTTCAACAGTCATCTCCTTTCGGTTATGCTTCAAGTAGTTTTTAAATTATACCCAGCTTGGAGGTAACTTTTCAATGATAGCAGCAACTTGAAAAGTTTCACTCAAAGTCATACCCTCAGCATGAATGTCGTGTAGCAAAACCTGCAGATCTTGAACCTGAGTTATCACACTCTTTGAATCAACCATCTTGTAATCCAAAAAGCGAGCTACCACGAACTTCTTTGTACCAGCATCCTCAGTTTTGTACTTGCGTTCCAACGACTCCCATAATTCTTTGGCAGTCTTAGTCTTGAAGTACACATTGTACAAAGAGTCCACCAAACCATTCAGAATATAGTTGTGACACAAGAAGTCTGAATGTTTCCATGCTTCAACAGCTTGCACGGCTTGTTGATTTTCGGGTACACCTTCTTTAGGAGGTTCCACCTGAGGTACAGTCTCCTTTAAGAACTTCGCAAGGTTCAAAGTAGTGAGATAGAAAAACATCTTTTGCTGCCACCTCTTAAAATTCTGTCCATTGAATTTTTCTAGTTTTTCAGCATGATTAGCAACTGTGTGTGTAACTGGCGCAGCAGTTACTTTCACAGTAGTAGTTGTAGGAATTTCAGGAGTGCTAGTAGACATTCTGAAAGATCAAACAAGATCAAAACACAAACAGTTAGACAACTGTTATAAATCTGTATATAAGAAATTCAGTCGTGATCTCTATATACTTATAGTAGATCTGCTTCAAAGAAACTCAATCTTGGTTTCAATGAATCAGATGCAATTATTAAAAATATCAGTTTAACAGAAACACAATCTTGGTTTCAATAAACTGATTATAACGACTGCTAAAAAAAAACCGTTAACTGTTAAAAAAAAAACCTGTAAATTAAAACTGATTTCCAGTGAAACTCAATCCTGGTTTCGGAAGAAACAGTTTATAAATAAATCTGATAAAATTATTAATCCGATTTTAATAAAAGTTTTAATTCTGTTAAACAGAATCTGTTTTAAGATTGTGGGAAACGGTGTATACTTTTATTAAAACAATAATAAAATTAGCAGAAAACAAAGAACAGAATTAAATAACAAATAAAATTGAAAGCAGTAAAACTAAGACGAGTCACGTGTTTAACACGCTTCCCTTAAAACAGATTCGCCGCCTGTTTCCCAGGGTACAACGTCCAAAGCTGTTGTACAGCCGGACTTGACTTACTTGCCTGAAAGATCACGGATACAGTGTGTGTTTCTGACTGAGAAAAATTGCTGGAGCTATGATGCAGAAAAGCTGCGTTTTTGGATGATCTGAATGAATGAAATTCAAGTTTAATTTATACGCATTATATGTCTTGGTTACCAAGACAAAATATTTGCTCCTAAATTAAACTGACATGAAAATCTGTTATTACTAACACAGATTCGTAAATCTTTTAATACACAAAACAGATTTCTGTAAAACTTAGTTAATAAGTTTGTATCTATTCCTAAAATAGATTAGAAAAATCTGGAAGGAAAAATTCGAATAAGCAGCAAAAAATATACCGAATTTGCCCGCACCCAAGCAGATTTCGGAGCTGCATTCGTGTCCTCAGGTCGCGCGCTCGTGCACAAGTTCAGTAGCTTCGAACCCGTTTTTGGCCTAGAAATCCCACTTTCTGCACCCCCCCTGCGCGCGCGTAGGCGTGGGAGTAAAAACCCACAAATGGATATTGTAGGGTAGAAACTAGGATTTCCTTATAAACATGTTTTCACTTCATGTTTCAAGCGATGTGGGACAAATATTTTTCCAAATATTGTGTTTCACGTGACTCACTTTGAGACACGATATCTCATTCATATTAACTCCATATTGGACATACTTTAGCTCGTTGCGAAGCTCTCTTCGAGGAGAACGCAAAGCTACTAAGTACTACGAATATATATAACATATACATATATATAATTATGTCCAAATTATTGCAAAAACCATATTTTGCAAAACATTTTCCAACAATCCCCCACATGAATGGGAATCGGTCGAAAACACACAAAAGTTTCGGCAAAATTTCTGCGGTTAAGTCCTGCATAGGATAGGTAGGTGTAACCCTTTGAACCTTCCCTTGTGAGATGCACTTAGTCTCCTAGATCTGAGTAGACGCGATGTCCTTGGACTCAGCCTCTGTTTACGTAGACGACAATACACACTCACACAAGACTCTCCCTGACCTTGTCAAGTCCTCATAGTCGTGTTCGTTATGGTCATGAACACTCGCCTGGTTCTGCAAGAGCTCTTAGAAATTGCGCCCCACAATTTCCTTCGAAGCGACCCCACTTCTCTCTCACATAGGTGATTTCATCTTGAATCATTAAAAACATATGTTTTATGATTTCATCTTGAATCATTATGCTTTATGATTTCATCCTGAATCATTAAGCCATATGTTTAACCTCTCAACATGTCACATTGTTCTAGGAATGGACTAGGAAAGTTACTGTATTAAGTAACTCCCCCACATTGACGTGACTTCCCCCACATTTCTATGATTAGGTTGTCCTATTGAACCCAGATCTTGGGATCTCCAGTCAACTGGGTTAGGTTTTCCTTCATAGAAAATCATTCCTTTAAGGGCTTTAGTCCCATTCCTTTAGACGACTTACTAACTAACTCTCTGCTTAAGCCTTTCGTAAGCGGATCCGCGATGTTATCTTTTGACTTCACATAGTCAATTGAGATAACTCCTGTTGAGAGTAGTTGTCGTATCGAATTATGTCGACGACGGATATGTCTAGACTTTCCATTATACATTGTGATATGAGCTCTACCAATTGCCGATTGACTATCACAATGTATACTAATGGCCGTTACCGGTTTAGGCCACCTGGGTATGTCCTCTACGAATTGACGTAGCCATTCCGCCTCTTCTCCGCATTTATCTAACGCGATAAATTCTGATTCCATCGTGGACTTAGCTATTACAGTTTGCTTGGAAGACTTCCAAGATATAGCGGCCCCTCCCAGTGTAAACACATATCCACTGGTTGATCTAGAATCCTTTATGTCAGATATCCAATTTGCATCACTGTATCCTTCAATAACAGATGGATATCTAGCATAATTCAGTCCATAATCACGACTGTATCTCAAATAATGAAGTACCCTAGTCATAGCTTTCCAATGTGCATCACTTGGATTACTAGTATATCTACTCAGCCTGCTAACAGCATATGCTAAGTCAGGTCGGGTACCAGTCATCAAATACATTAACATGCCAATAATTCTTGAATACTCTAATTGGGCAACACCTACGCCTCTATTTTTAGATAGATGCAAACTGGTGTCTATTGGAGTTCTAGCTAGGCCGGAATCCCCCGCATTATGAGTATTAAGAATTTTGTCCACGTAATGTGCTTGACTTAATGCAAGTCCACTTTGAGTTCGTATGATCTTTATTCCAAGGATCACATCAGCCAAACCCATATCTTTCATGTCAAACTTTGATTTCAACATGTCTTTAGTAGACTTGATCATCTTGTCGTTACTGCCAATGATAAGCATATCGTCGACATAAAGACACAAGATTACATATCCACTATTTGTGTCTTTGACATAAACACACTTGTCGCATTCATTAATTTTGAATCCACCCTCTAGCATGGCGTGATCAAACTTCTGATGCCATTGTTTTGGAGCTTGCTTTAAGCCATATAATGACTTAACAAGCCTACAAACTTTGCTCTCTTGTCCAGGAGCCATGAAACCCTCGGGTTGGTTCATGTATATTTCTTCTTCTAAATCTCCATTTAGAAAAGCCGTTTTCACATCCATTTGGTGAACTTCTAAATTTCTTAATGCGGCAATAGCAAGAATCATCCTAATAGAAGTTATTCGCGTAACAGGCGAATAAGTATCAAAGTAATCTAGACCTTCGCGTTGTCTAAAACCTTTGATCACCAATCTTGCTTTGTACTTATCAATGGTGCCGTCAGCTTTCATCTTCTTCTTGAAGATCCATTTATAGGCTAGTGGTTTACAACCAGGAGGTAAATCCACGAGCTCCCAAGTATGATTTTGTAAAATAGACTCTATTTCACTATTAATCGCTTCTTTCCAGCGAGGCCCTTCCGAGGAATTTACAGCTTCTTGATAAGAAGTGGGTTCATTTTCTACCATAAAAGAGACAAAATCGGGTCCAAATGATTTCTCGGTTCTCGCCCGTTTGCTTCTTCTAGGTTCAACCTCTGCTTCCTCAGGTTGATCTTGTCTCTCATCTTGGAGATCATTATCATCGCGTTGTCTCTTATCTTGGACAACTGCATCATCTATTCTAGATGTGCTTCCATTTTCCTTCTTTAAACAAGGAAATATGTTTTCAAAGAAGGACGCATTCCTTGATTCCATAACTGTGTTCTTGTGTATATCTGGATTTTTCGAATCATGTACAATGAAACGATACGCACTACTATTCTTAGCATATCCAGTAAATATACAATCCACAGATTTAGGTCCAATCGTTTGGGTTTTAGGTGTCGGCACAGCTACCTTGGCTAGACACCCCCACACTCGTAAGTACTGGTATGATGGTTTTCTTCCCATCCACAGTTCATATGGGGTTTCCTCTTTATCCTTATGAGGTATCTTGTTTAAAAGATAAGTAGCCGTTAGAATGGCTTCCCCCCACATGTCCCGGCTCAAACCAGAACTTAACAACATGGCATTAACCATCTCTTTCAAGGTACGGTTCTTCCTTTCGGCAATACCGTTTTGCTGAGGTGAATAAGGAGCAGTAAACTCATGTCTAATTCCATGTTTCGCACATAGATCAGCAAAAGGAGACACATATTCACCTCCTCTATCACTTCGTACAACCTTGATTTTCCTACCAAGTTGATTCTCAACTTCGGTTTTGTATAGAACAAACTTGTCTATAGCTTCATCTTTACTTTTCAACAAGTAAACGTAGCAGTACTTTGTGCAATCATCAATAAACGTGATGAAGTACTTATTGCCACCTTTTGTGGGTAGTGATTTCAAATCACATATGTCTGTGTGTATCATATCAAGTGGTTCGGTTTTTCGTTCAACCGATTTGAAAGATGATCTTGTAAGTTTGGCTTCGACACAAGTTTCACACTTATAATTTGAATCAATATGAAAATTTGGTATGCCATTAAATTTAATCAAACGACGCATTGAATTAAAATTAACATGTCCAAGACGGCCATGCCACACATTAGAAGACTCAATCAAGTAAGCAGAAGAATTCATTTTATTGATATCACTCTTAACAACTATTACATTGAGCTTAAACATACCATTCAAGGTATACCCCTTACCAACATACATTTGATTGTTAGAAATTACAACTTTATCAGACTCAAAAACAAGACGAAAACCAAACTTATTCAAAAGCCATCCGGACACAAGATTCTTGCGAATCTCCGGAACATACAAGACTTTAGTCAACTTGAGCTCTTTCTCGGATGTCATCTTCAAAATAACATCTCCTTCGCCCTTGATATCAGCAGTTGCAGAGTTGCCCATGTACAACTTCTCTCCATTGTCAACCGCTCTGAAAGAGTGAAACATACTCTTGTCAGCACACACATGACGGGTTGCCCCAGTATCAACCCACCAATCATTATTATTAGAACCTACCAGGTTAACTTCAGAGATCATGGTAACGACATCAGACACCATAGCAATCATGTCCACATTATCATTCACCATATTAGCCTCGCGTGGAGTCACCCGCTTTGGCGCTTTGCAATTAGCAGCACGATGACCTGGCTTGTCACAGTTGAAGCAATTTCCTTGGAACTTCTGCTTTGCAATTCCAGCCTTAGGAGCAAGGTACTCAGACTTCCCTTTGCTCTTCTTGTCATTCTTCCCTTTTCCAAAGCTCTTGCCTTTAGACTTTGAAGAAGACGAACCATGCTCAACCATATTTGCCTTGGCAGAATCAGGCGTATAAGTGTTTTTCTGAGCCAGCTTGTTATCCTCTTCAATACGAAGACGAACAACCAAGTCTTCAATAGTCATCTCCTTTCGCTTATGCTTCAAGTAGTTTTTAAATTCTACCCAGCTTGGAGGTAACTTTTCAATGATAGCAGCAACTTGAAAAGTTTCACTCAAAGTCATACCCTCAGCATGAATGTCGTGTAGCAAAACCTGCAGATCTTGAACCTGAGTTATCACACTCTTTGAATCAACCATCTTGTAATCCAAAAAGCGAGCTACCACGAACTTCTTTGTACCAGCATCCTCAGTTTTGTACTTGCGTTCCAACGACTCCCATAATTCTTTGGCAGTCTTAGTCTTGCAGTACACATTGTACAAAGAGTCCACCAAACCATTCAGAATATAGTTGTGACACAAGAAGTCTGAATGTTTCCATGCTTCAACAGCTTGCACGGCTTGTTGATTTTCGGGTACACCTTCTTTAGGAGGTTCCACCTGAGGTACAGTCTCCTTTAAGAACTTCGCAAGGTTCAAAGTAGTGAGATAGAAGAACATCTTCTGCTGCCACCTCTTAAAATTCTGTCCATTGAATTTTTCTGGTTTTTCAGCATGATTAGCAACTGTGTGTGTAACTGGCGCAGCAGTTACTTTCACAGTAGTAGTTGCAGGAATTTCAGGAGTGCTAGTAGACATTCTGAAAGATCAAACAAGATCAAAACACAAACAGTTAGACAACTGTTATAAATCTGTATATAAGAAATTCAATCGTGATCTCTATATACTTATAGTAGATCTGCTTCAAAGAAACTCAATCTTGGTTTCAATGAATCAGATGCAATTATTAAAAATATCAGTTTAACAGAAACACAATCTTGGTTTCAATAAACTGATTATAACGACTGCTAAAAAAAACCGTTAACTGTTAAAAAAAAACCTGTAAATTAAAACTGATTTCCAGTGAAACTCAATCCTGGTTTCGGCAGAAACAGTTTATAAATAAATCTGATAAAATTATTAATCCGATTTTAATAAAAGTTTTAATTCTGTTAAACAGAATCTGTTTTAAGATTGTGGGAAACGGTGTATACTTTTATTAAAACAATAATAAAATTAACAGAAAACAAAGAACAGAATTAAATAACAAATAAAATTGAAAGCAGTAAAACTAAGACGAGGCACGTGTTTAACACGCTTCCCTTAAAACAGATTCGCCGTCTGTTTCCCAGGGTACAACGTCCAAAACTGTTGTACAACCGGACTTGACTTACTTGCCTGAAAGATCACGGATACAGTGTGTGTTTCTGACTGAGAAAAATTGCTGGAGCTATGATGCAGAAAAGCTGCGTTTTTGGATGATCTGAATGAATGAAATTCAAGTTTAATTTATACGCATTATATGTCTTGGTTACCAAGACAAAATATTTGCTCCTAAATTAAACTGACATGAAAATCTGTTATTACTAACACAGATTCGTAAATCTTTTAATACACAAAACAGATTTCTGTAAAACTTAGTTAATAAGTTTGTATCTATTCCTAAAATAGATTAGAAAAATCTGGAAGGAAAAATTCGAATAAGCAGCAAAAAATATACCGAATTTGCCCGCACCCAAGCAGATTTCGGAGCTGCATTCGTGTCCGCAGGTCGCGCGCTCGTGCACAAGTTCAGTAGCTTCGAACCCGTTTTTGGCCTAGAAATCCCACTTTCTGCACCCCCCCCCCCCCCTGCGCGCGCGTAGGCGTGGGAGTAAAAACCCACAAATGAATATTGTAGGGTAGAAACTAGGATTTCCTTATAAACATGTTTTCACTTCATGTTTCAAGCGATGTGGGACAAATATTTTTCCAAATATTGTGTTTCACGTGACTCACTTTGAGACATGATATCTCATTCATATTAACTCCATATTGGACATACTTTAGCTCGTTGCAAAGCTGTCTTCGAGGAGAACGCAAAGCTACTAAGTACTACGAATATATATAATATATACATATATATAATTATGTCCAAATTATTGCAAAAACCATATTTTGCAAAACATTTTCCAACAATCCCCCACATGAATGGGAATCGGTCGAAAACATACGAAAGTTTCGGCAAAATTTCTGCGGTTAAGTCCTGCATAGGATAGGTAGGTGTAACCCTTTGAACCTTCCCTTGTGAGATGCACTTAGTCTCCTAGATCTGAGTAGACGCGATGTCCTTGAACTCAGCCTCTGTTTACGTAGACGACAATACACACTCACACAAGACTCTCCCTGACCTTGTCAAGTCCTCATAGTCGTGTTAGTTATGGTCATGAACACTCGCCTGGTTCTGCAAGAGCTCTTAGAAATTGCGCCCCCACAATTTCCTTCGAAGCGACCCCACTTCTCTCTCACATAGGTGATTTCATCTTGAATCATTAAAAACATATGTTTTATGATTTCATCTTGAATCATTATGCTTTATGATTTCATCCTGAATCATTAAGCCATATGTTTAACCTCTCAACATGTCACATTGTTCTAGGAATGGACTAGGAAAGTTACTGTATTAAGTAACTCCCCCACATTGACGTGACTTCCCCCACATTTCTATGATTAGGTTGTCCTATTGAACCCAGATCTTGGGATCTCCAGTCAACTGGGTTAGGTTTTCCTTCATAGAAACTCATTCCTTTAAGGGCTTTAGTCCCATTCCTTTAGACGACTTACTAACTAACTCTCTGCTTAAGCCTTTCGTAAGCGGATCCGCGATGTTATCTTTTGACTTCACATAGTCAATTGAGATAACTCCTGTTGAGAGTAGTTGTCGTATCGAATTATGTCGACGACGGATATGTCTAGACTTTCCATTATACATTGTGCTATGAGCTCTGCCAATTGCCGATTGACTATCACAATGTATACTAATGGCCGTTACCGGTTTAGGCCACCTGGGTATGTCCTCTACGAATTGACGTAGCCATTCCGCCTCTTCTCCGCATTTATCTAACGCGATAAATTCTGTTTCCATCGTGGACTTAGCTATTACAGTTTGCTTGGAAGACTTCCAAGATATAGCGGCCCCTCCCAGTGTAAACACATATCCACTGGTTGATCTAGAATCCTTTATGTCAGATATCCAATTTGCATCACTGTATCCTTCAATAACAGATGGATATCTAGCATAATTCAGTCCATAATCACGACTGTATCTCAAATAATGAAGTACCCTAGTCATAGCTTTCCAATGTGCATCACTTGGATTACTAGTATATCTACTCAGCCTGCTAACATCATATGCTAAGTCAGGTCGGGTACCAGTCATCAAATACATTAACATGCCAATAATTCTTGAATACTCTAATTGGGCAACACCTACGCCTCTATTTTTAGATAGATGCAAACTGGTGTCTATTGGAGTTCTAGCTAGGCCGGAATCCCCCGCATTATGAGTATTAAGAATTTTGTCCACGTAATGTGCTTGACTTAATGCAAGTCCACTTTGAGTTCGTATGATCTTTATTCCAAGGATCACATCAGCCAAACCCATATCTTTCATGTCAAACTTTGATTTCAACATGTCTTTAGTAGACTTGATCATCTTGTCGTTACTGCCAACGATAAGCATATCGTCGACATAAAGACATAAGATTACATATCCACTATTTGTGTCTTTGACATAAACACACTTGTCGCATTCATTAATTTTGAATCCACCCTCTAGCATGGCGTGATCAAACTTCTGATGCCATTGTTTTGGAGCTTGCTTTAAGCCATACAATGACTTAGCAAGCCTACAAACTTTGCTCTCTTGTCCAGGAGCCATGAAACCCTCGGGTTGGTTCATGTATATTTCTTCTTCTAAATCTCCATTTAGAAAAGCCGTTTTCACATCCATTTGGTGAACTTCTAAATTTCTTAATGCGGCAATAGCAAGAATCATCCTAATAGAAGTTATTCGCGTAACAGGCGAATAAGTATCAAAGTAATCTAGACCTTCGCGTTGTCTAAAACCTTGATCACCAATCTTGCTTTGTACTTATCAATGGTGCCATCAGCTTTCATCTTCTTCTTGAAGATCCATTTATAGGCTAGTGGTTTACAACCAGGAGGTAAATCCACGAGCTCCCAAGTATGATTTTGTAAAATAGACTCTATTTCACTATTAATCGCTTCTTTCCAGCGAGGCCCTTCCGAGGAATTTACATCTTCTTGATAAGAAGTGGGTTCATTTTCTACCATAAAAGAGACAAAATCGGGTCCAAATGATTTCTCGGTTCTCGCCCGTTTGCTTCTTCTAGGTTCAACATCTGCTTCCTCAGGTTTATCTTGTCTCTCATCTTGGAGATCATTATCATCGCGTTGTCTCTTATCTTGGACAACTGCATCATCTATTCTAGATGTGCTTCCATTTTCCTTCTTTAAACAAGGAAATATGTTTTCAAAGAAGGACGCATTCCTTGATTCCATAACTGTGTTCTTGTGTATATCTGGATTTTTCGAATCATGTACAATGAAACGATACGCACTACTATTCTTAGCATATCCAATAAATATACAATCCACAGATTTAGGTCCAATCGTTTGGGTTTTAGGTGTCGGCACAACTACCTTGGCTAGACACCCCCACACTCGTAAGTACTGGTATGATGGTTTTCTTCCCATCCACAGTTCATATGGGGTTTCCTCTTTATCCTTACGAGGTATCTTGTTTAAAAGATAAGTAGCCGTTAGAATGGCTTCCCCCCACATGTCCCGGCTCAAACCAGAACTTAACAACATGGCATTAACCATCTCTTTCAAGGTACGGTTCTTCCTTTCGGCAATACCGTTTTGCTGAGGTGAATAAGGAGCAGTAAACTCATGTCTAATTCCATGTTTCGCACATAGATCAGCAAAAGGAGACACATATTCACCTCCTCTATCACTTCGTACAACCTTGATTTTCCTACCAAGTTGATTCTCAACTTCGGTTTTGTATAGAACAAACTTGTCTATAGCTTCATCTTTACTTTTCAACAAGTAAACGTAGCAGTACTTTGTGCAATCATCAATAAACGTGATGAAGTACTTATTGCCACCTTTTGTGGGTAGTGATTTCAAATCACATATGTCTGTGTGTATTATATCAAGTGGTTCGGTTTTTCGTTCAACCGATTTGAAAGATGATCTTGTAAGTTTGGCTTCGACACAAGTTTCACACTTATAATTTGAATCAATATGAAAATTTGGTATGCCATTAAATTTAATCAAACGACGCATTGAATTAAAATTAACATGTCCAAGACGGCCATGCCACAAATTAGAAGACTCAATCAAGTAAGCAGAAGAATTCATTTTATTGATATCACTCTTAACAACTATTACATTGAGCTTAAACATACCATTCAAGGCATACCCCTTACCAACATACATTTGATTCTTAGAAATTACAACTTTATCAGACTCAAAAACAAGACGAAAACCAAACTTATTCAAAAGCCATCCGGACACAAGATTCTTGCGAATCTCCGGAACATACAAGACTTTAGTCAACTTGAGCTCTTTCTCGGATGTCATCTTCAAAATAACATCTCCTTCGCCCTTGATATCAGCAGTTGCAGAGTTGCCCATGTACAACTTCTCTCCATTGTCAACCGCTCTGAAAGAGTGAAACATACTCTTGTCAGCACACACATGACGGGTTGCCCCAGTATCAACCCACCAATCATTATTATTAGAACCTACTAGGTTAACTTCAGAGATCATGGTAACGACATCAGACACCATAGCAATCATGTCCACATTATCATTCACCATATTAGCCTCGCGTGGAGTCACCCGCTTTGGCGCTTTGCAATTAGCAGCACTGATATGAGCTTAAACTCATATCCTTTTAATAACAATTAACCCTAAAACATGAAGCAAAATACCAATTTATTTGGCAAAAACAGTGTTATGTGGTATGTTTGTGTTTGTGTGCACTTGTGTAGGTAAAAAGATACATTTTCAAGCAAACAAGGAAAAATCAAGCTCAAATGGATGAAAAAGACAAAAGAGGATCAAAAGTGACAAGACTTTGAAGTATAAGGACCTATCTTGACAAGTTATGAAAGTTGAAGGACTTAAAGTGCAAAAATTGTAAAGTCAAGATTCAAGTCAAACTTGGTCAACTCTCAAGTCAACTCAGTCAAGGGACCATTTTTGTTCAAGAATGGAAGTTAAAGGACCAAATATGTCAAAAGAATGAAGATCCTAGCTCAAAACAACATTCTGCCAAGTACAAGGACTAGTTCTGCCAATTGTTGAAAGTTATTTTAAGCTTGATCCATGTGAAAAGGAAAGAACCAATAAGATTGCAAGAAAAGTGGTACAAGGATCACCACATCAGCCCACTAGCGCCGCTTTTCATTTAATGCAAGATCTAAACAGTGAAAGCGCACTTTCTTTAATTCAGCCAATAAGAAAGTGCCACTCCATAATCCTTTTATCCACTTTTGGATATTGATCCGTGTGACCAGATAAGAGCCAACCAGAAGATGCCACGTGTCACTTTCAAACAAGAACGAGCCCAGAACCTATTTTGAGCTACAATGCATTTCAGGCAAAGTGTTTAACATGAAAGTTGCTCCATTTTGAGAGACGAATCCATACCTCATAACCAATTAAGCTGGAAGTAATTGGATCAAAAACCCCCAAATATGTTCTTGAGCCAAATTATCCAATTAGCAAGAAGATGCCACGTGGAGCTCAGAGATTGGTTCTGACACGTCACCAACTCCAACAAACTCTCCCTTCATGCCTATAAATAGCTAGATTGTACTTCATTTTTAGTTGTAGCTTAAATTTGTAAAAACACCTAGTTAAACTTTTCCTTTCCTTTTTCCCTCATTCTTACCCTAACTACTCAAGAGTCTGACAAACTCTTGAGTCAGTTAGTTAGTTACTACCTTTGTAACAGCTTTGTAACCGTTTTTCAGTAATAAAATTCAAATTCACTTTTTCCCGCCAAATCTGTTCTTCTCATCCCAGTTCAATTCTTGCTGAATTTGGATATTGTTGTTGCTGTTGAGTGTTTGTTATGATCAATCATTGATCATAACTGACATTTGTGAAGTTTGCTAGCTTGTTGATCACAATTCAGTCATTGCATAGTTCTAATGGAGTTTTCAAGCAGATTGATGGATTCTAGTTGATTTGTTGATTGGTTCTTGTTGATTTCTAGTGATAGGTGGTGGTTATCACTAGGGCAAGAGAGCTCAGCGCTCCTCTTCTTCTCAAAGGATATCTACAATAGGTTTTAAGCTACTTGATTTTTGTTCCACTTAACAGTCAAATGCCATGCTCCATTTTCCTAGTTTAATCTGATGGCTGCATGATATACTTGTTAGTAGTTGTTGTTTGATTGAATTTTGTGTGATTGTAGTTTAGTTACTACTTACTTGTTTGCTGGTTTGAACAATTTGTAGTTTTCTGCATTTGTTTAGTACTTTTCAGCTTTATAGCTTAATTGGAGTCTTAGTTGTGATAATAGATTGCTTTTAGTTCTAAAGTCTTTCATTGTGATCACCAAGTCTGTTTTGCTATAACTTTTCCTTCAGAATTGATTAGAGCTTATTAAGTCTTTGTTAAAGTTGTAAAAAAATCAGTAAAGGAGTGTTTGGGAATAGTTTAAAAGTAGTTTTCAAGCATTAAGAATTGGATCTTTAGAGTTCATTTGCAGTCCTTAAGTGATAACAAGTTGTTTTAAGCCTTTTACAAGTCAAGTTCAAGGTCAAACAGGCAAATGGCACTTGAATAGTTTGGGTCAGCTTTCATTTAGTTTTGGTCTTAAAAACTTGCCATTTTCAATTGCTTAGTTCTCATTCATAACTTGATGAAATTCCACCAAATTTGCTTTCAGTCCTAGCTTATATCATATAGTTTTAGATTCCAAAAGGAATTTCTACAATATTAGTTAATAAGCTGGGAAATAGCTTTTTGGTCCAAGCTGAGCAAAGCTTATTCTCTGTGAAAAAGCATGCTACTGTTTTCCTAGATCTTCAAATCTACTTCACAAATCTTGTGATTTTCTTTCATAAAATCATTTAGTAAGTGTTCCTAGTTAATTTCTGAAAGTTTGAGCTTTTTGCAAATTCTGGTCAACGCTTGGTCAACATAAGCTCTTTTTAGCTTAATTCAGTTTAAGAGCTTATTTCTGGATGAAATTTGTTCTGGTTTGATTTCCCAATCTTCAAATCAGTTGCTTAATCAGTTTCAAGAGAGAAATCCAGTTGTGGTTGATTAGATTTGGCTAGAGCTTATTTTGAGCTTATTAATAAGCACTCATTTGCTTATTTTGGATCTTTAGCTAAATTCCTTAGACACACGTAGCTTATTTTGAATTTGAAACGTTTTGCAGGTTGTTTCATCAGATTTGGTTGAGTAATAAGCTCAAACGAGCTTATTTTCTTTTGTGTCCCGTTTTTGCTTAAAAACTTTCCAAAATTGCACTTTGGTCCTTTCATTTCTATCAGTGTTTAATTTTTGGCTAATCTTCCAAGAATTTAGGGTTTGCATTGTTTAGGTCCCTGGAATTTGGAAGTTGTTTAAATTCAGTTAGTAGTTTGTTGGTTTGTTACATTTTTGGCAAGGTTGTTATAGTTGTTGCATTTTTAATCCTTTTAGTTAACAGATTTACATTTTTAGTCCCTATAATTGTTAGAGTTTACATTTCAAGCATTTACTTTTCATAGAATTTACAATTTCAGTCCCTTTAGTTTCAAATTTTGCATTTTAATTTTTTTTACTTGAATAAAAACGTGGTATTTGCAATTTGTTTACATATACGTAGGTAATATTTTTCCGTTTTGCAAGCTTTTGTTGAATTAGCAATAGATTACCAAGCAAGCTTAACAACCAAGAACAATTAAAAACCCGATATTGGTTGGACTTTCTATTGGTTAAGAATCGAGAGAAAACGAACTGCATTATACTTAATATCAAATGGCACCGCTGCCGGTTCTTTGACTACACGAGAGACTATCGATTGACGGTTTTCATTGGCTTTTGGGATCCGTTCACTTTGTGAACGTTATTTTTACGTATCATAAATCAAAAACAAATAAAAAATCAAAAATATAAAAATATATAAAAACTAAAAAATTAACAAAACAATTCTTTTCCTAAAGAATTGACCAAAAAAATTAAAAAATCTAAAAAGCAATCTTTTTCCTAAGAGATTGCACCCAAAAATATATATTATTGGATTCTCTCGGTTTTTATGTACATATAGTATTTTCCTTTAAAAAACTCATAAATACAAAAATATTTTCCATATATTATTATAAGTAAATACGTATACGTATAAGAACAATCAATCTACATATCTTCCATAAGTATTGCCGAGGCAATACACCGTGTTGAGGGGCGCTCCGGTCCTTGACACGTGTATCGATCAAACAAAATAAAGCAAGAATAGATAAATACTCTCAATAAGCAACAATTCGAAGAATACGAACATTTAAGTGAATAGAAAGGCGATGTGCTATAAAATGCCATCTAAGGGTCAATAGGTACTTAAGTGCTTCGCGCCACCTAACCCCCCGTTCACTTGGGAGTATTCTAAGAAGGAAGGCTTCATTGAGGGTCTTGCACCCAAAGTAGTAAATTCATATATTGTTATTTTCTTGTGGATATTTAATATTGAAACTCGAAGAGGATAATCCATTTCTCTTCAAAGTCACACGAGAGCTTCTCTCTCATTCCTCGTATTGAGTTGCATGCTCACTCGCGGGCGTGCACAAATACCGATTGGTGTACAACCTCTTCCTCCGAAAAGGAAGAAAAAGAGAAAGAGTAAGACCACCACCGTCCACCAAGCCGATCACGAGAATCGTGTTTTGTCACCACCACAAGAAGCCATGGCTATTGATAATCGTACTTTATATGAACGTATGCAATCCAACATTCATGGATATTCTAGTGCCATTAAGATTCCCGACTTTCCCGCTAACACATTTGAGCTACACACATCTATGATCAATATGGTTGCTTTATCACCTTTCTTGGGAAAACAAAATGAGGATCCTCATGCTCACCTTAAGAGATTCCTTTCACTTTGCAATACCATTAAGCATAATGGGGTTCCACATGAGGTCATTAGGTTGATGTTAGTGTCATTTTCCTTAGAGGGGAGTGCTAAGCATTGGTTAGACACCCAACCACCCGATAGTATCACCACATGGGAGGGTTTTACCACTAAGTTTTTGAACAAATTCTTTCCTCCACAAAAGACTATGGCTTTGAGGAATTTAATTATGGGCTTTCAACAAAAACCTAGTCAATCCTTTAGTGATGCTTGGGAAGAGTATAGTGAGTTGTTGAGGCGATGCCCTAATCATGGATTGGATCAAGTTCACCAAATAAGTTCCTTTTATGATGGCCTTAAACCTCACCACCAAGATTCACTTAATGCTTCCGCGGGAGGAAATATTCTTCTTAAGACCTACCAAGAGGCTTTGGACATCATTGAGACTAAGGCAATGGTTCAAACAAACAATCCATTTGAAGAAAAGGTTCATGTTATCCAAAATAATTCTCAAATCCCTTATGACAACCAACTCCTCAAGTTTCAAGAAGCGATTTTTCAAAGGATGGATAGAGATAGTGAAAGGAATTTGCAAAGACAACAAGAAATGTTTCAAAATTTTAAGAGCATGACATTGAACAATTCCTCGAATAATGTGAATGCCATCACCATTTCTTGTGTTACTTGTGGAGGTCCCCATTCTTATGAACAATGTGATAAGGTGCAAGGGTATCAAGGGGAATGATATGCTTACCAAGAGGAACATCGTGAACACTTCAAACCTAATATCAATCCAAATAACCTTTCTTACAAATCCCAAAATTACCTTACTCCACCCGGCTTCCCACCCCAACCACCCACCCAAATTCCACAAAATCCTCCTCAAATTTTAGCAAGGAATCAAGGGCAAAGACCACCATACCAAGGAAATAACTACAAGGCACCCAATCAATTTCAACCTCAAGCAAATACCCAATCAAGCACTTCCATTTAATCAACCACTTCCATTTATTCCCAATCAAGCATATGCTCCAATACCAAATCAAGCTTACCCTCAAAATCCAAATCAAGGATATGGGATGCAAGAGACTCAAGAGTATGTTGACAAGAAAATGCGTGAAATTGAGAAGAGAATGAATGACCAAATGAAACGTACAATGGAGGAACAAATCAATAGGGTTTTAGTGGAGGTAACTCAAAGACCACAAGGGGCCTTACCTTCTAACACACAAACAAACCCTAGGGCCAATGTCAATGCTATTACAACAAGGAGTGGAACAACAACAAAGGATCCTTCACCTCCTAAACCTACTCTTGTTCAACCCACTTGTGCTCCTACTTGTGACAAGCCTTCTACTTCTACTCCACCTCCTCAAAATGCTCCTATTCACTTAAACACACCTTCTCAACCACCTCATACTTCTCCTTTACCTTCCACACTTTCCAATGAAGAAGCTAACAAAGACAAATCTTCCACCACAACACCTATTCCACCTACACCAAAACCTACTCTTCCATACCCTTCAAGGTTGAAAAAGGACAAGTTAAAGAACAAAGATGACATCCAAGTCTCCAATTTCTTAAGGATGTTCAAGCAACTCAATATCAACATATCCTTTGCGGAAGCTCTTGCTTATATGCCAAAGTTTGCTAAGATGTTCAAGGATTTGCTCTCAAACAAAGAAAAATTGGTTGATTTGCCCAACACATCACTTAATGAAAATTGTTCCGCGGTGTTACTTAAAACCTTACCAACAAAACTTGGAGATCCGGGGCGCTTCTTGATACCTTGTAATTTTCCCGGTGTTGAAAATTGCATGGCTTTGGCGGATTTAGGGGCGAGCATAAATCTCATGCCTTTATCGGTTTGGAAACAACTATCTCTTCCCGAGCTCACTCCCACTAGGATGACTCTTGAACTAGCCAACCGAACCATAGCTCACCCCGTAGGTATAGCGGAAGATGTGTTTGTAGGTGTGGATAAGTTTACCTTTCCGGCCGACTTTGTAGTGGTCGATTATGACATGGATCCTAGAGTGCCTTTGATTGTTGGTAGACCGTTTTTGAGAACGGGTCGTACCTTGATAGATGTGGCGGAAGGAGAATTAATTATGAGAGTAGAAGATGAGAGAGTGGTGTTTAAGTTAGGCAAAGTTTGTGATAGAAAAGAGGTGAAGGAGTCTAGACCTTGTGAGACTATTAACATTGTGGATGTGCTAGATGAAGTGTGTAATGAACACTTTCATGATGCTTGTAAGAATGCTAGTGATGAGATTCCACATGTTGAAACCGTGGCCTCAATTGCTCCCTCTTTAACACCTTTTGGAGAGAGTGATTTCCTCTTGGAGGAATTTGAGTCTAACTTTCTTGGTAATGATGATTCTCCCATTAATTGGGAAGAAGATATTCTTACAATCCAAAAGTTGCTCAATGAGGACCCTATTCCTTCTCCTATTCCACAAGAGATTACCATTGAGGAACCTTCCATAGTAAAACCTTCCATAGAGAGTCCACCTCCCATTGAACTTAAGGAACTTCCATCCCACTTAGAATATGCTTTCTTAGAAGGAAAAGACCAATTACCGGTGATTATTGCTAAAGAATTGAAAGAGGATGAGAAGGAGCAACTTATTGAAGTCCTTAAGAAACACAAGAAAGCCTTAGCATGGAAAATATCCGACATAAGGGGAATTGATCCACATTTTTGTACTCACAAAATCCTTATGGAGGATGACTATAAACCCGCCATTCAAAACCAAAGGAGAGTTAACCCAAAAATCCATGAGGTTATTAAGAAGGAAGTGATTAAACTCTTAGATGCGGGTATGATTTACCCCATTTCCGACTCTCCATGGGTTAGCCCGGTTCATTGTGTTCCAAAGAAGGGTGGAATCACCGTGGTGCCTAATGAGAACAATGAGCTTATTCCCACGAGACTTGTGACCGGTTGGAGAGTTTGCATTGATTATAGAAAACTCAATGAGGCAACTAGGAAAGACCATTTCCCGCTTCCCTTTATGGATCAAATGCTTGAACGCTTAGCGGGAAATGAGTACTATTGTTTTCTTGATGGCTTTTCGGGTTATTTTCAAATACCCATTGACCCTAAGGATCAAGAAAAGACCACATTCACTTGTCCCTACGGTACATTTGCTTACAAGAGGATGCCTTTTGGCCTATGTAATGCACCGGGGACGTTTCAAAGGTGCATGATGGCGATTTTCCATGACATGATAGAGCAAACCATGGAGGTTTTTATGGATGATTTTTCCGTATTTGGAAGCTCCTTTAGCTCATGTCTCACCAATCTTGAGAGAATGCTTAAGCGTTGTGAGGAAACACGTTTGGTGCTTAATTGGGAGAAATGTCACTTTATGGTGAAAGAGGGGATTGTTTTAGGACACAAGATATCCAATAAGGGATTAGAAGTTGATCGAGCCAAAATTGATGTGATTGCTAAGCTTCCCCCACCCACTTCGGTTAAAGGTGTGAGGAGTTTCTTAGGTCATGCGGGATTTTATAGGCGCTTTATACAAGATTTTTCTAAGATAGCTAGACCGATGACTCATCTCTTGGAGAAAGAGGCTTCTTTCATTTTTGACCAAGCTTGTTTAGACTCTTTTGAGACCCTTAAGGAAAAATTGACTAAGGCTCCCGTTTTGGTTTCTCCAAATTGGGAATTACCTTTTGAGCTTATGTGTGACGCTAGTGATTATGCGGTGGGGGCCGTCTTAGGACAAAGAGTTAATAAGCATTTTCAACCTATACACTATGCGAGTAAAACCATGACCGGTGCACAACTTCATTACACTACCACGGAAAAAGAGTTGCTTGCTATAGTATATGCTTTTGAGAAGTTTAGACCATATCTTGTGCTTTCCAAGACCATAGTGTATACGGATCACTCCGCTCTCAAGTATCTTATGACAAAACAAGATGCTAAGCCTAGGCTTTTGAGATGGGTTTTGTTGCTTCAAGAGTTTAAGATAGAGATTCGTGATAAGAAAGGGGCCGAGAATTTAGCGGCGGATCATTTGAGTAGACTTGAGCATCCTTTTCAAGGAGATTTCCCACATCAAGAAATCAATGAATCCTTTCCACTAGAGGAGCTCATGTCTATCTCTTCCCAAGAGGATGCCACACCTTGGTTTGCGGATATCGCAAACTATCTTGTGGGCAATGTGCTTATTGAGGGTCTAACTTACCAACAAAAGAAAAAGTTTCTTAAGGAAGTTAAGTATTACTTTTGGGATGATCCATATCTTTTTAGGCAATGTGCGGACCAAATCATTAGACGGTGTGTAGATGGGCCCGAGGCATTTAAGATTTTAGAGGCATGTCATAAAGGACCTACGGGTGGACATTTTGGGCCTAACTACACCGCCAAGAAAGTCTTTGATTCGGGTTACTATTGGCCTTCCATTTACAAGGATGCCCAAGAGATGGTGAAATTTTGTGATGTTTGTCAAAGACAAGGAAAAATTACACAACGTGATGAGATGCCACAAAATTTTATCCAAGAATGTGAGATATTTGATGTATGGGGAATCGATTTCATGGGACCTTTTCCATCCTCTAAGGGAAACAAGTATATACTTGTGGCGGTGGATTAAGTGTCCAAGTGGGTGGAGGCTAAAGCCTTACCTACTAATGATGCTAGAGTGGTTGTAAAGTTCTTGAAACAATTGTTTGCTAGATTTGGTGTACCTCGGGCCATCATAAGTGATCGTGGTACGCACTTTTGTAATGATCAATTCACGAGAGTTATGAAGAAATATGGAGTGAATCATAGACTTTCTACCGCATATCACCCACAAACAAATGGTCAAACCGAGGTCACAAATCGTGGTTTAAAGAGGATTTTAGAGAGAACGGTGGGAGAGCATAGAGCTTCTTGGTCGGATAAGCTCGATGATGCTTTGTGGGCGTTTAGGACGGCTTTTAAAACACCAATTGGTTGTACGCCTTATAGGCTTGTCTATGGAAAAGCGTGCCAACTCCCATTTGAGTTAGAACATAAGGCATCTTGGGCTCTCAAGTGGGCTAACTTTGATTTAAACCAAGCCGGTTCACATAGGAAAGATCAAATCAATGAGATGGATGAGTTGAGAGCCAATGCCTATGAGAATTCTTTGCTTTACAAGGAAAAGACTAAGAAATTGCATGATGCTAAGATCAAGAATCGAGAGTTCAAAGTTGGAGAGCCGGTTCTCCTCTTTAACTCAAGATTGAAGCTTTTTGCGGGCAAGCTTAAGTCGAGATGGTCCGGTCCATTCACTATTGCTCAAGTGTTTCCATATGGAACTCTTGAGTTGTCCCAACCCGATGGTCCAAATTTTAAAGTGAATGGTCACCGTGTTAAACACTACTTTGGGGAGAACATTTCCGTTGAAATGGTCCAAGAGGTCCCCATTTTCCCCATGAATTAATTCATTGAGGGACGAGTCGAGCTAGAGACTCATTAACTCAAGCATCGTATAACTAGGTTTAGAGTGTGGTAGGTTAGAAATAAAGGCATAGACTTGGAGATAAGTGTAGGGGAGACCTTCTTTTGTCTTCATGCTTGTTTGTAGGGTTGCTCTCTCATCTCATGCTTTGGAGCTTATGGAGGAGGCCCTTGTATCCGGTTCACTTCGTTACTTTAGTGAATTTTCATTGACACCTTGTGCTTAAACATGATTTCACTAATAGTTGTCCTTTCCTTAACTTGGGTTAAGCAAAGTCTATTCATTGTCATAAGTGTAGGGGAAGTTTTTATACTTCCATGCTCTTAAACATTGAGGACAATGTTTAGCTTAAGTGTAGGGGGGTCTTCTATCGAAGTGACCTTACCTAGAACTTGTCATTGTCTTGCATGATAACATGGAAAAAAATGAATTTTCAACATTTTTCAAATTTTTGATCTACTTTGGCCAACAAAAATATGCATTCATAATTTTTGCATCAATCATTTTTGCATAACACATTTGCATTGTATATATTTCTTCTTTTATTTTTCATCAAAAATATATAAAAAGGAAAAATATAATAAAACATGGTTTTAACAAGTTTAGACTTCTTTGACATATTAGGCCTGCCATGGATATTTTGACTCAACCCGAGTTTGTTTATTTTAGCATTCTCTAGCTAGTATCCTTAACCATGTAGTCCTTCATTGGTTTATTAGGCTAAGCATCCACCAATTTCATTATTTGAGATTTTAAATTTGTGGAGAATGAGAAATGATAGAGTTGAAGCAAGTGTAAAAGGGCTAGATAGACTTCATGGCAATTACTTGTGGCTAAACCCTTCTCTTCTTTATCTCTACTTTCTTCGCATGTATATAATTGTTAATAAATAATCAAGTACGGTTTTAATTGGTTCGTAATCTCTTATGCATTTTTGGCTAATCATTTATGGTTGATATGAGTACGTCTTAAGATTCTAAGTTAGCACGTTTTATGTGTACTAGACTTATGTCATGCTCCATATTTAGCGGGTGTTTTTCCTTTTCTTCTTTTCAAATTTCTTTGTGAGGAATAAAGAAAAATAAGAGCGGCTTATAAAAAAATGAGTGGCTAGAAAAGAAAAAAAAAGAAAAAGAAAAAAAAATAAAATAATGCAAGACTCCCAAGAGGGGCAGTGTGGTGTTAATTATAGTGACTATTGAGTTCCAATATTACCTTGACGGGTTGCGGGGATTCAATAGATTGCTCCAATCCAATATTACCTTGACGGGTTGTGGGGTTGAAGATCCAAAATCTCAAAAAGATGCGGATGTAAATTATTGCGTGAGTTTTATTTTTCTTTCCTTAGCGAGTGTGTAGTTACTTATGAAAGCATGACATGAGGATTTTACACATAAGGCGAATGACTTATTATTCTTGAAACGGACTTGTATTAATTGTGAGCGGTTTTTCAAGTAATGGATGAGAAGATTACTTAGGATTAAAACCGTGCTTCCTTATTTTTGGATTTTACACTTCTTATACTTCACACTTGAATAATGACAAATTTGCCCACAAGCAATTTGCTCAAATAATAACCGGTTCCACATTTAATTGTCATGAATAAGTTGATGCACTTTTTACTTGTGAAAGCAATGATCCCATTTTTAAGCTTGGTATGGGGAAAGTGAAACTTGAGGGTGATAAATGTCCATGGTATCCAAGCCCTAATCCAAGTCATTGAATTCTTTATGAGTTATTTCCATCAAAACCATTTCAAGAAAAATCAAAAAGATATAGATAGAATTGTATTTTGATTCATTGCATTATTAAAAGTCAAAAATCATGCATCATTTAGTTTAGAGTAGCATAGATGCATCTCATATGGCCAAGGTGGATTAATTATGAGGGAAATGTATAATTTTGAGCCTTAAAATATAATATTGCATGAGGACATGACAATGTTCAAGTGTAGGGGAATTTGATATGAGCTTAAACTCATATCCTTTTAATAACAATTAACCCTAAAACATGAAGCAAAATACCAATTTATTTGGCAAAAACAGTGTTATGTGGTATGTTTGTGTTTGTGTGCACTTGTGTAGGTAAAAAGATACATTTTCAAGCAAACAAGGAAAAATCAAGCTCAAATGGATGAAAAAGACAAAAGAGGATCAAAAGTGACAAGACTTTGAAGTATAAGGACCTATCTTGACAAGTTATGAAAGTTGAAGGACTTAAAGTGCAAAAATTGTAAAGTCAAGATTCAAGTCAAACTTGGTCAACTCTCAAGTCAACTCAGTCAAGGGACCATTTTTGTTCAAGAATGGAAGTTAAAGGACCAAATATGTCAAAAGAATGAAGATCCTAGCTCAAAACAACATTCTGCCAAGTACAAGGACTAGTTCTGCCAATTGTTGAAAGTTATTTTAAGCTTGATCCATGTGAAAAGGAAAGAACCAATAAGATTGCAAGAAAAGTGGTACAAGGATCACCACATCAGCCCACTAGCGCCGCTTTTCATTTAATGCAAGATCTAAACAGTGAAAGCGCACTTTCTTTAATTCAACCAATAAGAAAGTGCCACTCCATAATCCTTTTATCCACTTTTGGATATTGATCCGTGTGACCAGATAAGAGCCAACCAGAAGATGCCACGTGTCACTTTCAAACAAGAACGAGCCCAGAACCTATTTTGAGCTACAATGCATTTCAGGCAAAGTGTTTAACATGAAAGTTGCTCCATTTTGAGAGACGAATCCATACCTCATAACCAATTAAGCTGGAAGTAATTGGATCAAAAACCCCCAAATATGTTCTTGAGCCAAATTATCCAATTAGCAAGAAGATGCCACGTGGAGCTCAGAGATTGGTTCTGACACGTCACCAACTCCAACAAACTCTCCCTTCATGCCTATAAATAGCTAGATTGTACTTCATTTTTAGTTGTAGCTTAAATTTGTAAAAACACCTAGTTAAACTTTTCCTTTCCTTTTTCCCTCATTCTTACCCTAACTACTCAAGAGTCTGACAAACTCTTGAGTCAGTTAGTTAGTTACTACCTTTGTAACAACTTTGTAACCGTTTTTCAGTAATAAAATTCAAATTCACTTTTTCCCGCCAAATCTGTTCTTCTCATCCCAGTTCAATTCTTGCTGAATTTGGATATTGTTGTTGCTGTTGAGTGTTTGTTATGATCAATCATTGATCATAACTGACATTTGTGAAGTTTGCTAGCTTGTTGATCACAATTCAGTCATTGCATAGTTCTAATGGAGTTTTCAAGCAGATTGATGGATTCTAGTTGTTTTGTTGATTGGTTCTTGTTGATTTCTAGTGATAGGTGGTGGTTATCACTAGGGCAAGAGAGCTCAGCGCTCCTCTTCTTCTCAAAGGATATCTACAATAGGTTTTAAGCTACTTGATTTTTGTTCCACTTAACAGTCAAATGCCATGCTCCATTTTCCTAGTTTAATCTGATGGCTGCATGATATACTTGTTAGTAGTTGCTGTTTGATTGAATTTTGTGTGATTGTAGTTTAGTTACTACTTACTTGTTTGCTGGTTTGAACAATTTGTAGTTTTCTGCATTTGTTTAGTACTTTTCAGCTTTATAGCTTAATTGGAGTCTTAGTTGTGATAATAGATTGCTTTTAGTTCTAAAGTCTTTCATTGTGATCACCAAGTCTGTTTTGCTATAACTTTTCCTTCAGAATTGATTAGAGCTTATTAAGTCTTTGTTAAAGTTGTAAAAAAATCAGTAAAGGAGTGTTTGGGAATAGTTTAAAAGTAGTTTTCAAGCATTAAGAATTGGATCTTTAGAGTTCATTTGCAGTCCTTAAGTGATAACAAGTTGTTTTAAGCCTTTTACAAGTCAAGTTCAAGGTCAAACAGGCAAATGGCACTTGAATAGTTTGGGTCAGCTTTCATTTAGTTTTGGTCTTAAAAACTTGCCATTTTCAATTGCTTAGTTCTCATTCATAACTTGATGAAATTCCACCAAATTTGCTTTCAGTCCTAGCTTATATCATATAGTTTTAGATTCCAAAAGGAATTTCTACAGTATTAGTTAATAAGCTGGGAAATAGCTTTTTGGTCCAAGCTGAGCAAAGCTCATTCTCTGTGAAAAAGCATGCTACTGTTTTCCTAGATCTTCAAATCTACTTCACAAATCTTGTGATTTTCTTTCATAAAATCATTTAGTAAGTGTTCCTAGTTAATTTATGAAAGTTTGAGCTTTTTGCAAATTCTGGTCAACGCTTGGTCAACATAAGCTCTTTTTAGCTTAATTCAGTTTAAGAGCTTATTTCTGGATGAAATTTGTTCTGGTTTGATTTCCCAATCTTCAAATCAGTTGCTTAATCAGTTTCAAGAGAGAAATCCAGTTGTGGTTGATTAGATTTGGCTAGAGCTTATTTTGAGCTTATTAATAAGCACTCATTTGCTTATTTTGGATCTTTAGCTAAATTCCTTAGACACACGTAGCTTATTTTGAATTTGAAACGTTTTGCAGGTTGTTTCATCAGATTTGGTTGAGTAATAAGCTCAAACGAGCTTATTTTCTTTTGTGTCCCGTTTTTGCTTAAAAACTTTCCAAAATTGCACTTTGGTCCTTTCATTTCTATCAGTGTTTAATTTTTGGCTAATCTTCCAAGAATTTAGGGTTTGCATTGTTTAGGTCCCTGGAATTTGGAAGTTGTTTAAATTCAGTTAGTAGTTTGTTGGTTTGTTACATTTTTGGCAAGGTTGTTATAGTTGTTGCATTTTTAATCCTTTTAGTTAACAGATTTACATTTTTAGTCCCTATAATTGTTAGAGTTTACATTTCAAGCATTTACTTTTCATAGAATTTACAATTTCAGTCCCTTTAGTTTCAAATTTTTCATTTTAATTTTTTTTTACTTGAATAAAAACGTGGTATTTGCAATTTGTTTACATATACGTAGGTAATATTTTTCCGTTTTGCAAGCTTTTGTTGAATTAGCAATAGATTACCAAGCAAGCTTAACAACCAAGAACAATTAAAAACCCGATATTGGTTGGACTTTCTATTTGTTAAGAATCGAGAGAAAACGAACTGCATTATACTTAATATCAAGCACGATGACCTGGCTTGTCACAGTTGAAGCAATTTCCTTGGAACTTCTGCTTTGCAATTCCAGCCTTAGGAGCAAGGTACTCAGACTTCCCTTTGCTCTTCTTGTCATTCTTCCCTTTTCCAAAGCTCTTGCCTTTAGACTTTGAAGAAGACGAACCATGCTCAACCATATTTGCCTTGGCAGAATCAGGCGTATAAGTGTTTTTCTGAGCCAGCTTGTTATCCTCTTCAATACGAAGACGAACAACCAAGTCTTCAACAGTCATCTCCTTTCGCTTATGCTTCAAGTAGTTTTTAAATTCTACCCAGCTTGGAGGTAACTTTTCAATGATAGCAGCAACTTGAAAAGTTTCACTCAAAGTCATACCCTCAGCATGAATGTCGTGTAGCAAAACCTGCAGATCTTGAACCTGAGTTATCACACTCTTTGAATCAACCATCTTGTAATCCAAAAAGCGAGCTACCACGAACTTCTTTGTACCAGCATCCTCAGTTTTGTACTTGCGTTCCAACGACTCCCATAATTCTTTGGCAGTCTTAGTCTTGCAGTACACATTGTACAAAGAGTCCACCAAACCATTCAGAATATAGTTGTGACACAAGAAGTCTGAATGTTTCCATGCTTCAACAGCTTGCACGGCTTGTTGATTTTCGGGTACACCTTCTTTAGGAGGTTCCACCTGAGGTACAGTCTCCTTTAAGAACTTCGCAAGGTTCAAAGTAGTGAGATAGAAGAACATCTTCTGCTGCCACCTCTTAAAATTCTGTCCATTGAATTTTTCTGGTTTTTCAGCATGATTAGCAACTGTGTGTGTAACTGGCGCAGCAGTTACTTTCACAGTAGTAGTTGCAGGAATTTCAGGAGTGCTAGTAGACATTCTGAAAGATCAAACAAGATCAAAACACAAACAGTTAGACAACTATTATAAATCTGTATATAAGAAATTCAATCGTGATCTCTATATACTTATAGTAGATCTGCTTCAAAGAAACTCAATCTTGGTTTCAATGAATCAGATGCAATTATTAAAAATATCAGTTTAACAGAAACACAATCTTGGTTTCAATAAACTGATTATAACGACTGCTAAAAAAAACCGTTAACTGTTAAAAAAAAAAACCTGTAAATTAAAACTGATTTCCAGTGAAACTCAATCCTGGTTTCGGCAGAAACAGTTTATAAATAAATCTGATAAAATTATTAATCCGATTTTAATAAAAGATTTAATTCTGTTAAACAGAATCTGTTTTAAGATTGTGGGAAACGGTGTATACTTTTATTAAAACAATAATAAAATTAACAGAAAACAAAGAACATAATTAAATAACAAATAAAATTGAAAGCAGTAAAACTAAGACGAGGCACGTGTTTAACACGCTTCCCTTAAAACAGATTCGCCGTCTGTTTCCCAGGGTACAACGTCCAAAGCTGTTGTACAGCCGGACTTGACTTACTTGCCTGAAAGATCACGGATACAGTGTGTGTTTCTGACTGAGAAAAATTGCTGGAGCTATGATGTAGAAAAGCTGCGTTTTTGGATGATCTGAATGAATGAAATTCAAGTTTAATTTATACGCATTATATGTCTTGGTTACCAAGACAAAATATTTGCTCCTAAATTAAACTGACATGAAAATCTGTTATTACTAACACAGATTCGTAAATCTTTTAATACACAAAACAGATTTCTGTAAAACTTAGTTAATAAGTTTGTATCTATTCCTAAAATAGATTAGAAAAATCTGGAAGGAAAAATTCGAATAAGCAGCAAAAAATATACCGAATTTGCCCGCACCCAAGCAGATTTCGGAGCTGCATTCGTGTCCGCAGGTCGCGCGCTCGTGCACAAGTTCAGTAGCTTTGAACCCGTTTTTGGCCTAGAAATCCCACTTTCTGCACCCCCCTGCGCGCGCGTATACGTGGGAGTAAAAACCCACAAATGAATATTGTAGGGTAGAAACTAGGATTTTCTTATAAACATGTTTTCACTTCATGTTTTAAGCGATGTGGGACAAATATTTTTCCAAATATTGTGTTTCACGTGACTCACTTTGAGACACGATATCTCATTCATATTAACTCCATATTGGACATACTTTAGCTCGTTGCGAAGCTCTCTTCGAGGAGAACGCAAAGCTACTAAGTACTACGAATATATATAACATATACATATATATAATTATGTCCAAATTATTGCAAAAACCATATTTTGCAAAACATTTTCCAACAATTGCTAGTCCGCTAAGCCTTTCCTGCGACATTGTAGAATGCAAGTAAGTTTTTATCAATTTTGATTTCGAGAAACTTCTTTCGGCGGAAGCAACATTGACTGGAATAGTTAACAATATTCTATATGCAATAGTTGTGTTAGAAAAACAGTCCAAATGTATAATAGAATATAAAATGTTCCTTTAGGCATAGAGTGAACTAGCAATTTTAACTCAACATATAAGTCCATTCCATCAATATAAGATACCTCATCATGTTTTAGTGTGGCCTCAAGACATCCATGTATCTAATGATTAATGACATTTGTTCCTCGTGGCTAATATCAGGAGTATAATCAAGAATAACTAAACAATACTTAGCTTGTTTTATCTTGTTAATGATTGGAGTCTTGATTGCACACGCAAGCAAAGATATTAGTTCATTTTGTATGCTAGGACCAAGATAATGTGCACGCATATCTTCATTTTTAATACGCTCAAGATGTTTTTTAATATATGGATCAAACTCAGCCATTATATCCATGATACCCAAAAAAATTCCATTGTTTTTTTCTCCTAATTTATCATTTGAACCACGAAATGATAAAGTTTTTTTTTTGCCAAAATACTTAACAACAACAATTATTCTTAGTAACACATGTTTCCAATGATTTGTTCTTTCTCTAATAGTTCTTGGGCCACTTTGTCAATAATGTAATACTTTTTAAATTTAAGCACAGTTCATTCCATTAAAAAATGATCAAATAAGAATGATCAAACAAAAGTGACCAGATTCAAAATAATCATAATCAAGTATACTTTTGTTTTTTTATAAGATCAAAAGATGTTGAATAGACAAGAACTATGTTTGATCCGATCCAATGGAAACACATGAACTACTGTTTTTTTTTTACTTTTCTCTAAATTTGAGAAACTGGAGCATCGAAAGAAAAAGTACAGAGGGAAAGTGAGTATTAATTGATGATGACGTTACATTGTCTTTGGCCTAGATAATATACTTTTTGATATCTTACATATATGGGCTTTTCCATATAACAACCAAAAAATAGCCCATGTTCTTTATAAGTTGTTTTTTTTTTTTTGCCAAAACAAACTCAGTGCATACAATATAGATTTTTTTTATGGTACCGAAATATATTGATATTGATGTATATGTACACATAGGTTACATATAAAATTTGAGGCCCCTCTAATTTGGAGGCCCTATGCGGTGGCACACCTGGCACACCCTCATATACGCCACTGCAAGCGTATGTTATTGCAGTGGAATAAGCTTTGGCTACCAAACTACATTGTAAATACAAATGGTACCTGGTTGAGTACAAGGAATCCTGAACCGGACAGTTTCATGATAAATTTATTAAATTTACATTAAATTTTGGCAGAGTATTCTTGAAAACTACAGAATACAAGGAGTTCCCCTGGATGAAAAACTTACAGTATGGGGAAAGGAAACAACTCACAATGTTATATTACATAATTATTGTTTACCGATCGACACCCTCGATCTTGTCTTCAACTTCAGAATACAACTGCCTCAACTTCTCAATGTTGTCATCTGATGTTTCCCAGTACCCTCGTCCATTTGCTTCCAAGAATGTTTGCAGCAACTTCCTGAATGAATTAGGATTTGTGTTCATGAGCCTGTTCAACATCTCCTCATCTTGAATAAAAGTTGTGTTTGCCTCTTCATACACCCAGTTGTCCACTTGTCCGGAAGTCGCACTCCACCCCACTGTGTTGGTGAGCCTCTTCTCAATTTCACGAACACCCTCATAACCACTTGAAAGCATGCCTTCGTACCATTTAGGGTTTAGTAACTTTGTCCTTGCATCTAGACGTACAGTCTCCGACAGGGTACGGACCTGTGCATTAGCTGTTGTTGTGTCGGCAATATAAGCACTTGGTTTCTTTCCGTCTTTCCTTAGACTTCCGACAAGGTTAGTCGGGTCAGAGTCAAAGTAGTGACTAACGTCGGTCAATGAGATCTCCGATGAGTCAAGGTTCTGGAATGTGGCTTCGGCTGTACTTAACGCCATTTCGAAGACTTTTCGTTTTTCGGCCATTCCTGTTCCGGGAGCGTCACTGTCAAATGCAAACGACTTTCTGCTCAAGTACATATCCTGAAGCTGCTTCTCATCATTCCATGTGGAGTTTTCAACAGCAAGGTTTACATTTGACGAGTATGAACCAGAGGCATTGGAGAAGATACGAGTTGCAGCTTCTCTAACATCAACACCAAGAGTCTCAGCCTGCTCAAGAGCGTGCTTTCTCACGTAGTTTTGCTCCAATGGCTCATCAAGCTCAGCAACCATCTTCACCGCCCGGTCAAGAAGGTTCATCTGTAAGAACATATGACAACTATAGCATTAGATAAACAAACCTAGAAGATGAAAAATGGAAGTGAATGGGGTATCTAAAGCGGATATTACAGATTTAAAGGTACCTGGTTAATGAAGAGATCCCTAAAGACTCCTGAGCAGTTGACAACAACATCAATTCTAGGCCTTCCGAGCTCTTCAAGACTGACAGGTTCAACCCGGTTGACTCGTCCCAATGAGTCTGCAACCGGCCTACAACCAATCATCCATAGAACTTGACCCAAAGATTCACCATAAGTCTTGATATTGTCAGTTCCCCATAAGACCAATGCAACTGTTTCCGGGAACTTTCCTCCATTGTCAGCCTTTTGCCGCTCGAGCAGCCTGTCGACAACCACCATTGCACTTTGCATTGCAGCCGTGGTTGGAATTGCTTGTGGGTCCAACGCATGAATGTTCTTTCCTGTTGGTAAAACCTTTGGGTTTCTGATTGGGTCTCCTCCTGGACCTGGCTCTACATACTTACCTTCTAAAGCTTGTTTCAAGGCACCCAACTCGTTGTCAGCTATAACGAGCTTCAAGCAGTCACCTAAGAACTGGAATAAAACTCTAAGCTTCTCCCTATCAGCTCTGTAGAACTTGGTGTCAGACAAATACTGAATCCATGGCTCGTTCAGACCGAACCCGAGGATCGAGCTTAGTTTTCCAGACGTATCAACCACTTGACCCTTGCTGTTGGTGCTCCTCTGCACGAAAGCAGAAACAGCTCCACGGGACGCATCTGTGATTTGCTTCAACAACTCGACATCTTTCAATATTCCCTTATCACTGCTTCTGTAAATATCTTCAATCTGTCTACCAACTGTCTCAGCCAATATTGATGGAAGAGATGAGATCCCTTCTTCTGGGCGGTCCAAGGCTGCGATGTTGACCAAAGTGGCAACAGCCTCCATGGCTGATGGTGGCTCACCGATAACATGAAGCCCACATGGCAACAATCTAGACTCGATCTCCATGATCTTGGAGTAGACCTTTCCAACAACAAGATCACGTTCTGTGCTTGAAATCTCCACACCTTCTTCGGGTAGATCTACATCTTTGTCAAGATTGCATTGCTTAGCAGTGCTAATGATTGAGCTCACAATCTGCTGACCACGACCTGTATCTTTTAGAGACTGATAGGATGCAATCAACTCACTCAGCTGCTTCAAACCCTTGTAAAGACCAGCATTTTCAGCAGGTGGAGTCAAATAACTTATGGTATTGGCGTAACTTCTTCTCTTGGCAATGGTGGCTTCTGAAGGATTATTAGCTGCGTAGTAGTAGACATTTGGGATGTTCCCGATAAGACTGTCGGGGAAACAAGCGTCACTCATACCAACTTGTTTCCCAGGCATGAACTCTAACGACCCGTGGGTACCAAAATGGAGAACCGCATCGGCTTTGAAGATTTTCTCAACGTAAGAGTAATAAGCTGCAAATCCGTGATGTGGGCTAGCTGATTTAGAAAAGAGTAGTCTCATGGGATCACCCTCGTATCCGAAAGTAGGTTGGACACCAATGAAGACATTTCCGTATTGTTTTCCATAAACCAAAAGGTTCTCACCGTCAGAGTTCAAGTTCCCTGGAGGCTTTCCCCAGTTCTCCTCCAATGCTGTGGAGTATGGAGTTAACTGTTGGTACTCTCTCACTCCCATCTTGTAAGCAACGTTCAGATTTGGACTGCTGAACTGTGCCTCTTTGTCGTGGATAACTTCTTCAATCAACTCTGCAGAAGTCGCCGGGAGGCCTTCCACGTTGTAACCATCTCTTTTGAGGTCTTGTAGCACCGAGAATATGGATGCAAAGACATTGAGGTAAGCAGCTGTTCCAACATTGCCCTTGTCTGGTGGGAAACTGAATACAGTGATGGCCACCCTCTTCTCATTCTGCAAGTATAAATCCAAATTTATGTTACCTTCTTTCATAGGCCGGGACTTGGGTGAGGAGTCACAATGGGTTCAGGATGAGCCACATACACTCTTTCTGCCCATTTTTAAGATAAATAAATACTCTATATATTGTATTACTTAAATAGTGATCTAAATCTTAATATTAACCGGTTTTAAGGTATTATGCATTACAAATGAGCTTTTGGTGACTTCAACTAGTCAAGCCCATTTTCCCGTTCTTTTTTTTTTTTTGTAAATTTATACACTTGAGCTGTTTGATAAATAATTTCCTAGAATGACCCATTTATACGAAATGGTAAATTTGACATATTTAACCAATTTACCTTTGTTTTTCTCTTCAGATCGGCCCATTTGATTGCTCTAGTACATAGCTGCTCCACCCTCTTATGAAGAGCATGTGATTTCCCTGGAAAATTTGAATGTAAGTTACTAAGCTACTAGTGCTAGAATTTGTACTTTTCCTCTAATGGTTTAAATCGGTGGGAAACCCGGTCCCCGCACCCTTTTGGGTGCCGACTACCCATTCCCCAAGGACCTAGCCCCAGGCAATGAGCACATGTGCATGTGACCTTTAGTCAAAAGTGAGTTGGGATTGAACCCATGACCTATTTCCTCAAAGCCCTCCTTGACCGGTCTGGACGTTTTTTTTTTGGGTATACCTAGATTTCCGACCCGACATTGCGAGCCGACTAATCCCAGGGCGACTACCCTTTTGGATACCCCGGAGTCGTCGCAGGTGAACCTCCGTGGCCACCCCCAAGTTTGCGGTGGGGGATATAGAATTTGTACTTTTTAAATGCTTCATACAAAACTGTAGTTGTATTATATATCTAAAATACGTGCTTTTGATATATCTTAAAAAGGGGTATATTATTTACCTGTTCTTGGGTCACGTCCAGCAAAAATAATAGGCTCCATCCCTCCGTCAAGTTCTGGAAGAGCAACTTGCAAAGCAACCTGAATTGGGTGAAGTCCCAAAGTGCTGTTAAGCCACTCTTCAGTTGTCTGGAACACCAAAGGCAGAGCACAAAGGTATGGAACATCCAACTTCATCAACGCCTCAATAGCTCTTGGATGATCTTGCTTTGCTGGCCCTCCCACAAGTGCGAACCCAGTCAATGACACCACAGAGTTCACAAACGGCTTCTTTGTGATCGGATCAACCAAGTACTTCTCAATCGGACCCGAAAAATCAAGCCCACCTGCGAAAATCGGGATCACTTTCGCACCCTTTGCCTCCAGTTCCATAATGACAGCCACATAATGACTCTCATCTCCGGTCACAATATGACTCCTCTGCAAAATCAGACCAACAACAGGCGCATCCCGTTTCTTTAGCTTCTCATTGGTATCCCTTCGCGTATCATACCAATTCAAATACTCCTTCACGTCATCATACATACATGGAGCCAAAGGATGCCATATCCCATTATCCAAAAACACAACAGGGTCAGAATACGAGATATCCATTCCTTTCAAAGCTGGAACGTAAGAACCCGAAATCATCTTCACAAAGTTAACCAAATTATCAGGGGAGCCACCAAGCCAAAACTGCAAACTCAAGATATAAAGCCTAGCATCTTGAGCTTTATCGCTTGGCAAGTACTTCAAAACCTTTGGCAAAGTCCTGACCAGCTTCAACATCTGATCAGAAAAGCCAGCCGATGACTTCTTTTTGTTCTTGAAAAGCTGAAAAAATGGGCTTTTCGATTGACCGAGTTGAGACATACTAAAAGATCCCAACTTATTCAACCGCATAACTTCAGGCATTGAAGGAAACACCAAAACTGCATCCATTCGATCCCTTTGTTTCTCGACTGCAGCCTTGACTTTCAAAGCCAATTCCTCCACAAAGATCAAAGACCCGATAAAGATATTGGCGTCTTCAAGGTCTAAACAGAAGCTTTTATAGTTATTCTCATCTCTAAGCTCTTCAACCAAATAGCCCACAACTTCATATGAAGCAAACTTGTTACTTTTATTCAAAGTCCTAACTGCAGCAGAGAGTGACGACTGATACTGAGCTTCCAACACAACATACACAATTTTAACAACTGGGAGACCTTGCTTGTTTTCAGGCACTATACGTCTTACTTCTTGGGTAGTTTGAGTAAAAAGACCATTGCCAGCAACAACACATTTCACACCAAAATTTTGTGTTCTTGCATTTGACGACTTTTTAGGCGAAAAAGAATGAAGAAAGTGGTGTTTTTGAGAGGTTGAAGACAACTGATCAACTTTGTTTGTGGGTAGTGTAAATGGTGTTGACACCAATGAAGCCATTGATATCCCACAAAATGTTGCTAGAATGAAGAAAAGTTAGACTAGTTTGTTGAATGTATGAGCTTTTGAGGCTCTTTGAACAATGGCAGAAGGCCAATGAGACTAGCTAGTAGTTTGTTACAAGTGATGAGAATGTGAATATATTTGAGAGGAAGATATGTGGTTAATGGTGTTAGAAAGTGACACGTATGAATATTGAATGGTGCATGAGGTTGAGGTTTGTTTAGGGAGTGTGTGTTTTTTAGAGTGTGTGAAATCAGAGTTTTATCTGAGGAGATGAATTTTGGTGGATTTTGATTGGTTGAATTGGATTCTCAATATAATTAATGTGAACAATTGTGGCTTCATGTTGGAAAGTGTAGGATGATGAGATACAGAGAGAAGATTTTTGTCAGTTACACTTTCATGTTTTTCTACATGTTTTTTTTTTACTTTATTTTTTATGTTAGTTGTTTAGAGGACAATGAAGTGATGGATTTTTCGGATGTCACGTCATCGAAACTCACTCACTCACTCACATAAAAAAAAGTGGGGAGTCATTACTCTAAGTGATGGGTGAATATGGGTCCTACAATACACACAATACGCCTTTCTTCTTCCCCAATACACACACACAATACATAAAAAAAATAGAAAAAAAAAACTGAAAACTTAAATCACGCCAAGTGGGAATATCCACGCCACAGGCCAATGCCGTGGGTTTTTTCGTTTCGCGGAGTCATCGCGCGGCCAACGCCGTCGGTTTGGCACCCCACGGCGCCACCACTCCGTGCCCTCTTACTTGTGGTTGACTATGTGATACTGAAGTTACTTGTAGTTGTGGAACTGAGGTATTTATGATGATGTTTTTATTATAAAACTGTGAAACGGAAAATACATAATCAACAAAATAAAGTTTAATAATTCAAAACTGTTAAACCGATAAAAATACGTAACAAAAATTGATAAAAAAGATTGTCCAAAAAATAATAAAATGAAAAAAATTAACAAAATATGTATCTTTTTTGTCATTTTTCAATCGGCCAAAGGTATCAATAGTACTAATAAAAAAAGTGCAAAATTGTTTTTAAGGGTCTTAATTACATTCTAAAATTATAGTCACATCTTTTCTTTTCGGATTGTCCTAAAATAATTGTTTACTTCTAAAAATAAGTAGGAAGTTTAGATCGAGATTACTATATTACCCTTAGTTAAATTTATAATTACAAACTTTTTTTTCAATTAACTGGTTAAGGGTAAAACTGTCTTTATGCAAAAAGTAAGAGAGAGAAAACCGTAAAAGTGATACTTTTCTGTGTGTTTTTTGTTAGTGAACAATAATTTTGGGACAGAGGGAGTATTTTTTACGGGAAATGCAGTTAAAGTGTTAGTTGTGTTCATTAAACTTGATATTTAATACAGCAAGAGATTGATAATTTAGGTGTTTACTTACTCGTGTCTATTTCACAATGCAAGGACTTATTGCCATTTAAGTGATAATGATAACTCTTGCTATTTCGGACGACTCTTTGATCTAATGTCATCTCTCAAACACCATCAGCGCCACAAGAAATCAGTGATCGCCAGGGTCTATGGTACCTGCAATATACCATATATATGTCCAAATGACAGAGTACTGTAGTTTCATACTATTAGCCTACTATTTGTATCATTACTAGATATTTTTCGGCAAAATTGCATAGAGGTCTTATGAATCGACTTTACGAAATAATTTAATTATCAAGGGAAATGATTTGAGATGGAATCTGATATGAATCGAATCGAAACTTACGCCCGTTTGTTGTTCTCTAACCCAGATGTCATTTTGTAATATTGCAATTTACCTTTGCTGTTTAATTTATGTAAAGGGATAGAAAGAAAAAACAATATAGCGCCACCCCCACCACGAAAATCTATAGTGACGGATCATCAAATTATTTTTTAATAAAACGTTTATTCTATGCTGCAGAATTTGTAGTTTTGTATGATATTTTTTTGGGTTGATCTTTGTCTGTGTTTCTCCTGGGTCCATGTATCGTTCTTTAGCACCATGGGTTTCCATTCCTTTTAGGGTTACCCTTGTTTTAGTTATTTAAAAACTGAAGTAGAATTTGTGGAGATCAATAAAACAGTTATAGCCACAATAGTGTAAAGACAAACCATGCTAAAGGTTACTCTGGTTGGCTCGGATTTGAGCTAGTTTCATATGCATATCTTTAAGACTAACAACGAACCAGGCTTAACCCGGATCATATTGAACCGATCCGTGGATGAACACCTCAAATCTGTTCTAAATAAATCATCCTTTTCTATATTATGTGGAATTTGATTTCTTACTATTGGTATAAATTTCATCCAAATGTGGTATGAAAATGAGTATATGATTCCGAATAAACTTATTTAATTAATTGGTTTTATGTATCAAACCCTTGTATATATAATGCCTTTTTTCATAAATATTTTATCTTCGGCTTGATTCAACATAAATGCCATAATAAAGTAACAAAACAATTGACTATGCTGCTATGCACCACATTTGAGGAAAATATCCGGAAAAAATTTAAGCTCAAGCTACTATACAGACATCTAAGCTTGTATTTCGCTTCCACTCTGTTGTTATTCTTTAACAGAACATGTTCTCAAGAAACACCACGATATGATATTCATCAAACATAGAAACAGAGGCAACTTGGATGGAATGGCGATGGCTCAATGTTGAAACAATCATATTCCAGAAGGAAGCAATGAATATGCCGACTTCCCAGGAAGGGAGAAACTTGGAGGAAAGGCATAAAGAAATAAGGGCAATGGTATTGTGGGGGTTTTAATTAAATCTCAGCATGTTAGTAAGTTTCTGCAAACCCGCTATATCACAAGTTCTCTATAGGGTTAATTCCCGAGGAATGTACTAACTTGCCGTTTTTTATAGTTCCGTGTAGTGGACTTTTTTTTCCTACTAAAACACAACTTTTGAATCCGTGTGTTTATGTGTACTTTGCTTATTAAAAATGACCATTTACCCTCACTGTTAACAAATATAAGGGTAAAATAGTCACATGAATTCAAAATTTGTGTTTTAATAGGAAGAAAAAAAAAGTCCACTACAGTACACATACTAAAAATGGTAAGTTAGATACATTCCCACACAATTAACCCTTCCCTAAACCACAACAACAACAAAAGCAACGTCAACTTTCCTTTTCATACTCATTTTTTATGTACTAAAACATACACTAAACACAAACTGTACTTAGATTGTGTCTGACACGATAGGTTAGTCTCAACATAATCTCATGTGCGCGATACATGAGCTGAAAGGAAAATATTAAATTTCCCCTCTATACTTTACATGAATATAATTCCAATGATAAAACACAAATATACTCTAATATACTACTTAAATCCAGCATCCTCCTTATCTAGCTTGTACTGTATCACAGTATGGTTATATACTCCCATGAGGGTTTAACCACCACTCTAGTGACGAAGAACCCGAAATCAACTTGTTTGTTAATTCGATCAAAATTGCCAGCTAAGCTGATATCAAGTGCCTATCCTACCAACTAAAACTCATTCCTTGTCTGAAAAAACCTCATACTCTTTAACTTCACAAATATTTCACAAAAGTAGTTTATTGGTAAAATACATGCAATATAGGCATCCAAAAAATGATGCAACTTGCTGTGGTGTAATGGCAGAATAATTTGCAACATAATGCCAAGAACGGTAGAAGAAAATGAACATGCCAATTACCGTGAAATGCAAGAGAAGAAGTGCTCCAACTGGCTCTCACCAACTAGTACACCCAATTGTTCAGTAAACACTGCACCGACAGTCTCTTTTTCTAAATCTTTCAACACATTTTTAGTCGACATGTCCATGTACTGGTTTAGGTTGTGCACAGTTCCATCTGCAAGAACAAAGAACCAAAAAGAATGTATCCAAATTTAGCTAAACGAGACGCAAAATCAACCAAGGTGTAATTTGACTATATTCTGGGCCACTTTATTCAATACAATTCGTGTTAACATTGTAATAAAGAAGATTAAGTTTCATAATCATACTTAACGCATTACTTATTCATAAAAACAAAAACAAATGAACAAATACACGTTTACGGGTCAACCGCAGCTTTATGAATCCAAAAAGTAACACGTTTGACATTCAAAGTCAAAAGAATGATACTTGAGAGTGTTTTCTGTGGCCCTTAAGATGAAAATTCATTTAACCTAACTGATCAAGTATCATAACGTTTGACTCGATTACAAATTCAGTTGACATTATGATTTTTATAGGAAAAGTTCAAGAAGTGAACTTGATCAGTGATGATAGAGTCTCTAAAGCATTAATCGGAGGCCATAAACCTTAACAACTGCCACTGTGAGTTTGCACGGCATTCCACAAAATAAGAGCAAGTGATACAAAGAGAAAAATATGATGATGGTGAAAACGATACAGTAGTGAGTGCTTTTATATTTACCTTCAGCAACTATGACTTTATACTCAGGTGGAGGAGACGTCCAATTTCCTTCAGAGTCCTTCATGTGTCTCCTATCCGAAGCAAAATGACGAAGAAATACCGGAGCATGCACTACACGGAAGACCCTGAGATCACAAATCAATTGATCACCTTAACCAATTCACATAGTAATTGAATAGCTAAATTGTATACCTCTGAAATTCAGAAAATAGCTCAAAAGATGGTCGGATACTTTCTGATACATAGGACGATAGGGTTGATGGAAATGGAAGAGTCGAGTCTAAATCCCATACAAGATCCTCTGACTTTCCTTCTTTTCTTCTCTGTTATAACAGCGCTAAATTTAGATTTCAGTAATATTTCGTATATGATTTTTTACAATATCTCATTTAAACAAATTCCCTTCGGAATAAAAAAAAACATACTTTGCATGGTGATTGATGTTTAAATTTAGTACCTGAATGCAAATTACATGATAATCCCACAGAACTATCCCGTCTGATCTGTGGCTAGCTTTCTGATGCCACATTGGGATCTGCAATATCATAGTCGAGCAACTTTAAACAATATTCAAATTCATCTTCATTTCACATTCCGTTGCAAAGGAGACTAAATACAATAACTTTGTGACACAAGTACAGTTTCAATATGTATAGGTATGATGAAAATATAAAATGACGGCTCTTTCGGAACTAAAAGTGGGTGTGGTATGGCAGGAGACATTGTGCTTATAAAGTGTCTAGTTGTTAATCGCAGGTTTTTATATACACTAAAGAACCCTTGAAGTCCACATATAATACTTAATAGAAATGATCTAAGGTATACTCAGTAAAGATGATTAAAAGAATAAATTAATCGCCCGTCATAAAATGATTAGCTTGTTCTTGCAGGATCTAAGTATAACATAACATAATATACCTCAAGAAGAAATCTCAAGTTATTCCGTGATATGACATATTTCAAACACAAAAAAAAATCTTAGTATCCTATTTCTGTATGTCCCCAACCCGTATTGAAATGATGAATGCGAAAGCAAGACCATTTCAACTAGAACAATTTTCCATCATAATAAATCATACCACTAACGGAATATGTTTCGTTTAAAGTAGTTTGATATAAAATCTCCTAAGATTAGCACATTAACTAATCCCGCACACATTGGCTGAGAAGATAATACCAGTGCACACACAAGCCCAAAAATAAAAAGTCTATAACAGGGGGTGCACGACTTCACAAATAAAACGTAAAGGCATAAGAATAGAACACATGTCTGCCAGGGCCGGCTCGTTGATTTGAGAGGCCTGGTGCGAAACTAGAAATGAGGCCCCGCAAAATACAAAAGTATAGCTATCATCCGAAATAAAAAGTTCATTGATATTACGCAAATAGATTCAAGTATCTTACAATAACAAAAGTTAAATACTACGCCAAAAAAACTACATTAATATTCAGATTGTTACTAAATCACAGTATCCCTTAAATATTATTTGGGCTTATGAAATAGGCTTCTATATTTACTATATATACACTAACGGATCTATTATATTTTGGAGGCCTTTTTTCATAGGAGGCCCTGTGCAATTGCCCCATTTGCACAGGGTAAGCTCCGGCTGTCTGCGCGTAAACAACTAAAAACATACATACATGCTTACTCTCATTGGAAATAAAGACCACAAACAAATCAGAAACATCAGCAACTCCATCCTCACTTAGTTTCTTGCATAACAAGTACACATTCTCTTCACTACAAACATAAATTAATAAAAAAAAACATTAATTAAAAAAAAATTAACGTTTCTATAAATCATTAATTAATTAATACTAGTAATATGAAATACCAGTAGAAAGGGGTGTGATGAAACTGGGAAACATTGATGGAAGTTGAATCTTGATCAAAAGCCATTAGTTTTGACCAAATCACAAGCGTGATTCTTTTTGTTAAATAAAGGATTCCCTGTTTAGGGGGCGTTTGTGAATAACAAATAATTTTCAAGAGTGTTTGTTTCGGCTTATACGCGGGCTTATTAGCTTCTTTGGTTCGGCTTATATTTTTATAAACTTTTTACTACTTTATACATTTTATACCTTAGGGAAACCAATCATAGCCAATTTTTTTTATCTAACAAAATAAACTATTTTTTTAAAATTAGGAGTGCGTTTAGTTTTATCATTTTTTATTTTCTGTTTTCTAGAAAAAGAAAAGAGATTTCTTTCTTCACAAAACTCTTAAAAATTTGGAAAATGCGTTTAGTTAGAGAAATATGTGTTTGTGTTTTCCATTTTCCAAAAATATAAAGTAAACAAAGGGGGAAAATGAATTTTGTCTAAATGAAAACCTAAAAAAAAAAGAGTTTTTTTTGTTTTGTGTGCAAAAGGGTAAAACAGGAATTTTGCATTTTCTAGAAAATAATTTTGGAAAACGATGATTTGAACGAACGCATTTTCTGTTTCCTTGTTTTCTAGAAAACATTTTGTAGAAAACAGGGTGTTTTTCATCCAACTAAACGCAACCTAAATATCTCACAAACTGTTAATCGTTACGTAAAACGAAACATATCATTGTGATGATAATTAAATTATCTTTCTATCGAAGGACACATGTATATACTTTCGACGAACTGTTTTTTTTCTGTGAAAATCATATATGATTCGTATCATGGATCATATAATCATATATGATCCATGATACAAATCATATATGATTTTCACAGGAAAAAAAAGTTTGGCGAAAGTATATACACGTTTGCCCCTTGATAGAAAGATAATTTAATTCTCTTTGTAATTGTGTATTTTTTGTCACTTGACGATTTACCGTTTGTGAAATATTTATTTTTTTATAAAAATTAGAAAGTTAATGTGATTGGTTGGTGTGGCATGTGCCAGAAAGATGGTCTACGTTGATCTTTTATCTTATACCTTATATACTACATATAACTTAAAAATACAAAACATTTACTAAATTTACTTGATATTAATACATAACGATTTTTTTTAATGTAAAATCATGTGTATAATTATTAATTGTATCGATACTAGAGTATCAAAAGAATTCTCATGCATCCATATATTAGATTAAAACATTAAAATAAATTTGATTATATGTAAGTCTCGTGAATATACAAGATAGTATGTTGAATGTGCAAACTCAATATCTCACATCGGTTGTAACATAAATTCAAAGTCAATATATAAGATCGGCGGGCTACTCCTTCTACCACCAATTGGTTTTAGAATGGAACCTCAGTCTCACAGCTGATGTCAGAGTCATGTTAAGCCCAATGGTGGTGTGAATGTGTTCCTTCGGTTAAATCCTGGTTCGATGGTATTAATGGATCCTTATAAATGGTGGTTTGGATTTGAGGAAAGTAATGTTGAATGTGCAAACCTAATATCCCACATCAGTTGAAGCATAATCTCAAAGTCAATATATAAGTTTGGTGGACTACTCTTTCTATCACAAATTGGTTTTAGTGGATGTTTAGGATTGCGGTTGGAGAAAGATTATTTGATTATGAAACGCTATTAATCAGTTTAAAGTGTTTGGATACTCTTTCTAAATAATTGGTTTTTTGCGTTTGTGGGCTACTAAAATAGAGTTATTGAAAAGTAGATAGACACCTACTGCCACCAAAACACAATGAGTCCTTTTTACAAAATTACATAGCTACCTTTTAATTAATGTTTACCTTTTGCAAACTTAATTTATATACTTTTATTTTTGTAATTTTACATATCACACAATCAAATAACCTAATTTGCCAAACATTAAAACACTAATTTTCTGATTAACCAAACACTATTTTTAAGTTTTATAACAACTGATAATCTGATTATTTATTTTCAAACCATATAATTTGTTTTAAATAAACAATCTCAAACGCCCCCTTAGAATAAAACATCAATCGATTTATATGTTAAACTTGATAAAATGCTATGCCAGTGATTCTCACATAATAAACTTATATAAGTTTCTATTTTTTTATATGACCCTATAGTTTTTCGATTGCATTATTAATTGGAGGAATAAAAAAATAGTGAAATATGTATATCTGTATATTTTCTCAAGTACAGATTTTTAATGTAGATTTACAATGTTGTTTAAGCAGAATATGGAAAATGAAAGTTCAAGCCGCTAGAGAACTAAACCTTATACAATACAAGCGGAAACCTAATAAGCTCATACGCCCACATATAAATTGAAACAAACACTATGTGAGTTTGCTTGGTATTCATGAATTAAATTTTTTTGTAAAGACAAGTTATATGCCAGTTGCATCGAAAAGTATTGGTGATATAGTGACCCTAGTTCTAAAAGTGATCGGTGTAGTAACGCCGGCAACAGCGTTGGCCGACGTTGCTCGGCGTTGCTACACCACCGTTGCATAAGACCTAACGTCGTTGGTTCGGCGTTGGCCGACCAATGCGCGTTGAGGGTATATTAAAAAAATTCATTTTACACCCCCAAGGGTTGAAACATATTTGTAGAAACTAGAAGATGGGGGCGGGGGTTGAATAGTTTCTAGTTAGGTTTTCAAAACATTTCGTATAAACCTACTGACCGCGGTTCAATAAACAAACCCGTGGTTCGTTATCACTAATGAACCGCATGTCCATTTAAGGAACCGCCGACAGTGGACGAAACCATTTATTGCATGTTAAACTTTAATAATCATTTGTATCAAATTCCTTATCAAGCTTGACTTAATATGAGTTATGTTTGATATAGAAATAAACAACAAGTAAACACACAAACACATCAAATCAAGAGTACATCAAGCAATAGTCTAAACACTAAGCGCACAAGTACTAAGCATTAGCTTTTCCGCAACTAAGATGTTTAGACAAAAAGATGCACACTTGACCATAATCTAAACATGAAGCACACACGTACTAAACCTTAGCTTTTCCGCAACTTGGATGTTTAGATTATGTGATGCACACAACACACAACATATAAATGCATCAATAGAAGTAAGGACATAAAAGTAAAAGGAAAGTACCTATAGAAACTAGAAGGGAGAGTTGAATAGTTTCTCTTCAGTTTATCTCCTAATTAAAATTCCTTTCAATTAGGTGAGTGCCAAAACTATCTTTTACTTGAAAGCTAGTTTCATAATGATTAGATTCAATTCTAATGCATTAACAATGGTAAGTAATAAGTATGATGATAATGAATATAAGTAAAGAGTAAGGAAAGAAACAACCTAGTAGGACGACACCAAGTTTTATAGTGGTTCGAAACGAAGCTCTATCTTCGTTCCTACTCCACTCCTCGAGTAAACCTACTCGATTTTTTCCACTATATCCACAAGCTCCCTTCTTGGCGGAGAAAACCTTACAATGTCGCTTATATTATTTTCCGACACTAAGCTAAATGTCGAGACCTAATCTTAGATAGGACCAATCTACACAACGTCGTTGTTGATCCTAAACTTAGATCGATCTAGCTTGTGTAAACGAGATTAGATCAAGTTAAACACGTAGAGAAACTTTGTTTATGTATAAAACAATTTAAGTGTTATGCGGAATTAACACTTAAACAAAAACACACAAAGAATGTAAAACAAACTTTCACTTGATTGATTAGAACAAACTTGCCTACAATGAAAGTGTTAAACGTATGAAAACTTATATGAAACATAACCTAAAGGTCTTCTTTTATAGACATAAGAAGCCTTGTACAAGAGTCTACGTATCAGCTATTCTAGGTAAAGATAATTATAGAAAATACATTGTTGATCCTATCTTTACTAGAAACAAACTAGAAACATAATACGTGTAGACCATATCTTTCTATCAGTGTTTGTCTTCAACCTATCAACGCTTGACTTCTTCCTGTCAACGCTTGATCTGTCAACGTTTGTTTTCTTCTTATCAACGCTTGTTTTCTTATTGTTAGCGTTCAAGTGTACTGGCTACATTTTATTCCCAACAATCCTCCCCTAAACTTGATATCTACTCTAGTAATCAAGTTTCTGAATAAAAAATAAGAACTAGGAGGAATATTACAAATCTTATCATATTGGTAATAAACATGCCTAATCAAATCTTTGGCCACGTCACTTGAATAGTCAATCTCCAGCTGTGTTGTCTTCATCTTGTCCAAAACTTCTTTGGACATGGGATACTCAGCATCTACAAGAAGATACTCAGCAAACTTTGTAGAGCTCAAATAATACACACCAGCAGCTGAATACAAACGCCAATGAAGTCCACTGATATCATCCTCAAGATCCTTCCAAACAGGATCTTCTTCTTCTGATGCACACATTCTCTTGAATGTTGACCAAAGCTTTATTCCATTGACTGAAGTAGGTGCTTCAGTCTCATACTTGGCCAGCAACAACCTCCAAAGGTCTGCCAAGTCTTCCCTATCCATACTTGCAAAGAGAACATAAGAGTAGTAAATGTGTGTACCTCTTTCCCATATCTGCCAATCATCCAAAACCCACTTGCATCTTCTTCATAGCTAATGATATGGTTTCTGGTATCAAGAGGTAACACTTGTACCATATCTGAAGCTTCCATGGGTGAGAGCTTAATACTCCTTCTAAGAACAACTTCACTGGGATTCAATTTATCCATATCTTTAGGGAACTCAAGAGGAACTCCCTTCTTCAAAGGCCTTGGAACAATCATTGCCCTCTGAATCTCCATCTCTTCTACAAGTTCTTCTTTCCTTTCATTTGAAAGAAGTCTGATAGTATTCATTTCCTGCACTTTCGCCCAAATGGGATAAGCCTTGTACTCTAATTCTTTAAAGGATAATCCTTGCAAATTCTTGAAGGTCCATCCAGTTCCATGACATCTGAGTAACATGTAGTAAAGCTCCCTTCTATCCCTCTTCAGCAGTGAGAAAACATTGCTAGCCTTATGCTTCAGAATTACTTTGCAGTCTCTTTGAACTCTTAGAAGAATCTCCAATCCCCAAATTTGGTCTGAAATTGTCAAATTTGGATTTTCCATAATCCTATTCTCCCAAGCATGGTACATCTGAGCAACTTCTGGCATATCATAATCTACTTGCAATTTTAACTCTCTAAGCTTCTCTCTTGCCAAGTCATCACCATATTCAAGTCTTTCTGGTTGTTCAATTATCATCACACTCGAATCTGAACTTCCTTCATCACTTCCTTCTTGTTCCTCATAAGTGACAACAAATGGTGATTCGCCAACCTTCTTCCTTTCTTGTTCCATAAGTTGTGCAGCCAACCTTGAATCAAACTCAACTTGTGCTGCATCCTTTGGAACTTCTACTTCTACCATGATTCCTTTACCCTTATCTAATGGATCAATGATGGGTAAAGATGATGATGGTACCTGTGAAGACACTTTTTTGATGATAGCTGATGACCGGAATACATCAATCATATCTGCAGGTCTGTCAACGCTCAAATTACTTGTGTCAGCGCCCAATTTACTCTTGTCAGCGCTTAGTGTGTCAGCGTCCAAAGTTTGCTTGTCAACGCTCACCTTACTTGTCTCAGCGCCTCTTGTGAACTGCTCCATCATAGCTGTAAAAGACAATTTCAAGTTTGTAGGAGTAACCAAAGATGTATCGAAACCTGATTGCTTATTCAATTCAGTAAGGGCTTCAGCAACACCTAAAGATTCTCCATCATATGAGCCTTTGCCACTCAAATCAAATGGCTCTGTAGCAGCTTCATGTGAGCCTTTATCACTCAAATTAACAGGCTCTGTGGCAGCTTCCTCCCCTTTGTAAGAATCCTCCCCTAATGAAAGGACTCTTGTTTGCCTTCTCATAGACTCAGCAGTTTCCAAAAAAACAATCCTCTCCCTCAATTGCTTGAGTTCAAGGCCTTGTGTACTGACTGTTTGTACCAGGTCTGCATTTTGCTTTTGCAATCTAATGTAGACAGCCGTCAATTCCATCATTGTATATGGTTCTAATCTGCCCTCCTCTAGAATGGGTATTTGACCTCCCAAAGTAGAGTCACGGGGCATGTATGAGGTCTTAAAGATGTTAGGACTGTCTTGGCCTGCATCTAAGCGAGTACCAACAGTCCCAGCCTCATCCATAGCACCAACCACACTTGTGGTGGTGGTTCTCTCTGCAACATGGCTAGGACCACTAGAGGAGAACACTCTAGTAGTCCTTGGGCGTTTTTGCAACCTATATTCAGGTGGGGTAGAAGATGATGTGGATTGGGTGGTAGTTTGAAGGATAAGGGGTGTTTGGGTTTGTGAAGGAAAGGTGTCAACGTTTGGATTACTTGTGTCAACGCAAACATTTAATGTGTCAGCGTTGAAGGATTCTTGGTTAATTTCCATGTGTTGAGGTGAAGGCAAAGGTTCTGGTATTGGGTCAAGTTGTGGTTGTGGGTCTGGTTGGGGTTGTGCTGCTGCAATAACAGCAAGCATAGCTTGGGTGAGGGGTAATTCACGGTGAGGGGGAGAGTTCATCTTGCTAAAAATAGATTTCTTTTGCACAGGGATCTCATAAAAATCATCATGATCCCTTGTGCAGTAATTTTGCACATCAAAAACCATTTGCAAAAATCTGGGATAAGCCAAAGTCATCTTATTCCCTTTGTTTTTACACATGCCATCAAAAATTAGTTTTGAAAAATTAAACTTTTGCCCATTTGTAATGCACACAATTGCACTAGCAATGGATCTGTTAATTTCATTATGTGCAGTACATTTGGGACTCAAACATTGAAGGATGACATGTATGAGGTACTTCCAAGCTGGGGGAAACTCTTGTTTATGATATTTATTTAAAGTACCCTCATCAGGGAAAGGATACCCCAAAGCCCGAAGTCCTTGTTCTATTTCATTAATAGGGAGAGTGGTTATACCATCTGCATCATTAAGATGCAAAGCCTGGCGAACCAAGGCTTCAGTAACCACCCAAGTACGCCCATGAACAATAGCTGATAATGTAGACACATTATTAATTGTTGAGGAACTAACCGTGTTCCAAAACTGTTTAATATGAGTGACAGGGATGAGAGGATCATGAGAAAGAGCATACCGTAATGGAGATGCATTCAAATACGCCACCATCTGAGTGTATTGTGGAAACAAAGTATCATCAGCCTCCAAATAAGCAATCATGTTGTGCTGACTCCTGAATCCTAATACCAAGGCACTTGGTTTAAACTTTGGTGCCATTGTTGAAGAAAGCTGTTTGTGAATTATTGATGAAAGATGAAGTATAGGAGAAAAAGTGTTAGACAAGAATATGAAATACCCTATTTAAAAATAGGAGCCAAATATATAGGAGAGATAGGCACATGTGATTGGTCAAAAATAAGGCAAGTATTTTCAAAATATAATGATGAAAATATTGAAAAGAAAATAAGTTATCTTGTGCATTAATTAAAAGTTATCTACTCCCAAAATTACGGCCCTAATATTCGTCAAAAATAACAACTGGGTAGGTCCCAATGAGTGTCAACGGTTAAAAATAACCATCAACGCCCAACGGCTATATTCTTGTCAACGTTTGCCAAAGCCATGTCAGCGTCTATATTGGTCATAACAGCGCTTGGAAAAATATTTGTCAGCGTCCAAAAAGTAAAAGTAATAAAAATGAAAAAGGACCTTAACAAAGTAATTTATCCTAGTGAAGATAACCTATAAATTGATAATTATTATAGGGCGGCAAACACTGTCCAGTTATGCACACTTGCTTATGCAAGATAGACATAACAGTCCTCTAGTGTCCCTTGCTAACCAAAATTCTTAACAATTAAGTTATCTCATAAAGTTCCTTGTAACTTGATAGTTGTAATTTTACACTTGTTTAGGAAAACAAGGTAATTAGGGTAAGTACGACGATTTAGGAAAATCGTGCACAAATGACCCAAAGTGGGGATCGTTCTCAAGGAGGCTTGGTGTGTGTGTTAAGAAATTATTAGTGATGTGATTATATGATTATGAAAAATAGAAATGGGATAAGAAGAGAATGACGGTTACGATGACGAATTAAACTAAGACGAAGAAGTCGTACACGTAAAACCGTAAAAGCACCAAATTTAAAAATTTACTCTAAAAATTCCTAAAAAAATTGCAATAAATCCACTAAAATATTCTAAGGGTTTCCAAAAAATCAAAACTTGCTAAAACCTTTTTTTAATTAATTATTAATTTTTTAATGCTAATTAAAGCCCTAAAAATCAAAATTAACTAATAAAAAGTCCAAATCAAGATCTTAAAGTTTGTAAACCTTTAAAATAACCTAATTAAGCTAAAAAGTATTTTTCTAAATTTTAAAACCACTAAAAACTATTTTTAAACAATTAAAAACTATTAAAAACTACAAAAACTTAAAATAATTCTAAAAAATAACTGAAAGACCCTAAAAATATTTGGAAACTTGTAAAATTCCTAATTAAGTGTCTAGAGTCTAGGAAAAATGTAAAAACTTAGAAAATCTGACTTTTAATGCTTAATTAATAAAATAATATTAAAATATTAATAAAAATCCAAAAATCCTAAAAAATTCTAAAAAGTTGCAAACTAGCTAATTTTAACCTAAATAAGACAGAAATGAAGTTGAAATTAACTAAATACCCTTATTGGGCCTAGAAAATGGGCCAAAGTCCAAACAGTCCCTTAATGGGCTTAGAATTGGCCCAATAAGAAAAAGTGGCCCAAATTAGCCCAAAAACCACTACTTGACTCAAAATTTGATTCTGAAAAACTTTTTCCAAAGGCCCAAGAGCTGAAAATGTGATATAAGCTAGCTTATTACCAACAGCTTATTCTTAATGGGCTTTTTGGCCCATTAAGCCATAAGTTGATTCCATAAGCTGGAATTAAACACACAAGCTTCTCTTGACCTAAATAAGACTTCTATAAAAAGAAATTTGAAATAAGCCAAAGGAATAAGCCTGAAAATGCAAAAAGCAATCTATAGAAAACGACAAAATAGTCATTTTTGAGTTCTAGGCTATCCCAAGAGCTGATTCAAATTGCAAAAGCTTTTAAATGACTTAACTAAGCTTAATCAACAAAAAGTTTTCAAATAAGTTGACTCAATAAGCTGGAAAAAGCAAATAAGCACTTATGAAAAAGTCAAATAAGTTGGTTTTCTAGCAAAAAGTCAAAGTCAAAGTCTAATAAGCTCCAATTCAATCAAATGGGTCAAATAATGAAGATCTATCACAAAAATAAGTTGTTGCATGTTTGGATAAGCCAAAATGGCTTATTGATAAGCAAACTGAAAAATGGCACTAGCAGGGGCTAGTTTTGAGTGTTGAGCAGTGGAAACTTTTTCCACTGCTTGACTTGTTGACTTTTTTTGTCTTTAGTGACTTTTTTGGAGATTCAGGTTACACAAAGGCACCCAATTGATCAGTGGATCAAGAGGAGTCAAACACAATAAAGAAATCACATTCAACAACAACCAATTAGTACAGTTTAATCAATCAATCACCAGATCTGACACAGACATGAACACTTAAGTAGTTGAGGTTTAATAAGCACTTTTAGCACAATTCATCCAGCCAAACTTAACCAAATGCATACACAAGCAATATTAAACTTAAATAAGCAAGTCTAAACAGGTTTCATGCACTGATTCAAAGTATTAAGCAAGATTCAAGCACTTAAAGTTACCGATGAACACAAACACATACAATTTTTACTTTTGCTGATGTAATTGACCAACAAGCCAAATTCAAACCTCCAAATCTATCACATATGTTATATAAATGATGTTTAAGCAACTTTCAACCCTAAGCATGCATAAATTCTAGGTTTTACCAAAATCTTAGGTCAAAATTAGTTAAAATAAAGTAGTTATAGCACAATGTATGATTTGGTGTTTCAAAGCTGAAAACTTGCAGCAAAATGCACTCAAACAAGCATATAGCAGATAACAAGCAAATACACAAACTTCCTACCACACAATAACAAGTTATGATTCAAAGCTAGTAATCCCAAACACCCCTTTATCTTTTTAATCCAAAAATTAAACAAGTATAAGTGTAATTCAGTTTACCAAGTGACTAATCTAGCATACTAACAACATTAACATGCAAGATGAAGCAGATTCAAGCCAGGAAAACAACAAGAACACAACTAGAGCACAAATTTAACAAAAATCCAAATTTTATCAGATTTTCAAGGTTTTAAGACAAACCTCATGGATGTACATCCACACTCACGAATTTTAGAGCTTATGTGCTAGCAAAAACAAGCACAAGCTTCCAACAACAACCCTGCTAAGATTCAACAGAGTTAGAAGCAAAATAGTAAAATCAGAGAAGTGAAAAGCCTTGATTAATGCAACTCTTGTCCTCCACACTTGATTATCCTCAAGTTATAAGCTTCACCACACCTTGATAACACAATATCAGGATGCTATGATCAGCCCTATAGCCCAAGAATTCTAAGATAGACCAAGAACTTAGCAACATATCAAGCTTAAAGGAAAACGTGCAAACTTTTGCACACTCCTTGAAAACAGGTTTTGAGATTTAAGAATAGCAAACAAGTAACAATAATAAGCAGAAACAAAGGATGGCACTTGAGTTTTCTTCACAATTTCAAACACATTTCATTAAGATTGAATATATGATTTACAGAAAAGTGAACCAAGGAAAATTCAAGAGCAAGCTAAAATGTAATGAACTAAGGCCTTTATATAGGCTACAAGTGAACTACTGATGCTAAGAAAAACGTAAAACCCTAGTTGTAGAAGTCCCAAAATGCCCTTGTAGGGTTTTGAACTCTTGTGGATCATGTGAATGAATTTTGTTGTCTTGTGGTAGCTGGCAAGTGAAAAGTTGATCTAATGGCTTGTATTAAGCTTGAAATGTAAGCTGGATCCTTGGACGTTGGATGACTGTTACTATCTTTTCTTCTTGCTCAATGGTGTAGCAGGGGAGGTCCCATGTGGACATGTGAATGGTGAGGTGGCCAATATTAAGGTTGGGATGTGATTAAGGGGTCATTAATCACTAATTTGGAAGGTTTTGTGGGTTAATTTTTACTTAATAAAAAACTCCCAATTTGTGTTCTTGGCTGATGAACATAGGTTTTGATCTTGTTTTGGGGATTAATGAAGTGTTAGGCGCCATTTGTTTAATTAACTATATTTTGAAAATATAGTTAACTAAAACGGGTTAGTGGGATGGTGATGTGGAGGCTGGAAGGATTTTGATTTCTGGAGAGAGTAAGTGGGGTGAGGTGTCATCCATTGGTTGGTCTAGGTAAGATAGTGTGTCGGCCAGGATTAGTCCCCCATTTCTTTCATTCTTTTCACTTTGTAAATAAACAGCCAAAAGTGGGATTCCTTTGTATTTCAAGTTTTACTTTTCACACTTTTGCCTCAAATACTTTTCCAAAGTATTTTCAGGGGTATTTCTTGCCATTTTGTGATTCTTGAAGGACTCATTTGGCATTTTCTTGATTGATAATGGTCTTGACTTGCATATTTGACATTTTGTAGGACTAAAATTGCCAAGTCATGATTAATGAGGGACCATTTTTGCCATTTCTTCAAAGTCAAGGGTCCTTTTGGTAATTATGATATTTTCAAAGGACCAAACTTGTAATTATTGTAACTTGGAGTCCTTCTTGGTATGTTTGAATTTGAGGAGGATAAATATTGACATTTTAGTTTTGTTGAGGGACTAAAATTGCCAATTCTTCAAAGTGGAGGGCCCTTTTTGCAATATTGACAAACTTCAGGGGACCAAACTTGTAATTATGAGGATACAAGGGTATAAAGTGTCAATTCTTCCATATTGGAGGACCCTTCTTCATAAATCTTCAATTCTTCAAGGGTTTTCTTGGGAAAATCTTCATTAGGGCTTGGTTCAATGTGCGGCTTCGTTTCTCGTGTTCGTTTTTGCATGATTCTTATGATCTTTTGTCATTTTCTCAATATCCGTACCTAGAATACACAAGCAACAAACACAAGCATATATATGGTTATTTTCATGATATTTAATGCGTTTTAAGCCCTTTTTGGATGATGAGACTATGTATAAAAGCAGTCTCATCACTCCCCATACTAAACCATTGCCGTGCCCTCACGCAATGCTAGAATAAAGTATCGTAACACCTCCAAAATTCATTTTTATTCACTTTTATTGAACGATAAACTAGCTACACTACTACTTGCGTTTTAAACATAATGTATGATTTTCATCGCAAAATTGGACGTTTAGGTTCATAGAATAAGAACACGTGAATGCTTCGTTAGAAGTAATTTCATCGTCCTCGATTTTCACCCCAATTCCATGCCAAGCGTGCAACGAGATCATTGTCATTATAAGTTAGTAATGTGAACACTACTCATATGCCCTAATCACGTACTTATCCTCCCAGTTTCCTAAGTTGTATCTCTTATATTTTATTTTGTCTTGAATGTTTCACGAGGATACATTGTTTGACTTTATGCGATAATAGAGATTTAGGTCTAAAAATAGAGTCCTAACGGTGTAACCAAGACCATCAAATCAATAACACCTCCTAATAGACAACGATGTCAAAAAATTAAGTCAACAAGAAGGATCGATAAACACGGTTTTATAACGGTTTTGAACATGAGACTTATTACCAAGACTTTTATACGCCCCCTAACGGAAGGGCCTTATTATCTTTGGTTGACCTCCATATTTTATTCAACTTCGCCATGAAGCTTTTATTATGACTTCGGTCTTGCCTTGCCTTTTATTATCCACCTCATCGGTAGTTTTATTAGCCAAAGACGTATATCCTCACGCTAAGGCGAATTTTGGATCTTTAAAGCTTCAAAGATTAAGGCTTGATTCACTTTCAATTTTGCATAGATTTTTTGGCCTTGTGGGGCTTCAAATTGTTTGCTTGATTTAGGTGAGCACTTGAAATCTTATTATTGGGTGAAGCTTTTGATTATTCGGGTTGCCAATACTTCAAAACTGTGACGCTGGCGATACCTTAATGTCTTCCCAATTTAATTACACGGAAGCTACTAGAAAAGACTAGAAACCCAACAATCCTAACTAAACCGCTAAGTCAATATTTGTTAAGCAAAAAATATTTACATGCGAAGGAAGAATAAGCAAACAACGAGAACACATGAGTTTTTGAAAGAATACGAGTACTCTACGTTTAGCATAGTAACTTATAATTAACCCTATCATTTCTCATCCTCATTTAAGAGACTTAGCCTAATGTGAAGTTAAGGAATCAAAGCTAAGTGCTCAACACGCACGGTCGAGTAAAAAATTACTCTTATTCTCGCCATCGGAAAATCTACATTCGTGTCTTTAAACACTTATAAAACATGAGAAAAAAATTTAAAATTTGGCCATTTTAGCCTTATTTTGCAACAAAACGATAAACAAAAAGATAAACTTTAGAAAGCGTGAAGTTTTGGCAAGGCAAGTATATATTCAACCCCCCATACTAAAGTTAAACATTGTCCTCAATGTTTCGAGTCTAGGGGTGCAAACACCCCCATACTAGAGACGTAGTCGAATGCCTAATCTAGCATGGAAAGGGTGTAACCGTTAAATTTAAAGTCGTTTATGAAGTGTGCTATAAACCTAAGGTTAGAACATCAAAAGGATATATCATGGATATTGAGAAAGTCTTCAAAGCAAACGATCGAGTGCTCCCATAAAACGAACACGAGAGGCTCTAATCGTGAAGATAATGATCATCTAAAATCCACAATTCACAAACAACCACGGAACAAAGGTTGGAAGGGTACAAGTCCCCACACGTTACTACATTAGAAAGCGATAATATGTACATAGGATAAGCATGGGACTCCCCCATGAGGCACCTCATTTTTGATTACCGAGTCATGAGCTCAACTCGATCCCCTCAATACTAATTATCATTGGGGAAGGTGATTTGGTCGAGGTAGTTCAAGGATGGAACTTCCCCACCAAAGTAGTGCTTCAACCTATGTCCATTTACCTTGAAATTGGGGCCATTATTTTAAGCTAGCTCGATGGTCCCATATGGAAAAATTGAGTCACGGTGAATGGACTGGACCAACGGGATTTCAACTTACCGGAAAAGATTTTCAAACGGGAATTAAAAAGCAAAACTTGATCCCCAATGTTAAAAACCCGGTTTTTAATTTTTGAATCATGCAACTTTTTAGTCTTTTCTTTATAAATCAATGAATTTTCATAAGCAATATCCCTTAATTCATCCAATTCATTTAATTGCATTTTCCGGTGTTTTCCCGCGGTCTCCATGCCATCATTACAATGCTTTAGGGCCCAATAAGCCTTGTGTTCCATTCAATTGGCAAATGACAATTTTTCCCATACACAAGCTTATAGGGAGTGCACCCAATGGGCGTCTTATGAGCAGTCCTAAAGGCCCATAAAGCATCGTCCAACTTATCTGACCAAGATTGTTGGTTTTCCCCAACGGATCTCTCCAAGATCCTCTTCAACGCTCGGTTTGAAACCTCGAATTGCCCACTCGTTTGTGGGTGATAAGCCGTAGAAAGCCGATGTGTAACCCTATATTTCCTTAGGACCCTTTCAAATTGGTCGTTACAAAAAGGGTTCCACGATCGCTTATGATCGCACGAGGGGTTCCAAACCGAGAAAACAAGCTTTTCAAAAACTTGACTACCTCACGAGCATCATTGGTGGGCAAAGCCTTAGCTTCCACCCACTTAGATAGGTAGTCAACCGCGACAAGGATGTACTTATTACCACGAGATGATGGGAACGGCCCCATAAAGTCGATGCCCCAAACGTCAAAGAACTCACACACTTGGATGATATTTTGTGGCATTTCATCTTTTTGTGAGGCTTTTCCTTGTCGTTGGCATGAGTCACATGACTTCAAAAGATCATGTGCATCTCGGTAAATAGTAGGCCAAAAGAAGCCGGCATCAAAAACCTTCTTAGCCGTGAGATTAGCACCATGGTGACCACCCGTGGGTCCCTCGTGACAAGCTCTAAGGATATTAGAAGCTTCGGTGCCAAATACACAACATCGGATGATTTGATCCGCACAAGTTCGAAACAAGTAAGGGTCGTTCCAAAAATAGAACTTGACGTCAAGAAAGAATTTTCGTTTTTCTTGAGTCGTCATACCCTTGATGATGAAGTTGCCCGCATGGTAATTTGCGATGTCCGCAAACCATGGGCTGGAAGAATCAAGCTTAGAATTCACTACACCAAGCGTCTCGAGCGGAAATGTTTCGGTGATTTCCTTGGGCTCGTAAACACTTTGGTGAGGATCTTCCAAACGAGAAAGATGATCGGCCGCTAGATTCTCGGCTCCTTTTTTGTCAACGATTTTGTGATCAAATTCTTGAAGGAGGAGAATCCAACGAAGTAACATCAGCTTTGCATCTTGTTTAGCCATAAGATACTTGATAGCTGAATGATCCGTATACACTATGCATTTCGTCAAGACGAGATAAGGTCGGAATTTCTCAAATGCATACACCACGGCAAGGAACTCCTTTTCTGTTGTAGTGTATTTTAGTTGAACCTCGGTCATCGTCTTGCTAGCATAGTGAATAGGCAAGAAGTGCTTTTCATGACGTTGCCCCAATACGGCCCCAATAGCGTAGTCACTAGCATCACACATGAGCTCAAAGGGGAGGTTCCAATTGGGAGCAACAAGAATGGGAGCTTCGGTAAGTTTCCTCTTAAGGATTTCAAAGGCTCGTACACAATCTTCGTCAAAGACAAAACATGCCTCTTTTTCAAGAAGATGTGTAATAGGTCGAGAGATCTTTGAAAAATCCTTGATGAATCGACGATAAAAGCCCGCATGGCCTAGGAAACTCCTAACTCCCTTAACGGTTTTGGGATGAGGTAATTTGGCGATGACGTCTACCTTAGCTTGATCTACCTCAATCCCCGATTTCGAAACCTTGTGCCCTAAGACGATTCCACTTTTAACCATAAAATGACATTTTTCCCAATTGAGCACAAGGTTGGTTTCCTCACAACGCTTCAACATTCTCTTAAGATTCGACAAACACGAAGTGAACGAATTACCAAACACGAAAAAGTCATCCATGAAGACTTCCATCGTCTTCTCGATCATATCATGAAAAATAGCCATCACGCACCTTTGAAAGGTTCCCGGTGCATTACAAATTCCGAATGGCATTCTACGATAGGCAAACGTTCCATGTGGACACATAAACGTAGTTTTTTCTTGATCACGAGGATCGATGGGGATTTGGAAGTAACCGGAAAAACCATCTAAAAAGCAATAGAAATCGTTTCCCGCAAGACGCTCCAACATTTGGTCCATGAAGGGCAAGGGAAAATGGTCTTTATGAGTGGCTTCATTCAACTTATGATAGTCAATGCACACTCTCCATCCGGTTACGAGTATAGTGGGAATTAACTCGTTGGCATCGTTTGTCACAACGATCATTCCTCCCTTCTTAGGGACACAATGAATAGGACTCACCCAAGGGTTATCGGAAATAGGGTAAATCATTCCCGCCTCAAGGAGTTTAAGGACTTCCTTTTTGATGACGTCGTGAATTTTGGGGTTCACCCTCCTTTGACATTGGATTGAGGGCTTGTAATCCTCCTCCATTAAGATTTTGTTGGTACAAAATTTGGGATCGATCCCCTTAATGTCGGATAACTTCCACGCAATTGCCCCTTTGTGATCCTTTAGAACATCGACAAGTGCGGTTTTTTCATCATCTGAAAGTTCCTTCGCAATAATGACCGGTAACTTGTCGCCCTCCTCCAAATAGACATATTCGAGAAGAGGAGGTAAATCTTTCAACTCGAGGATAGGTGGTTCCTCAATTGAAGATTTGGGCTTGATACTCATAACCTCCTCGGGTGGAGGGAATGGGAAATCGTTAAGAAAATCCTTGATAATCGAGAAGTCCTCATCATTGTCGAGGTCTTCGTTACAAGTACGTGGAACATCGAATTCTTCCAACGTAAAACCACCACCTTCAAATGGAGTGAAGGTTGGTGTCGAGTTATCAAGAATGGGATCTAACATAGTGGGATTGCCACTATTTTCATCATCACCAAAACCTAAAACTTCTTGTGAAAATTCCTCGCAAACTACGTCAATCATATCAACGAGGTTTATGGTTGCAACGGAATAAACATGATAAATTTGAGAGTTTTGAGTTGCGTTTATAACAAGTTCCTCATCGTTGAAACGTAAGGTGATCTTTCTAGCATGAACATCGATCAAATCCATAGACGTATCTAAAAACGAACGACCTAAAATGAGAGGAACTTGAGGATCCGTGGGAATATCGACAACGATAAAGTCTACCGGATAATAGACCTTTCCCACTTTCACAAAAACGTCTTCCGCCAATCCACATGCGGGAATCGTGGAATGGTCAGCCAACTCGATAGACATTAGTGAAGGAGTAAGATTAGGAAGATTGAGCGACTTGAAGATTGCAAGTGGCATCAAGTTAATGCTAGCACCAAGATCGGCCAAGGCAAAGCATTCTTCCATATCTTGAATTGCACATGGGATCAAAAATTTACCGGGATCTCTGACTTTTTGAGGTATGCAATTAAGATAAACCGATGAACAACTAGACAATTGATGCAATTTCTCCTTGTTGTTCAACATACTCTTAAAGTTAGCGGCAAATCGAGGCATCATGACCAAAGCATCGGCGAAACTCACATTAGAGTGCAAATCACGAAACCTTTTCATAAAAAGCTCAAATTGGTAATTGTCGCGCTCTTAACGTTTCTCCTTTCTAAGTCTCGATGGATAGGGAAAAGGTGGTGTGGGTTGAGGCATAGGCATAGCCTTTGGAATCTCGGGTTCCAATGTTGGTAATGGGTCAACCGTAGGTGTGGCATGAGCGGTACTTCGTGGGATTGGAACATGCTCCTTTTGGACCACCACCTCGGGTTCTTCCTCAATTGCTTCCTCCGTAGGAGCAATTGGTTGAGGAGTCGGTTCCTTAAGTGTCTTACCACTACGTGTGGTAATCACTTTCATCTCACCCTTAGTGTTTGATATGGTGTTGCTAGGAAGACTAATCGAAAACGGTTTACACATAATTGCCTCAAACATAGATGAAATTTTGTCCTCAAACATTGATTGCCTCTTCTCGGCTTTAATCATCTCTTGCTTAATTTCATGTTGCCCTTGTTCCATTTTTTGTTGGTTTTGTTGTAACCTAGTTACATTTCCTTCCATTTTGTTTGTATGGATTTTAAGCTCATTTGCTAACTCATTTTTCAACTCTTTCTTCAAGTCGTTCTTAAACTCGGATCTTAGGCTAATGATTTCTCTTTGAATGTTTTCAAAGCTAGCATCGTTCCCATTAGCGTATTCAACAAATTCATTTGGAAGATCTTTCAACGTTTGCAAACTTTTGTTGTTGTTTTAAAAATCATTTTGATTTTTGTTTGAAATTTGATTATTGGCCCCTTGATTACCATAGTTTCCCTTGTTGTAATTGTTTTTGAAACCAACTTGATTGTTGCGATAGTTGTTGTTAGCATTTTGATTTGAACCAAAACCCGGTGGGGTCAATTGATTAGAGCGGGTAACTTGACCGTTTTGGTTGTAAGTTCCCGTGGCCGCGTAGGCACTCGAAGTGTTACCACCGTTGGTAATGCACTCGGAGAAATCATGACCTCCACCACAATACATGCATGAAACCTCAACCGCTTTAGCCGTAGCGGGAGCACTTGGTTTTCCAACTTTGAACTCAATCAAAAGACCTTTAAGTTTATCAAAGATTTTGTTTTCCAAGTTAGCCTAAATTTGGCAAGCATCGATGGTAGTAGACAAAGAAGGTGAAGCCGAAGACGAAGCCTTACGAACACTAGACGTGCTACGAGGACTATACACCTTAGATCTATTCTCAATGATTAACAATGCTTCCTCGACCGTTTTACACAAAAAATTACCACCCGCGGCGGCATTTAAATAATCCCTTTCATGATCATTAAGTCCATTGTAAAACGTGTCAATTTGATGCAAGTCGGAAAAACCGTGATGAGGACACTCATGTAACATTTCCTTAAACCTATTCCAAGCCGTTGAAAAACTTTCATTAAACTCTTGTGAAAATTTTGAAATCTCGTTTTTCAAATGTGTAGTCTTAGAGGGCGGAAAAAATTGGTTCACAAATTTAGACACGAGATCCTTCCACGTCAATATAGAATTGGGTGGCTCTTTCTCTAACCAAATTTTAGCGGGCCTCGCTAAGGAATACGGAAAAAGCATCATCTTAATCGAGTCATTAGCAACATCCTTAAACTTGCAAGTGGCGGTAAGACGATTGAATTGGCGGATATGGTTGTGTGGGTTGTCCTTCTCATCACCACGGAATTTGTTGTTTTGGATCATCGACAACAAACCCGTTTTCACTTCAAAATTCTCCGCAAGGATAGCGGGAATCACAATAGCCTCTCCATAACCCTCGGTGGGTACTTGAAGTAACTCCATCATAGTACGATTCGCCATGGTTGGTTCTTTCTCTACAATGGGTTTAACAATGGGAGATTCTTCACTAGAAGATGTTTGGTTTCCTTCCTTTTGACGACGTTTACGTGCACGTATTGCTTTGGAGCGAGTTTACATAAACGTCACGTACAACGAGGGGATGAGCAAAGAAGATTCTTTTCGGTGTTTTGTATTTTTCCAATTTTTTTATGGTTTTTGATTGTTTTTACTTTTTTTTTGGATTTTTGTTGTATTACGTAGACCAAAATCTACAAATCTCCTCCTTAATCAAATCTCTTGATTAAAGAACCCTCAAGGAATGAAAAAGATCACGTGAAGTGAACGCCTTCGATGACTTTAGAACGTTGGTGGAACACCAAAACGTTCAAGAGGGTTTAATCAATGAAACCAAGAAAGTATATATGATACTTAATAATACTTTGGGCGGCAAAACCCTCGATTAGCTCTCAAAATCAAATACTCACAAGCAAGCGGGGAGACGAGGCGGCGCGAAGCACTTAAGAGCCTTTTTCCTTAGGATATATTTTATAATATCTGCCTTATACCCACCTTATAGTTTGTATTTTTCAAAATTGAGCTTCACGAAAGTATTTATCTATTTTTGCCTTTTTCTTTGGTTTGAGATTCGAATACAATGATTGGGTAATGACCTCCCAAGTCAAGGTTGTGATTTCTCACTTTTGGAGTACTTGTGTATATATTGTTCTACGTATACAATATAGTAATCATATTCACAAAAAAAAAACGAAAAACCGATAATACGTATTAGTAGAATGCTACTAATACAATAGATATTATGGCTATATATAAAAACAACAATGTCCAAATCAAAACACAACACGCCTCCCCGGCAGCGGCGCCAAAATGATAGTTGTAATTTTACACTTGTTTAGGAAAACAAGGTAATTAGGGTAAGTACGATGATTTAGGAAAATCGTACACAAATGACCCAAAGTGGGGATCGTTCTCAAGGAGGCTTGGTGTGTGTGTTAAGAAATGATTAGTGATGTGATTATATGATTATGAAAATAGAAATGGGATAAGAAGAGAATGACAGTTACGATGACGGATTAAACAAAGACGAAGAAGTCGTACACGTAAAACCGTAAAAGCACCAAATTTAAAAATTTACTCTAAAAATTCCAAAAAATTGCAATAAATCCACTAAAATATTCTAAGGGTTTCCAAAAAATCAAAACTTGCTAAAACCTTTTAATTAATTAATTATTAATTTTTTAATGCTAATTAAAGCCCAAAAAATCAAAATTAACTAATAAAAAGTCCAAATCAAGATCTTAAAGTTTTTAAACCTTTAAAATAACCTAATTAAGCTAAAAAGTATTTTTCTAAATTTTAAAACCACTAAAAACTATTTTTAAACAATTAAAAACTACAAAAACTTAAAATAATTCTAGAAAATAATTGAAAGACCCTAAAAATATTTGGAAAGTTGTAAAGTTCCTAATTAAGTGTCTAGAGTCTAGGAAAAATGTAAAACTTAGAAAATCAGACTTTTAATTTTTATAATAAAATAATATTAAAATATTAATAAAAATCCAAAAATCCTAAAAAATTCTAAAAAGTTGCAAACTAGCTAATTTTAACCTAAATAAGACAGAAAGGAAGTTTAATTTACCTAAGTACCCTTATTGGGCCTAGAAAATGGGCTAAAGTCCAAAGAGTCCCTTAATGGGCTTAGAATTGGCCCAATAAGAAAAAGTGGCACAAATTAGCCCAAAAACCACTACTTGACTCAAAATTTGATTCTGAACAACTTTTTCCAAAGGCCCAAGAGCTGAAAATGTGATATAAGCTAGCTTATTACCAACAGCTTATTCTTAATGGGCTTTTTGGCCCATTAAGCCATAAGTTGATGCCATAAGCTGAAATTAAACACACAAGCTTCTCTTGACCTAAATAAGACTTCTGTAAAAATAAATTTGAAATAAGCCAAAGGAATAAGCCTGAAAATGCAAAAAGCAATCTACAGAAAACGACAAAATAGTCATTTTTGAGTTCTAGGTTATCCCAAGAGCTGATTCAAATTGCAAAAGCTTTTAAATGACTTAACTAAGCTTAATCAACAAAAAGTTTTCAAATAAGTTGACTCAATAAGCTGGAAAAAGCAAATAAGCACTTATGAAAAAGTCAAATAAGTTGGTTTTCTAGCAAAAAGTCAAAGTCTAATAAGCTCCAGTTCAATCAAATGGTCAAATAATGAAGATCTATCACAAAAAATAAGTTGTTGCAGGTATGGATAAGCCAAAATGGCTTATTGAAAAGAAAACTGAAAAATTGCACTAATAGGGGCTAGTTTTGAGTATTGAGCAGTGGAAACTTTTTCCACTGCTTGACTTGTTGACTTTTTTTGTCTTTAGTGACTTTTTTGGAGATTCAGGTTACACAAAGGCACCCAATTGATCAGTGGATCAAGAGGAGTCAAACACAACAAAGAAATCACATTCAACAACAGCCAATTAGTACAGTTTAATCAATCAATCACCAGATCTGACATAGACATGAACACTTGAGCAATTGAGGTTCAATAAGCACTTTTAGCACAATTCATCCAGCCAAACTTAACCAAATGCATACACAAGCAATATTAAACTTAAATAAGCAAGTCTAAACAGGTTTCATGCACTAATTCAAAGTATTAAGCAAGATTCAAGCACTTAAAGTTACTGATGAACACAAACACATACAGTTTTTACTTTTGTTGATGCAATTGACCAACAAGCTAAATTCAAACCTCCAAATCTATCACATATGTTATATAAATGATGTTTAAGCAACTTTCAACCCTAAGCATGCATAAATTCTAGGTTTTACCAAAATCTTAGGTCAAAAACAGTTAAAATCAAGTAGTTATAGCACAATGTATGATTTGGTGTTTCAAAGCTGAAAACTTGCAGCAAAATGCACTCAAACAAGCATATAGCAGATAACAAGCAAATACACAAACTTCTTACCACACAATAACAAGTTATGATTTAAAGCAGGTAATCCCAAACACCCCTTTATCTTTTTAATCCAAAAATTAAACAAGTATAAGTGTGATTCAGTTTACCAAGTGACTAATCTAGCATACTAACAACATTAACATGCAAGATGAAGCAGATTCAAGCCATGAAAACAACAAGAACACAAGTAGAGCACAAATTCACCAAAAATCCAAATTTTATCAGATTTTCAAGGTTTTAAGACAAACCTCATGGATGTACATCCATGCCCACGAATTTTAGAGCTTATGTGCTAGCAAGAACAAGCACAAGCTTCCAACAACAACCCTGCTAAGATTCAACAGAGTTAGAAGCAAAATAGTAAAATCAGAAAAGTGAAAAGCCTTGATTAATGCAACTCTTGTCCTCCACACTTGATTATCCCTAAGTTATAAGCTTCACCACACCTTGATAACACAATATCAGGATGTTATGATCAGCCCTATAGCCCAAGAATTCCAAGATAGACCAAGAACTTAGCAAAATATCAAGCTTAAAGGAAAATGTGCAAACTTTTGCACACTCCTTGAAAACAGGTTTTGAGATTTAAGAATAGCAAACAAGTAACAATAATAAGCAGAAACAAAGGATGACACTTGAGTTTTCTTCACAATTTCAAACACATTTCATTAAGATTGAATATATGATTTACAAAAAAGTGAACCAAGGAAAATTCAAGAGCAAGCTAAAATGTAATGAACTAAGGCCTTTATATAGGCTACAAGTGAACTACTGATGCTAAGAAAAACATAAAACCCTAGTTGTAGAAGTCCCAAAATGCCCTTGTAGGGTTTTGAACTCATGTGGATCATGTGACTAAATTTTGTTGTCTTGTGGTAGCTGGAAAGTGAAAAGTTGATCTAATGGCTTGTATTAAGCTTGAAATGTAAGCTGGATCCTTGGACATTGGATGACTGTTACTATCTTGTCTTCTTGCTCAATGGTGTAGCAGGGGAGGTCCCATGTGGACATGTGAATGGTGAGGTGGCCAATATTAAGGTTGGGATGTGATTAAGGGGTCATCAATCACTAATCTGGAAGGTTTTGTGGGTTAATTTTTACTTAATCAAAAACTCCTAATTTGTGTTCTTGGCTGATGAACACAGGTTTTGATCTTGTTTTGGGGATTAATGAAGTGTTAGGCGCCATTTGTTTAATTAACTATATTTTGAAAATATAGTTAATTAAAACGGGTTAGTGGGATGGTGATGTGGAGGCTGGAAGTTTTTTGATTGGTGGAGAGAGTAAGTGGGGTGAGGTGTCATCCATTGGTTGGTCTAGGTAAGATAGTGTGTCGGCCAGGATTAGTCCCCCATTTCTTTCATTCTTTTCACTTTGTAAATAAACAGCCAAAAGTGGGATTCCTTTGTATTTCAAGTTTTACTTTTCACACTTTTGCCCCAAATACTTTTCAAAAGTATTTTCAGGGGTATTTCTTATGATTTTGTGATTCTTGAAGGACTGATTTTGCATTTTATTGATTGATAATGGTCTTGACTTGCATATTTGACATTTTGGAGGACTAAAATTGCCAAGTCATGATTAATGAGGGACCATTTTTGCCATTTCTTCAAAGTCAAGGGTCCTTTTGGTAATTTTGATATTTTCAAAGGACCAAACTTGTAATTCTTGTAACTTGGAGTCCTTCTTGGTATGTTTGACTTTGAGGAGGATGAATATTGACATTTTAGTTTTGTTGAGGGACTAAAATTGCCAATTCTTCAAAGTGGAGGGCCCTTTTTTCAATATTGACAAACTTTAGGGACCAAACTTATAATTATGAGGATACAAGGGTATAAAGTGTCAATTCTTCCATATTGGAGGACCCTTCTTCATAAATCTTCAAATCTTCAAGGGTTTTCTTGGGAAAATCTTCATTAGGGCTTGGTTCAATGTGCGGCTTCGTTTCCCGTGTTCGTTTTTGCATGATTCTTGTGATCTTTTGTCATTTTCTCAATATCCATACCTAAAATACACAAGCAAAAAACACAAGCATATATATGGGTATTTTCATGATATTTAATGCATTTTAAGCCCTTTTTGGATGATGAGACTATGTATAAAAGCAGTCTCATCATAACTCCCAGGTAAACCCATTATAAATCATTCCCATGTCTCACAACAGACCACATCCAATTCTAGGCCAAAAATGTCTTGGCAGCATGCATAGTATGTCAACTTTGCATGCTACTGTGCCTCATGATTTAGTAAACTAACTCATACTCACCAGTGGACACAATCTAGAATTGTGATAAGAGTATTTTAAAAATACCCAAGAATTCTAAAGGTTCCTAAAACCTCCCCTTAAACTGTGATACATATGTTGCCCAATAAGATGCATGTAAATAAAAATTTATGTCAAGATAGGAATATAAATATTCCAACCATCATCCATAAATTGAAACATGCTCCAATGATTCTCCAAGGATCCATAAGCAACTCTGTATCCAATGGTACAATGCTAACAACACCTGCACACTTAGATCAAAAACCACAAAACTAACATATTGTTGACAACGTCACGATAACACTTATCAGCGTTAAGATAACCTTTGTCAGCGTTAGACAAATATAGTGGAAAATCTAACTTCTCAAAAAGACCAATAACAATGCATATCCTGTACATACTTTTACAAAAAGATCCCAAAACACATATAAAGTGAGACTGATCATTCCAATACTTGTTACCAAGTATTGAAACCTTCAAGTATCAAAAGGTTTAGTTAATAAATCAGACACATTTTCTTCTGTGTCAACCCTATCTGGTTGTATTAAACCCTTTTCAAAACAATCTCTTATAAAATGATGTCTAATATCTATGTGTTTTGTTTTAGAATGATGTACAGGATTTTTAATAATGCATAAAGTACTGTTATTGTCTACAAAAATCTTGGTATGTATGAAATTATACCCATAATCCAACAGCTGGTTCTGAATCCATAAGACTTGTCCACAACAAGCAGCTGTTGCTACATATTCTGCTTTAGTTGTAGAATTGGCCACCACTGTTTGTTTCTTGCATTGCCAAGATATCAACCTACTCCCAAGAAACTGACATCCACCAGTTGTGGATTTCCTATCAAATTTATCACCACCATAGTCACTGTCTGAATATGCAATAAGCTCCAATGGTGAATCTTTTGGATACCATAATCCCAAATCTGGATAACATCTAAGGTACCTAAAGATTCTCTTGACATCATGAAGGTGACACTCTTTGGGAGTCACCTGATGGCGTGCACATGCACACACAGCAAACATAATGTCAGGTCTTGAGGCTGTGAGATACATCAATGAACCAATCATTGATCTATAGTGCCTGACATCCACATCTTTTCCATCTCTAACTTTTCCTCAAGGGTGCTCTCTATCCATAGGAGTACTAGCCCTTTTCTCATGTGGAGAAATGCCAAACTTCTTCAAGATTTCTGCTACATATTTATCTTGAGAGATGAAGATACCATCTTCTTTCTGCTGAACTTGTAACCCTAGAAAGAAGTTCATCTCCCCCATTGCACTCATCTTGAACTTCTATGTCATAAGCTTGGAAAAGTCTTCACTCATCTTTGGGTTTGATGATCCAAAGATGATATCATCCACATAAACCTGAACAAGTAAGACATCCTTACCAGTCTTCTTTGTAAATAAGGTCTGGTCTATGGCGCCCCTTTTGAATCCATTTTCCACCAGATAGATGGACAATGTACCATACCATGCTCTTGGGGCTTGATGAAGTCCATACATAGCTTTCTTGACTCTATACACCTTGTCTGGATGCTCTGGATCTTCAAAACCAGGAGGCTGCATTACATAAACCTCCTCTATAATTGTGCCACAAAGAAAAGCACTCTTCACATCTATTTGATAGACAGTAAAGCCCATGCAGGAAGCATAGGCTAGAAATATCCTTATAGCCTCAATCCTTGCAACTGGTGCAAAGACCTCCTCATAGTCTATCCCTTCCTCTTTTGTATATCCTTGAGCCACTAAACATGCCTTGTATCTGACCACAATGCCTCTTTCATCTTTCTTGTTTCTAAGAACCCATCTTGTCCCAATAGGTCTGACATATCTGGGACAGTCAACTAACTCCCAAACATCTTGAATAGCAAATTGGTGAAGCTCATCCTGCATTGCTTCCACCCAACTTGGTTCCTTGAGAGCATAAAAAATCTTCTTGGGTTCCTGTTGTGACAGAAAACAGGCAAACAAACATGCTTGAACAAGAGGGGTATCAACCTTCTTGTGTATATTGGCAATAAATCCTCCAAGATTCTGATGAGATCTTCTAGTTTGAACAAGAGACATCACATCTCCAATAATTAGAGAAGAGGGGTGATCCTTCATTGTAGAAGTAAGAACTCCCCCCTCAAAAAGTCTGTTGTCTTCAATCTCATCATCCATGTTACCAATATCTTCTTCAGACTCCCTTCCATCATTATCTGTATGAACCTCTCCATTTCTGCTTGAAGGTTTACCTTGTTCAAAACTGGAAGAGAAAATATGGTCAAAAGAGTTGTCAACGCCTGAACCAAGGTTGTCAGTATTTGAGCCATCAACGCCTGAAATAGTGTTGTCAACGTTTGAGCCATCAACGCCTGAATTTGTCTTGTCAGCGCCAGATTTTCCTTTGTCAGCGCCTGAAAGACCATGCATGTTGTTAACTGGTGATACTTGAGGACCACCATTTTCCTTTCCAGCAGCAGCAGCAACAAAAGCATATGTCCATATGGGAATAGTGACATACTCAAGTATGGGTGATGACTTGTCTGCTTGTGATCCAACCTCTTCATTAACCTGAGTACCTGAAACATCAACAACTGGTTCTTCCACAACATTTGAAGTTACCTTCACAATGTTTGGATTAGTAACAGGCATATAATTCAAAGTCCTAGATAGAGGTTCCAAGTCAAATAGCCAATTTGGACCACTTTCAGGATCACTAGGTTTACTCTCTAAAAACCTAACATGTACTTTTTCAAGTATACGTTTTTCCTTCTTAATGTAAACCCTATATCCTTTACTCTGCACTGAATAACCCATGAAGTAGCCTTCATCACCTTTAGCACTAAATTTACCTAAGGCATCACTAGTATCCAACACAACTACATGACAACCAAAAGGTTTAAGAAAACCAATATTAGTTTTCCTTCCCCAAAGTAACTCATAAGGTGTTTTGTTATGTATCTTGTTGACCAATGCTCTATTCTGAACATAACAAGCTGTATTCACAGCCTCAGCCCAAAATGCAATGGGAAAGTAAGCATCAGCCAACATAGTCCTGGCTGCTTCAATTAGGGTTCTATTCTTTCTCTCAGCAACCCCATTTTGCTGTGGGGTTCTGGCAACACTAAATTGTCTAGTAATCCCTTTCTTGGCACAAAAATTATCCAACAACTTATTTCTAAACTCACCACCATTATCACTTCTAAGCATCTTAACTTCATTACCAGTTTTCTTTTCTATTTGGTTAATAAAGTTAATTAAAGTATCAGCAGTGTCACTTTTCAGAGCTAAAAAGAAAGTCCAAGTAAACCTAGAAAAGTCATCAGTGACAACAAAACAGTAATATTTACCACTCAAGCTTTCTATATTAGTAGGACCAAACAAGTCCATATGCAGCAAGTGAAGTGGTTTAGAACTAGAGTGCACCTGTATAGACTTAAATGAGACCTTGTGTTGTTTGCCTTTAAGGCATGCAACACAAGAGTGGTCATTGTGGAAAGCCTTTTCAGGCAAACCATCAACCAAGCCATGTCTCACAAGTCTGTTTATATTTTTAAAGTTAATGTGCCCTAGTCTCCTGTGCCATAGATTACTCTCATCAACTAAAGCTTTAGCATAAAGACATGACAAGTTATTATTCATCCTAATTCCATTAAGATTCACATTATAAATGTCCTTATGCCTAGGTGTCCTATAATCAATGAATTTCTCATCTGGTATTTTAAAATCCTTGCTCAACACCAAGCATTCAGTATCAGTAAAAAGAACCTTATTTTTGTTATCACAAACTTGTGATACACTAAAAAGATTATAGTCAAGTTCTTTTACCAGAAACACGTTTTCAAAACACAAATTGTTGGTGAGAAGAGTTCCTTTGCCTGTGATAGTTCCATATCCGCCTCCAAAGTAAACTTTATCACCATCCTTAATAGGAGTGAAGTTTGTGAGATAATCTTCCTTCCCAGTCATGTGCCTAGAGCATCCACTATCCTAACAGCCATAATCATTTACCTGCTTTTGAATGCCCTACACATAAAGAAAACAAATTAGTTTTCTTTGGGAACCCAAGCCTGAGCAGACTTGGATTCATTTGGTTGTTCAACAAGAACAGACTTAGTCCTCATAACAACCCATTGTTCATCCCTTTTTGGATTAAACACCCAGTTAACCCCAATTGGTTTTGTGATGACCTTTGAAATATAATTAAATCTGTTACAGGTCATAGAAATCCCATTAGAATTATGGTTTTGATCTTGCTTAGGTCTCCATGTCAAGCTAGAAGAAGCTTTAGACCCCTTTCCCCGTGGTTGCAAATATTTACCATTATTTGGTCTGGCAATGTTTTTGTCAGCGTTTGATTTGGTCTTGTCAACGCTAAAATTACCCTTATCAGCGTTGAACCTAGGGTTTGCTACAGGAACCCATTATTAGACCATGTATTTTTCTTTTGAAAAGGTCTTTGCCCATAAGTGTTAGACCCTTTAGTAAAGAATAGGGCTGGTTTAACAACTTGTGGACTTTGCTCCACAAAAGTTTTGGGTCTGACAGTGTTTGACCTTTTGTCAGCGTTAACCTTGGAGGCGTTGACACACTTATAGGCTAAATGTGAAAAGCTACCACAAGTATAACAGGCTTTTCTAGACATAACTCTAGGTCTAGAAGAAAATAAACCTGTTCCATTATCACTAACTTGGCTGTTTGGTGACCTAGTATTTCTATACATTTCTGCATATTTAATGCTAGGTTTTCTAACAACGTTTGAGCCAAGGTCAACAGTCTTGCCAGTGATTGGGTTTGTTACCTTGATAGGGGTAGACTCATTTGGGCTATCACAAAGCATGCCACCCTTGACAAACAAGGTAGGGTTGACTTTCTTCTATTGGTCCAAATCAGTCAATTTTTGCCTATATTCTTCTACTGGGGTAAGGACTCTTGGTGGAGGAATGAATTCCTCTTCTTGGAGTTCTGGTAAACTAGTCCAAGATAAGTCCTTTCTTTGGACACCATAGAAGTCCCCAGCTGGTGGTGGAACACCAGCATACTCTTTCATCCCAATCCCAGTCATGTCCCTAGAATCCCTTTGTTTTACTAACACATTCTCCTAGGGCTTGTGAGGCTTTATCAAGTATCTGAATTTTAAGATCTACATTATCCTTATTCTTGATAGCCTCATCTAACTTAACCTGTAATTCAGCATTGACCCTCTCCATGATGTTTCTAATATCAGTACTAGCATTTAAATCATGTTTTAAGATATTGATTTTATCTTTTAGGTCAAGCTCCATTTTCTTATACTCAGTTACAGTCTTTTCAGTTTGAGTAAGAGCAAGTTGATGGTTAGTCAACTTGCATCTCTCATTACTCACATCTGTTGACAATCTTAAAACCTCTTTGTTAAGTCTTTCAATATTTAAACGACAACCCTTACTACAAAAAGCATAATCATATACCTCATTGTCTGATGAAGATGAGGAGTGTGTCCTGAGAGCATAGTGAACATGCTCTTCTTCTTCCATCTCAGCAACCAAAGCTTTGTTCTCTTCCTCATCCTTAACCAAATAGATCCAATCCCATCCAACACCATCAATTTCTTGCATTGCAACCATGGCCTTGGGATCCTGAGCCTTAACAATTTGACTTGAGGGTTTTCCAACATCAGATCTTCTTGGAGATCTGCATTCTCTTATAAAGTGTCCCATACGATGACAATTATAACACTCAACCTTGGATTTATCAAATCCAGCAGTGTCCTTAGCATTAAAAGTCATCTTCTTCTTGAATCGTCTATTCCATCTGTTTGCTCTTATACTTGCAAGAGCCATATTCCACTTTATATCCATCTCCTCCAAATGCTCATCACTTATTTGCTCAAGGTCCTCATATGTAATCACTGAACCATTGGGCAATGAAGCAATGTATGCACACACAGTATCCAGATCAATACCAGCAGGCTTAACTCTTGGTGAGTCAATTTTGTATGTGTCAGCGTCTGAGTGTGAGGCGTTGACAGGATATGATCTAGCGTTGACACATGTTGATCCAGTAACTGGATGCATGTATGACTCCTTCTGATCAAATTGACCTTCACTATGTGAGAAGAAGGCCATGTTTCCATTGGTAGACTTGCTTCCATGATTCAAAAGAGTTTCATTCTCTATCAGCCTCAGTTTATTGTACACATCATCAAAGGTAGAACTTTTGTGAGTGTTATTGGCAATTATAGACCTTGCCTCAATCTTCCATGCATCACCAAGGCTTTTAAGAAAGGTGGAGATAATATCAACATCACCAAGCACTGTTCCCATGAAGGATAGCTTGCTTGTGATGTCTAGCAGTCTGCTTCTCACACTACTTAGCTTCTCATTAGGTTGAGCTTTAAAAACAACATACTCATGCAAGAGTTGCTTCTTTTTCTCTTCTACAGTATCAGCATTACAACCATAAGCAACTTCGAGAGTTGCCCAAAGATCTTTAGCAGACTGATAACTTTTGTATTTGTGCCGATTTTCTTGTCCCAAAGAGAGTTTCAGAATGCTTAGAGTTTTCATATCAACTCTTCTTTTTGGCATGTCCTCAACTGAGAGAGCTCTACCATCATCAGGTCTTTCTCTTCGTTCCTCTTCAGTAGAACCTTGAACTGTTGTTCTTGCAGCAATGGCAGCTGCAATCTTTGCAGCCTTATCGAATGTGTTTCCATATTCGATAATTTCCCACAAAGTGTAGTCATGGATTTGTAGATATTGCTCAAAGTTAAACTTCCACAGCTCAAAGTTGTCTGGGTCTAGCATGGGAATTTTGATATTGTGGTTTGAGGAGGAGGAGGAGTTTGCTTCTGGGTAGACATGATGTTTTTAGGGTTTTGTAAAAATTAGGGTTTTTGGCAGTTTAGGGTTCTTGTGTTCTTTAGATCAAAGTTTCTCAACAAGCTCTGATACCACTTGTTGATCCCAAACTTAGATCGATTTAGCTTGTGTAAACGAGATTAGATCAAGTTAAACACGTAGAGAAACTTTGTTTATGTATAAAACAATTTAAGTGTTATGCGGAATTAACACTTAAACAAGAACACACAAAGAATGTAAAACAAACTTTCACTTGATTGATTAGAACAAACTTGCTTACAATGAAAGTGTTAAACGTATGAAAACTTATATGAAACATAACCTAAAGGTCTTCTTTTATAGACATAAGAAGCCTTGTACAAGAGTCTACGTATCAGCTATTCTAGGTAAAGATAATTATAGAAAATACATTGTTGATCCTATCTTTACTAGAAACAAACTAGAAACATAATACGTGTAGACCATATCTTTCTATCAGTGCTTGTCTTCAACCTATCAACGCTTGACTTCTTCCTGTCAACGCTTGATCTGTCAACGTTTGTTTTCTTCTTATCAACGCTTGTTTTCTTCTTGTCAGCGTTCAAGTGTACTGGCTACATTTTATTCCCAACAGTCGCCCACTTCACCATTTTACGACACAAGGCTAGATGTCGAGTTCTAATATAAAGATAGAACCAATCTTCACAACGTTTCCTACTTCACCATTTTCCGACACAAGGCTAGATGTCGAGTTCTAATCGAAAGATAGAACCAATCTTCACGACTCTTCACTTTGAAGCTAAGTGGGGACTTCACACGACACAACTTCACATCATTTTATAGTTTAGTGAGAACTCACAAGACACAACCACATCACTTTATAGCTTAGTGAGTACTCACAAGACACAACCACATCACTTTATAGTTTAGTGAGAACTCACAAGACACAACTACATCACTTTATAGCTTACAACTCAACTAAACATACCCAAGTACACAAATGTAACTTGGATCTACACAATACAATGCAATAGACTTACACAACTTTAATCCAAGTATTCACAAGTAGCTTGGATGAACACAACTAGTCCAAGTATTCATAAATACATTAGATCTACACAAGACACAAATAAATAAACGATGAACATGACTAGATCTTTAAGAGAGGATGATCGTCATCAATGCTTCATCTTTAATCACATCACTAGTGTGTGAGTGATCTTCTCTTTGGACAAGTTAAAAAGGAGATCAAGAGGATAATCATAAGTAAACATACTTAACATATTAAGTGATCATTTACAAATGATTAGGATTAGAAAGGAGAAAGAAGGCTGAAAGAAATGTCCAAAAAGGGTTGTGGATAATAAAGATTTGATTCACTATTCGTAGAAGACAAAACCCAACGGCTAGCTGAGCGTGGTTATTTATTGCACTAGGTGGTTCCTTATCAATAAAGAACCGCGTAGGCACTTAAAAAATCGCGGAGGCAGACTCCGCTCATTTTTGTCTTTTAGTGGATTTGAAATATTTGAGGCTGTTTAAACCTTCAAAGGATATTCTTATGGCATTTGGAATATGCCATATTCAAATTTTCATTTTCCATTTTAATAAAACATTTTCTTAAAAAGAAAGTTTATTAAAAATCTTTTGTCATATTTGACAAAAGTGAGTTTTAAGGCTAATCACTTTTATGATCACTAAACATGATTAAGAGATGTTAGTGTAATGATTATTACCTTGATGATAGTGTTTGTTAGATAATTCGTTTTACAATTATGTTTGACTATAATTGTCTTGTATAGTTTGTTGTGATCAAAACTAAGAAAGATTAGTTAACACTAATAATGTTTTTAGGCATCACTTGCATTAACAATCTCCCCCTTTTTGATTACGACAAACTATAAACTCATTTACGTAAAATACAAAATTATTTGAATTATTAACGAGTTTATTCACTATCATTTCTTCCCCTTTGTCGAAGCAAAAAGTTTAGCAAAAGTCCTTGGAGAAGAGAAGAATCGACTTTGCTAGTAGCTCCCCCTTGGTGCTTACTCCCCCTTTCTTGGGGCACCAAGTAAAAGATCAAGGGTGACATGCTACACAAAGGTTAGAAGAAAGAAAAGAAACACCAATGTATATATGTACACAACCTACTAACTAACTTGAGAGGGTGGAAGAAAAGAAATCTCAAATTAGAAGTAAGTATTTGCTAAGTATGTCCAAAGAGTGTGTGTTGACAACATCAAAGTTCAATTGGTGGAATAGAGGGAGAAAAGAAACATCCAAACCAAATGAAATGATTAAAATGTCAAGGGGTTAAAAATTTAGAATTTATGGAATCACCCATAACCAATTGTAAATTTTAACCATGATCAACTCTTTAACAAATGTGTGAAAAATAATTAGCGGGAAAAGGATAACACACATAACATTCATATTACTCAAATGTGAAAGAACATACAAGGAAAAATATTTATACACACAATATGAATATTTAAGGCAAAAATATGGAAAATAAACCAAAAATCATAAACTACTCTAGTAGTGACAATCTTCCAAGATTGCTTAAGTTTTATTGACTCAAACAACTAAAGTACAAAATGTGCCTTAGTTGGAAAAGAAAGACGACGAGGCATCATTCGAAGTTTTGTTCACGGGAACGAAAACTTTGAGAGGAGGCCGGGTGAGGAGGAATTCAAGGAAATTTAGCTTGTCATAAACATGAGCAAGTTCAATTTGTTGAAATCGACAACAAGCACACGAGGATCCATGATGCAAAACAAAGTCATTAGATGGGGGAGGACCATCAAAATGAGAGTTTGGTGGAGAGGGAGATAATGGATAAGAAATGTTTTCACAATGCCAAGTGAGGTTTGGGAAAGAAGATAGGTCATTGAGTTGTGGAGTTTTGAAAGGTTTTGGTGGTGGTGGAAGAATTTCCTTTTCTCCGGTAATTGGATTTATAGAGTAAGTCTCATTCCAATATTTGATCAGAGAGAAAGAAGAATTCTTAGAAGGTTTGGGAGAAGAGGAATCATGAGGATTCTTGTTCTTCTTGATCCAAATGGGTCGAATCAAGATTTTCGGTTTCTTTGAAAGCTTAGAAGAAGAAGCTTTAGGTTGAGAAGATTGTGACAAGGATATGTCAAGGTTAGGAATGGAAGAATTAGACATTGTGAGGGATGAAGAGGAGAACTCCCAAAAGAGAAGAATCTAAAGAAAATAGACAAGGCAAAGATTTGAAATGAAAACAAAAGGTTTTAAGGAATGTTTAGCCAAATTGGGTAAACAAAAAATCTTGACAAAGACAGTGGTCAAAGAAGAAAGACAAAAAATAAGCCATAAACGGGCTTAATGTCCGCGGTTCCTTATAGGGACCGACAGTTTCATATTGATATGGAGCCGTGCGACTGCTATTGAGCCGCATATAGTGGACAAGAAACCATGATTTTTCAAAGTTTTGGAGAAAAATAAGACTCTTTCAAAAATTTGCAGATCTTGGATTTTTACCTCTTTTAGCACTAGAATATGCTAGGGTTGCATAAAAGCAACACACTCACAAAGAATGTCTTGACAAAGGGTGACAAAATATTTAGATAACATTTTGAACCAATTTTTAGTCAAGTTTTAGAGGTTGTGATAGATTTAGGTTCGATTTTAAATAAATTGAAGTTGATTAATGTGACCATAAAGGTTGAAACACATAAAAACTAAATCCATAGAACATCTTCATGAAAAACTCATGAAGGAGAGGAAATACAAGAAAAGAAATAACAACTAACTATTACAAAGTTAGCTTAAACTAGTTCCTGATAGCATAGTCTTCTTTGGCTTGACTTTCTTTAAAAACATTTAATTTTGAAAATCATCATTCATCTCCTAGGAGGAGGAGGATTAGCAAATAGGTTCAACAAGAATCTTTGAAACTTGATGTGAGCCTCAATCATCTCCAACCTAAGGATATCAATGAGATGGAAATTGTTCAAGCAACAAGGACAATTTGTTCCACTGTGCATGAAAAAGTCAAAAAAGTGTGGATCACCCAAGAAGCGGGAAATGGAACACCCAAAAGTGGAGTGTTTGAGGGAGGAGGAGGTGGAGGAGGCATGGTATCCAAAGGTGATATGGGTGAATTTGGTGGAGTGAAAGGAAGAGGCTCAAAAACAAAGGGAAATTCTTTGATGAGGTTGAGGTTGAGTGTTCACATCCAAGGGAGGACTAGGAGTGAAGGGTGATGACAACTCATTCATTCTTGATTGGAATGAAGAAGAGGTAGAACCATGTGAATTGTTAGTACCATGAGTTGAGTTGGTCTTGCATTGAGCAAGGGGTGGTGAAAGTAATGAAGAGATGAAAATAGGAGAAGTTTCACTCTTGGGTTTGTGAGAAGATGGAGAACCAAGTTTAGGAAACTTGAATTTCATCTTAAGGTTTCTTTTGGAAGAGGAAATTTTGGAAGAATTGGATTTTCTAGTGGATACCATGGTTTTGAAGAGGTTTAGAAGGAAATTTAAGGGATGAAGAACAAGATCAACAAGGAGGGGTTTAAGAAGAGGAAGGGATGATCCAAACTAGTAATGGGTTAAAGTCATTTTAGGTGAACAATGAAATTAGGTACCCTAGTTTAGGAAAGTGAAGATTTTTGCAAAAAATTTATCAATGTTTACAGATATTAAGGGAAAACATTGTAAAGCAAATATTCTCTCGGAACAGTCAACGACGGTTCCTTATGGACAGGCGCGGTTCGTTATCGCTAAAGAACCGCGACATAGGTAAAGAACCGCCCCCAGAGGGTTCGATAAAATGCACTTCCTGAACCTTTTGCTAGCCCATATTTTACACAAAGGTTTATCAAGCCAAAGTAAACTATTAATAAAAATCTAGGAAGCTAACTAACACAAAAGATGCACAAAGCTATGCACATCGAAGAATCGATCACATAGACAATTAGGATTAAAATACTAAATAATCCAAACACAAAGTATTAGTTAATACACATAACATCCTAAAAAATAAAGAAAGATAAAAATAAATTGTTCAATAATCCAAACATGTTAACCATGATTATCCAAAGCTTCATTTCTTCTTTTTGCCAAGTCCCTTGATTAATTTGCTTATGCTCTTGAACGATCCTCTTGACTCCATTCGATGATCATACAACTCACCTTGGGTTTTAAGATTAGCATGATAGACATCCTCAAGACCGAAGTTTTCTAGAAGTCTACTTGTGGCAAAGTAAGGAGGAGGGATAATTTCGTCTAACCCTTCCATGAAAGAGTTTATGGATGGGTAGGAGTCACTCGAAGAGCCAACATGAGCACTAGTACCTATGCCACCACCATCACTTGGTGACGTATTAATGTCCTCATTTTCGGACTCTTGTGGATCGTTCTTTCTCAAACCTCGATCACTTCTAGGCTTTCTTGGTTGTACCTCTTGAATAGGTAACATGACCCGATGAATCAGTTGAAAGCGAGAAAGATTAAGGTCGGGAAAGTCTTCACCAACCTTCTTAAAAAGGCGAGTGAGGAGCATGGCATAAGGAAGATTTGTTTTGGGTTTGGAGAGAGCATAGTTGATTCGTCGAGCGATATAAAATGCGAGATTGTACTTGGTGTTGGTAGCGATGCAAAATAACATATGTACCATACACGCCGGAATATGATCCCGGTCAAAACGCATTTTCCCTAAGGATGTCAGCCCATCGGACCATACAATCATTAAGGTCGTTTAAGAGAACCTCATAACGTCTCATCAAACATTTGTTTGAGTGAAGGCTTCTTACAACGTTTCCACTACGCGCTTTAGAAATGACATCAAGGATGAAGTCAAGATCAATCTCTTCGTTGTCATATGGAGCAAAATCGAAGGGATTAAGGAGAGCATCAAGCTTCCATTTATCCGTAAATCAACAAGTGCCCTGAAATGGAACACGTAGAGCTAGACCAAAATCTTCGAGAGAATATGAAATGAGTCGACTATCAATGATGAACTTAACATATATTCTATCATCATCAGAAACAAGAGAATATGTGCTAAAAACTCCAAAAGAAATTCGGGATATATATCTTCATTGATGTACAACAAGAAATCAAACCCAATTGGTTCGAACATCGACTTAGTATATATATATATATATATATATATATATATATATATATATATATATATATATATATATATATATATATATATATATATATATATATATATATATATATATATATATATATATATAGCCCTCGATATCCTCTTGGACAACTCTACCCTCGTGAAAGCATCGTTTTTGAAGTGAGGCAAAGGTATGGGAAGGTTGAGGGGAAGGACAAAAAGTGGCTAGGTTTGGCATATATTGTCTAGTGTATTGGTGATCTTTTTGATATTCCGAAGGCATGATTAGTACCTAAATAAGCACACAAAAAATATTTCCCCAATCACTGATATGTTACATATAAACCAAAAATCAAAAGGATGAGAATGTGTTTTATCAATCTCTTAAAAAACAAAGGATTAATCCTTAACATTCCCATGTTCACAATGTACCTAGTTCATCATTAACAATAACATATTGTAGGATATTGTAAATCTTGCTTATGTTTAGAGAGAGAGAGATAGAAAGATGGTAGATTTCACACACGCTTTAGAGAGAGAACGTGTAGAAATACGCACTTAACTATGTGTAAATTATGAGAAAACCACACCCTCTCCATCTAAGGAGAGGGTTTATATACCCAAGCCCATAAGATGGGCTTGGGCTTACAAGTTGGGCCGGCCTACATAAGTTGTAGGCTTGGCTTAGCCTTGTTTACTTAATATTAGTAAAACTAAACTACGAGCTATAACTTAGACTATTGTTGGAGTGACCGATCCTTTCTAATACGTAAAACGTATTTCCAACAATCTCCCCCTAAGGGAGGTCACTCCAAACAAGGGCGTTACCCAAGTTACAATAATAAAATAAACCTAGCATACTATGCTTGTCTTGAGCTCGTAGTCTATGTCTTTCTTTTCTTTTTCTTTTCTGGTGAACATGATGATGTGATCATTTATATCAATCTTGAGCATTAATCTCTTTCCTTGATCTTGTGCATCCATCACTTGTGATATTCACCTCTTCGTGACTTCATGTCCCACATACTTATACCTTCGTAATTCTTGAAAGCTTCAGAGTTCGATACAGCGGAAGACTTTGACTTTTAGGCTTTCTTGAATTAGATGAATTATTAAGTGCATAAAGTATAAGCATGCAGGGACGACTTCTTCTCGGATTCTGCAACGCCACCGTCTTCAAATGCCGCAACATAAGTAGACACGAACGAAATGGCTTTCAACATTTCATTCTAATTCGGTAGCATTTTACCTCTGGTCGGTGAAGACCGTTGGATGATATAAAATATCGTACTTGTGGCAGGTAGATTTAATTAAAAATCTCCTTGACAAGATTTCACGGGTAAACCCGTTCTCTTTACTCGAACGTCCAAAACTGACTGCGAATGTAAAGAGTGAATCATTTGGATAAAATTATCCGCATGATTGAAGCCGTCAATTCTGATTCCTGGAACAAGTTTGATTCATTGAAGAATCACACCATCGTTGCTTTCCAGTTGTCACGAGCTTGATTCATATTGAATCTTGCAAGTTACCTACCAAGTGCTGTTTGAGGTTAACACTAGAAGGATTTCCACTCATCACTGTGAACACTAAGGTGTCACTCTGAGTGTTCTGGCAAGATCACTGAGATATTGCATAGAGACCTGGAACGTGTTTAAATTCAATTAAGAATTAAACAACTGTTGCTTTCCAGTTATCACAAGTTTGATACGTAAAGAATCGCACAAGTCACCTACCATGAGCTTTTGAATGTTTGCTCAAGAAGGATTTCCATCTTCATTGTAAATACTTTCGTATTACTCGAATGTTCAGGCAAGATCATGAAGAATTTGCGCAGGACTCTTAAGATCTTTCTTACTTTTCACAGTGTGTGAAGAAGCAAGGAATTAAGAAAGTGTGTCCTAATGAGATATTTGATGATCTCAAATGGCTCTAGACTCGATCGTGCATTTTGGATTTTAGTGATCGGAGGCTGGAGAGGAGTGCCACCATTTCAATACCAATTTATTCGGAGTGAATAAATCAATAGATAATGCATTGTCTCCGTGTGATTAAAACAAATATCTTTTGAGAGATATCTGAGTTAGCTGGGATGGGTTGTGCATTGCATCACTGGGTCTATGATGTCTTATCTTCAATAGCAAGCATCATTAAGAATGATCTTAATAGCATATGTATTGACCCGGTTTCTGCCTAAGGTTGTAAGGAGGACTTCTTTCTTAACATCCTTTATCTTTACAATTCTTTTTCATTCTTCAACCCCTTCAATGCATACCAATACGTCATAACTAGCACCTTGTTTTGATTGTTCCAGTGCTAAGTTAAGTACTTGGTCGGCATTCAGCTACGTTCACAATCTTTCTCCATCTTTCCTAAGGACTACTATTTCTAGCTATGGAATGTCCTTGGGAAGATTCATCCGATTTTGGAAGAATCTTGGACTTTAACCTATCCTACCATCCTTATGTCACCACAATCTTCATCGTCTGAATAGAGATGTTTTGGGTAAGTACAAATCACCATGAAATCCATTTTGAAGTGCAAATCTATTTTGCTCCCCCTTAACATATGCCACGATATTCGAAAACATTTCGCACATGTTGGGATGAGCCAACACATTTAGTCAAACCATTATTGATCTTAATTTTAAATCACATTTTCTCCCCTATATTAAAAATATTAACCCAATCGATGTTATTAATATCAATTGATTTAATAACATTTTAAGAAAATTTGGGAAGAAAAATGAAAATCCAATTATCTTCATGATTTTCACAAGCTCCCCCTCAAATTAATGAGGGTGTACTTGAAACGTGAATGATTTACCTTTTAAACACAAGTGTAAGGTATTTATCACGTGAAAAGATCATATAGGATAATGTATTCACAAGATTAGCGATTTACGAGGTTGGACCTGAATGGTGGAGAACATCATATGAGAGAATCACATGGTTCTAGTTCATGAATGTTGGTCGCCTCGTCATGTCTGAAGTTATCTCTTGACATCATGTGTACGATTGATATCGTTGTCTTGACACCAATATGTGAACTTGGCACTTTTGGCGTCAAAGATTCTGAATGCTGGAAAATTGCTCCCCCTAAATTGTTGACCCGTGTTCTATCGAAAGAGCTGTAGTCGTTGTTTGAGTAGTCACATCGTCGAGTATGTAGATACCAATTGTAGATAGCTATGGTTGTAGAGATGATAGCTTCAATAAAACAAGACTTCTCTTGTTTTAACAAATGAATACACTGATGCGTACATAGATTTGTGTTAGACCAAGTTATAAAGTAAACTTGATCCCTTACAAGGTTTTGAAGTAAACCTTGCCCGAGAAAATTAATTCCCGTTTTGAGCCAAAGTTTTCATAAGAAATACTTGACTTTAATGTGAAAATCGGGTTGTAGTCAGAAATAACTACAAGCCATATGGGCATGTTTTATGAAATATTTACAACTTTTGTACGAACTCTATTTATGGCGTCGTGTCAATATTAATCAACATTTCTAAGGCCGTAAATATTATCGTACCAAAAGACATGCCTTTGAAAAATAAGGTAAAAATATTTTGGGATTTTTATGAAATTTTCAATTTTTATGGTTTTTATATTGTTTTATATTTTTGTATTTTGCTTTTGTGGATAAACATATAAACAATATATATACAGATGATCACCAAGGATATGGAGAATAGTTTACCATCACTATTCTTTCGCTTCATCTGCCAGTTCCTTAAGAGTCTCAGGCGAGAAGGTTCTCATTCCTAGCTTGTCGGTCAAAAAATCAACTCGAGCGCGATCTAAAGCCTTCGTAAAAATATCCGCCAATTGATACTCAGATCGGACAAAGTAAAGCTCGATCACTGATTTTCCACTTGCTCCTTGATAAAGTGGTAGCGAATGTCAATATGCTTCGAACGGGAGAATTGAACGTTGTTGCAGCATAAGGCAATTGCACTTTTGTTGTCGAAGTACATCGAAATTTTGTTAAAACCTAGACCATAGTCGGTTAATTGTGATCTCATCCAAAGAATTTGAGCACAGCCACCAGACATAGCTATGTATTCTGCTTCCGTACTTGAAACTGCAGCGCTTTTCTGCCTTTTCGATGCCCAACTGATTAGTCGATCTCCTAGTATTTGCAAAGTTCCACTCGTGCTACGCCTTATATCTTGACATCCCGCGTGATCCGCATCTGCATATGCCATTAGTGCAATAGAAGAGTCCTTCGAATACCAAAGTCCCCGATTAATGGTTCTTTTAAGATATCGAAAGACCCGTTTCACAGTAGCCAAGTGTAACTCAATAGGTCGAGTTTGATACCGAGCACACATACATATGGAAAACTGAGGATCTGGTCGACTATCCGTGATATACAGAAGGGTACCGATCATTCCACGATAAAGTGTCAGATCAGCGGCAATTCCATGTGGACCTGCATCTAGCTTAGTTCGTTCCACCATTGGAGTGTCCACGGGGTCGCAAGATTTCATCTTATATTTCTTAAGCGATTCAAGGGCATACTTGGATTGATTGATAAAGATGCCTCTAGGACTCTGAGATATCTGAAGTCCTAAGAAAAATGATACCTTGCCCATCATTGACATCTTAAACTTGGAAGACATGAGTGCCCCAAACTCATCGGATAAGGTTTGGGTCGAGGCAGCAAATATAATATAATCAACATATATTTGTACCATAATCATATCTTTACCTCGTTTCTGAATGAACAACATGGGATCCACCTTGCCTTTAACGACTCCTTGATTAATGAGGAATTGTGACAATAGATCATACCATGCGCGTGGAGCTTGCTTCAACCCATAGAGAGCCTTCTTAAGCTTGTACACATGATTAGGATATTTAGGATTCACAAAACCATCTGGCTGTTGAACATAGACCTCTTCCTTGATTTCACCATTAAGAAATGCCGTCTTCACATCCATCTGATAGACGATCATATTCATGTGGGCTGCATAAGCGAGGAATAGTCTAATAGCTTCCAAACGGGCAACAGGTGCAAAGGATTCCATAAATTCGATGCCCAATAATTGCTTGTATCCACGAGCTACTAGTCGAGCTTTGTTCTTTAATATTCCGCCTAACTCGTCGAGTTCACCTTGTAAACCCATTTCAAAGTGATTAATTGCACTTGATCCGGGCATGGGACAAGTTCCCATACTTCAAGACGTATAAATTCATTAAGTTCTTCTTGCATAGCTTCTACCCAACAAGATTGAGTAAAAGCTTCTTGCCATGTCTTAGGTTCAACTTCAGTGAGAAAAGCATCAAAATGACAAAACATTGCATTTTCTTGTAACTGACTACGTGTTGATACCGGCCGATTAGGGTCACCAATAATAGATCTATAGGATGATCCTTTGTCCACTTGCTGTCATGTTCACGAATCCGTGGATTGGAGTAGATCGTAGTAGGAGCTTCCTCTGAGGTGGACAACCCGGCTTGATTATGGTCGAGAATTGGTACACCAAAGAATGGAAGTTCACACATTTGAGCGAATTCCAAATCGTGATCATCATCATCCTCTTCATCATCAACAGGCATGACATGGGTAATTGATTCGGGTGTTGGTTGAGAATTACTCGTTGAAGGTTTCTTGACCAATTGTAGGTGCAGGCGTATCTGATTGTGCTTCGCTTGCTCGAGCGACAACTTGGGTTACCAGAGTTATTACCTCAAGTTCTGGAGCAACAATACTTGGAGGAGTAAAGAATTCATCAAAGAACGGTTGAAACAACGTATCCCATTCATTCCTAGAAGGTGGTGTAAATGATGATGAAGTAGGTTTGTTTGGGACAAGACCAGAACTAATGTTACTGGGTCCCATTTCATGAAGTGCGGTTCAAAGCTGCTTTTCTTAGAAGCCATTGCTGCCAGCTCATCAAAATCAACATTCATAGTTTCGAGGATCTTACGAGAATTACGGTTGTAGATTCGGTATGCCTTATTTGCGGGTGCGTAACCAATGAAGATACCAATATCAGCCTTTGGTTGAAGTTTTCCCAAATTGTCACCATCATTATTTGGATAGCAAAGAGAACCAAATACATGAAGTTATGATAAATCTGGTACTATTCCATGGAGAAGCTCATAAGGTGTTTTACCATGGCGTTTATGAATTAGTGACCGGTTTTGGGTGTATACTGCTGTAGATACTGCTTCTGCCCATAAAAACAATGGACCCTTTGCGTAAATTCACATCGTTCGAGCAGCTTTCATAAGTGTGAAATTTCGCCTTTCAACGACACCGTTTTGTTGTGGAATGCGAGCAACAGATGTTTCATGAGAAATGCAAACTTCTTCATAATAATCACGCAAAATTTGATTCAAAAATTCGGTGCCATTATCTGTACGAATGCGTCAGACAGTAGTGTTGAGACGCACTTGAATCATCTTGAGAAATCCGATGATGAATTTAGGTGCCTCATTTTTTGTTATAAGAAATTTCACCCATGTATACCGAGAGTAATCATCCACAATGACGAGGATGTACCTTTTACCACTAAGACTTTCAACACGCATTGGCCCACAAAGATCCATATGCAACAGATAAAGTTTCTCTTGGTTGGTGTCTTCAGTCTTGGGTTTGTATGATTTCTTAGTGCTTTTCCCCATTGTACACGCGGAACACAAATGATCCTTGTGAAATTAAAGTTTAGGAAGACCACGAACAAGTTCGTTTTTCGCCAAATGATTAATAGCGTCAAAGTTAAGATGAGATAACCGTCGATGCCATAACCATGACTTAGTCTTCGATGCTTTGGAGAGAAGACATACGGGAGATGCGGCCATCATGTCTTGTAGAGACAAAGTGTACAAATTATTCCCTCGAGTACCTTTCAATAAATCAACCCCTTCCAAATTACGAATGAAGCAGGTATGCTCTCGAAAAGCAACTTCTAGGTTTGCATCACAAAATTGTCCCACAGAAAATAAGTTGTGACCGAGACCTTCCACATAATACACTCTTGAAATTATAACATTCCCAATATGATATTCACCGTAACCCATTATCTTTGCAATACGATCATTTCCAAATCGAACCGTACCAAGAAACTTGCTGACGAAATTTTTGAGCTAAGAGCGATCTCCGGTCATATGTTTAGAGCAACCAGAGTCCAAATACCAGAGAACAATTTGGACCACCTGTTTTCAACAATAACAGTAGACAATGCATTGGAAACTATTGGTTCCGGATTGTTAGCAGATACATATATAAAATTATAAGAATTGCTAACATTTGTGTGACCCTTAGATTTCCTGCGTTTTCTAGTGTGAGTTTTACCACTAACAGGTTTCACTGTTCCAACTTTATGAGGTTTTGGATTATTAGCGGGCACTACAATGGGAGTAGACCTATTTAAAGGGCACTTGTTTCCTACTGTAGTGTCGGTGTTCCTAGTTAAAGGACACGCTTGTGTTTTGGTGGCCTTGGTACTCCTGATTATAGGGCACGCTTTCTTCGCTGTGGTGGGAGTGATCCTAGTTAAAGGGCACGTATTTCCTACTATAGTGAAAGTTCTACCAGTGGGACGCCACATCCAACCAACTTGGGGTAACACTTTCCCAGTCGGTTTCCATTCTAAACCATTTTTCCGGGCATTCATCTCATTCACATGGTCAATAAGGCAAGAATCATGACGACTAGAAAACATACATTCATTGCAATTCCAACATTTTAAATTAGAATTCATAGTAGGCTTAGAACATTGCACAACCGCAGAGCCTTTAGGTTTAGCAACATGATTATTTTTATTCAAAACAGAAATAACATTCCTAGGATGGGCTTCTACCTTCTTCTTCACTTGTCTACTAGATGGGGGCAAGATCCTATCATTCTTCTTGTTTCTTTTAAGCTTAGATCTTTGAGCCTTAGTAGTGGTGCTTACTCCTGTAGAAGGCAACACGGGAATATTAGAAGCGGGTTTTGATTTTTCCTTATCTTTAGTGACCAATGTTTGAGATGATTTAGTCCTAGGGCCCTTGTTAAATGGTGTGACGGCAATGAGGTTCCTTTTGGTTGCACTAGAGGACGGTGCTGAGACAGTGGCTGCGTTATCCACAACATTCTTACCTTTTAGGGTACGAAGTGTTTCCTTTAACTCAATACGAGCCAGATTTTTATCACAAATTTGTTCCCTCAAATCAGATATTTCCACCGACTTTCGATTCAGTTGTTCAATCAATGATTGATTCTGTGCAGTGGTATTAGCACGTGCGGGCTTTACTGAATCGAAGAGTCGTGTATTTTTCTGTTTTAAGTTATCAACTTTGGACAAAATCTTGGAAACTCGATTATATAGATCAAGTTTAAAATTCTAAGCGGCCTCAAGTACGTTCACACAATGAATCTCCTTAGATTTCTCTATGTCTATCGGCAATGATTTAGCAACCTTGTCACTTGGCTGACGCTGTTTTGATTGTAAATTCAATTGAAAATTCTTTTGAAAATTTGCATCATCGATATTAACACCTTCGAATGACGTTTCAAAGATTTCTTGAATAGATTGTTGCTTGCATTCAAGCGAAATACAATGTGTTTGAATCTCATCAAAACATTTTGAAAGCGAAGAATATGAATCATGAAGCTTTAAAAATTCAACGTCAGATTCATGACAAGTACTATCTACCACATTATCCACAGATTCAACATTATGCACAACAGAATCATTATCAACACTTTTATTCACACAGACGGAAACAATATCATGAGACTTCACTTGCTTCAGAAGCTGATCATTTTGGCGTGAAACTCGTTCTATTTCAAGTAAACTTTTTTCATAAGCATCATCCATTTCATTGAAAACACGTCTAACTTCTTCTATTTCCAAAAGCAAATCTTGATCAATATTACTAAGACAAGCTTTAACATTGTTTACAAATGGAACAATTTCATCTCGAAACGCAGCTCTAGTGTGCTCAAAATTCCATTCACCTTCCGTTATGGTCGTGGCCGTCGTACGTTCCGTAATGACCTTGTCAAAATTGGCCAAGTGTTGGTGCACATCATTTAAGCTATCTGACACCTTACTTACCGGTGGAATTAACTTAGTTAAATCCTTTTTGACAAGTGTAGGAGACGTACTAGGAAGGTTTTCCGTTGACAAACTTTGAGGCACAAGAACTGTTAATTGAGCTAATTCCTTTTGTAAGCGAATGCGGGTCTTTTTAGAAAATTGATCTTTATTATGCTTATCATAATCAAGCTTATGGAATTTTGAAAGCATTTTAGATTGAGTTTCTTTCGCAAGTGACTGTGTCTCCTCAGTACTACGAACATAAGGTGCTTCTTTTGATTTGGCAATTAGGGTCACATCATAAAGACAAGGAATATATTCCTGAGCTTGTTTTGCATAACCGGGATTACGTGGTAAATCTTGAAGACGCTTAAGTTCGAGTTCTTTAAACGATTTAGTTAAAAGATGAACCTTTTCTGTGGAAGCGTATTGTTTTAAAAGCCGTTGTTCTTTGAATTTAAGAAGTTTGGTAGCATTAATTTCCGATTCAAACTTTTTAGACTCGAGAGTTTCGAAATCCATTTTAAGTTTCTGAAAATCACTGACAACCGGATCTTTTGCTTTTAATTCATTGGATAGATTAGCTTTAAATGATTCTCTTTCTTTTAAGTGTTAGATCTTTTCAAAATGAAATTGGTCAAATTCAGAACACGTTATTTTCTCTGCTTGAGGGACCATTTCAAAAGTTTTGACCCTTTCCTTATACAGCGCAAGCTTAGCGGATAGGTTGGCATTCATATCTATGGTTTGTCGAACATCCACATTCATGTTATCAATAATATGTTTAGGCACCATTACCAAATCACGTTGATCATAAGATTCCATATCCGTCGTAGCATTTGGTTGAGGTTCACTCATATGTGTTGGATAGGATACCACATCATTTGAGTTACTAGTTCCCGAATGCTGTTCAAGGTTGTTATTGTCATGCTCAACATGATGTGGATTATCATGAATATTATTAGATGTGGTAGGTACCTCACTGACGACATCAGAATCATAGTGAGAGATATTAGCAACGAGAGCAACTTGGGCAGAGTGAATGTCATCACAATTCGAATCATATGCGTCAAGATCATCTGCTTAATAAGCTGCATTAGAAGTAGAAACGACTGTAATGCCTTCATTGTCTGCTGCCCCTGGGTCTGCAAGAAATGCTAACTCTTCTGAATCCAAAATCTTTCCCTCAGACTGAGCATCGACCAAATACATCTTCTTACGAAACCACGTTGCATCCTAATGTAGGGAATTTTTGTGCAAATTCTTTTAAAGCAATTAATGTTCGTTTCCTCGACTCACTCGAATTGATTTCTAATTAACGTAAGATTTATTGTTTTTGGTGACTAAAACTTTTTGGTATTTAAAAACTAAAATCTATTTAATATTAAAAACTATTTAAATAAAAGCTACTTAATTAAAAAAAATGTGAAAAACTATTTTGATCAAATTTAAAGCTAGATTGAAAACAAAATTTAATTAAGCTAATAAAAAAAACTTTTATAAAATGAAAATCTTAAAAACTAATTAAAATGATTAAACAAATATAATTTAAAACAATAATCAAATTAAACTAAATTAATTTTTAACTAAAAACTAAAACAATTTAAATAAAATATTTTTTTCTTTCTATATATATTTTTTAAAACTTTATAGAAGAAATAAAAACTTTTTAAATAAAATTAATAACTCTAAAATTATGATTAAACTTATTAATAAAAACTGCCAGCTAAGATTTAAAAACCTATATTAATTAATTAATGCGTAAATAAACACAAATTAAGTGCTAGAACAAATGGTAGAAGCTATGGGCTGCTAAACGAGAGATCCAGGGTTCAAAACCCATGAGGGACAATTATTTACTAATATTTAATATTTTGGAATTTTTTGGACAATCAGACCAAATGAATCTGTTGTATAACAGTTAACCATAAATCAGTAAAATAATAAAAATCAAATAAGCAACACAACCTGATCAAATAAGCAAAATAAAAAACTAAATAAGCATATAAAACAAATCGAAAAAGCAGATAAGCTAATATGCTGATACTAAAAACATAAAACAAATAACAACTAATAAAAAAACTTATAACAAAAGGCAAAATAAGCTAACTTATGACTAATCAAACAAAACTAAAGAAATATATAATCAGTAAAATCAAAAAACAGATAAGCAAATAATAAGCTGAAACAAATAAAAATAAGCAAATCGATAAGCAGATCTATACAAACTCGAAACCCAAATAGAAACTTAATCAAACAGAAAAATAAGCTAAATCGAATAAGCAAATCCCAACTAGATCACTACTTAAAAACTAAATAGATTAATCAAAATAAACAATCTCAAAACTCAAAACTCAAAGCATATAAATAAAAATAACATAAGCAGATCCAAATAAGAAATAACATAAGCTAATAAGCAACTAAAAACATTAACTAAACAAGCAGATCCAAACAGTCTCAAAACTCAAGCAGATAAAACAAAACTAAATCACATAAAAATAACATAAGTAGATAATTGATCTAAACTTAAATAAAACAATTAAGAAAAGAAGATGAACCTGATGTTGAAACCTTTGAGCCGAAGGATGGGCGCTGAGCCTCCTTGTTAAACCGAAACAACACCTTCTTCATCAAATCTCACCATCAACATCGAAACAATAACCAAACGAACAGTAACCGAACCAGAAACTAATCTTCGACCCAGTTTTATAATTAACTTCCCAGTGGGGAAATTAATATAATCCACTTTCTTTTTTTTACTTTAATTTTAATTAATTAAAAACAGAAATAAGATTAAACTGAAATGGAATTTAAATGATTCACGAGACAAAAATTTAATCCAAAATAAAATTTCATTAATAACAATAAACTGATTACAATATTTCGAAAATATAAAATTACAATTTATCCTATCATCTAATTTGCATAAAATAAAATTAAACCTAAAATTAATCCTACTCCTAATTAATAAAAAACAGTAAAAAATAAATAAAAATGGAATACTCATTACAAGATGTGGGGGTGGGGTTTTATAGGAAAACCCTAATCTCCTTTTGGTGAACTTGGTGCTCACGTCTTGTAATCAGGGCCGTCCTTATCTTCTCTCTTCCTTCTTTCTTCAATCAATGGCAGAGAACACACCTTTTTCACTCGGATTGCCCTCGTGGATTTTTGTTGTGCTTCTTTATGCTGAGTTGGCAACCTATTATTGAAGAAGAGGTGGTGGTGATTGGTTTAGACCAATCAAAATCAAGGGGTGAGCCACGTCAGGAGAGAGAGGAGGACCACCCATCATGTTCATCCCTGAATATTATAGGGAATTAATTTGTGAGCTTGTGAATCACATGATTTTGGTGAAACCCCCAATTTTCTTTGGTAATTTTGATCTAGGGTGAATTTAGGGTTTGGGTAAAGTGGTGGTTGCTGCGTCTTTTTGGGAGAGAACGAGTGGGTATGGGTGAAAGTTTCTTGTTTGTATCGTAAAACAATGGGCGTGGGGTAAGTAAGTTTTATAAAACGTGTGAGTTGTGTGATGTGAGGGTTGACCGGGTTTGAGGTTTTGACCAAAGATTTTTACCAAGTAAATAAATCCCTAGTTTCATTTGTTTGCATTTTGGGCCCAAATTTAAGAACAATTTCCATCCGTTTCATTATTTGTGCAAATGGGCTTTGTGGCCCAAATGATTTGATCCGTATGTTGTTAAGGGAGAAATTGGGCCATTTGGGCTTATGTTTATTAATCAAGCAACATTTAGCTTCCAAATAGGCTTTTTAGCCCATTAACCAAAATGTGGGACCCACTTGGCCCAATTATCTTCATAAAGTTAAATCCGTTAAAAATCGAACTTGAATTTGAATTCCTTGATCTTTCTTTAAAATCGTGTCGATTTTGCCGGCTTTCGTGATCTTTGGCACACTCTTGGTCTTTTGACTTTGTCTTCATCTCTTTCTTGGACTTTTCTTCAACGTTTGACCGTGAGATCCCATGTTTTCTTTCCTTTTGATCATTTGTACCTATTTCACACAAAAACACAAAACCACGCGTAATTCCGACTTTTACGATATTAAACACATGATTAGGTCTTGTTTTTCCTTGATTTTAGTGGAAAAAGGATAAGTGTTTACACACTCCCCTACACTTGACCATTGCAATGACCCCATGCAATGCATTATTTTAAAGCATAAAGTTACATTTTTCTCATAATTAATCCATCATGGCCTTTATTAAGATATGCTATTACTACTATGACGGAAAGATAAAAACTTTAAAGGAAACAAAAGTTATAAAAATTTATTAACTTGGAAATTATTTGATGAAAGAAACTCGTAAAGAAATCTAAGACTTGAATTAGGGCTTTGGTGTCATGAATATTAATCACCCTCAAGTTTCACGTTCCCCATGCCAAACTTAAAAATGAGATCATTGTTTACCATAAGTCCTTAGGTTAAAACCACTTATATAAGACAACTGTGTAATACTCTTTCTCCAATTCCTACATTGTATCTCTAGATTTTATTGATTGTCATTCACCCGTAGGCTCATTTGACTTATTTGATAATTATTAGTCCAAAAATGAAGGCCAAACGGTGCAAACCCGACACTCAAAACCTAACCTCGTCCTTAAAAACATTGTCACTAAAGTAAGCCCACATCAAGGATGATTTAACACGATTTGGGGAATAAGCTCCCGGACCCAAAATTTGGCCAATAGTACTACTTATTAATTATTCCTCCAAAGTCATGTTGACTTTATGTGGAGTTTAGCAAATTCACATCATAAACCCTTAGGCTCTTTAAGATGTAAAAATGCTCCTCATCTATTGTCCACACCCTAAGGCTCCTTGAACGATAAACGAGGGAATTGATTTTTGATCAATTTTTATTCAACACTTACCATGCCATACACCCTAAGGCTCTAATGAGAAGGTTCGTTCTACATGCCCCACACCCTAAGGCTCCTTGAGGTCATGTTTTAATCTTATTCTTTCTTTATTTATGATATATATAGTAGGCCAAATTCCGTGGTCCCATGGTCTGAATACCTCCTACTTAGTGGTTATGAGCCACCTTAGTCGGAAGTCCACAACGCTGGCACCCTCAATGTGTTCATGCTTTAATTACAAGGAGAATAAAGATTTGGCTAAGAGTTAAGATATCGAATCGACACCGCAAAAATCCTCATTTATTAAGCAATTAAATATACAAACGGAAAGAAAGAGCCACAAAAACTCATATAAGCAAAAATTAACCCTTAAACTTATTATCAACTCTATCATCTCTCGTTCTCCACAATTTAAAATCTCAAAGAATGAGACTCGTGGATGCTTAGCCTAATAAACCAATTAAGGTCCATATGGTTAAGGATACTAGCAAGAGTAAACTCGGATAAGTAAACTCGGGTTGAGTCAAAATATTCACGACGGGCCTAATATATCAAAGATATCTAAACTTGTTAAAACCATTTTATTCATTTATTTATTTTTACTTTATTCTTGAAATGGAAAATATTAATACGATGCAATGACAAAAGGAAAATAAATAAAAATACTACTAGGCCAAAATAGATCAAAAATTTGAAAACCGTTGAAATTTTTAAATTTTCCGGTTAAATAGGGTCAAATTCATGGAAAATCCCCCCTACACTTAATATAAACATTGTCCTCAATGTTTAAGCATGTGGGAGAATAAACTCCCCTACACTTAGGACATTAAGTACGTTGTTTAAAATCGAGCTAAGGAAGAGACAACTAAAGTGATTACATTTATTCGTCTTATTTATATACAAGATTGAATCACAATAGCAAAAACTTATCGAAGGAAACAGGTACACTGGAAAAACGGGAACACGGGTCGCTCAAAAATACCAAAAGTGGATCGTGAAAGCACACATCCCTGCACAACATCACAACACACAAACAACCTACATGGCTCCCCTACACTTATTGTAGAAAATAGATAAAAATAGATCATCGGGTTGCCTCCCGAGAAGCGCTTGTTTTTGTTAACCGAGTCACGAGCCTGACTCGACTCCGAATTAAATGGTCCATGGGGAAGCCTCTAATGTAATACCGGGATAAAAAATCTTATCCTCGCTCCCGGAGGAACATAATAAATGAGAGGCAGGAGGATAAGTCATGAAAGGTAGAAAAGTCCTCTCAACATACGAAAAGTATGTGAGGTCGTGATCCACGGGAGGTGGGGTGGGTAAAGGAGACAAATTGTCATCCCCCAAAGACAATGGATGGTTACTATTCGGCAAAGCCGTAAAGGTATCAATCATAGAATGGTCAATGTCACCTCCCGGGTCATAGCACTCATCCTCCGTAATGGTGTCTAAAGGAGTGGATGAAAGGTGCTCGGGAGGGGGACTTGGGACAATATCTTCAGTAATAAAATTATCAAAGAGAATGTCCCCCTCCGTGTCATCATCAATACCCGGAGGTATTGAGAGATTGTCAATTTCTTCCATATATGGGTCATTATTCTCAACGGGAGTAAAAGATGGAGGTAAAGATTCATTGATAGGAGTAGAATTTAACGCTTCAATTTGAGAAATAAGAAGATGAACTTTCAATAATTTGTTGCGAAGAATAACATCTTCCACCTCATCTAAAAGAGCAAGATCATCGGTGAACTTCTCATAAGTCGGAGAGAATAAATCGTCATCGCCCGCATCTCCCGGTAGAAATGGGTGAAAAGGAGAAATTTCAAACGTGAAATCCTCATAACATGGAGAAATGTCATCCGTAAGAGCGACCTCATCCGTAAGTTCCGTAAAAGTCGGCACATCACAAACTTCATCAAAGAATTTGTCGAGACAAGAATCACTAATCTCACTCGATGTATCACAATCCTTAGATGCATTTGGGATATCGAGAGAAGGAATTACAATAGCACTAGGATGTTGAGCAACAAGATCATTCCAAGAAATAGAATTCTCATCGTCATCATCATCATAATAGTAAGAACGCACAAGAGGAGGAGTAGAAGCACTAAGATTAGATACTTGCTCTTGTTGTCTTTCGTCATGCAAGCTAATTTTGAGTTGTTTTAAGCTTTCTAGAATTTCATCCCAACTAGTGAGTTGTTCTTCAAGAGAAGGTTGATGAACGACGGAGTTTTGTGGGGTTCAAAATTTTGAAAACCAGAATTATAGAACGGATGTGGCTCATAATTCATCGGTTGACAATAAGAAGTATCGTGAGGGACCCACAATAGTTGCGACACGTGTATGGAGAAAAACCCGGTGCATTTTGCGGATATGGATCCTCATATATGGGAGAGGTGAAGTACGAATTGGCTGAATTACAAAGTGGACAAAATCCAAGTTGTGTATTCGAGATGATAGCCGCATCGCTCACATGTACACCATTGGCATGTTTGATAACCATTCCATGGTCTCCCACACCTTACGCAATACGAATCCATGAAGAATTAAAAATAAGAGGGGTAGAGAAAAAGAATTAAACACAATAGATGATAAAGAGGAGTATTTTTGGTGTAATACTTTAGGAAAAGTATTACTTTTGGATTTTAAAAATTTTTTTTTGGTGCAAATCTTAGGAAAGAGTTTGCTTTTTGATGATTTTTTAATTTTTTTGTATTTTTATCTTTTTGATTTTTTATGTTTTAGATTTTTTTAACAAGAAAATAACGTTCAAAATCGAACGAATCCCAAAATCCAAATCGTCTCATGATAAATCGTCAATCGTAACGAGCGAAGCGGCAGCGGCGCCATTTTAATGTAGGGAATTTTTGTGCAAATTCTTTTAAAGCAATTAATGTTCGTTTCTTCGACTCACTCGAATTGATTTCCAATTAACGTAAGATTTATTGTTTTTGGTGACTAAAACTTTTTGGTATTTAAAAACTAAAATCTATTTAATATTAAAAACTATTTAATTAAAGCTAATTAACTAAAAAAATGTGAAAAACTATTTTGAACTAATTTAAAGCTAGATTGAAAACAAAATTTAATTAAGCTAATAAAAAAAACTTTTATAAAATAAAAATCTTAAAAACTAATTAAAATGATTAAACAAATCTAATTTAAAACTATTTTCAAATTAAACTAAATTAATTTTTAACTAAAAACTAAAACAATTTAAATAAATATTTTTTTCTTTTTATATATATTTTTTAAAACTTTATAGAAGAAATAAAAACTTTTTAAATAAAATTAATAACTCTAAAATTATGATTAAACTTATTAATAAAAACTGCCAGCTAAGATTAAAAAACCTATATTAATTAATTAATGCGTAAATAAACACAAACTAAGTGCTAGAACAAATGGTAGAAGCTATGGGCTGCTAAACGAGAGGTCCAGGGTTCGAAACCCATGAGGGACAATTTTTTACTAATATTTAATATTTTGGAATTTTTTGGACAATCTGACCAAATGAATCTGTTGTATAACAGTTAACCATAAATCAGCAAAATAATAAAAATCAAATAAGCAACACAGCCTGATCAAATAAGCAAAATAAAAAACTAAATAAGCATATAAAACAAATCGAAAAAGCAGATCAGCTAATATGCTGATACTAAAAACATAAAACAAATAACAACTAATAAAAAACTTATAACAAAAGGCAAAATAAGCTAACTTATGACTAATCAAACAAAACTAAAGAAATATATAATCAGTAAAATCAAATAAGCAGATAAGCAAATAATAAGCTGAAACAAATAAAAATAAGCAAATCGATAAGCAGATCTAAACAATCTCGAAACCCAAACAGAAACTTAATCAAACAGAAATATAAGCTAAATCGAATAAGCAAATCCCAACTAGATCACTACTTAAAAACTAAACAGATTAATCAAAATAAACAATCTCAAAACTCAAAACTCAAAGCATATAAATAAAAATAACATAAGCAGATCCAAATAAGAAATAACATAAGCTAATAAGCAACTAAAAACATTAACTAAACAAGAAGATCCAAACAGTCTCAAAACTCAAGCAGATAAAACAAAACTAAATCACATAAAAATAACATAAGCAAATAATTGATCTAAACTTAAATAAAACAATTAAGAAAAGAAGATGAACCTGATGTTGAAACCTTTGAGCCGAAGGATGGACGCTGAGCCTCCTTGTTAAACCGAAACAACACCTTCTTCATCAAATCTCACCATCATCATCGAAACAATAACCAAACGAACAATAACCAAACCAGAAACTAATCTTCGACCCAGTTTTATAATTAACTTCCCAGTGGGGAAATTAATATAATCCACTTTCTTTTTTTTACTTTAATTTTAACTAATTAAAAACAGAAATAAGATTAAACTGAAATGGAATTTAAATGATTCACGAGACAAAAATTTAATCCAAAATAAAATTTCATTAATAACAATAAACTGATTACAATATTTTGAAAATAAAAAGTTACAATTTATCCTATCATCTAATTTTCATAAAATAAAATTAAACCTAAAATTAATCCTACTCCTAATTAATAAAAAAACAGTAAAAAATAAAGAAAAATGGAATACTCATTACAAGATGTGGGGTGGGGTTTTATAGGAAAACCCTAATCTCCTTTTGATGAACTTGGTGCTCACGTCTTGTAAGCAGGGCCGTCCTTTTCTTCTCTCTTCCTTCTTTCTTCAATCAACGGCAAAGAACACACCCTTTTCACTCGGATTGCCCTCGTGGATTTTTGTTGTGCTTCTTCATGCTGAGTTGGCAACCTATTATTAGAGAAGAGGTGGTGGTGATTGGTTTAGACCAATCAAAATCAAGGGGTGAGCCACGTTAGGAGAGAGAGGAGGACCACCCATCGTGTTCATCCCCGAATCTTATGGGGAATTAATTTGTGAGCGTGTGAATCACACGATTTTGGTGAAACCCCCAATTTTCTTTGGTAATTTTGATCTAGGGTGAATTTAGGGTTTGGGTAAAGTGGTGGTTGCCGCGTCTTTTTGGGAGAGAAAGAGTGGGTATGGGTGAAAGTTTCTTGTTTGTATCATAAAACAATGGGTGTGGGGTAAGTAAGTTTTATAAAACGCGTGAGTTGTGTGATGTGAGGGTTGACCGGGTTTGAGGTTTTGACCAAAGATTTTTACCAAGTAAATAAATCGCCCGTTTCATTTGTTTGCATTTTGGGCCCAAATTTAAGAACAATTTCCATCCGTTTCATTATTTGTGAAAATGGACTTTGTGGCCCAAATGATTCCATCCGTATGTTGTTAAGGGAGAAATTGGGCCATTTGGGCTTATGTTTATTAATCAAGCAACATTTAGCTTCCAAATGGGCTTTTTAGCCCATTAACCAAAATGTGGGACCCACTTGGCCCAATTATCTTCATGAAGTTCCGCTAAAAATCGAACTTGAATTTGACTTCCTTTATCTTTCTTTAAAATCGTGTCGATTTTGCCGGCTTTCGTGATCTTTGGCACACTCTTGGTCTTTTGACTTTGTCTTCGTCTCTTTCTTGGACTTTTCTTCAACGTTTGACCGTGAGATCCCGTGTTTTCTTTCCTTTTGATCATTTGTACCTATTTCACGCAAAAACACAAAACCACGCGTAATTCTGACTTTTACAATATTAAACACATGATTAGGTCTTGTTTTCCCTTGATTTTAGTGGAAAAAGGATAAGTGTTTACACACTTATTACATCCCTTCTCCTTTTTGGTTGAGTGTATTCCCTATCAATATGACCTTGTCCTCTACAATTGTAGCAAGTCACAACCTTTTGTGGACCAACAGTGCTTCCATTTCCATTAGCTTGAGAATTCACAGCTTGAGCATTCACGGTCCTTGTAGAAGTTTCATATGAATTTTGCCTTCCCTGAATAGGTTGAACCGTCACTTGACCATCTTGAATAGTGGCTTGTTATCGAGGATTTGAAGAGGTGCGAAGCTGATTGTTCGTTGGTGGAAAACCTCTAGTAGCAACAAGTTTTGACAAGTAGGCAGTGAGATGGTTTAAGACATCAGTAGGCGTATCATTTGGAGTAAAGACCGATGGTTGAGTTAGTGGAAGTTCATTGGAGTAGAAGGCTTGTGCTTGTGGTGATTCAATTGGAAAATGTCCTTGCTGAGGAGTATAGCCCATAGGAGAAGTGTTAGCTTGTGAGGGTGATGCCTGATGTGCTGATAACTGTGGATAAGGCTGTGGAAGAACACTTTGTTGATATGCTAGCTGTGGCATCATCAGTGGTTGATAAGATGGTTGCTGTGGTTGCTGATATGTGTGTTGTGGTGGTTGTTGCAAGTATGATTGTTGTTGATAAGTGTAAGCCATGTTTTGTTGGGGGGTCATTTGTTGAGATGCATACATGGCAAGTGGATCACGAACTTGTGGTTTAGACAACCGAGCCTCGATCACATGGCATTCGTGTTGTTGAAGAAAAGCTTGAAGTTGATCTACATTGGTGTTATGCAAGTCCTTAGCCAATTTAAAAACCGTCACATACTTACGCCATTCTGAAGGAAGGGTGTTCAAATACTTGGTGTTTAATTGAAACGTAGGAATTTCCATGCCATAGATATTTAGCTCATTCAACAAAAGAGTAAATCTCAAATAGTAATCATTGAGAGTCTCCCCGGGAACATAGGAAAACTTATCAAACGTATCATATAGCTTACACTCTCGTTCTTGTTTAGTTAACGAGGTGCCTTGCATTAGAACACGAATTCTATCCCATAACTCTTTGGCAACTTTATGTTTACTCACAAGTTTGTGGACATCTGGAGGAAGGGCTTGGAGAATGATGTTTGTAGCATACTTATCACATTTGTCTTGAATCTTCATATCTCCGGTCAATTCACCCGTTGTGCAAGGACGAGTAACTGTACCTTCCGTCACAGTACCATAATCTAATGGTCCATTGAGCACCGATGCCCAAATGAGATGTCCATTCTCTTTGTTCAACATGTAAAGTTCCATTTGGGAAGTCCAATCCTCGTACATATTCTTCTCCAACATTGGTGGACGATTATCCGTACCCGAGAGGATGGACTTATCCGTAAGAGATGTATACTCCCTTTCGATAAGTTAAGATTTACAAACGTCGATCGAACAATGAGAGAAAGTGAATGTGTTTGTTGTTGTGAGTTGAAGTCGAGAAACAATGTTGAAATCCCCTAAAGTATGTTCTCTATGACCAAAAAATTCCAAGACGAACAAAAACACACTTTGTCGGAATATTGATCGGAATAAACTATCGGAATACCCCCTGTCGGAATGAATCTATCGGAATACCCCCTGTCGGAATGAACCTATCGGAATACCCCTGTCGGAATAAACCTATCGGAATACCCTCTATCGGAATACCGCATGTCAGAATAAAGCTATTGAAATACCCCCTGTCGGAATAAACCTATCGGAATACCCTCTATCGGAATACTGTCAGAATAAACTGTGTCGGAATACCACTATCGGAATACCCGTCGGAATAATGGTCGGAATGATAAACCCTTTTCCGATGGAAGCTGTCGAAATACCTAAACCCTTTTCCGATGGTTTCTGTCGGAATATTACCCACTTTTCTTGGACAAAACTCAACCAATTCGAGATTTTAAGCCAAAAAATGATCAAAACACCCAAAAATTTTGTGTTTTTAGCCAAAGTAAATATACCAAATCTCTACCACAACTATGTAGAAGATTTGTATCAAGAAAAAACCATAAAAAACACAAAAAAAATTGGTTCGTATGAAATGGATCAAAATAGGCACAAAAAATCAAGAACACAAACACATAAACAATACAATCATCCCATGGCTCTTGATACCATTTGTAGGATATTGTAAATCTTACTTATGTTTAGAGAGAGAGAGAGATAGAAAGATTTTTACACACACTTTAGAGAGAGAAAGTGTAGAAATACACACTTAACTATGTGTAAATTATGAGAAAACCACACCCTCTCCATCTAAGGAGAGGGTTTATATACCCAAGCCCATAAGATGGGCTTGGGCTTACAAGTTGGGCCGACCTACACAAGTTGTAGGCTTGGCTTAGCCTTGTTTACTTAATATTAGTAAAACTAAACTACGAGTTATAACTTAGACTATTGTTGGAGTGACCGATCCTTTCTAATACGTAAAATGTATATCCAACACATATTAACCATGTAAAATCAACAATGAACTTGAACATTAGTTTTTCAAAAATAATGTTTCTTGGTAAGCATTAACAATGCCATTACCAAATTGTTCATGGGTTCATATAAATTCCATCAATTAACCAAAATTATTTAGCCAAAATTTGGATTTGTTCTACAAGTGGGTTTTAGTGAAATCTCAGTGAATATGAACCTAAGGAATCATAGTATAATCACTATATCAACTCACATTCCTAGTAAGGTTCTAATTTAATATCAATTTTAAAAAGCCCCAATTATGAATGAATGAACCCTATAACAAATTAGATGAAATTGAATGAAATGACTTACAGATAATTGATCTTGGATTAAGGATGAGTGAAACCCACAAATTGGAATCAAATTATCTTGAGTGATTGAAGGTTTTGAAAGATCAACAATGGTGGAAAAATAGGGAAACCGTCACCTCTATTAGAGAAGAGAGAGAAGGTTTATTTGAAAAATGATTTTTATTAAAAACCTAGTGCATTAGTCGAAATCTTTGACCGTAGTTCTTTATCGATAAGGAACCGCGCGTTTGAGCCGTGACAAATAAAGAACCGCCTACAATGGCGAGTTTTTATCAAAGAAAATCAAAGAATTTTTCAAAACCAATTTTTTCTAAAATCCTTAAAATATATCTTAAGCCTTTTGGAAATCATTGGACCACCACAACGCTAGGTAATAATGCCTTAATGAAGGATTACGAGTTGAATCGAGATAGGAAAAAGACCGAAATGGACAAACGACTACTCGTAGCAAAGAAGCAAAGAGGAGAGAAGTCAAGAGGAGTGAATCAAGACCAATAACAATGCTCAAGAGACAAATGGCAATCTTCAAATCGAGGAGACGAAGAGCTTGTGTCATATATAGTGGTTTAAGACGTGCCTTTCCGGCAAAAGTCAAAACGGCTTTGGTAATGAATTATACCAAGCAATTTTGATACATAGAATAAGATCACTTTCAAGATTAGTCTTACTCTACATCAAAATGTGAGCAAAGTATAAATTAACTTTCTCTCCCACATGATCGGACAATTATTGCTAAGATTAACAATAACAATATCCTTGGAATATTTCAATTCCAAATGTGTAAAATACAACTACAACTTATGAAGTAGTTTGGTATCTCAAGGGATTAATCAATCATCCTAGAGATGAGCTCAATTGCACAAGTTACACATGATATAGGGCCTACTAACCGTAAAGGTCCAAATGTGTAAAATCCAACTACAACTTATGAAGTAGTTTGTTATCTCAAGGGATTAATCAATCATCCTAGAGATGAGATCAATTGCATAAGTTACACATGATATAGGTCCCATTAACCGTAAAGGTGCAAACCATGGAAATCATGCTTGATACTTTAAGCTTCTACTAACTCACTCTACATCCCCATAGTGAGTCAAGTATCTAAGCAATAAAGGTTTGAGAGGATAAAAGAAGAGAATCACAAACCACAACTAAATGTCAAGACAAGGATGCCAAGAACAAGCACATAGTCAAGTAATGATCAAGAGAGTGATCAAAAGGGCGTGTGGAAGAACGAAAACGTACCTTGGCCGAAAAGTGCATTCCAAGCAATCAAGGAATCAATGCCCAGCCCAACCATGACTAAAGTGACTACTAAGTCTTCAAGGACTAGTATCACTCCCATACATCTTGATGTCATCATTCAATGATGTTGGAAATCAAAGAATATGAGTCTTCTACAAGCGTAAGTAACTCAATCCACAATCAATAGAATGATTAATCTTCATGAGTACCTACACATAATAAGATGCAAACTAGTAGATACATTTCAAGGGTAAATCTAAAATGCATAAACACTACTAATTTAGATGAGATGCTATATTACCAATAAAAAGGTCCATTTTCAAAGAAAAATAGATTTGACCAAAGAGAAACTTTAGTACAACTTAACCTTCTAATTTGAGGAGACAATGGATCGATCCAAGTTTTAAAGAACAATATACTTCAAAGATCTTGTGTCACCATCACTCTGATACCAATTGTAGAAACTAGAAGGGGGGAGGGGGGGGGGGGGTTGAATAGTTTATCTTCGGTTTATCTCCTAATTAAAATTCCTTTCAATTAGGTGAGTGTCAAAACTATCTTTTACTTGAAAGCTAGTTGCATAATGATTAGATTCAATTCTAATGCATTAACAATGGTAAGTAATAAGTATGATGATAATGAATATAAGTAAAGAGTAAGGAAAGAAACAACCTAGTAGGAAGACACCAAGATTTATAGTGGTTCGACAACGAAGCTCTATCTTCGTTCCTACTCCACTCCTCTAGTACACCTACTCGAGATTTACACTATATCCACAAGCTCCCTTCTTGGCGGAGAAAACCTTACAACGTCGCTTACATTATTTTCCGACACTAAGCTAAATGTCGAGACCTAATCTTAGATAGGACCAATCTACACAACATCGCCCACTTCACCATTTTACAACACAAGGATAGATGTCAAGTTCTAATATAAAGATAGAACCAATCTTCACAACGTTGCCTACTTCACCGTTTTTCGACACAAGGCTAGATGTCGAGTTCAAATCGAAAGATAGAACCAATTTCACGACTCTTCACTTTGAAGCTAAGTGAGAACTTCACGCGACATAACTTCACATCACTTTATAGTTTAGTGAGAACTCACAAGACACAACCACATCACTTTATAGTTTAGTGAGAACTCACAACACACAACCACATCACTTTATAGTTTAGTGAGAACTCACAATACACAACTACATCACTTAATAGTTTAGTGAGAACTCACACAACACATTATAACTCAACTAAACATATCTAAGTACACACATGTAACTTGGATCTACACAATACAAATCCAAGCACACACATATGCAATGGACTTACACAACTTTAATCCAAGTATTCACAAATAGCTTGGATGAACACAACTAGTCTAAGTATTCACAAATACATTGGATCTACACAAGACACAAATAAATAAATGATGAACATGAATAGATCTTTAAGAGAGGATGATCTTCATCAATGCTTCATCATTAATCACATAACAAGTGTGTGAGTGATCTTCTCTTTGGACAAGGTAAAGAAGGATATCAAGAGGATAATCATAAGTAAACATACTTAACACATTAAGTGATCATTTACAAATGATTAGGATTAGAAAAGAAGAAAGAAGGATGAAAGAAATATCCAAAAAGGGTGATCCACTATTTATAGATGGCAAAACCTAATGGCTAGTTGTGCGCGGTTCTTTATTTCACTAGGCGGTTCCTTATCAATAAAGAACCGCATAGGCACTTAAAGAACCGCGGAGGTAGACTTCGCTCCTTTTTGTCTTTTAGTGGATTTGAAATATTTGAGGCTGTTTAAACCTTCAAAGAATATTCTTATGGCATTTTGAATATGCCATATTCAAATTTTTATTTTCCATTTTAATAAAACATTTTCTTAAAAAGAAAGTTTATTAAAAGTCTTTGTCACATTTGACAAAAGTGAGTTTTAAGGCTAATCACTTTTATGATCACTAAACATGATTAAGATATGTTAGTGTAATGATTATTACCTTGATGATAGTGTTTGTTAGATAATTCGTTTTACAATTGTGTTTGACTGTAAATGTGTTGTATTGTTTGTTGTAATCAAAACTAAGAAAGATTAGTTAACACTAATAATGTTTTTAGGCATCACTTGCATTAACAGTATCGACATGGTGATTATAGTGGTGCGGTCACTAAGCTCCTCTTCGCCCTATTCCACTCCTCGAGTACCCAACTCGAGAGTTACTTCACTAGTCAACAAGCTCATTTCAAGGCGGAGAAAACCATACACATTGCTTACACCATTTCTGACACTAAGCTAGATGTCGAGTCCTAATCTTAGGTAGACCAATCTACACATGTCGCCTACTTCCCAATTTCCGACACAAGGCTAGATGTCAAGTTCTAATCTTAGGTAGAACCAATCTACATCCATGACACCACTAGTCATGTTTTATGACCTAACATAACAACCCTTGTGTTTTGTGGCCTAAACACATAAACCATCTAGATCAAAGTACACATCACTTAGATATATAACTCTAACATTATATCCAAGTATATACATATAACTTGGATCCACACTCCTAATAGTTAACCCAAGGATACCCATCACTTGGATATACTACCCTTACAACACATCCAAGTGTACCTACAACTTGGATCTTCTACACATACATCAAATCTAAGTATACACGTCACTTGGAACTTCATGTTTACATTGTAGGAAAACTCTAAGCATGACTTGATCTAGAAAGAGAGATATTCATCATGTTATGAACCTAGACACTAACTCTTCATAAGGATGGAGGTGTTATTCTCATTGCACTTGAGGAGGAAGAGGAGGAGACAAATGAAGATTAGATCACTTGTAAACAAGATTACACATGTTTGTGATCAATGGGATTGTGGAAGAGATTTAGGTGTATATTTTGTGTATTTTCTTCATGTTAAAATTAAGAGGTTGCCTTCATTTTATAGCTAACTCTTGCCCTAGAGAGATCTTTTTTACACAATGGATAAAAGAGTGGACTACCCATTGGATAAGAGGATGAACCTTATCTTCTTGGAGCCCAAATTTATTTTTTTCTTCCCTCCATCTTCTAGAATCAAACTCAAATTTGAATTTTAAATTTATTAGTTTCCATCCATCTTCTAGAAGCTTCCAAAAGTCTTGAATGCGCCTAAATCAGCTAGACTGCCCGCGCTTTGTTAAATGTCTCGCGGTTCAATATCTTTAAGAATTCGCAGGTACTATAATGAACCACTTCCTTTTTTTGTCTTTCATAACGAATGAAATCTTCAAGGTGTCGAGAGAAGTTTACATAAGTATGCTTGAGTGATTACGAGTACCTTACACATTTTACATAATGTATTGCGAGTTATACGTTTGTCATCATCAAAACATAAAGGGATCATCTCGATTAAACATCGTAATGTTTGCACTAACAATCTCTCCCTTTTTTATGATGACAAACAAGTAAACCGTAAGGCATAGTAAAATGTGTAACTTACTCGTTTATACTTCCTTCTCCCCCTTTTGTCGAATAAAAAAGGTAGTCGTCATTTGAGGAAGAGTAGAATCCATGCCATTTGAGGAAGATCACACATCCAAAGGTATTCGTCATTTGTAGAAGAGAAGAATCAACGTCAAGAGTGCATGCATCTAAGCGGTAGTCTTCGTTTGTGGAAGAGAAGGATCAACTTTGAGATAGCTTGGATTCAAAAGATATTCGATTAAGAGGCGAGAACCCGAACCGTAATCCTATCATCCAAAGAGATTGAGCTTGCGTCATCCTAGTAAAGTCTTCAATCCGAACTCTAAACTCATCATCCAAAGATATTGTGTGATAATCCGTCAATTTACGATTGATATTTTATTCTCAAATATTATTTGAAAATATTATTTTAATGTTACAATATGAACTCACTTATTTTTGGGAAGAAATTTGGATTTACTTCTTGAAGTAGCATCGACTACGTTTAAACCGGAGGATTCTACGTTACGTGCTTACGTTTACATACACCGTCTTTGGTGACAGTCCGACATTTCAGAAAATAAATTTATCCGCGAATATTATTTTGGAGTTTTAAATTTGTGTTAGTTCATAAACTCACAAATTTACGAGAAGAGATTAGGACTTACGATTTTATTTTAACGTCCTTTATGACTAAACCGGAAACCCTAGGATTACGTATTTACGTTTTCGAACTCCGTTTTTGATGAGACAATTTTTATTGGATTCGTTTTGTGCCGTTGATTCATAATTTATAAAAACTTTTTTCGTAAAACAACCCGAGGGCACGCAAATCGAGGAAACTAGAATCGAGGAATACCTGTAAATAAATGGGGATGAGACAAGTGGGACACTTGTCCCACCCCCATCAAAACCGGCCATAGAAGCTAGTTAAACCATGAGGTGTCACAACCTCATAAACAAGTTAAAACATGTTAACTTGTAGCTTACAAAATAAGCCAATACTCCTCAAAACCATCAAACTACTCACACATACCATTTCTCACCATGCAAACCACTTCAAACACTCTCATCCTCCATTTTTGGGCCGTCCCATATCTCTCCCACAAACACCATTTGATCTAAATTTCACCACAAAATCTCATGTTATTCATATACATGTTGATGTCCTTTTGAAGCCCTATTGATTGGTGCAAGTTATAACATCCAAGGAGGAGTTTCCATGGAGTATTAAGGCTGATTTTCTACAAGGAGTTCATGGAGAATGATGGTCATGAAGATGGTCTTGGTGCATCACAAGTTTCTCCATCAAAAATCCATGTTTTGATCAACCTACATCATCATGGTGGTATAAAGATTGTCCTCCTCATCTTCTTGATAATTTGATTATGTAAACATGTATTTTATTTCCTATTGTATATGTATATGATGATTATATGATGATAAAAATGTTATGTGGGGATTTGTTGTTGATAATCATGGATAAAAAGATGAAAAACTATAAGTAAAAATGGGTAAATCTTGTGTAAATGATAGGCTGTATAAAAAACAGTAAAGAACCATATGGTAAACTGATAAAATGATAAAGTAAAATGGATTTACAGTAAGCTATGGGTCTTGTACACATGTGAGAGTTGGCCATGCAATGGAATCAAATAATGAGTGAGATATGATCAAAACAAGTTTAGGGTGTAAATCTGAGGTTACTATTTTGGACGATTTTTAGAAAATATTTAGAAGATGATTCAACAGTAGCTATAGGAGAGTTAAATGTAGCACATATCATGTAGTTCATGTGATAAAAATTTGAGCTTCTATCTCCATATAGAACTCAAGATATGGCAGTTTTGGTGAAAGTGAAGATAAAAATCAGATTTTTGGAAATTAAAGAATAATACTATTATATAAGCACTCAAAATTAATAGTATAAAATGTAAAATAAAAACCCACTAACTTATGGATTTTATTTATATAAGTATGTAAAAGGTTAAATAAGTGGACATTTTATAAAAATGGTAACTTGTTAAGTTTTATAAGTTATAAAACTATAAACTTGATTTTTACGACTTTTTCGGCTATCGCCGTAAAATTAACGTTTTTGTTAAATAAAACTTAGATGGTTGGACCCGTCTAATGTAAACTTTATAAAACTTATATACTGATATATAAACATGTATAACAAGTAAAAACCGATAAAACCCGAACTATAGGACATACGGACGTTAACGGACTAAATTAACGTTATTGGACTAACAATACAACAAAAATGGACTAAAACATTTATAAACTTATTATTAGCTTAACCCATTTGGGCCCAACTTGTAAAGTTTAAGTACTGATAATATAAGTACAAAATAGATTAAAATAAGTTAAATAACTTATAATAGGCTATTGGACCTAAAACACGTAAATAGGTAAAACGAGAAAACTAGTATAAAAGTTATCGACACATAACTCTAAAATGAGTAAACGAGAATATGTAAACCCACTTGATCATCATATATATATAATCATCATATGTATACATAATTGTTATTTTTATAAAGTCATTGGACAAACGTCTAAGACCGATTATTATTTGTCTAGGTTTCCGTGATTGAAGCACGTACCGTACGACCGAATTGCCGATAACCCGCCTTCCCATATCAACGTGAGTTCATAGCCTCGCACTCTTTTAAATGTTTTTATAAATGTTTTATAAACCCGCGAGGGAGATAACATGTTAGTTTTATAAATTAGGACACCATTTGTCCCGATTGTTTGTTTATTGATTTTGGACCCGAATGATTGAATGACCCGATTGTATGACCCTATGAATGATTAAAGGACCCGATAGATGAAATAAAAATGGATTATTAAAGTTAGGTTATGTCACTAAAAGTACCATTAGCATGAATTGTGAACTACCGGGAGTTGGTAGACGCTTATGTATTTAATAGTACTATTTGGGGACGATCACCCCAGTTCGCGCCTTGACGGTTGATCCCCGTCGTGCCACATTGATTGGTAAGCGAATTTATGCATGAGAAGATTTCCATAGCGTGACCTTTGTGACGACACGTTACTTTAGATGGGCAAAATTGATATCGGGTTAGCTACCCGTTTTGGTTTAAGTAAGGTAACAATGTCATGCGGCTTATAATAATCCAAATCACCGAAATACTATTAGACGCTTCGAATTACGATGTATTGCCTGACTAGCAATACAGGGTCATACTACTGATATTATGTTCGTGTTTTGGTTTTCATAACCATATTCATATAACGATTTTTATTTGATTTTATACAACGTCATAAGACGTATTGTATGATGTTTTTTGTACGACATTGGCTCGTATAATGATTTTTAAGGCAAATGCCTATATTATGATTTTCGATAAGGATTTGTATAAAATGAATTTGGCTATTTCATAGCCTATCAAAACGATTTGTACAAAATGATTTTCAGTAATAATTTTATACTGATATTATATTGATGGATTTTATCAAACTCTATGAATTCACTCGGCGTTATCGCTGACCTTTTCTTTTAACATGTCTTATCTCAGGTACTTGAAGGTAATTCTCGGGAAGACGACAAGAATTCATGGCCCGCACTTAAACAATATTTTTCCATTCAAACACTTTGTAAAACTTTTGTATGAAATGTAATGACTTGGGACCGATGTAACTTTGATATTTATGAATGGAAATACCTTATTAATAAACGACGCGATTTTTATGCGTTGTCTATGATGTGAGTAATGTGCTATCCCGTAACACCAACGAGTCTTCCGCTGTATTGAGTTGTATAAATTTGGGGGTGTTACAGTTTGGTACCAGAGCTCTCGTTATAGACAACGAAAGATTTTTAAAACAAAGGTTTTGAATAAAACTTTTCAAAATCTTTTAACTATAAACATTTTTCTAAAAATGTCTAAAAATCTTTTGACTATAACGGTGCCGAAGAATTCCCGAGTTACCGACAAGGCCAAGACTGAGAAGTGTTATTTTAATATATATATAACTTGGATTATATATATATGATGTAATTTTATTACATGATTGTTTGATGATTATTTTGATATTTATACGAGGTATTTATACGACGTAGATTGTCACAAGAAACCCTAATTCTCCTAGTAAATTAATCGAAGCTATTCTCGTAGGAATTCTAGCTATCCTAGATCTAAACCAGGTTGTGGATATTTATGATCCCAACAAATGGTTGATATTCATAGAAATGTAGATATTACTTGATTGTTATATTGAAAAAGAATTGGCTAGATTAAATCTGATATCGATGTCATGACGATCTAACCTTATAGAGTGGAGTTTGACAAAACGTTATCACCTGGAAAGATGTCATCTGATTCGTTGTCATCCAATTCTTAAATTGAAATCGAAAGGGTGAATGTTGCACTTGAGGCTGTCATTGGAATCATTACCCAAAAGCCTCATGCCACTAGTACCTTTCCGATAAGTCTAATTGAATTATCGAGTCATCTCATGTTAATGACTCATTTGATAATTGTCGTTGTAAGAGATATAGGATTGGAATTAAGTGTTGATTCATATTGAGATTGTATTGCCTTTACAAGGCCGAAAAATAAGATTGAAAGTATTGAAGAATGAGGTAGAATATCGCATTGAATATAAATTTGGTTAGAACTTGAATAAAGTAAAATTTAACCCGTATGGAATATGAGATCATTAAAAAGAAGTCGTTAAGTTCTTTGATTGAATTGTAAGGTTTTAAATGATTGTTGATTTGTGCTAAGGGTTGTTCCTAGGCCATTGTCCACTAACGAGGATGCCCAGTGTCCAAGAAATAAATTGAAGAAATCTTCTTCTGAATTGAGACCGATGGATCTTCTGGGACATGTGGAACACCTAATGACTCTTGTAGATTAGTATTCATTGTGGTATCTTTTCAACATCCCTAACTTAACTGAGATATCAGTTGGTAGGATGAGTTCTGAGAATTGTATGACATAGTGACACGTAATGTGTTACGGTACAATTTTGACTTGTTTGTGATTAATGAAAAAGACTACCTTTGATTGCTAAATTCTACATGTATCGATGTTATCTATCTTTTATTGCTTCATCCTAATGTTCACATTAGTGATGTAACCATTGAACGAGTACTCATCTTGATTTGAGTTACGTTGTGGATTATTCTTTTTGAGTGCCATCGAGATCATGAACCTCATGATTAATTGGCTAAGCTCATTTCCTATCATATCGTAGTTAATTCTTGGAGAACAAAATTTCATCACTCTTTTGCAGATCACTCATTGTTTTTATAAAGTTAAAACGGTATCCTTTGAGAAAATTTAATTTTCAACACAATAAGGATTATTCAAAGTGAGATTTATGAGTGGTTGATATCAAAATGAAGTTGTTTAAGAGACGCTTTGGAAACTTAATTATTTCCATAACAAAGAAAATCTTTGTAAATTTATTCTTGATTCTTATTTAAGAATTAAGCATGAAAATGTTTTTATTATAAACATGATGATAAAATTTTGACGAACTGAGTATTGCATCGTTAATCTTGAAATTGTATATAGTTGCGCGCCTACATACAATTTGGAATGGACTATGCAAGGCTGATTAGTAGTCACCATAAAACTGATTAATATACACTACATTTTCTTTAAAGGTTGTGAAAGATTATATTTTATGAGATCTGCAAGAAGGGCAAAATAGGGACATAATGTTAGAGACATCTACATATGTGCCCGTGACCATCTATTCTTCTGAGTCGAATTTACTCATCTGTGGAAATTGTCTTATTTGACAGTTGACAATTCTTTCTTGTCCAATTCTCCCGTAGCAAGATTCTTAGGAAAAGTATTTGATTACTGAGTGTTGATACCCGACTGGATGTATTGACGTTCTTATCATTTCTTTTGATTTGGTTTCATTTAAATGACCTGGGTAACGATCCGAGGAGCTTTCGAATGCGTACTCAAATTATGAAAACATGGGATATATTCATATTCATTAAATGTTTTCGTCTGTATCTGATTTGAAATTCTTTCGCATAGATTATGCGTTGACCTTACTCTTTTAAGGTTAGTTATGTATCCTAATATCCCTGAAATTGTGAAGGATTATGAATTATTATTAGTCTTTTGAGAAGTTCACATCTTATCGACGGCAATGCAACTGGAAAGTTGATAGTGCCCGTAGAATGGATTGATTGATTATGACATGACGACATTGTCTAAACTGATGGGAACTCGAGTAGAATTCCCCTGAATGATAAGATGTTGATTATCAAAAGTGATCTAAATAATTCTTGGTGGGTGACGATATCCTGCATTTAGACTTGAAATTATAACGTGAATGGTTGTGAATAGTCATAGATATTGTAATCTAGAAAGAAGCTAATATGAATTTATTGAAAAGATGTTTATGTTATCTAAAACTTTAGTAAGTATTTGTTGATAAATTACCTAGACTTTCGCCATTAAGGCAAATTGAAAATGAGTATTGATTATATTCCCGGTGCTGCACCTGTGGCTTGTGCACTGTACGTCAGCACCATCTAAATTAAAGGATTACAACTGAGAGAGTTGTCGGAGAAAGATTTTATTATACCAAGCCTGTCATCCTGAAGAGCTATGGTGTTATCTTTCCTTATATTTATAGATTACTGTGAATTGAGTAAATTGACAATCGAAAACGATATCCATAACTCGAAATGGAAGAATTGTTCGATCATTTACAAGGTTCTAGCAGATTTGATCCACGGCATGGTTATTATCAACTTCGCATCTGCGAAGAAGATCATCTATTCCAATCATCACATCCCGAACTTGTGATGAACGTTATGAGTTTCACGTGATGTCGTTTGGATTGACAATGCACATGTAGTATTCATAATTATGATGAATCACGTGTGTAGGCTGTAATTTGATAAATTCATGCCCGTGATCATTAAGGACCATTTATTTGTTTATAAGAATAAGAATGAGTTAATAATTAGTTATAGATTGCCCTGAATTGGCCGAACAATTAAAAATTGTACCTTGAATATTTAACATGAGATTTAAGACTTAATCATTTACATTATTTGATCGTGTGATTAAAAGATAATGGAAGCTATATTGACTTTTCAAAGATTAGAACCATTAACGCTTAGGGATTAAAAACTTAATCCTTTACATAAAATGACCGTTGGATTAATAATGGTAAGATGTATGCATATAGACTCTTCCAAAATTAAGAGCCCTTTTAAGACCTTGGATTTTACCAAAAAGAAAGTGGAAATATGTTTTAAAAAATGTTTTAACAAAGGATTTTAAGGGATTATTCCCTTATACACAAACCATTTAACTAAACATCTGTTTAGGGGTAAATGTTTGTGTATACTTCTAGACAACCTAAGAAGAATTTAGGAAACTATATAACTTATTACTTGAAATTGAAACGAAAATTTTGCTTTTCAACTAAGAAAACTTTGACCAAAGTATAAACAAAGGTTTTTCGAACATTTACGAATCTTATTAAATATTTTCGATAAATCAACAAAAATCTTGTTAATTAAATTCAAATTTATTTTGAACATTTTTATAGTTGGTCGTACTAAGAAATTTAAACCTTTAACGTTTACGCTTCATAAAAATTTAATAATTATGATTTAATTAATTATAATAATTATCGACGCTTTAGACGACGGATTGAGTAAAACGGATAAAAATGATAGTTGAGAAGAAACTAAAACATAGAAAATGTGAAGAAAGAATTTCGAATAAATACGGTTATGATACTTATTTCATCAGGAAGGTGAACGTAATTACTGACACATAATATAGAAAGAATATTTGAGTAAATTGTGGACATGATAATTATATCATCATGAGAAATGAATATAAATACTGACATATTATATAAAAAGGATAAAGAATCAATTAAGATATATTTCTTAATAATGAACGTGCAAAATAAATTGCCAAACAATATAAAAATAAACAATGTTTGTGAAAAGGAATAATATAGATTATAAAAGGGGTTCGCGGCTAATGTGAACCATTAAAATAGAGAAGCCGATAGCGTTAAATGTATAAAAGGCCACTTATGATTGTCTAAATATGGAGATTGTGAGATATAGTTATGTTGGAATTTGTAAGTATAAGTATTCTATTTATGTCATTTTATGACTAAAAGTATCTTTGTCTGAAGAAGTTGTACTGATGACAATTATGAAGGCAGACATCGCCTCATACATTAGTAAACGTCTAGCTATTGCAAAGGTCATCATCTGAATTTGATTCGATTTGGGTCATCGTCGACAGACTGACCAAATCTGCTAATATCATTCCCGTTAATGATAAATGCAAAAGAGTTATGTACACATAGTGTGCCTGTATCGAACATCTTTATCAAGATCCTCGCTTCGCATCGAATTCTAGAGATTTGCTCAAAAAAATCGTTGAGAACGAACCTTGATGAGAGTACTATGTACCACCCCAAATCGAAGGGACGAGGTAAAGTAACGATACATGGTAATATAAGTGTTGTTTTATGTTTGAATGATTGACCTTTGGTAATATACCGTATAATCGTTTTCATTTGGAGACATTACCATTGATAATCATCGTATTAGGATTGAGATCAAAACTTGTTAGGATCTAAATCTTAGAGCATCTGTAAGCAAGAGTTGAGATAAAGACATCCGACATACACCCATTGTGAGTTGGACATGTCTCTTAGGTTTAAGGTTTCCTATGATGGCGAACCTATCCTTGCAAAATACCCGACCCGCGAGATCTGAAATGATTGTTGAAATTAGGATCTGATTATTGACAGCCGGTAGTGGGCAAGAGGTTATGTGAAAGTGAAATGTAGATCTTGAAGTGCCAAATGGGTAGTGAAGTTATGCCACAATTTTTAAACTTGGAAAAATGAATTCATGATCTGACAAATCATGGGATATAAGTCCCCGTTGTTTGGGACCATTGAGATGATGTAAAAGTTGGGATTGAAAGGCATATAAGCTGGATCTACCCTAGGACTTCAAAGACTGCGTGAATTATGTTTCATAAATCAAACTTGATGGAATATCTATCAAGTGAAAATCTGATTGTTCTTAGTAAAGCTTAGATCGGCGAAAAGTTGCATTCATCAGAAACCCGTGAACATCATGGATAGAGAAAGTAAGTCAACATGTAGCCTGATCTTATTCCCGTAGTTATGTTTGATGAAACTCGCGTATTATAATGGATTACACTTGTGAGAAAAGACCGAATGTGGAGGAAATACCCACATGGCTTTAACTCTATAAGAAGCAAGTAGTAAGGTAAGATGATCTTTGAGGACAAAGATTCTGTTTAGGGGTAAATGCTGTGACAATCCGTCAATTTACGATTGATATTTTATTCTCAAATATTATTTGAAAATATTATTTTAATGTTACAATATGAACTCACTTATTTTTGGGAAGAAATACTTGATTTACTTCTTGAAGTAGCATCGACTACGTTTAAACCGGAGGATTCTACGTTACGTGCTTACGTTTACATACACCGTCTTTGGTGACAGTCCGACATTTCAGAAAATAAATTTATCCGCGAATATTATTTTGGAGTTTTAAATTTGTGTTAGTTCATAAACTCACAAATTTACGAGAAGAGATTAGGACTTACGATTTTATTTTAACGTCCTTTATGACTAAACCGGAAACCCTAGGATTACGTATTTACGTTTTTGAACTCCGTTTTTAATGAGACAATTTTTATTGGATTCGTTTTGTGCCGTTGATTCATAATTTATAAAAACTTTTTTCGTAAAACGACCCGAGGGCACGCAAATTGAGGAAACTAGAATCGAGGAATACCCGTAAATAAATGGGGATGAGACAAGTGGGACACTTGTCCCACCCCCATCAAAACCGGCCATAGAAGCTAGTTAAACCATGAGGTGTCACAACCTCATAAACAAGTTAACACATGTTAACTTGTAGCTTACAAAATAAGCCAATACTCCTCAAAACCATCAAACTACTCACACATACCATTTCTCACCATGCAAACCACTTCAAACACTCTCATCCTCCATTTTTGGGCCGTCCCATATCTCTCCCACAAACACCATTTGATCTAAATTTCACCACAAAATCTCATGTTATTCATATACATGTTGATGCCCTTTTGAAGCCCTATTGATTGGTGCAAGTTATAACATCCAAGGAGGAGTTTCCATGGAGTATTAAGGCTGATTTTCTACAAGGAGTTCATGGAGAATGATGGTCATGAAGATGGTCTTGGTGCATCACAAGTTTCTCCATCAAAAATCCATGTTTTGATCAACCTACATCATCATGGTGGTATAAAGATTGTCCTCCTCATCTTCTTGATAATTTGATTATGTAAACATGTATTTTATTTCCTATTGTATATGTATATGATGATTATATGATGATAAAAATGTTATGTGGGGATTTGTTGTTGATAATCATGGATAAAAAGATGAAAAACTATAAGTAAAAATGGGTAAATCTTGTTTAAATGATAGGCTGTATAAAAACAGTAAAGAACCATATGGTAAACTGATAAAATGATGAAGTAAAATGGATTTACAGTAAGCTATGGGTCTTGTACACATGTGAGAGTTGGCCATGCAATGGAATCAAATAATGAGTGAGATATGATCAAAACAAGTTTAGGGTGTAAATCTGAGGTTACTATTTTGGACGATTTTTAGAAAATATTTAGAAGATGATTCAACAGTAGCTATAGGAGAGTTAAATGTAGCACATATCATGTAGTTCATGTGATAAAAATTTGAGCTTCTATCTCCATATAGAACTCAAGATATGGCAGTTTTGGTGAAAGTAAAGATAAAAATCAGATTTTTGGAAATTAAAGAATAATACTATTATATAAGCACTCAAAATTAATAGTATAAAATGTAAAATAAAAACCCACTAACTTATGGATTTTATTTATATAAGTATGTAAAAGGTTAAATAAGTGGACATTTTATAAAAATGGTAACTTGTTAAGTTTTATAAGTTATAAAACTATAAACTTGATTTTTACGACTTTTTCGGCTATCGCCGTAAAATTAACGTTTTTGTTAAATAAAACTTAGATGGTTGGACCCGTCTAATGTAAACTTTATAAAACTTATATACTGATATATAAACATGTATAACAAGTAAAAACCGATAAAACCCGAACTATAGGACATACGGACGTTAACGGACTAAATTAACGTTATTGGACTAACAATACAACAAAAATGGACTAAAACATTTATAAACTTATTATTAGGCTTAACCCATTTGGGCCCAACTTGTAAAGTTTAAGTACTGATAATATAAGTACAAAATAGATTAAAATAAGTTAAATAACTTATAATAGGCTATTGGACCTAAAACACGTAAATAGGTAAAACGAGAAAACTAGTATAAAAGTTATCGACACATAACTCTAAAATGAGTAAACGAGAATATGTAAACCCACTTGATCAACATATATATATATAATCATCATATGTATACATAATTGTTATTTTTATAAAGTCATTGGACAAACGTCTAAGACCGATTATTATTTGTCTAGGTTTCCGTGATTGAAGCACGTACCGTACGACCGAATTGCCGATAACCCGCCTTCCCATATCAACGTGAGTTCATAGCCTCACACTCTTTTAAATGTTTTTATAAATGTTTTATAAACCCGCGAGGGAGATAACATGTTAGTTTTATAAATTAGGACACCATTTGTCCCGATTGTTTGTTTATTGATTTTGGACCGAATGATTGAATGACCCGATTGTATGACCCTATGAATGATTAAAGGACCCGATAGATGAAATAAAAATGGATTATTAAAGTTAGGTTATGTCACTAAAAGTCCCATTAGCATGAATTGTGAACTACCGGGAGTTGGTAGACGCTTATGCATTTAATAGTACTATTTGGGGACGATCACCCCAGTTCGCGCCTTGACGGTTGATCCCCGTCGTGCCACATTGATTGGTAAGCGAATTTATGTATGAGAAGATTTCCATAGCGTGACCTTTGTGACGACACGCTACTTTAGATGGGTAAAATTGATATCGGGTTAGCTACCCGTTTTGGTTTAAGTAAGGTAACAATGTCATGCGGCTTATAATAATCCAAATCACCGAAATACTATTAGACGCTTCGAATTACGATGTATTGCCTGACTAGCAATACAGGGTCATACTACTGATATTATGTTCGTGTTTTGGTTTTCATAACCATCATATAACGATTTTTATTTGATTTTATACAACGTCATAAGACGTATTGTATGATGTTTTTTTTAGGACATTGGCTCGTATAATGATTTTTAAGGCAAATGCCTATATTATGATTTTCGATAAGGATTTGTATAAAATGATTTTGGCTATTTCATGGCCTATCAAAACGATTTGTACAAAATGATTTTCAGTAATAATTTTATACTGATATTATATTGATGGATTTTATCAAACTCTATGAATTCACTCGGCGTTATCGCTGACCTTTTCTTTTAACATGTCTTATCTCAGGTACTTGAAGGTAATTCTCGGGAAGACGACAAGAATTCATGACCCGCACTTAAACAATATTTTTCCATTCAAACACTTTGTAAAACTTTTGTATGAAATGTAATGACTTGGGACCGATGTAACTTTGATATTTATGAATGGAAATACTTTATTAATAAACGACGCGATTTTTATGCGTTGTCTATGATGTGAGTAATGTGCTATCCCGTAACACCAACGAGTCTTCCGCTGTATTGAGTTGTATAAATTTGGGGGTGTTACATATTGAGCTTGCATCATCCTAGTTAAGGCTTCAATCATCATTGGTTAACCAACTTCATGCATAAGAACATGGTTATCTACGAGCTCCCAATAACTCATTTCTTGCAAGATGTTCGATGAATGCAATTTGACGATCGCAAATGTAATGACTTGAACTCTTGCAAATGCTCCCCCTTGATATGAGCTCCCCTTTATTGAGACACCAACAAAGCAAGAATATTTACGAGCTACAAAGTTGGGTTAGAAATGTCCTACAAAACAAATTTAGTGGACAAGAGCATATAAAGCAAGGTCACCCAAGCGGAATTAGCTTTAAACAACTTGAGTAAAAAGAGAGGGACTTAAGAGAAATCTAAAACAATCTTAACTTTTAGAAGTGTCAAAAATTTGACAAGTTAAGAAAAATAAGTGGGCTATTAGATAGAAAAGAAAACCCAACTTATTTTGGTGACCCCAAAAAAATATATAAAGAGGACTAAGAGAGAAAAGAGATATCTAAAAAACATTGTCAAGAGGACATTCTCCACCTTAATATCTTGGCAAGAATACCAAACTAAAGAGAGTATGACATGGAAAATAAAAGTAATTCCACATAGTCAAAAAGAAAGGAAGAATGACTATGAAGAAAAAAGAAAACGAGGACGATAAGCAAGTTGTTTGCACAAACAATGACAAGCATTGAAGAAAGAAGTGTGCTCGCGATGCTATCAATCCAAAGATAAGCAGATGACTTTGCCATAATCATTTCACAATTGTTGGAATAGAGGTAGAAAGGAAACATCCAACAATTTGAAGATATTATGTCAAAGGGTTAAAAACACAAAATTATTGGAATCACCCATACCAATTGTAAGTTTTAACCACAATCAACTCTCAACAAAGAAGTTAAGGATAACTTCACACAATAATTCAAGAATACTATACCCTAGTAGGTGATAGTGAAATCTTGAAAGAAAACGAGAGAAGAAACTCGAAAGAGAAAAGAATCTTAGTGGGAAGAAGACTAAAAAAAGTTCAAGAAGACATGATAGAGTTAGCACAAAATCTAACACATAATCAAGTAAGCACATAGGAGAATTCATGCAATGCTTAATGTAATCACAGAAGAAGGATTGACATTAAGAAAACATCATAGTTTAATACCTATATGCAACAACAAGGAGATGGCGGTTTACTTAACATTCAACAAAGTAAAACCTTACTCAAATAAACATGCACAATCAAGGAAAAATTTTCATCACTCCTACACCTAAACACAAATAGGTTTTAGCATGTAAGCATACACATGTAAGCAAAAGCATGTATGCATAAGCATGTAAGCACATATGTTTGAGCATGTAGGAGCAATTAAGCAAGCATCAAAATAATAATACTAATAGAGGTTAATGTGCAAGGCTAAATGTAATCTAGAGACATATCTAGAAAATGCAAGTCTAATAAAGTATACAATAAACCAGTGTAGAGGATGCACAATTAACACGTATGACACGGAAGAAACATGATCACTTAAAATGTGAATACCAAGTAGAAACATGTTAGCACTTAGCATTTAAGGGCATGTATTGATTAGACACATCTAAGAGATATTATATTATAATTGCTCGATAAAGACAAAACCTATATAACAAGCATGCATTCAATAACTAATCAAATAAGCATATAGCATAAGGATAAACAAAAAGTAATATAACCATGCAACATACAAGCAAGTTATCTATCTAGATATGACATATCAAGCAACACCTAGTGTAAATCTCCAAGAAGAATCCTAATTCTTACTAACTATAAGAAGGAAGACTCAAAATAAGAGAAAAGAAAGAAACATAAGAGCAATAAGACCCAAGATCCATAGATAAATCATGCTAAAAAGAACTACAAGAAAATAAAGATCATACAAATACGTATGAAACACAACCCTAAAACTTAAGCATAATTATAATCCTAGTTACACCAGAATTCTAAGATTTGCTTAAACTGGATGTCTTATTAATAACAAGACACTTGCTAAATTAGAAGACGATGAGGTTAGTAGAATTTGGTGGAGAAGGCTTGGTGATAATCTTGTAATTCAACTCATCATAGATATGAGACATGACAAGATATTAATATTGACAACAAGGACAACATGTTCCATGATGCATGACATTATCATATGATGGAGGAAGAACACAAAAGGGAAGAGGTGGAAAAAGAGAGTTTCCAAAATTAATTTTTTTAGAAGGAGAAGAGATTTGATTTGGTTTCTTCTTTGGTGAATTTGTGTTGACAGAGATTGGGGAAAATGATGAATAATCAAGGCTTTCATTTGGTGAAAAAGACATTTTGCATTGGTGAGAAAGAAATGAAAAATGCTTAGGGTTAGGTAGAGAAAGCACAAGATATTGTGTGAGTGGTCAAAGGCTTGAAACAAATATCCAAAAATCGTTGGAACAATTGGGGGTTTCAGAAAATACATTTTTGACTGCCTCTACCCGCGGTTCATTAATTGTGCCCGCGGTTCAATAAATATATCAAGTCGCGTGACAATTAATGATCCACCTACAAAAGGTTTGTTTTGGGGGATAAGGGAATTTTTCCAATTCAGCAAATCCTAATGTATAAGTATAACTTATCATAAAGTTATGCTAAAGAGCAATATAAACTAGAACACACACAAAGGAAAAACACATAGGTTCAATTAGTACGTAGGAACGAAGCTAAGAAAAACTTAATGGCTACAAATGAAAAAGACTCCTAATAACATACAAAGTTCATCGATGTAAACAATCATTAGTCATACATAGGAAGAGCCATTTAATCAATTCAGAGAATGAGTATGAGACTATCACTAGAGGTGCTCAATAAGGTTAAGCACGGCCATTTTTACGAGTTATCCACTAACTCAACTTCTCACATTGAAGTAATTCAACCGTTTGGTCAAATTGAATTTTTAGTGAAATAGATTATCTAGTAGTTATTATCAAGTTAGACAAAATGTAATTCTTACATTTGCCTAAAGAAGTGTAGAAAGGATGAATGTTGCATGACCACACAATGCATGATCCACTGGGGTATAAGAATGCACCATTGCATAACTTGTCAAAAGAGTCTAGTTAAGGTTATTTATCTTAATAGATCTTGAGGCCAATAAAATTAAATTGTATAAGCAAAGTTTACACAATTTGTTATAACACTTTTGATTGGTCTTTCAAAAATGACACATATACCAATTGCATTGCAATGTAAGTTAATTGAGTATTTCAGAGGAAACATCTAAGTTGTCAAACCGACTCCATTATGTATTATACGTAATTATTAAACAAATGTGTCTAACAATTTGAACAACTAGATTCAATATACTACCATCAACATAAGTGTGAGTTATGATCCGATGTATATTATTAAAAATCCACATTCACGTCTACACTAAAAAACATGTCAATTAGATTCGATAATGATATCACTCATAATTTGAATAATGAATAGATATATGTAGAAACTAGAAGGGGGGTTGAATAGTTTCTTAAGTTTACTTGTTAATAAGGGGTTTTCAAAAAATCCTTTTCAAAAACTTAGACTTGAGCAACTATTTGAAATCTTCTTATGCACAATATGAACAATAGATAGTGTAACTAAACTAATAATCACAAGTATATGCAAGTAATGAATAAAGAATGTAAAGAGATAAGGGAAGGAAAGATCATACCAAACACCAAGGATTTATAGTGGTTCGGCAATAAAGCTCACTCCTCGTTCCTACTCCACTCCTCGAGTACTCCTTACTCGAGAGTTCACTAATCAACAAGTTCCTTAAGGTGGAGAAATCATACACGCCGCTTAACTAATTTCCGACTCTAAGCTAAAAGTCGAGCCCTAAACTTAGCTAGGACCAATCTACACCAATATACTTTAAGTCCTAAGTATTAACCACAATACATACACAACTTCCAAGTAACACAACTATTTGGATCTTCACTAAAACACAAGAATGAACAAGTAAAGTTTGATCTTCAATGTATCTTGAGGTAGCTACTTCAAGGATAAAAATGTTCTTCTCTTTGCACTTGGAGAGGAAGAGATGGGAGGAGAAATATTTATTTCTAAATAGTAATCAACCAAATAACCAAGGATTTGAGTGATTTAAGAAGTAGGATTGAATCTTAAAATTTGTGTGCAAAAGAGGTGAAGAGAAAATATGAGAATGGTCTAATATTTATAAGACAAGAGCCCAACGACTAATTCTGAGCATTGTTCCTTAAAGGACATGCGGTTCTTTATTGATAAAGAATCATGGGCCTATTTAGGGAACCGCCGGAGTAGACTCCGCTCCCTTTCGTCTTTTAGTGGGGACGTTCCATCTGGTGGAGTTTTTATCCTCAAAGGATATTCCTAATCCATATGGAGTATTTCATTTTCAAATTTTCAAATTTCTAATTTAATAAAAAAATTTCTTAAAAATAAAGCTTAATAAAAACTTTTGTCACATTTAATAAAAAGTGAGTTTTAAGAAAAGTTAAATCTTTGATCACTTAGTTAGGTTGAAAACTTGTTTATTCATACCTTAAGTGATAATGGATGAGTTGAAAAATACTTGAACTCAAGAATACGATTTTCATTGTTTTCGTAAATGCTTGTTTTTACATATTGTCGTGATCAAAACAAAGCGAGGCCAAAAAATGCAAGTAGCGTTTTTAGGCATCATTGCATTAACAATCTCCCATTTTTTAATTATGACAATACATAAACTCAATCAAATGAAAAGCAATATTTTTGAAGACAAGTTTATTTCATTTCTCCCCCTTTGTCCAAGCAAAAAAGTTGCAAAAATCTTTGTAAAAGAAAAGAACTGGACTTTGCAAAGTGCTCCTCCTTGATGCTTACTCCCATTTATTTGGGGCACCAAGAGATCGAGCTATGGTGGCAAGCTACATATAAGGGTTAGAGGAAGAAAAGAGATACCCAACAAGATATAGCAAAGGTCACACAAAAAAATAAGAAAAAGAGAAGAAAAAGATAAGCAAGAACCATAACAAGTCATGTTAAACAAAAACATGAAAAAATACAAGGAAACAAATCATACAAGGATGTATGAAGCACAAGCCTAAAGTAAAAGCATAAATCTAATCCTAGTTAAACTAGAACTCTAAGATTTGCTTGAATTAGATGTCTTAGCCATAAGCAATCCACATGATTAGATGAAAGACAAGGTGGCGGCGGAATGAGGTGGTAGTGGCTTGGCAATAGTCTCATAGTCATAATGAAGAGAGGGTTTGACTAGGAGACTCTTGATGTAGATCAACTCCTCATAGATATGAGCCATGGCAAGATTTAAATATTGACAACATTGACAATATGTTCCATGCTACATGACATTATCATGTGAATGAGGAAGAACACACAGGGAAGTGGTGGAAAAGAAGAGGTTCCATAATCAAAATTCTTAGAAGGAGAAGAAGTATGAGTAAGTGTGTTATTGGGTGAATTAGTATTGAAAGAGACTTGGGAAAATGGAGGAGAATCAAGGCTTTCATTTGGTGAATAAGACATTTTGATATGAAAGTGGATGCAAAATGCGTAAGGTTAAGAAGAGAAATCACAAGATATTTTGGGAGTGGTCAAAGGGTTGAAACGAAGATTCCAAAAAGTGTTGGAACAAATTTGGAGTTTCAGAAAACCCGAATAAATAAGGGGTGTGATGAAACTTGGAAACATTGATGGAAGTTAAATCTTGATCAAGAATTGAAGCCATTAGTTTTGACCAAATCATAAGCGTGATTATTTTTGTTAAATAAAGGATTTCCTTGTTTAGGGGTGTTTGTGAATAACCAATCATTTTAAAGAGTGTTTGTTTCGGCTTAAACACGGGCTTATTAGCTTCTTTGGTTTCGACTTATGTTTTTGTAAACTTTTTACTACTTTATACATTTTATACCTTAAGGAAAAGTGACTCGTATATATTCAACCAACCAATCATAGTCATTCTTTTTTTTATCTAACAAAAAAACTATTTTTTAAAAATTAAATATCTCACAAAATGTTAATCGTTAATAAAACGAAACATATCATTATGATGAGAATTAAATTATCTTTCTATCGAGGGACACATGTATATACTTTCGACGAACTTTTTTTTTCCTGTTAAAATCATATATGATTCGTATCATGGATCATATATATATGATCCATGACACGAATCATATATGATTTTCACAGGAAAAAAAAAAGTTCGTCAAAAGTATATACATATGTGCCCCTTGATAGAAAGATAATTTAATTCTCTTTGTAATTGTGTATTTTTGTCACTTGCGATTTACCGTTTGTGAAATATTTTTTTAAAAAAAATTAGAAAGTTAATGTGATTAGTTGGTGTGGCCTGTGCCCGAAAGATGGTCTACATTGATCTCTTATCTTATACCTTATATATAATCTCAAAAATACAAAACATATACTAAAATTTACTTGATATTAATACATAAGATTTTTTATGTAGAGTCGCGTGTATAATTATTAATTGTATCGATACTAGAGTATCAAAAGAATTCTCATGCATCCATATATTAAATTAAAACATTAAATAAACTTGATTATATGTAAGTCTCGTGAATACACAAGATAGTATGTTCAATGTGCGAACCCAATATCTCACATCGGTTGTAACATAATTTCAAAGTCAATATATAAGTTCGGTGGGCTACTCCTTCTACCACCAATTGGTTTTAAAATGGAACCTCGGTCTCACAACTGATGTCAGAGTCATGTTAAGCCCAGTGGTGGCGTGGATGTGTTCCTTCGGTTAAACCCTAGTTCGATGGTATTAGTGGATCCTATTAAATGGTGGTTTGGATTTGAGTAAAGTAATTTTGAATGTGCAAACCTAATATCCCACATCAGTTGAAGCATAATCTCAAAGTCAATATATAAGTTTGGTGGACTACTCTTTCTATCACAAATTGGTTTTAGTGGGTGTTTGGGATTGCGGTTGGAGGAAGATTATTTGATTATGAAACGCTATTAATCAGTTTAAAGTGTTTGGATACTCTTTCTAAATAATTGGTTTTTTGCGTTTGTGGGCTATCAAAATGGAGTTATTGAAAAGTAGATAGACATAAACTGCCACCAAAACACAAGGAGTCCTTTTCACAAAATTACATAGCTACCCCTTAATTAATCTTTACCTTTTGCAAAATTAATTTATATATCTCTATTTTGGTAATTTAACTTATCACGCGACCAAATAACCTAATTTGCCAAACATTAAAACACTAATTATCTGATTAACCAAACACTATTTTTAAGTTTTACAACAACTGATAATCTGATTATTTATTTTCAAACCATATAATTTGTTTTAAATAACCAATATCAAACACCCCCTTAGAATAAGACATCAATCGATTTATATGTTAGACTTGATAAAATGCTAGGCCAATGATTCTCACATAATAAACTTATATAACTTACTATTTATTATATGACCCTATAGTTTTTCGATTGCATTATTAATTGGAGGAATCAGAAATATATATAGTGAAATCTGTATATATGTATTTATGAGACTGCATTTATACATAGTCTCATCATCCAAATCGTGCTTAAATCGCTTAAAAATGTGATAGAATACCCCAAAATATGCTTGTGTTTGTTCGTTGTGTATTTTAGGTACGGATATCATGAATTCACCAAAAGATTACAAGAATCAAGCAAAAACGAACACGGGAAACGAAGCCGCACAAAGAACCGGACCCGAACGATGAATTTCCAAAGAAGTCCTTGAAGTTTTAAAGATTTTCAAGATTGGTCCCTCATCTTTTAAAGAATTGTCATTTTATACCCTTGTAAAACTAAAAAACTACATAAGGGTGCTTAAAATGTCAAAAGAATGCATGTATGGCCCTTGAAGAATTCATTTATTACATGAAAGGTCCTTGGTTATAGTTTGAATAATATGTGTGCCATATTTGACAAGTTATCCGAACTTGTAACAAAGGGAAATAAGAAAATTGCTGGCCAAACTTTGTATGAAGACAATTTGTAAACAGGGGACCAATGTTGCCAAGACAACCAAACCTCTCACCACCAATCATCCCTCCACTTCACCTATCCCCACCAGTCACAAGCCCCCACGTCATCACCACACTCCACATCACCCCAGTCAAACCCTCAGTCAAAACCTCCCACTAACCCTTTTTTTAAACCCGTTTAATATATATATATTTTAGGGAGGGAAACACCCACTATTCATCATCACCACCACTAATCCTACCTAATCTTCAACATAAACCCTAATCTATAAACCCAATCAAACCAAGGGGTTTCCCTTAAAAGCTTCCAGATCACTAATCCATCCTACCCCAATCACATCCCAACCATGAAAACCCAACCCCGTGACCTCCTATGGCCCACACGTGCTCCCCTGTTTCCCCTAATATGGGAAAGATAGCATCTTCACAGCAATCTAACGCCTCAGTTTGAATTAATTTCTCCCAAAGAAATTATGACTGGAAAAGATCAACTTCTACACAACTGGCATCACATGACTCCATTTGACCAAGATTCAAGACCAAACATTAAGGGAAAATTCGGCAGTTTAGCATTAGGGTTTATTGTATCCAGAACCTTCACTTTGTCATTATAAAAAGGGTGCTATCATGTTTGCATACCTCTTGTTCCAAGATTATTTTGTAAACTTTCTTAATGAATTATTTAAAGAAATTTTGAAACCTTGTAATATATCTGAGTTCCATTAGTGTAATCTTGTTTTTAAATTCATATCTTTTATATTTCTACAATTGTGTTATATTTTGAAACCTTGTAATATAAAGAAATTTTGGGACCCCCAAGCTATAATCTAGCTTATTGGTTCATGCTGACAACATTGACCAATAAGCTCAGTTTATAAGTTGTGTTATATTTTTGTTCTCATTAACCAGTTTGCAAAGTTTTTGGTTTATTCCTTTGTGTAAAAAAGGGAGGAAGAATTCTGTTTTCTTTGGTTGTTTCAGTGTTCCAAAAGCTCTAGCCACAAGCTATCTGAAAAATAACTTGTGACTAGCTTTTGAGGGCTTGTTTGCCGTTTACTGTAAGTACAGGTACTCAAGGTTGTTGGTGGTGTTTGATTGTAGTAGTCTCACCATTTCCAACATTCATTTTTCACTTGGACTGTTGTAGTCCAAGTGATCTTCTCTCATAACATTTTCAACAAGTTCTTCCCTTGCTAAAATAGAGATGGCATTCAGCCATGGTGGGGCCTGGATGTATGTAAAACCCGCATGCTTTTACCATGAATAGTACCCTTATGATCGTACGTACATGATTATAACTTTCCTTTTTATAGCACGTTTATGTTTCACGAATAATAATTACAAGTATTACGTACGTGTTATTACACGATAAGTATTTAAGCAGAATAATACACGATAATTATTATCAACAATAATTAAATCACGGACATGAAATCATGAACGTAAATAATCACGAACTTATTATTATGTATTTACGTAATAATTATTACGATTACGTATAAATATGTATTACGACACGAACGATTAATAAATAAATCACATAAACATAAACACGAGAACACGTAATATTTAAAACACGGAAAAACAACGGGTTTCCCCTTGTGGGCCCCTCATAGCCGCGACATAGACAAAAGGAAGGGGCCAAGCCCACTTTAAATTTAGTTAAAACAAGAAAAAGGAAAATAGTTTTTTCATAATACAGAATATTAGAAAAATCACAAAACCCTTGCTCCTCTTTTCCTTCTCCTTGACCGCCGGGTATAAACACACAAGAAGGGTGTGTTTGTTGATTTTGGTTGATCCAATTCTTGCAAGATCGTTCGTGTTATCATCCCTTTTGTTCACGTATTCGGTAAACCTTAAACCTTTTTCTTTTTAATTAATTATAAGATCTAGAACACATGAAATCATGAAGTTATTTAATAAACATGTTAATTAATTAGATCCAATCATGGGGGTTAAGAAAACATAGGGTTTAAGGGGTGTTTGGTTCGGCCGGCGCACTCAAACCGAGAGCCGAATCTCTCGGTGTGGCTCGTGTGACCACAACCGAGACCTACGGGTCTCGGTGTGGGATTTGTGGCTCGGCAGCAAGCAAGACAAGGGACTCCGACGCATGTCGGGATTGTCCTTGTGATCTTTGGGGTCTCGGCTGAAAAACAACACACACCACCGGCTTAAGCCGGTGGCCGTTTGACATAAACCGTGGCAACCGGTCAAGCCGATTTGCCATAATTAAGGGTTTGTTTGGTCCGGTTCAAGGGGTTTCACGGACCGGTTCACGACATGTTTAGATTTAAAACACGGGTTCGGTTCGTGATTTATTTTTACAAGTTAATTGATTTTACAAGTTAAATAATTACAAGATTTAATTAAATTAATGTAACATGCTATATAATTAATTTAACTGGACATGACTTAGGTTAATTATTATTAGTAATAATACATGATTTTAACATAAGTATTTTATGATTTAATTTTAGACTAAAGTATTAATTAATTATTAAAACATGGCACATAATTAATTAATTTCCATGACTTAGGTTATATTAATATTAAATATTAATACATGTTTTAACCTAAGTATTATTTATACTTTTATTTAATTAAATCATGCTATATTTAATTAAATCTTATAACATATAGTTTATTTAATTTACATGTAATAATTAATAAACTATACTATTTAATCACATGACTTAGAATATTAATCAATAAAACTTAAGCTTATATTATTAGCTTAATAATCCAGCTTATTTCTAATTATGGAAACTTTCTATTTTTAGAAACGTATCTATTTTAAGCATCTAATCTATTTATGGAAACTTTCTATTTTTAAAAACTTATTTATTTTAGGCAGCTATTCTATTTTTGGAAACTTTCTATTTTTGGAAACTTTCTATTTTTGTGAACTTTCTATTTTTGGAAACCTTCTATTTTTTAAAAAGTTACTTATTATTAAACAACAATTATAATAATACAAGAAATACAAGTAATACTTAATCAGAATAGACAGAATACATGATAAACACAGCATAACGATAAAATCAGTAAACATGACATGATCATATAAAACAAGCTAAGACATGATATAAAACGAGTTACATATACAGTAATTAGAATACTTATACACGTATATTATTTATGTAGCGTTAGTGATATCGAAGTAGGACTCTCTTCCGTTCGTCTTCTTCGTTCACTAGACACAAGGTACGGATCCTCCGTCCCTTCAATATGAACATTCTTTCCTTATTAGGATTCCCCGTATGCAGCCAACTGTTTTCCCAGTATATGTTTTATATGTTTTGATTGCTCATATTTAATTAAATGCCTAAAGCCATATACATGCATGACCAGTTTCACCTAGTTATGGAGGTACCATAACCATAACAATGGAGGCACCAGTGTTATGACTTCACCACGGCGGAGTGATAGCTCGTGGCGTCCCTTCAGCTTTTGGCCATATTATTATTATCATGTGGGGGTTTAGGGTTTAGGGTTTAGGGTTTAGGGTGTATGGGTGCATACTAGGTTACATGTTTTACAGATTATTCAGGTGAATGTGGTGTGTGCCTTGCATCCTTCACAAGGAGCTGATCCCTCCTACCCAAAAAATTATATTAATTAGAGGAAGCCCCTCTAATTGCACGACGAGGTCACCCCTCCAAGTATTCATGCACGTTGATATTTCATGACCTATATTGGCTAATGTTAAACATGTTAAACAATTTTTATAAGATAAACATAAGGCTTTTCAAACTATAAAACCAATTTTACTAAGTTATACCAGGTTTTCCAGGACTTAGACATTTCCGCTGCTATATGTTGTTTATGCTTATGTTATTCATTCTATGCTTGTATATCTGTGCATTGAGCGTTATGCTCAGCCGTTTTCCTTTCATGATTCCCAAAACGGCAGGTACTCAGGGACGCTCGTAGACCTTAAGCGTACGTGCATATGGATTGGAAGCTTCCTAGCATTCATTACTTTATGCATTTATTCATACTTTTGATACTCATTTCCATAACCATTGTTTAGTCCTTTTCATTTACAGTACTTATGTTTGTGTGTGATGAGCTTTACTTCGGGGTACCGATGTTTGTTTCCGGTATTTCCTTTGTGGCCACGTAATGTTTAATACATTTATCCTTTTATGCTTTGATGACACGCCATAATCACACGTGACATTCCATTTACTAAAATGGGGTGTTACAATGTAGGTCCCACAAGGTAATTTTAGGCTTGAACCCTCTATTTATATGCAACAATTGGGTGTTTTGAGGTCTTGTGTGAAATTTGTGTTCCTGTGTTATTCTTGGTAAGTTTTATGTTAAGTCTATTATGGTTATGAGTTTTATGCATGCATATATCAGTTTGAAGTAACTTGAGTTGATTTGCATCAAAATTCTTTGTTAAAATTCTGTCAGCAAGTATAGGCGTGTTTAGATTTGGTGTTAGCTATATATGGGTGACAATATATTAGGCTAAAAACAGTCCATACATACTCTTTTAGGGTAATTTTAGTTGTTTGAGTGCTTGGATTGAATTAGTGTAGCTTAAAGCTTTATTTGCATGTTCTGTTAAAAAATTCCGCATATACTAGCTAAAACAATCAGATCTTATACTAGGTCTTGTTTTTTAGTTTTGAAACCTGAATCTTGGTAGAGTTAGGACTAGTCTAGGGTTTTGTAATGTTAGTTTATTGATTAAGTGGTGTTAAGTTCAAGGTTTGTGGCTTTAAAATTCACCCTAGTGACCAAGTACATCAGCAAAAATGCACATACCCACTTTTCTGTGATACATTTAGGACTTTTGCTTGCTATTGTGCTTTTTGTTGCTTGTAGCTAGCTGTTTTTCACTTGTTATTGACTCCCCACACTCCATTGAGTGTGGGGGTGCCTTTGTCATCCAAAAACATCCAGTTACAAAGCCAAAATCGTCCAATCTTGTGTTTCTGTGACTGAGCAGTGGGAAGAAGTTCCCACTGATAGGCCTTTTGTTGCCACTGCTGAGCTACAAGACAAAACCAGCTCACATGTCACTATCAGTTTCTTTTTAACTTTTGTCTTTACTGCCCAATTTTCAGTATTTTTCATTCTTTTCAATTTTCCGAGTCTTATTTATTTATTTTAAGATTTTTAGAAAAAGAATTTTATTTTTCTAAGTATTTAATTAATTTTTAGCATTATTTTAAGTTTAAATTAGTTTTTTAATATTATGTTTTTGTCTTATTATAGCTAAATTCACTTTTTTCAAACTTTTTCATTTTTATCAAGTTTAGATAAGTAATTTAGGACTTTTCAAAAAGTAAATTTATTTTACTCATTATTTTATTATTTTTTATGATTATTTTCATTTAAAAAGTGTTTTTAGCCAATTAAAAATAGAAAAATAGTTTTAAATATTTAGGAAAAATACTTTTTAGCTTTTAAATAATATAAGTAAGATATTTGTTTGATAAAATATAATTTTGGACTTTTTATTAATTATATTTAATTTTAGGGTTTTAATTAGCATTTAAAATTAAATATTTAATTAATAATAAATTTTAAATTTTATTTATTGAATTTTTATTCTTACTTATATTATTTTAGACTCAGTTTTAATTTATAAATTCTTTTGGTTAAAATTTTTAATTTCGTCACGTTTTACGTTTTAACGTATAGGTTTTACGTCATTCGTCGTTGTTTAATCGTAGTGTAACTCGACTTTTAATTTTCTCTCTTCCAAACCCAAAAACGACATTAATCTAAACATTGTTTTATAAGTATTGGCACACATCACACACCTCCTTCGAGAATGAACTTGGACTTTTTGTCTTTACGGTTTTCCTAAACCGTATAGATTAATACTTACCGGCTTATACTCTCTTTTTCCTAAAGAGGTGTATTTTTACTACTATCATTTTGGCGCCGCTACCGGGGAGGTGTTTTAGTGCCATTATACATATCGTGTTTGTATGAGTAGTGCGTTTTTGCTTTTTATTTTTTGGAACGCGCAAATATCGTACATACTCGTTTGTTATTTTTTCTACTATATCATAAATATCCAAATAAATCGTGGTTAGTTGTCCTCAATTAAACACACAACAATCGTTTTACTATATTGTAGATATCCTAGTATTCGTTTTCGTTTTTCTTTGTGAATATTATTAATATATTGTATTACGTATCAAAATAAATTTACAATATCTCCAAAAGCGTGAAAACGCAAACTTAATTGAGATTTCATCACTCAATTATTGTATTCGAATCTAAAGCAAAAAGAAAAGGCAAAACAGATAATTACTTTCGAAAGGCTTAATTTTGATTAACACAAACTATAAGGTGGGTATAAGGCGGTTGTATTTCACGACCTAAGGGAAAAAGGCTCTTAAGTGCTTCGCGCCGCCTCGTTTCCTCCGCTTGCTTGTGCGTGTTTTGAGAAAAAGGGCTAATCGAGGGTTTGCCAACCAAATTATTATCTACGTATTATATATTTGCTTGTTTTTCAAGATTAAACCCTCTTGAACGTTTTGTTGTTCCACCAACTATCTAAAGTCATCGAAGGCGTTCAATCAACGTGATCGTTTTCATTCCTTGAGGCTCCTGTTGATCCCAAACTTAGATCGATTAGCTTTGTGTATACGAGATTAGACCAAGTAATACACGTAGAGAAACCTTTGTATATGCTTTATGAATTTAAGTGTTATGCGGAATTTAACACTTAAACAAGAACACACAACGATATAAACAAACTTTCACTTTGATTATCAATGTCGAACTTGCTTACAATGAAAGATGTTTACGATTGAAAACTTATATAAAACTTATATTAAACATTAAACTAAAGGCCTTCTTTTATAGACATAAGAAGCCTTGTACAATAATCTACGTATCAACTATTCTAGGTAAAGATAAATATAGAAAATACATTATTGTTCTTATCTTTACTAGAAGTAATCTAGAATATAATACACGCGTAGAATATATCTTCCATCAGTGCTTGTCTTCAATGTGTCAACGCTTGACTTTAACTTGTCAACGCTTGAGCTGTCAGCGCTTGTTTTGTTCTTGTCAACGCTTGTTTTGTTCTTGTCAGCGCTCAAGTGATCTGGCCTTAATTTATTCCCAACAATCCTCCCCTAAACTTGATATCCACTCTTATGATCAAGTTTCTGAATAAGCATTAAGGACTAGGAGGAATCTTACAAACCTTCTCATATTGATAGTGAATAAATCTGATCAAATCTTTTGCCACGTCACTTGAATAATCTATCTCCAGCTGAGTGTCCTTCATCTTTTCCAAAATATCTTTGGATATGAAATACTGAGCATCCACAAGTAGATACTCAGCAAACTTTGTAGAACTCAAATGGTATACACCAGCAGCTGAATATAACCTCCATTAAAGACCACTGAGGTCATCTTCAAGATCCTTCCATATTGCAGGATCCTCATCTTTTGGTCCACACATTCTTTTGAATGTGGTCCAAAGTTTTATTCCATTAGCTGAAGTTGGTGCTTCAGCCTCATACTTGGTCTCCAGCAACCTCCAAAGGTCCACCAAGTCTTCTCTATCACAACTTGCAAACAAAGATATGAGAGTGGTAAAAGTGTGTACCTCCTTGCCAAATCTGCCAATCTTCCAGAACCCACATTCATCTTCTTCATAGCTCATAATTGGGTTCCTGGAATCTAATGGTAACACTTGCACCATATCTGAAGCTTCTAATGGGGAGAGCTTGAGGCTCTTTCTTATAACTGCTTCACTTGGATATAGTGGATCCATATCTTTTGGAGACTCAAATTTAATTCCCTTCTTCACTGGCCTGGGAACCATCATAGCTTTCTTGATTTCCATTTCTTCTGCAAGTTCCTCCTTTCTTTCATCTGAAAGAAGTCTGAGAGTGTTTGCTTCTTGCACTCTCACCCAAATGGGATAAGCCCTGTTTTCCAACTCATCAAATGTCAAAGCCTTCAACTTCTGATATGTCCATCCAACTCCATGACATCTGAGCAACATAAAGTAGAGCTCCCTTCTATCCCTTTTCAACTCTGAGAGAATATTGATTGCCTTGTGTTTCAAAATAACCTGACAATCCTTCTGAACTCTAAGAAGAAGCTCCAAACCCCATATTTGATCTGAAATGGTCAAGTCTGGATTATCCATGCATCTTTCTTCCCAAGAATTGTACATTTGAACCACCTCTGGCATGTCAAAGTTAACCTGCAATTTCAATTCTCTCAACTTTTCCCTAGCAAACTCATCACCATACTCAAGCCTTTCAGGTTCTATAATCATCACACTTGAGTCTGAGCTATCTCCATCACTTCCTTCTTCTGAAGTCACAACAAATGGTGACTTTTCCTTTTCATCCTGTTCCATAATTTGTGCAGCTAATCTTCTATCAAACTCAACTTGAGCTGCATCTTTTGGAACACTTTCTTCTACCAAAATACCCTTACTCTTATCTGATGGTGCAATGGTTGGTAAGGTAGATGGTAATACCTGAGTAGAAACCTCCTTGATGATAGATGATGACTGGGATACATCACCTTCATGTATAGGTCTGTCAACACCCAAATTTGTTCTATCAGCGCCCAAAATATTTCTGTCAGCGTCCAAATTTTCCTTGTCAACGCCCAAATATCTTCCCTCAGCGCCTTGTGTAACCTCTCTCAACATAGCTGTAAATGATAAATTTAAGTTGGTAGGAGAGACTAAGGACGTATCAAAACCTGGTTGTTTCTTCAAAGTTGTAAGGGCTTCAGCAACATCCATTGATCATCCTGGCTGCCCTTATCACTCAGATTTATTTGATCTTCCTCCCCTTTGGAAGATTCCTCCATACCCCTCCTAGCACGATCACTTTCCAAAACAACAATCCTCTCCCTTAATTGCTTGAGTTCAAGGCCTTGTGAGCTGACTACTTGTACTAAGTCTGCATTTTGCTTTTGCAAGCTAATGCAGACTGCCGTCAATTCCATAAGAGTCATTGGTTCCAGTCTGCCCTCTTCTGAAATGGGGATTGGACCTCCCAAGTCAGATTCTTTGGGCATGGATGAGGACTTAATTATGGTGGGACTGCCTTGGCCAGCATCTAAGCCAGAACCAATAGTCCCAGCCTCATCCAGGTCACCAGCCACACTTGTGGTGGTGGTTCTCTCTGCTACATGGCTAGGACCACCAGAGGAGAACACTACAGTAGTCCTTTGGCGTTTCATCAACCTATATTCAGGGGGTGTGTAAGATGGTGTGGAAGAATGGGTAGATGTGGGTTGGTTAAGGGGTGTTTGGGATTGTGAAGGTTGTGTGTCAGCGTTGGAAATAGGTACATCAACGCCAACATTGAGTGTGTCAGCGTTGAAGGATTCTGAGTCAATTTGCATTTGGTCAGGTGAAGGTAAAGGTTCAGGAATTGGTTCAAGTTGTGGTTGAGGGTCAATTTGAGGTTGGGGGTCTGGTTGGGGTTGTGCTGCTGCAATAACAGCAAGCATGGCTTGGGTTAAAGGTAGGTCTCTATGAGGTGGTGAGTCCATCTTCATAAAAATAGCTTTCTTTTGCTCAGGGATCTTATAAAAATCATTGTGATCCCTTGAGCAGTAACCTTGATCATCAAAAACCATTTGCAGAAAACGGGGATAAGCTAAAGTCATTTTTGTCCCCTTGTTTTTACACATCCCCTCAAAAATCATTTTAGAATAGTTATATTTTTGCCCTGTTGCAATGCACACAATAGCACTAGCAATGGATCTATTGATCTCATTGTGTGCAGTACATTTGGGACTCAAACATTGAAGGAGGATATGTATGAGGTACTTCCAGGCTGGGGGAAATTCCTGCTTATGATACTTATTAAGAGTACCTTCATCAGGAAAAGGATATCCCAAAGCCCTAAGCCCTTGTTCTATTTCATTTATGGGAAGGGTGGCTATACCATCAGCATCATCAAGATGCAAGGCTTGGCGTACCAAGGCCTCAGTAACCACCCAAGATCTCCCATGAACAATAGAAGTCAATGTGGTCACTCCATTAACTGTTGAAGAACTGACAATGTTCCAAAACTGCTTAATGTGTGTGACTGGAATGAGTGGTGCATGAGAAAGAGCATACCTTAATGGGGATGTGTTCAAATACGCCACCATTTGTGTGTATTGGGGAAACAGAGCATCATCAACTTCAAGATAAGCAATCATGTTGTGTTGTGATCTGAACCCCAATTCCAATTCTGTTGGTTTAAACTTTGGTGCCATTGATGAAAGCTGTTAATTTTAAGTGAAGAAGATGAAGTTGATAAGAGAAAATTGTTAGACAAGAATTATAGATACCCTGTTTAAAAGAGGAGCCGAATTTATAGGAGAAAAAGAATGCATGTGATTGGCCCAAAAATAGGCAAAGATTTTCAAAAATCAATCATGAAAATATTGAAAAAGTTATAAGTTATCTCATGCACTAAATGAAAGTAACAACTCCTAAAATTACGGCTTGAAAATATGTCAAAAAGTAAAAACTGGGTAGGTCCCATTGAGTGTCAACGGTCAAAAATAACCTATCAACGCCCAACGGCTATAATCTTGTCAACGTTTGCCTAAAGCCATGTCAGCGTCCAATTTGGTCACAACAACGCTTGGAAAATTCTTGTCAGCGTCCAAAAATAAAAATATTTTAAAAAGTGAAAAATGACCTTAACAAGTAATTTATCCTAGAGAAGATAACCAAAAGCTGATAATTATTATAGGGCGGAAAGCACTGTCCAGTTATGCACACTTGCATAAGCAAGATAGACATAACAGTCCTCTAGTGTCCCTTGCTAACCAAAACTCTTAACAACCAAGTTACCTTATAAAATCCTTGTTACTCCCAGGTAAATCCCATATCAAAATCATTCCCAAGTCTCCCAACAGACCACAACCAATTCTAGGCCAAAAATGTCTTGGCAGCATGCACAGTATATCAACTTTGCATGCTACAGTGCCTCGTGATTTAGTAAAACTAACTCATACTCACCTGTGGACACAATCTAGAATTGTGATAAGAGTATCATATGGATACCCAAACATCCTAAAGGTTCCTAAAACCTCCCCTTAAACTATGATACAAAAAGTTTGCTAAAATCATGCATGAACATAAAATTTTTTTATGTCAAGATAGGAATGGAACATTCCAACCATCATCCATAAATAAAAACTTGTCCAAATGATTCTCCATTGATCCATAAGCAACTCTGTATCCAATGGTATACTGCTAACACCATCTGCACATTTAGATTGAAAACCACAAAACTAACATTGTTGCTAACAACGCCCCGATAACACATGACAGCGTTGAGGGAAGCTTTGTCAACGTTAGACAATTATATTGCTGACAACCTTACAAAAACACTTATCAGTGTTCAAGTAACCTTTGTCAGTATTAGAAAAGATAGTGGAAAATCTAATAAGACCAATAATAATGCATCATCCTGTACATACTTTTACAAAAAGACTCTAAAACACATATTATGTGAGATTGACCATTCCAATACTTGTTACCAAGTATTGAAATCTCCCAGCATCAAAAGGTTTAGTTAATAAATCTGACACATTCTCCTCAGTGTCAACCCTATCTGGTTGTATTAAACCCTTCTCAAAGCAATCTCTTATAAAATGGTGTCTAATTTCTATGTGTTTAGTTTTAGAATGATGTACAGGATTTTTAATGATGCATAAAGTACTATTATTGTCAACAAATATCTTAGTATGCATGAAATTGTACCCATAGTCCAACAACTGGTTCTGAATCCACAACACTTGGCCACAACATGCAGCTGCAGCCACATACTCTGCTTCAGTTGTAGAATTAGTCACCACTGTTTGTTTCTTGCATTGCCAAGATATCAACCTGCTCCCAAGAAACTGACATCCACCAGTTGTGGATTTCCTATCAAACTTATCACCTCCATAATCACTATCTGAATATGCAATCAGCTTCAATGGTGAATCCTTTGGGTACCACAAACCAAGACTAGGATAGCATCTTAGGTACCTAAAGATCCTCTTCACAGCATAAAGGTGACATTCTTTGGGAGTCACTTGATGGCGTGCACAAGCACACACAGCAAACATAATGTCAGGTCTGGAGGCAGTAAGATACATCAAGGATCCAATCATGGATCTATAGTGCCTGACATCAACATCTTTCCCATCTCCAATCTTCCCCCAAGGGTGTTCTCTATCCATAGGAGTAGTAGCCCTCTTTTCATGTGGAGAAAAGCCAAACTTCTTCAAGATCTCAGCAACATATTTGTCCTGGGAGATGAAGATACCATCCTATTTCTGCTGAACTTGTAAACCAAGAAAGAAGTTCATCTCCCCCATAGCACTCATCTTGAATTTGTCTGTCATAAGCTTGGAGAAATCCTCACTCATCTTTGGATCAGTGGACCCAAAAATGATATCATCAACATAGACCTGCACAAGCAACACATCCTTGCCTTTCTTCTTGGTAAACAGTGTCTGATCTATGGTGCCCCTCTTGAATCCATTGTCCACCAAATAGGTAGACAAAGTACCATACCATGCTCTAGGGGATTGATGAAGGCCATACATAGCCTTTTTGACTCTATACACTTTAGCTGGATGCTCTGGATCCTCAAAACCAGGAGGTTGCATCACATAAACTTCCTCAACAATAGTTCCATAGAGGAAGGCACTCTTGACATCCATTTGATAGACTGTGAAGCCCATGCAGGAGGCATAAGGCTAGAAAAATCCTAATAGCTTCAATCCTTGCAACTGGTGCAAAGACCTCCTCATAGTCTATCCCCTCCTCTTGTGTATAACCTTGAGCCACTAACCTTGCCTTGTTTCTGACCACAATACCTCTTTCATCTCTTTTGTTCCTGAGAACCCATCTTGTCCCTATAGGTCTGACATATCTAGGACAATCAACCAGCTCCTAAACATCCTGAATTGCAAATTGGTGAAGCTCATCTTGCATTGCTTCCACCCAACTTGGTTCTTTGAGAGCATCAAATATTTTCTTGGGTTCTTCTTGTGACAGAAAACATGCAAACAAACATGCTTGCACAAGAGGGGTATCAACCTTCTTGTGTATATTGGCAATAAACCCACCAAGACCTTGATGAGACCTTCTAGTCTGAACTGGAGCCATAATATCACCAATGATCTGGGAAGGGGGGGGGTGATTCTTCATTGTAGAAGTGAGAACTCCTCCTTCAAAAAGTCTGGTGTCCTCAACCTCATGTTCCATGTTGCCAATATCTTCTTCATCAGACTCTCTTATATCAACATAAGGATGACCTTCTTCATAAGAATTGGAAGGTTCACCTTGTTCAAAAGTGGAAGAGAAAATATTTGCAAAGGTGTTGTCAACGTCTGAACCTTGTTTGTCAGCGCTTGGGCTAACAACGCTTGAACTGTTGTTGTCAACGTCTGAGCCATCAACGTCTGAATTGGTCTTGTCAGCGCTAGATTTACCTTTGTCAGCGCCTGAAGGACCATGCATGTTTGTATCTGGTGGTACTTGGAAAACACCATTATCTTGTCCAGCAGCAGCAGCAGCAGCAAAAGCATCTGTCCAAATGGGAATTGTGACATATTCTAAGGTAGGAGATGCCTTTTCTGCTTGTGATCCAACCTTCTCATGAACCTGTGTACCTGAAACATTAAAAACTTGTTCCTCCACAACATTTGAAGTTACCTTCACAATGTCTGGATTAGTGACAGGCATATAATTTAAAGTTCTAGATAAGGGTTCCAAATCAAACAACCAATTAGGACCACTTTCAGGATCACTAGGTTTATTCTCTAAGAACCTAACATGTACTCTTTCAACTATACGTTTTTCCTCTTTAAGATAAAACCTATAACCCTTGCTCTGCACTGAATACCCCATGAAGTAACCCTCATCACCTTTTGCACTAAATTTCCCTAAGGCATCACTAGTATCCAAAACTACTACATGACAACCAAAAGGTCTGAGAAAACCAATATTAGGTTTTCTTCCCCAAAGTAACTCATAAGGTGTTTTGTTCTGAATTTTGTTAACCAATGCTCTATTTTGCACATAGCATGTTGTATTAACAGCCTCAGCCCAAAAGGCTATAGGAAAGTGAGCATCAGCCAACATTGTTCTGGCTGCTTCAATTAGGGTTCTATTTTTCCTCTCAGCAACCCCATTTTGTTGTGGGGTTCTAGAAATGCTAAATTGCCTAGTAATTCCTTTCCTGGCACATAAATCATCTAACTTCTTATTCCTAAATTCTCCACCATTATCACTCCTAAGCATTTTAACCTCATTGCCAGACCTTTTCTCAATCTGAGTGATAAAATCAATAAGAACATCAGATGTGTCACTCTTCATAGCTAGAAAGAATGTCCAAGTAAATCTAGAAAAGTCATATGTGATAACAAAGCAATATGACTTACCATTCAAGCTTTCTATATTAGTTGGACCAAAGAGGTCCATGTGAAGCATATGAAGAGGTCTGGAACTAGTATGCACATGTTTGGACTTGAATGAGACCTTGTGCTGCTTGCCTTTAAGACATGCAACACAAGAGTGGTCATTGTGGAAGGCCTTCTCAGGCAAACCATCAACTAAACCAAGCCTCACAAGTCTATTTATATTTTTAAAATTTATGTGCCCTAGTCTCCTGTGCCACAAATTACTCTCATCTACTGAGGCCTTAGCATAAAAACAAGACATATTGGTATTCATTTTAATCCCATTTAAATTCACATTATATATGTCCTTATGCCTAGGTGTTCTATACTCAATATATTTCTCATCAGGGATCTTAAAATCCTTGCTTAACACCAAACACTCAGTATCAGTAAAAAGAACTTTATTTTTGTTATCACAAACGTGTGATACACTAAACAAGTTGTAATCAAGTTCTTTTACCAGGAAGACGTTCTCAAAACGCAGATTATTGGTGAGAAGGGTTCCTTTGCCTGTGATGGTACCGTATCCACCTCCAAAGTATACCTTATCACCATCTTTAATAGGGGTGAAATTCGTCAGATAGTATTCCTTCCCTGTCATGTGCCTTGAGCATCCACTATCCTAATATCCATAATCATTGATCTGTCTTTGAATGCCCTGCACATAAAGAAAACAAATTAGTTTTCTTTGGGAACCCAAGTCTCAAAAGACTTGGATTCATCTGGTTGTTCAATAAGAACAGACTTAGTTCTCACAATAACCCCATTCTCATCCTTTTTAGGATGAAATACCCAGTTAACCCCAATAGGTTTTGTAATGACCTTTGAAATGTAATTATATCTATTGCAAGTCATTGAAATCCCATTATCATAAGGGTTTTGATCTTTCTTGAGTCTCCATGTTAAGCTTGAAGAAGCTTTAGACCCCTTACCTTGTGGCTGCAAATATTTAGGTCTGATCACGTTTCTGTCAGCGTTCGAATTTGTCCTGTCAACTCTGAAATTACCCTTGTCAGCGCTGAACCTAGGGTTTGCTACAGAAACCCATTGCCTATTTGACCAGGTTTTTGTCTTTTGAAATGGTCTTTGTCCATGAGTGTTAGACCTTCTAGAAAAGAATAGGGCAGGTCTAATCACTTGTGGACTTTGCTGCACACATGGTTTGGGTCTGACAACGTTTGACTTCCTAACAACGTTGACTTTGTTCCTGTCAGCGCTGAAATTATTCTTGACAGTGCTGGCTTTGGAAGCGTTGACACACTTGTATGCCAAGTGTGAAAAGCTACCACAAGTGTAACAAGCTTTTCTAGACACAACCTTAGGTCTAGAAGAGTAGACGCCTGTTCCATGATTGCTAACTTGACTCTTAGGTGACCTAGTATTCCTATACATCTCTGCATATTTAATGCTAGGTCTTTTAACAGTGTTTGAGCCTAGGTCAACAACTTTACCAGTGATTGGGTTAGTAACCTTAATGGGTGTTGATTCATTTGGACTTTCACATAGCAAGCCACCCTTGACAAATAAAGTAGGGTTAGCTTTCTTCCACTCATTTAGGTCAGTCAATTTTTGTTGATACTCTTCCGCTGGAGTGACAACTCTTGGTGGAGGAATGAATTCCTCCTCTTGGAGCTCTGGTAAACCAGTCCAAGATAAGTCCCTTTGTTGGACACCATAGAAGTCACCAGCTGGTGGTGGAACCAAAGAGTAATCATTCATCCCAATCCTAGTCATGTCCTTAGGATCCCTTTGTTTAGCTACACAGTCTCCTAGGGTTTGGGTGGCTCTATCAAATCTTTGAATTTTGAGGCCAACATTATCTTTATTCTTAATGGCCTCATCTAACTTAGCCTATAATTCACCATTAACCCTTTCCATGATGTTTCTAATATCCATACTACCCTCTAACTCATGTTTTAAGATATTGATCTTATCTTTTAAGTCAAATTCCATTTTCTTGTATTCAGAAACGGTTTTCTCAGTCTCAGTAAGAGCTAGTTGGTAATTAGACAATTTACATCTTTCAGTACTCATATCATCTTTTAGTTTTAACACCTCTTTGTTAAGTCTTTCATTGTTTAACCTACAACCTTTGCTACAAAAAGCATCATCATATACCTCATTATCAGATGAAGAGGAGGAGTGCGCCATGAGAGCATATTCAACATGCTCTTCTTCTTCAATATCAGCAACCAAAGCTTTATCCTCTTCAGCATTCTTAGCCAGATAGCTCCAATCCCATCGTGTACCATCAATTCCTTGAACTGCAACCATGGCTTTGGAATCCTGAGTTTTAACAACCTGACTTGAGGGTTTACCAGCATCAGATCTTCTAGGAGATCTGCATTCCCTCATGAAGTGCCCCATACGATGGTAGTTGTAGCATTCAACTTTGGATTTGTCAAATCCAGCTGTGTCTTTAGCATTGAAGGTCGTTTTCTTCTTAAACCTTCTGTTCCACCTATTTGCTCTTATGCTAGCAAGAGCCATGTTCCACTTGATGTCCATCTCTTCCAAGTGCTCATCACTTATCTGCTCAAGGTCCTCATATGTAATCACAGAACCATTGGGCAAAGAAGCAATGTAGGCACAAACAGTATCCAAATCAAAACCAGCAGGTTTAACTCTTGGGGAGTCATTCTTGAATGTGTCAGCGTCTGAAAAGGAGACGTTGACAGGACTTGTTCCAGCGTTGACATATGATGATCCAGTAACTGGATGCATATAAGAGTCCTTCTGATTGAATTGTCCTTCACTATGAGAGAAGAAGGCCATGTTGCTGGTGGTAGATTTGCTTCCATGCTCTAAAAGAGTTTCATCTTCCAACAGTCTTAGTTTGTTGTAGATGTCATCAAACGAGGAGCTCTTGTAAGTATTGTTGGCAAGAATAGATCTTGCCTCAATCTTCCATGCCTCACCAAGACTTTTAAGAAAGGTAGCGTTGATGTCAACATCACCAACTTGTGTCCCCATGAAGGACAACTTTCTAGTAATGTCAAGCAATCTGCTTCTCACACTACTCAGTTTCTCATTGGGTTGAGCTTTGAAGACAGCATAATCATGCAGAAGTTGCTTTTTCTTTTCCTCCTTAGTGTCTGCATTGCCACCATATGCAACTTCAAGAGCTTCCCAAAGCTCCTTAGCAGATTCATAGCCTCTATACTTATGCTGGTTTTCTTGTCCCAAGGAGACTTTCAGAATATTTAGGGCTTTCATGTCAACCCTTTTCTTTGCAATGTCATCAGCAGCCATAACTCTACCATCTCCAGGTTTTTCTTTCTTATCTGCTTCAGAACATCCAGCAACAGCTGATCTTTGAGTAATGGCATCAATAATCTTTTGAGCCTTATTGAATGTGTTTCCATATTCAATAATCTCCCAGAGTGTGTAGTCATAGTTCCCCAGATATTGTTCAAAGTTGAACTTCCATAAGTCAAAGTTGGTTGCATCAAGCATGGGAATCTTGATATTTGGTAAGGCTGAGGAGGAGGAGGTTATTGCTTCAGACATGATGTTGTTAGGGTTTCTGAGAAAATTAGGGTTTTGGTGTTTTTAGGGTTCTAGTGTTCTTTAAGATCAAAAGTTCCTCAACAAGCTCTGATACCAATTGTGGAAACCTTGGTTTCCGGATCTTTTAAAGCTACTAGGAATGATCATTGTTCATATGATTAACATAATCAAAGCGGAATTAGAACAACAACCATTAACAAGGTGTTTAGGCACAAAACACATGAATTAAAAAATTGGATTGTTCATTATATTAATAACAAACAATCACTAGACGTGTATACATTGAATCCCACGTCTAGTCGACACACGCTTTAGGTTTACATTGTTAATGAACTTATGAAAAACCTAATAACCCTTGGTTCCTTTTATAGTGTAAGGATTAGGGTTTTACAAGAGATAATAATGAATAAACAAGTAAATCTTCTATTTAGATAAACTTATACAGAATATATCCTGCATGTTTATCTAAATAGAAGCTTCTAAAGGCTTCTTGTCTACGTTTCTATCAATGCTTACATTGTACATGACAATGCTTGGATTGTACATGATAATGCTTGCTTTGTCAACCTTGGATTTGCTCTTGTCAACGCTTAGATTGCTCTTGACAACGCTTAGACAAAATCTTCATGTTTTCTTCGTTTTTGAGTTTCTACCACATCAACTTTTTGACCCAACAATCTTCCCCTAGTTGATGTCAGCAAAACTCTTTGTGTATCTCTTGTAAGTTGTACATGATCTTCAAATTGCTTCCCCTCAAGTGTAGCATGTATGTATTCCCCTTTTTGTCACATCAATAGGGAAGTAAACAATGTATGCAATCTTGAAGATTCTCCAAATGTAGGGTATGTGTAATGATCTTGAAGAAAAATAAATATAATATTTTTGATGTAGAAGTAGAATAACTCAAACCTATGTTCCATATCTTGTACGATGTGATGAAGTATGGGATTAACACAAAAATCCTCATCCTTTGTGAGACACTGAGCACAATAATATAACTCCTTCAAGTGATAGAAAATATATGCATAGAGTACCATAAGAAAGATCACATATTCCTAGATCTTGTATTACTTCATCAGTAACAATGTAAGCACAAACAAGTTACCTTAAAAGTCCATGACTGGAAGTGCACGACTTTAAGATATGATAGAACACATACTCGCGAAAATCTTCTTCAATCATCAAACTTAACATAAGAATTCTTCCCCTTAAGCCAACAACTCTTCAAGACGAATTTTAATGGAATAACATCTTCATACCATATGTAAAAGCTCAAATTTGGATAACTCTTTCACAAGGCTATACCGATTACATAGTTTAAAATATCCATCAAATTCTCCATGAATTGTTGCTAACTTACTTAAAAATCATTTACTCCTTGTAAAAATATCTGAGCCATAAATATCAACTTGATATTTTAAATAAAACGGAGATTCCATGTACCTTCGTGTGTAAATTCCTCCTTTTTGTGTGCTAAAAACGTATCAATTTTCTCAAACAACAGCTATTCCTTTTGTTGTCCAATATCCTTCACTATCCAAGATATCAACACTGTGTGTTGTCCAATATCAGACAACACTTGTCAGCGTTTGAAAATGTATATATCGGACAACAAGTGTCAGCGCTTCCCAACAGCGCTTAACTTATTCCTGTCAGCGCCAACTTTGTACCTGTCAGCGCCTAGCCATCAGCGTCTCATCCATGCCTTGTCAGCGTCACACCAACATCTATCAGCGTCACACCAACATCTATCAGCGTCTAAATAACATCCATCAGCAGCAAATTGATCTAGGGTTTTATAAACCCTAAATCATGATTTTATGTGAAAACCATAAACTGCAGCGAACTTTGACATCGAATATCTTCTTCATGAGAGCTCAGATCGAAGATCCCTTCGGTGAGATCCTATACACAAGTGTCAAGAACCTACAGATCTAATTTCACGACGATCCAACGGTTAACGAATGAGAAATCACGTTTTTACTATTACTGTTCACAGAAAACAACATATGACCCCTGCTGACTTTGACGCTTAATAACTTTTTCTTGGGGGTAGATATCAATAATCCCTCCGGTTGATATCTAGATATATGTGTGTAGAACACACACATAAAATTTCGTGGTGATCCAACGGTTCAACCAAAAGTTATGACCTTCTGAATACTGCTACGCACACAAAAACGTCCAAAAAACCCTAGACGGATTTTTCTTCTTTTCACCATACACGAACACCTTGTTGGTCCTAGCATCACGAGCCACGAGGCTCTAATACCAATTGTGGATCCCAAACTTAGATCGATTAGCTTTGTGTATACGAGATTAGACCAAGTAATACACGTAGAGAAACCTTTGTATATGCTTTATGAATTTAAGTGTTATGCGGAATTTAACACTTAAACAAGAACACACAACGATATAAACAAACTTTCACTTTGATTATCAATGTCGAACTTGCTTACAATGAAAGATGTTTACGATTGAAAACTTATATAAAACTTATATTAAACATTAACCTAAAGGCCTTCTTTTATAGACATAAGAAGCCTTGTACAATAATCTACGTATCAACTATTCTAGGTAAAGATAAATATAGAAAATACATTATTGTTCTTATATTTACTAGAAGTAATCTAGAATATAATACACGCGTAGAATATATCTTCCATCAGTGCTTGTCTTCAATGTGTCAACGCTTGACTTTAACTTGTCAACGCTTGAGCTGTCAGCGCTTGTTTTGTTCTTGTCAACGCTTGTTTTGTTCTTGTCAGCGCTCAAGTGATCTGGCCTTAATTTATTCCCAACAGCTCCTTTAATCGAGAAATTGATTCGATGATAGATTTGTAGATTTGAGTCTACTTAATACACCAAAAATCCAAAAAAAATTAAAAAACAATAAAAAACAAATAAATTGAAAAAACTAAAAACCCCAAACAGAATCTTCTTTGCTACCCCCATTCTCCACGTTAGTGCATGCACACTCGATCGAAGGATTATTCTAATTCAAGCGATGTTTCGAATCGACGCAATCGAAATCGAAGGAATCGATGACGAAGGCGAAATTTAGAAACCGACGTTCCTAATATCGTTGTAAAAACTAGAGACGAGATGGCCGACAATCGTACGATGATGGAATTACTCCAAGCACACACCGAGGGTTATGGAGACGCGATCGTCATTCTCGCAATCGATGCGGAGAATTTTGAGATCAAAAGAGGAATGTTGACGTTGATACAAGCGAAAATTTTTTTAGGTCGTGAGGCGGATAATCCTCATGATTACATTCGGAATTTCAATCGACTTTTAGCTACGAGCAAGTATAAAAACGTTGACACCGATATCATCAAGCTTATGTTTTTTCCATACTCGCTCGATATCTCCGCCAAGGATTGGTACGAGAAAGAACCACCTAACTCCATAGCTTCGTGGGACGATCTCGTATCCAAATTCGTTAATCATTTTTCCCACCGTCTAAGACGACATTTTTCGAAAACGAGATAACGAGATTTAAACAAAAGCCGAATGAATCTTTTAGAGACGCGTGGGATCGTTTTAAGGAATTGCTTAGGCAATGTCCTCACCACGGCTTTTCCGAGTTACACCAAATCGATACGTTTTATAATGGTCTTAGTTTTCAGGAACAAGATTCGTTAAATTCCGCCGCCGATGACAACTTTTTGTGTAAAACTCCTAGGGATGCCTTATTGATTATCGAAAATCAATACAAGGTTTACCAACTCCGCAATACATCGAGTGTTGCCAATGTCGCCAATGTTAGTAATTCTAATCGCGATATTGAGAGGGTTGATGCGAAAGTCGACAAATTGACGAATGCTTTTACGTCATTTTTGATCGAGATGAAAAACACTCCCGCTACGGTGAAAACGGTTGAGGCATCGTATACGTTGTGTGGTGTACCTCATAATTCTTACGAGTGTGCGGCTACGGATGGCCAAACGTTGAGTGTTAACGCGTTAAATGGAAACAACAATTTCCAAAATCAAAACAACGCGGGTCCATCACAAGGTTATAATCAAGGCAATAATTTTAATCGGGGAAACAATTTTCAAAATCAACATGGAAATCGAGGTGATTATAATCAAGGTCAAAATTTGAATTGGCAAATTCGAGGGTTTAACAACAGCAATCAAAACCGGAATTTCAACAATGGGCAAAATTCAAAATTTTCAAACAACTCTAATCAAAGAAACAATTTTCAATGGAATCAAAACCAAAGTTTCAATCAAAATTTTAATGGCTCAAATGATTTTCAAAATTACGTTAAATCAAATGATGATAATATGAAGAGATTAGAAACGCAAATTGGTGAGATGAAAAATGATTTTTCCAACACTTTGAGAGGTCAAAATAATAAAATCGATCAAGGTCAAAGTGAGATAAAAAAGATGTTTTCGGCAATTATGAGCAATCAAGCGAGTTCATCTTCGAGTACGTTACCTAGTTACACCGTACCTAATCCGAAGGAACACGTTAAAGTCACCACTTCGTCTATTGGAAAAAGTCGTGTGATTACCCAAACCTTGATGGATTTAGAGTTGTTCCTTCTTCTCAACCCTCGACTTCTAAAACGCCTTCATGTTCTAAAGTCGAGGGGATGAACGTGGTGACCAAGGAAAAGAGTGCATACCCTCGTGTACCTCAAATTCAATCCACGGTTAAAAAAGAGAGCTTTATCGACCTTACCAATGTAACCCTTGAGGAAACTTGTGCTTCGATCCTTATTAAAAAATCCGAAAGGCATATGCCGAGAAAGGAAAAGGATCCGGGCCAATTTCTACTACCTTGTGATTTTTCTGAGATTGAGGGATGTTTAGTCCTTGCCGATTTAGGTGCTAGCACTTTGGAAATTAATGAGATTGCCTGGACTTACCCCCACGAACATGACAATCGAGCTAGCAAATTGTACGCCTTTAAAACCAATTGGAATAGCTGTGGATGTTTATGTTTAGGATTGGAAAGTTTGTTTTTCCCGCGGACTTCGTCATATCCGATTACAAGTGTGAACCTAAATGTCCCATTATTTTAGGTCGACCCTTTTTATCCACGGCTCGATCCGTAATCGACGTCTACGGTGGGAAATTAACTATGACTTATGGGGAGGATAAAATGGACTTTTTCGCGAATAGATCCCAAATTTCAAATGATCATGACAAAAGCGATGTTTCCAAAAATGATTTCAGAATGTTGACTTTAGCGGAAAATATGAGGCTTGATGCATGTTTTGAAAGAATTAAAAAGAACGGTTATAGAGATGAAGATTTTAATGATCGTGAATATGTTTACTTAATTGAAAAAGGTATAAGTAAATTTATGGATCAAATTGGGATATATTCGGCAAAACAAGTGAACCACCAATCCCGAAGGGTGACGTTAATGCCATCACGACAATGACTAATATGGACTCGTCTTCGCCACCTTCGAAGGACCACGTCTCTGAGGCTTCAACTTCTAAGTCCATTGAAGTGCCTCCATTACCTAACCCAATACCCATTGAGGCTAAAGGTTTCATCGACATCGATCCTCTTGTCATTGAAAAGTCACCTAAGCATAGTCATTCGACTTGTAAGACCATGGTTGTGAGTGCTCACATCGACTCTTTCTTTGACGATGACGATGGCAATTTAGCCAAAATTGATCACGTGCTTCAAAATCCAAAAGCCATTTTTGAGGATTCTCCTAAAAAGACCTCTTTACATGGGAAGTACGATGATTATTAGTTTGATCCCGAGATTGAGGAAATTATCGAACGAGAGCTAGCTCTTATGCCTCCACTTCCACTTATAAGTGAGGTTGATTTTTCCAAAATCGAGGAAGAACTTGATGAGTTGGAACGTCTTATTTTTAATGAGGAAACAACTCACGTGACCCAAAATCCCAGTCTCGAGGAGTTACCTAATCAACACTCCTCATTTGAGAATGAAGTTTACCACATTCGTGAGGATCTAACTTATCAACGATCCCCACAAAAGAATGATGGTTTTGTGCTTGACCGTGATCTTTTCGAGAGAGTTTATAAAATCCTCAATGAGGGGAATGAAAAACCTTGGTTTGACAAGCCTCTCTATAATGAAAAAATCGAAGAGATCGACGTTCATGAGGATGACGAATATGTTGACCCCAAGGGGACGGTGTTCTTTGTTGATAAATGTTTTGAGAAGTTATACAATCCACCACCCCTAACCGCGACTTAAATGTGAGAATTTTTAGTGTGCCTAACATCATCTTAGAAACGCCAAATATTTTTGACATAATCAAATCGGGTTTTCAGAAAGAGTTTTTGAACGATGAAAAAGGAAAATATTTTAAAATTAATTTAAAAGAATTTTCTACAAGTCTAACTCCGTCATTACATCGTTTTATGAGTACTACCACCTCGTCTACTCCTTTTGACGATGGTGAGTGTGGAATTAGTGTGGGGGAAGCCCCTTATGTTTCCTCACATTTCTCCATCGAGAACAAGATATTCGATCCCCAAATTGCTTGTAAAGGGAAATCTCGGTCTTCCACTGATGCAATAAATGGAAAATCTTTCTATTTGCTTGGTGTGAGTCTACATCGAGTAGCTCATTGTATTGCCCCACCCATTGTCCCACCCTTCTATTTCTTCTCATCTATTTTCTTTGACCCTCTCGGGTTTTTGGTTGGAGTAGCGTTGTTTTCTTTTTCATCCAAAAACAAGGACGCTATCTTTGACCCCGGTATACGTATATCGGGGTTTTAAAGTACTCCACGTACTTTTAGGCATTGTCTATCATGTAAGCCCCACCAAAAATGACCATACCATGATTATCCCTAAATGATTACATTTATGGGGATTCGAGTCGAGCTTTTGACTCGGTTATCAAAAACAAGGTGCCTCGTGGGGGATTCTCATGCTTATCCTTGTAAATATTATTGCTTTCTAATAGTGTAACGAGGGGACTTGTGCTCTTCCTACCTTTTTTTCGTGGTTGTTTGTGATTGTGATTCATTAGGTTCATCGTCATCATTGAATCTTCTCGTGATCGTCTTACGTGATCATTGCCTTTGGAGATTCTGATATCCGATGATATCCTTTTATGTTCTAACTTTTATTTTATTAGCATAATTCATAAACGGATTTTAGGTTATTTGTTTGACCCTTTCCATGCTCAAGATTAAGCATTCGACTTTCGTCTCTAGTATGGGGGTGTTTCACCCTTAGACTCGAAACATTGAGGACAATGTGTAGTTTTAGTATGGGTGAGTAGATAATTCACCTTTCTTACGTCATCACGTAATCTAATTTTCATCTTTTCGTTATCGTTTTATGCAAAATAAGGCTAAAAATGGCCAAATTTTAAATTTTTTCTTGTTTTTCATAAGTGTTTAAGACACGAATGTAGGTTTTCCGATGGTGAGAATAAGAGTAATTTTTGACTCGACCGTGCGTGTTGAGCACTTAGCTTTGATTACTTAACTATTTTTGGCTAAGTCTCATTAAATTGAGGACGATAAATGATAGAGTTAATTATAAGTTACTATGCTAAACGTAGAGTACTCGTATTCTTTCAAAAACTCATGTGTCCTAATTATTTGCTTATTCTCCCTACGCTTTTATAAATAAATTGTTAATAAATATTGATTTAGTGGTTTAGTCTCTATTGTTGGTTTCTAATTTGTTTTAGTAGCTTCCATGTAATTAAATTGGGAAGACATTAAGGTATCACCAGCGTCACAGTTTTGAAGTATTGGCAACCCGAATAATCAAAGGCTTCCCCCAATAATTATTTAAGTTCCTCTTCACCTAAATCAAGCAAAAAATTCGAAGCTCACAAGGCCGAAAAATCTATGCGAAAATTGAAAGTGAATGTCTTAAATCTTGAAGCCTTAAAGATCCAAAATTCTATTTAGCGTGAGGATATACGTCAAGTCATAATAAACACCTCATGGCGAGGTTAAATAAAAGACAAGGGGAAGACCAAAGCCATAATAAACACTTCATGGCGAAGTTCAATAAAAGGTGGCGGTAAACCAATTCCAAATTGGTAATAAGTCTCATGTTCGAAACCGTTATAAAACTGTGTTTATCAATCCTTCTTGTTGACTTAATTTTTTGACATCGTTGTCTATTAGGGTGAATTATTAATTCGATGATTTTGGTTACACCGTTAAGACTCTATTTTTGGACCTAATCTCTATTCATGCATAAGTCAATGATGTATCCTCGTGATCGTTAAGACAAAAATAAAATATAAGAGATACACCCTAGGAATAAGGGAGTCTAAGTACGTGATTAGAGCATATGAGTAGTGTTAGCATTACTAACTTATAATGACAATGATCTTGTTTCACGCTTAGCATAGAATTAGGTGAAAATCAAGGACGACGAAATTATTTCTAACGAAGCATTCACGTGTTCTTATTCTATGATCCTAAACGTCCCATTTTCCGATGACAATAAAACATTATGTCTAAAACGCATGTAGTAGTTTATTTAAATTTACGTTTCAATAAATATCACCATAAAAATGATTTTTGGAAGTGATACCATACTTAATTCTAGCATTACGTGAGGACACGGAAATGGTTTAGTATGGGGAGTGATGAGACTGCATTTATACATAGTCTCATCGTCCAAATCGGGCTTAAAACGCTTAAAAATGTCATAGAATACCCCAAAATATGCTTTTCTTTGTTCATTGTGTATTTTAGGTACGGATATCGTGAATTCACCAAAAATTACAAGAATCAAGCAAAAACGAACACGGGAAACGAAGCCACACAAAGAACCGGGCCCGAACGATGAATTTCCAAAGAAGTCCTTGAAGTTTTGAAGATTGTCAAGATTGGTCCCTCATGTTTTGAAGACTTGTCATTTTATACCCTTGTAAAACTCAAAAATTACATAAGGGTCCCTAAAATGTCAAAAGAATGCATGTATGGCCCTTTAAGAATTCATTGATTAAATGAAAGGTCCTTGGTTAAATTTTGAATAATATGTGTGTCATATTTGACAAGTTGTCCAAACTTGTAACAAAGGGAAATAAGAAAATTGTTGGCTAAACTTTGTATGAAGACAATTTGTAAAGCAGGGGACCAATGTTGCCAAGACAACCAAACCTCTCACCACCAATCATTCCTCCACTTCACCTATCCCCACCAGTCACAAGCCCCCACGTCATCACCACACTCCACATCACCCCAGTCAAACTCTCAGTCAAAACCTCCCACTAACCCTTTTTTAAACCCGTTTAATATATATATTTTAGGAAGGGAAACACCCACTATTCATCATCACCGCCACTAATTCCCCTTAATCTTCAACATAAACCCTAATCTATAAACCCAATCAAACCAAGGCGTTTTCTCCTAAAAGCTTCCAGATCACTAATCCATCCTACCTTAATCACATCCCAACCATAAAAACCCAACCCCGTGACCTCTTATGGCCCAGACGTGCTCCCTTGCTTCCCCTAATATGGCAAAGATAGCATATTCACAGCAATCCAACGCCTCAGTTTGAATTCCTTTCTCCCAAAGAAATTATGAGTGGCCAAGATCAACTTCTACACAACTGGCATCACATGACTCCATTTGACCAAGATTCAAGACTAAGCATCAGGGCAAATTCGGCAGTTTAGCATTAGGGTTTATTGTATCCAGAACCTTCACTTTGTCATTATAAAAAGGGTGCTAGCATGTTAGCATACCTCTTGTTCCATATTATATTTTGTAAACTTTCTTAATGAATTATTTAAAGAAATTTTGAAACCTTGCAATTATATCTAAGTTCCATTAGTGTAATCTTGTTTTTAAATTCATATCTTTTATATTTCTGCAATTGTAATTTAAGTTTACCAAAAAACTTTTTCAAGAGTCTTGTTTAAGGAATTTGGGACCCACAAGCTATAATCTAGCTTATTGGTTCATGCTGACAACATTGACCAATAAGCTCAGTTTATAAGTTGTGTTATATTTTTGTTCTCATTAACCAGTTTGCAAAGTTTTTGGTTTATTCCTTTGTGTAAAAAAGGGAGGAAGAATTCTGTTTTCTTTGGTTGTTTCACTGTTCCAAAAGCTCTAGCCACAAGCTATCTGACAAATAGCTTGTGACTAGATTTTGAGGGCTTGTTTTCCGTTTACTGTAAGTGCAGGTACTCAAGGTTGTTGGTGATGTTTGACTGTAGTAGTCTCACCATTTCCAACATTCATTTTTCACTTGGACTGTTGTAGTCCAAGTGATCTTCTCTCATAACATTTTCAACAAGTTCTTCCCTTGGTAAAATGGAGATGGCATTCAGCCATGGTGGGGCCTGGATGTAGGTCCCACAAGGTAGTTTTAGGCTTGAACCCTCTATTTCTATGCAATAATCGGATGTTTTGAGGTCTTGTGTGAAATTTGTGTTCCTTTGTCATTCTTGGTAAGCTTTATGTTAAGTCTATTATGGTTATGAGTTTTATGCATGTTGATATCAGTTTGAAGTAACTTGAGTTGATTTGCATCAAAATTATTTGTTATAATTCTGTTAGCAAGTATAGGTGTGTTTGGATTTGGTGTTAGCTATATATGGGTGACAACACTTAGGCTAAAAATAGTGCATACATACTCTTTTAGGGTAATTTTAGTTGTTTGAGTGCTTGGATTGAAGTAATGTAGCTTAAAGCTATATTTGCATGTTTTGTAAAAAAATTATGCATATACTAGCTAAAACAGTCAGATCCTATTCTAGGTCTTGTTTTTGAGTTTTGAAACCTGAATCTTGGTAGAAGGTTAGAGTTAGGACTAGTATAGGGTTGTGTAATGTTAGTTTGTTGATTAAGTGGTGTTAAGTTCAAGGTTTGTGGCTTTAAAATTCAACCCAGTGACCAAGTACATCAGCAAAAACGCCCAGACCCACTTTTCTGTGATACAGTTAGGACTTTGCTTGCTATTGTGCTTTTTGTTGCTTGTAGCTAGCTGTTTTTCACTTATTGACTCCCCACACTCCACTGAGTGTGGGGGTGCCTTTGTCATCCAAAAACATCCAGTAACAAAGCCAAAATCGTCCAATCTTGTGTTTCTGTGACTGAGCAGTGGGAAGAAGTTCCCACTGATAGGCCTTTTGTTGCCACTGCTGAGCTACAAGACAAAACCAGCTCACATGTCACTATCAGTTTCTTTCCATTTTTTGTCTTTAGTGCCCAATTTTCAGTATTTTTCATTATTTTCAAATTTCCCAGTCTTATTTATTTATTTTAAGATTTTTAGAAAAAGAATTTTATTTTTTTTGAGTATTTAATTAATTTTTAGCATTATTTTAAGTTTAAATTAGTTTTTTTAATATTCTGTTTTTGTCTTATTATAGCTAAATTCACCTTTTCAAACCTTTTCATTTTTCTCAAGTTTAGATAAGTAATTTAGGATTTTTCAAAAACTAAATTTATTTTTCTCATTATTTTATTATATTTTATGATTATTTTCATTTAAAAAGTGTTTTTAGCCAATTAAAAATAGAAAAATAGTTTTAAAAATTTAGGAAAAATATTTTTTAACTTTTAAATAATATAAGTAAGATATTTGTTTAATAAAATATAATTTTGGACTTTTTGTTAATTATATTTAATTTTAGGGCTTTAATTAGCATTTAAAATTAAATATTTAATTAATAATACGTTTTAAAATTTATTTATTGAATTTTATTCTTATTTATATTATTTTAGACTCAGTTTTAATTTTTAAATTATTTTTAGTTTAAAATTTTAATTTCTTCACGTTTTACGTTTTAACGTATACGTTTTACGTCATTCGTCGTAGTTTAATCGTAGTGTAACTCGACTTTTAATTTTCTCTCTTCTAAACCCAAAAACGACATTAATCCAAACATTGTTTTATAAGTATTGGCACACATCACATACCTCCTTTGGGAATGAACTTGGACTTTTCGTCTTTAGGTTTTTCCTAAACCATATCGATTAATACTTACCGGCTTATACTCTCTTTTTCCTAAAAGAGGTGTATTTTTACTACTATCATGTATATTTTCTCAAGTACAGATTTTTAATGTAGAATTACAATGTTGTTTAAGCAGAATATGGAAAATCAAAGTTCAAGCCGCTAGAGAATTAAACCTTATACAATACAAGCGGAAACCGAATAAGCTCATACGCCCACATATAAACTGAAACAAACACTCTGTAAGTTTGCTTGGTATTCATGAATTAAATTTTTTTGTAAAGAAAAGTTATATGCCAGTTCCATCGAAAAGTAATGGTGATATAGTGAACCTAGTTCTAAATGTGGTCGGTGTAGTAATGCCCGCAACATTGTTGGCCGACGTTGCTCGGCGTTACTACACCGCCGTTGCATAAGACCCAATGTCGTTGGTTCGGCGTTGACCGACCAACGCGCGTTGGGGGTATATTAAAAAAATTCATTTTACACCCCCCATGGGTTGAAACATATTTGTAGAAACTAGAAGGGGGGGGGGGGGGGGGGGGTGAATAGTTTCTAGTTAAGTTTTCAAAACATTTCGCATAAACCTACTGACCGTGGTTCAATAAACATACTCGTGGTTCGTTATCACTAATGAACCGCATGTCCATTTAAGGAACCGCCAACAGTGGACGGAACCATTTATTGTATGTTAAACTTCAATAATCATTTGTATCAAATTCCTTATCAAACTTGACTTAATATGAGTTATGTTTGATATAGAAATAAACAAAAAGTAAGTAAACACACAAACACATCAAATCAAGAGTACATCAAGCAATAGTCTAAACACTAAGAGCACAAGTACTAAGCATTAGCTTTTCCGCAACTAAGATGTTTAGACTAAAAGATGAACACTTGACCATAATCTAAACATGAAGCACACACGTACTAAGCCTTAGCTTTTCCGCAACTTGGATGTTTAGATTATGTGATGCACACAACACACAACATATAAATGCATCAACAGAAGTAAGGACATAAATGTAAGAGGAAAGTACCGACACGGTGATGTATAGTGGTGCAGTCACGAAGCTCCTCTTTGACCTACTTCACTCTCGAGTACCCAACTCGAGAGTTAATTCACTAGTCAACAAGCTCCTTTCAAGGCGAAGAAAACCATACACGTTGCTTACACCATTTCCGACACTAAGCTAGATGTCGAGTCCTAATCTTAGGTAAGACCAATCTACATATGTCGCCTACTTCCCATTTTACGACACAAGGCTAGATGTCGAATTTTAATCTTATGTAGAACCAATCTACACCCATGACTCCACTAGTCATGTTTTATGGCCTAACATAACAAACCTTGTGTTTTGTGGCCTAAACACATAAACCATCTAGATCTAAGTACACACCACTTAGATCTAGAACTCTAACACTATATCCAGGTATATACGTATAACATTGAAACCACATTCCTAATACCTAATCCAAGGATACCCATCACTTGGATATACTACACTTACAACACATCCAAGTGTACCCACAACTTGGATCTTCAAAACATACATCAAATCCAAGTATACACAATACTTGGAACTTCATGTTTACATTGTAGGAAAACTCTAAGCATGACTTGATCTAGAAAGAGAGATCTTCATCATGTTATGAACCTAGACACTAACACTTCACAAGGATGGAGGTGTTCTTCTCATTGCACTTGAGGATGAGGAGTCAAATGAGGATCAGATCACTTGTAAACAAGATTACACATGTTTGTGATCAATGGGATTGTAGAAGATATTTAGGTGTATATTTTATGTATTTTCTTCAAGTTAAAATGGAAGAGGCTGCCTTCATTTTATAGCTAACTCTTGTCTTGGAGAACTCCTTTTTACCCAATTGATAAAAGAGTGGACTACCCATTGGATAAAAGGACGCACTTTATCTTCTTAGAGACCAAATTAAACATCTGAATTTATTTTTCTTCCCTCCATCTTCTAGAAGCAAATTCAAATTTTGAATTTTGAGTTTTGAATTTATTAGTTTCCCTCCATCTTCTAGAAGCTCCCAAAAGTCTTGAATGAGCCTAAACCGACTAGATTGCCCCCGGTTCGTGAAATGTCCCGCGGTTCAATATTGTTAGGACCTCTGTAATAGTAATTTATAATAGGTATGCTAGGAGGTATATAGTTCCTCCTGGTCCTAGTAGTATTAGGAGCAACACGTGCTCCTGGTCTTTAGAAAGTCAAACATTATTATTTTGAGTAGTTTATTAGGAAATGCATGAGATATGTTAGGAAAGGATATGCATATCAGAATTACACGTTTTGGTTTAATGATGTATTAGGGTTTCTTTGTGGTATAAAAGGAACCATTGGCAGAAGGGTTAAACACACCTTCATCAAACATTATTTAGTTTATATTAATATTAGAAATCCTTAGTAAGGATCAAGTCATTATAGTTATTCTGTTTCTTCTTGTTCATAGTATTTGTATTCCGTACTTATACTATGTGTTTCATCTAGAGTCTCTCTGTGAATAGACTTGTGATTACAGAAGTCGTTCACCATCTTTAACAGGCTGCAAGATCCATATCTAGTGGACCCAACAAGTGGTATCAGAGCCTTGGAGAGTCTCTACACAAGAAGAATCAATTTTTCTTTTTACTAACATCTTTGTTTAATCATGCCTGCCTCTAGTTCTACTGAATCAGGAGATGCAAGCACTCTAAAACACAGCAACCTCGGCAAACTGTTTCCAATACAAATGGAAAATTCCCTCTCTTCAAGAAGGATGAGTATGATAGCTGGGCAATGAAGATGGAATGCTGGATCACCAATACTGATCTAGACCTTTGGAAATTTGTTCAGAATGGCAACAGTAAGAAGCTTACCAGAAGAGACAAGAATGGTAATGTCATCCTTCTAGATCCTAAAACTCATGAAGAAATCACAGCTGTTTAGAAGGAAATCAAAGCAAAAACTATTTTGCTTTAGTCCCTTCCTGATGATCACATGGGTGATTTTTATCACTTGGATGATGCTAGAGAGATTTGGAATGGAGTTAAGGCAAGGTTTGCAGGGAATGAGGAATCAAAGAAAATAGATCCATGCTGAGAGATGAGTTCACAGAATTCAAGATCTCTGAAACTGAAGGTATTCATCAATGGTATGATAGGTTCCAAAAGATACTTAGCCAGTTGAATCAACTCAGGTCCAAACCTGATAATGGAGACATTAATGCCAGGTTTCTTAGAGCTCTACCTCACTCATGGAATCGGGTAGTAATCTCTCTCAAAGCAAAAGGTGGCCTCGACTATCTTAATTTTGATGACCTGTTTTATAAACTCAAAACCTTTGAGCCTCATGTGAGAGGATACTCAAGTGATTCCTTTCCTACTCCTGCTAACTCTGCTTTTGTGAGTTCCATGGGATCTAGTCCAATGTCTAATGCTAGTAGCCCAAGCTACACTGTGTCTTCTCAACATACTTCTACTCCTGAACCAAAAGTCAAGAATGGTAGCATTGTAGAAGCTGTTCTTCACTCTTTTGTTGCTGATATTGATCCACAACAGCAGCTTGCTTTTGATGATTTCAAACAGGTTGATAAACTTGACTTGGATGAAATGGATCTTAAATGGAAGATGGCTATGCTCACTCTCTGGGTTCATAAGTTTGAAAATAAAGCCGGTCGAAAATTTAACTACAACCCGAGAGAGCCAGCCAGGTTTGATAGAAGCAAGGTTAGATGCTATAACTGCCAGCAGCAAGATCATTTTGCTAGGGAATGCTCTAACAAAACTGACCAGGAGAAGAACAGGTATTCAGCCTTCAAGGTTCAAGAGCTCAAGGATGACAAGAAAGCTTTGGTGTCCGTTGACTCTATGGTTAACTGGAATGATCATCAGACTGCTACCTTGGAGTCAGCTGAAGCTTCTACTGATGTGTTCACAATGATTGCTGGGAACCTATCTGATGCTGAGGAAGCAGAAGAATTTGCTCTTATGGGCATCTCACCTCAGGTACAAAATTGCCCTCTTGGTTGTCATGATAAATATTCAGATGTGTTGTCTCAATACAATGAGCTAAATGAACAAAATGAAAAATATTATTTAGATGTTCAAGCATATAAAAGTTCTTTAAAAACATTGGAACAACAAAAGAGGTGGCTTCAAGATACTAAGCGTGAATATGAGGATAAAATTAGAATTCTAAACATTGATTTAGAAAACACCACTAACATGCTTAAATATACTGAAAAACTAAATAATGACAGTACCAAAGATAAGCAAGACATGCCGGAAAATTTGGATGCTACACTTTTACGATTTAAAAAATGGCAAAAAGCACCCAAGAATCTTTCTAAGTTAATTGATAGTAGCATGTCTGGTAGAACTAAGAGAGGTTTGGGCTTTGATAAATATATTGATTCAGAAGATGTGTTTGATTTATCTTTTTCAAGTGTCTTTGATCCTGACAAGGAGGAGGAGGGAAAACCTAGTTACAATAGGTTTCAACCAGCTGCAGCAATGCATGCTGTTCCTCCACCTCTTATAGGAACTTTTATGCCCATATCTAGGCATACTGACTTGTATGGATCACAGATGCATGAGTCTCCAAAAAGCTCTACTAATTCTAATGACTTTGTCTCTTGTACTTTCAGTGACAAGGCCAGTGACTATGCATCCTGTGGTTCAGTGAGGAGTCAAGACCTACAAGCTCCAAGACAAATGACCCTTCTGCTACTAGTGCTAGGAGGAGTGAAGAGAGAGTTGCTTCTATTATTTCCAATTCTAGTTTATTTTGTCCTAGGAATGTTGATTCTCCTAGAGTTGTGTGTAATAAATTTAGCAGTGTGAAACAATGTCATTTGAATACAAGGTTTGTTAAAACATTCTTTTTTTGTGGAAGTAAATTTCATTTGATTAAGGATTGTGATTTTTATGATCAACCTCCTTCTGTTTATCAAGCTTATCCTGCTCCTAGTCCACCAGGATTTGCTCCTTTCTCTTCTAGAAGAATAAACCTATGTGCCCAATCCTATTCTTCTTCTAGAAGGACCTCTCCTTTAGCTTATGATCTTTGGAAAAGCAATGGTTGCACCTACAATAGACCAACCAGCAACTATTTTCAGAACTTAAATCAGAATTATGCATTTAATCCAGACCAAATGTATTTTGGGTTGGGAAATTTGGGTACTGCTGTTAAGCCCTCAGCAGGTTGTTCTTGGTCAAACAATAACACCCATATGATGAATAGGCAACCTAAGAACAACAGTGGATCTCATAAATCTTCTTGGCTATCTACAAAAGATCCACAAGGCAGACTCAAACCTGAAAAGGTCTGGGTCCCTTTAAGACACTAACTTTTGCATATATCTTTTCTGTTGTTGTAGGTTACTCAATACCAAGATCCTACTCTACGAATAGTTGATAGTAGATGCTCTAGGAGCATGATAGGGAATAAAGGACTTCTATCTAACTTTGTACCATTTCAAGGCGGAAAGGTCTACTTTGGAGGTGGTGAAGGAAGGATCTTTGGCAAAGTAACTATACAGACACCTAACCTTAAATTTGAGCAGGTCTACTATGTGGAAGCACTTCAACACTTCAACTTAATCTCTGTCTCTTAGATTTGTGACAAGAAGTAGTTTGTTTTCTTTACGGATACAGAAGCAATGGTGTTAACTAAAGACTTTAAGCTCCCGAATGACTCTCAAGTTCTACTCAGAATCCCTAGAAGACACAATCTCTATAGTATCAAGCTGAATGAAGTTAATCCTACTGGTAAACTAGCTTGTTTGATTGCTAAAGCCTCAGAAGATGAAGCCACTAAATGGCACAGAAGGATGGGATATGTAAACTTCAAGACCATTCACAAATTAGCAAATATGAACTTGGTCTCTAGTTTACCTCCCAAAACTTTCAGAAACGACATCAATTGCCTTACGTGCAGCAAAGGCAAACAACACAAAGCATCATTCAAGGCCATTACTGCTCTCAGTCTCATAACTGAGCCATTGCAGCTACTACACATGGATTTATTTGGTTCTACCTCCATTAGGAGCATTGGCCATAAACAATACTGTCTTGTGGTAACTGATGGGTATAGCAGGTTCACGTGGGTTTTCTTTCTGGCTGCCAAAAGTGAGACCTACTCAATTCTCAAGGACTTCATTACACTCATTGAGAATCAGCTGTCCAAAAAGGTGAAAGGTATCTGATGTGACAATGGAACATAATTCAAAAATGCAGAACTCATAGCACTTTGCAATTCCAAAGGTATCAAACGAGATTATAGTGCTGCAAGGACTCCTCAACAGAATGGTGTTGCAGAAAGGAAGAACAAGACTCTAATAGAAGCTGCGAGAACCATGCTTGCAGATTCCAAGCTTCTGACCATGTTCTGGACAGAAGCTGTCAACACTACAAGTTATGTGTTGAATAGGGTTTCAGTTACCAATCCACCCAAGAAGACTCCCTATGAGCTACTCACAGCTAAAGTACCAAGCATTGCTCATTTGAAGCCATTTGGTTGTCCTGTCACCATTCTGAATACTAGTGACTATTTGGGGAAATTTGATGGCAAGGCAGATAAAGGATATATAGTGGGATATTCCTTCAGCTCACTCTCGGGCCTATTGTGTCTATAATCTCCATGCCAAGCGTGTCATTGAAACTATTAATCTCAGGTAATTTGAGGAGAAGACAAACATCCAGGCAAAGGTCCTGAATGGTATTCTGATCTTGATTATCTTAGTGACTCATTAGGATATTTTTGTTTCAAAACTAACCAAGATGCAGGTCCACAAGTGTTTGCAACTTCTAGTGCAGGTGCTCATACTAGTTTTTCGGACTCAGATGAGGAAGATGATATTTTTGTTGTTCCATCCTATTCCACCACAATCTCTCCAAACAACAATGCTACTCCTATTGATGCCTCTCCATCAGACATTGTGGACTCACAAGGAGCTCTTGACACATTGCTCAAGCAACAACAAGATGCTACTACAGCAACTGCTCAAGGAGGCTTTGAGTTTCCCTTGAGTACCCCTGCTGTCCAAGTTACTCCTAGTGCTCATAATGTTACTCCTAGTGCAAGTTTAACACCTATTGGTAGTCCGGTTAGTGATCCAACTTCCTCAACTAGATTCTCTAGTCCTTCTGACCTGGGAAACTATAAAAAGAAGAATTCTACTAAGCTGGATGATATTCATAAGCAACCAATAGATGGCATTTTCGACTCTGCTTCATATGATGATGACATTGTTGGGGATATTAATAACTTGGCACCAGAAGTGGATGTAGATCCTATTCCTGTTAAGCAGATGAATAAAGACCATCCTACTACTCATATCATTGGAGATCCTGCTTCTACTGTCAAGACTCGCCGCATGCATAAGAAAGCAACGTCTGATCATCATGCTCTTGTGCCCTATATTGAAGACTAAAAGCGTAATAATCACACAGACTTTCTTCACTGTTTGTTTGCTTGTTTTCTTTCACAGGTGGAACCTAGGTCAGTCTCACATGCTCTTGAGGATCAAAGTTGGGTGGAGGCTATGCAGGAGGAGATGCAGCAGTTCTTGTTTCAGAATGTTTGGATCCTAGTTGACTTGCCAGATGGAAAGCAGCAATTGGTACCAAATGTATTCTCAAAAACAAGAAAGATGCAAGGGGTATTGTGGTGAGAAATAAGGCTAGGTTGGTTGCACAAGGTCACACACAACTTGAAGGAATTGATTATACTGAAGTTTTTGCTCCTGTTGCTAGGATTGAGGTCATTCGTCTATTTTTGGCTTTTGCTTCTTATGTTAGCTTTACGGTTTTTCATATGGATGTCAATAGTGCATTTCTCTATGGCAAGATTGATGAGGAAGTTTATGTCACTCAACCTAAGGGCTTTGTGGATCCACATCATCCCAAGAAAGTTTACAAGGTGGTCAAAGCTCTCTATGGACTTCATCAGGCTCCTAGAGCTTGGTATGAACGTCTGTCCATTTTCTTGTTGAAACACGGCTACAGAAGAGGCCCTATTGACAAAACACTGTTCCTTAAAAGGAATGCCAAGGACATCATCCTAGTTCAAGTGTATGCGGATGATATTATCTTCGGTTCTACTAAGAAGGAATGGTGTGATGAGTTTGAACAGCTAATGAAAGGCGAATTTCAGATGAGTGCCATAGGAGAACTCACATTTTTCCTTGGTCTTCAAGTCAAGCAGTAGTCGAATGGTATCTTCATAAGTCAAGACAAGTATGTTCATGAGATTCTTCAGAAGTTTGATGTGGAACCTCTTAGACCAGCAACAACACCTTATGAAGTCACTAAAGTCAAACTCAAGAATGACCCAGATCCTCCGGTAAATGTTCACATGTACAGGTCAATGATTGGCTCACTCATGTATTTGACTGCATCACGTCCGGACATTATGTTTGCAGTAAGTATACATAAGTATGCTTGAGTGACTACGGATCTCTTTTTTTCTTTCATAACGAATGCAATCTGCCGAGATAAGTATACATAAGTATGCTTGAGTGACTACGAGTACCTTACACATTTTACATAATGTATTGCGAGTTATACGTTTGTAATCACCAAAACATAAAGGGATAATCTCGATTAAATATCGTAATGTTTGCACTAACAGTATTTACACTTTTGGATTGTTTTTGAAAAATTTACAAACCTCCCTTGGGCTCAACGACTACTTTAGATTAAAATAAAATTAAAAGTTTTGCAAAACACTCTCTAAACGGATATATTTAAAAATAAATTATTTTTACCCCTTGATACAAATTATTATAAATACTACATTCTCTTTTACTAATTTCACACAACAAAAAACACACACATTTACACACTTTCACAATGAATCAAAAATCAACTTGGTCGAACCTTTTTCGATATCGATATGAAACCGATGTTTCCTTTTTACAACAAGCTTTTGATTATCACCAATGACTACTACAACAAGAAAATCGACCACGATTGACCCGTACCCAGATTTTCCGTGATCGTGAAGATGCCGAACGCCGTGGGCCGATTATTTTGGTGATCACTATAGGTATCATTTATATTATTTTCGTAGAATATTTCGTATAAGCCGTACACTTTTTCTAAAAAAATTCAATAAAATTTTAACTTATCCCGTTGCTCCCTCCCACAGTATTTTCATTTCTTTTTATCTCGACTCGATTTTACTGGTCGAATGAATATTAGTGCTCTTACGAAGTGCACGACGGATATTCGCCAATTTGTATCCGGTAACACACCTGATGCGTTAGATGAATATTTAAAAATGAGTGAGCATACTGCATGAGATGCTCTAACCTTTTTTTAATATGTGGATCATTAAATTGTATAAGGCAAAGTATTTAAGAAAGCCAGTATATGAAGGCGTTGTAAAGATACAACAAAAGTATAACAATGTCCATGGTTTTCCAGTAACTTGTAAGTATTGATTATATGCACCGTGAATGGAAAAATTGTCCAGTGTCATTGCATGGTTAATATGGTAGGGGTGATAAGAAAAACATACTATAATGCTTGAAGTTGTACATTCGCAAGATTTGTGGATTTGACATGTGTTTTATGGGATAGCGGGTGCGAATAACGATATTAATGTTTGAGATAATTCTCCGTTATTCGACGACTTGTTAGATGACTTAACTCATGTTGTACCGTATGTGGTAAACGAAGTTGAGTATCGTAATAGGTATTACTTGGTCGAATCATGTATGTAGGTATCATAATGCATAACAAGATTTTAGAGATCAACAAATGTTGACTAGAAGCATGCTTATTCTAATTTCGCAAGGTCAATTCAAACAATGTGGATCCATCGTTGTGCACCTCAACGTCGTCAAGCAAAAGAATTACGAGACAAATATACGCATCGTTGCCTCTAAAAAAACCTTATGAACCATATTTGGGATGATGTCGAGGAAGCTCAAGAAGAGGAAGAAGATGACTAGTCGTCGGGGCCGTGTATATTTTGTTTTAATAAATTCGAATGTTTTTATATGTGTGTTTTTTTAAACATTGTAATCTGTATTTTTAGTTTAGGCCAAAACGTTGTTTAGTACCCTCAACTTGGCTAAGTGGAATTTCTACTACCCTAGATAATTAAAGGTGAATAATTGTACCATCAACTTGGTTAAGTGGAATTTTTAATACCCTATACACACTTGACATATCACAAGACAATCATGTGAGCCAACCCATTAAATCTTAACGAATGAAAATACATGTATGAAACAAAACCATACACCAAAATACTAAGTGATATACAACAACTATTATGATAAATATACGTAAACATCCTTCTATTATATTTAAGAAAAATGGCACGGTGAGCATATGTTTCTAATGTTGTTTACTTCAGTTTAAAACTTAATATGCATGTATTTCTATTCATTCTAGTCATACGATTCTTCTTTTTTGAGTTAGGTGTTATATGTTTTTAATGAACATGATATTGATGGGCGTAAATTTAAAGTAAATGTCACAAAGACGACATTGAATGGAGTTACCTCTACACTAACACAATAAGAAGAAACCCTATTAGTTGACAACAGTATGTGAAAGATCTTGCAAAAACACATCAGATTCAAAAGCTTCTTGTTAGAAGTATTTAAAGTGATGGTCATATAATATACCGTTGCGAAGCTCGTGGAAAATGCTATTCAACGGTGTCGAGAGTTCTATGTTATTGTTATGTATGTAACGGGAATTAGTCCCGAACACACAAATGAGGAAGGCTTCCTAACCTTGTAAGCCTTAGTATAAAAGGCACATCAACCTCATTTGTGTGGGTGTCTCTCATAATATTTTCTCTTCTTCTTGTTTTAGGGAGAGAAACTCTCCTTAGTTTCTCTCACTAGAATCACCTACTTTGTATCTTTCTTCCTTCTTCTTCATCTAATCTAATATTCCATTCTTAGTTTTAATCTTGTTCTTCATCATCTCTATTTCTTGTTCTATAAGTCGTGTGTTACGTCTTACAAGTGGTATCATTCGCCAAGGGATTCGTGGATAGCTCTTGGGTGTTGTCCTTGTTTTTCTTGTGTTTCGTAATCCATATATCTTCTAAGTAGTTGTGGTAGAGATTTGGTATATTCACTTTGGCTAAAAACACAAAATTTTTGGGTGTTTTGATCATTTTTTGGCTTAAAATCTCGAATTGGTTTTGTCCGAGAAAAGTGGGAATTTGGTACTATTCCGACAGGTTTCATCGGAAAAGGGTTTTATATTCCGACGGATATTCCGACAGAATTCCTTCGGAAAATGGTTTCTTCATTCCGATCGTTATTCCGATAGTCATTCCGATAGGTATTCCGATAGTACATTCCAACAGGTATTCCGATAGTACATTCCGACAGGTATTCCGATAGAACATTCCGACAGACATTCCGACAGGCATTCCGATAGCACATTCTGATAGGTATTCCGATCGCACATTCCGACAGACATTCCGACATGTATTCCGATGGACATTCCGACATGTATTCTGATGGACATTCCGATGGAAATTTTGTTCGAGTATTTTTTAGACTTAGCCACCATCTAGACTAGTCCTGGCACATAGTTTACACGAAGATTTAAAAAAAAGAGTTTTTTGGCGGGAAAACCATAGTAAATTTTATTTTCTCCTAGACCATTTTTAGGCCATTTAAGCTTCAATTTCAAATTTTGGAAATTGTTTGACCAAAAATTCAAATTTTCGGACCAAAATCCAAATTTTTAGGCCAAATTTCAAAATTTTTAGGTTTTATTTTTCATTAAAAATTTTATCTTTTCAAACTTTTTCCCTACTAGTTATTGGCTATTTCTAACTCGATTTCAAAATTTAGTGTTTCAAAATTTTTTCGGCTTACCGTTTTGTCGGACTGAGGAATTTTTTGTTGGGCTGGAAAATTTAGGCAAAGTTTGATTTTGTTGACACTCCAACACACGATTTCTACGAATTGAGATCCTGTTTTTCACACGACTTATACTATGACTTATCAACAAGACAGTGATGCTGCGAGTTTTGAGCATCGTGATAGCCATGTAAGAAAGAAGAGGAATGTTGCCCATCTCCAGTCTCAGCTTCTTATAGCACAAAAGGAAGAAGCATGAATTCCACTTCTAGCTGAAGAGATTGATCTCATGGCATATGCAGCAGCATATGATGAGGAAGAAGAGGTGACTACCGATTCCATCTTGATGGCTAATTCGCAGCAAGCATCAACATCGGTAATTCAGGCTGACCGAGCTCCTGTGTATTATTCAGACGGTTCATCTGAGGTACACCCACGTCTCAATGATAATGAGTTATATAATATGTCTAATCAGGAGGAAGAGTATACTGAGTCACTTGAGCCTTCCACTGAGACACTCGGGGTTCAAACGAATAATAGCAATATTATTTCTAATGCGCCCAGTGTGGACCTTAGTGGAGATCAAGTAGCGCAACCTACAACCCTTCCTGACGAGACGCATGCGTATTATAAATCATTATTTGATAAGCTTGCCAAGGATGTTGTTCATGCGAATGTGGTTAATAATAAGTTTAAAGAAACTAATGCCAAATTGACCACTGAGCTTGCGGGATATAAGGAACGGGAGAAAAGTTTTGAGATTCATCATGCTAAAATCAAGGAACTTGAACAAGCTCATGCTACATCGGTTTATCAAGAAAAATGAACCACAAAGAAATTAAATGTCTTACATTTAAGTAGTGCTAAAAAGATAAGCGAATTGAATGATGAAATCATCTCTCTTAATAAACAACTTTCAACTGTGTTGGGAATAAAATATGGGTCAGTTCACTAGACGCTGATAAGAAGAATGTCAACGCTGATAAGAAGACATTGGACGCTGACAGCCTTGAAGATTGACACTGATGGAATATCTTTTGTTTATTTGTTTCTTTATTTATGTATGGTAAAGATAAGCATAACATTGTATTTTCTATTATTATCTTTACCTAGAATAGTTGATTCGTAGCTTATTGTACAAGACTTCTTGTTCTATAAAAGAAGGTCTTTTAGGTTAAAGTCATATATCAGTTTTCATAAGTTGTCGATTGTTAAAACCCTTTCATTGTAACCAAGTACGATTATTCTAATACAAGTGAAAGTTTGTTTAACATCATTGTGTTTTAGATCAAGTGTTAATTCCGCATAACACTTTGTTACTTTGTTCATAAGCAAAGGTTTCTCTACGTGTAGTACTTGATCTAATCTCGTATACACAAAGCTTAATCGATCTAAGTTTGGGATCAACAAGTGGTATCAGAGCTTGTTGAGAAACTTTTGATCTTTAAGTAACGTCAGAACCCTAAAACACCAAAAACCCTAAAAACCCTAAAATTCTCAAAACCCTAAAAACACCATGTCTGGCACAGATCAAGCTGCTGCTTTGCTACAAAACAACTCCTCAAATCCTAGTATCAAAATTCCCATGTTTGATGCCAGGAACTTTGAGCTTTGGAAGTCTAACTTTGAGCAGTATATATCTATTTATGACTATACTCTTTGGGAGATTGTCGAATATGGGAACACATTCGACAAAGCAGCAAAGATTACTGCTGCAATTGCCACAAGGACAGCTGTTCCTAATTGTCCTGAAGCTGATAAAGTGGAAAAGCCTGGAGATGGGAGAGCTGTAGCTGTTGAAGATATAGCCAAGAAGAGGGTGGACATGAAAATCTTGAACATCATGAAACACGCCCTAGGTCATGAGAATCAGCACAAGTACAAACGCTTTGAGTCTGCAAAAGAGCTTTGGGAAGCTCTTGAAGTAGCATATGGTGGCAATGCTGACACAAAAGAAGAAAAGAAGAAGAAACTCTTGCATGAGAATGCTGTCTTTAAAGCTCAACCCAATGAAAATCTCAGCAGTGTGAGAAGTAGACTTCTTGACATCACAAGTCAACTTTCCTTCATGGGAACACAGATTGATGACCCTGAATTGAATGCTACTTTTCTCAAAAGCCTTGGTGATGTATGGAAGATTGAGACAAGATCCATTCTTGTCAATAATACCCACAAGACTTCCAGGTTTGATGACATCTTCAACAAACTAAGACTGTTGGAGAATGAATGGCAATTGGATAGTGATAATAAATCTTCCAGTAGCAACATGGCCTTCTTCTCACAAAGTGAAGGTCAATTCGATTCCATGAACTTCTATGGACATCCAGCCACTGGATCTCAAGGTGTCAGCGCTGGATGTCAGTCTGTCAGCGCTGGATCATATCCTGTCAACGCTTTGTACTCAAGCGCTGACACACACAATCATGGCGCTGATAGAATTAAACCTGCTGGTTTTGATCTAGATACTGTGTGTGCATTCATTGCTTCTTTGCCCAGTGATTCAAGGATTACTTATGAAGATCTTGAGCAGATAAGTGATGAACAATTGGAAGAGATGGACATCAAGTGGACTATGGCTCTTGTAAGCTTAAGAGCAAACAGGTTCAATAAAAGGTTCAAGAAGAAGATGACCTTTAATGCTAAGGATGTTGCTGGATTTGACAAGTCCAAGGTTGAGTGCTACAACTGTCATAGGATGGGGCACTTTATGAGGGAATGTAGATCTCCAAGAAGATCTGATGCTGGGAAGCCTTCTAGCCAAATGATCAAGAGCCCAGATCCCAAGGCCATGGTTGCTGTTCAACAAATTGATGGTGTTGGAGAATGGGATTGGAGCTGGATGGCTAAGAATGAGGAAGAGGACAGAGCTTTGGTTGCTGAGGTTAAAGAAGAGCATGCTGAATATGCTCTCATGGCACACTCCTCCTCTTCATCAGATAATGAGGTATATGATGACGCTTTCTGTTCTAAGGGTTGTCGTTTAAATACTGAAAAATTAAAACAAGAGATAGTTAAATTATTAGATGAGGCAAGTACTGAAAGATGCAAAGTATCTAATTATCAAATTGCTCTTACCCAAACAGAAAAGACAGTAGCTGAGTATAAGAAAATGGAGTTTGATTTAAAGGATCAAATAAACATCTTAAAACATGAGTTATTTCAGAGTAAAGATGTTCAAGATATAGTAAATAGGGTTAATCTTGATTTGATAGCTCAGTTAGAAGAGGCTAACAAAAATAAAGATAATGTGAGTCTTAAAATCCAGAGATTTGATAAGGCCACACAATCCCTAGGAGAGTGTGTTAGTAAACAAAGAGACTCTAAGGATATGAGTGGGATTGGGATGAATAATTATACTGTTGTTCCACCACCAGCTGGGGATTTCTATGGTGTCCAATCAAAGGACTTATCTTGGACTGGCTTGCCAGAATGCCAAGAGGAGGAATTCATTCCTCCACCTAGAGTGATTTCCCCAGTTGAGGAATACAAGCAAAAACTGACTGACCTAGATGAGTGGAAGAAAGCTAACCACACCTTGTTTGTTAAGGGAGGGTTGTTGTGTGAAAGTCCAAATGAGCCCACACCAAACATGATACCAATTGTGGAGTCCTATGATCCTAAACCTATTAAGATCACACACCCTACCACTGGCAAAGCTGTTGACCTTGGCCCACAAAATGTTAGAAAACCTAGTGTTAAGTATGCAGAGATGTATAGGAATACTAGGTCACCAAAAAGCCAAGTTAGTGATCATGGAACAGGCTTCTTTGCTTCTAGACCTAAGACTATGTCTAGAAAAGCTTGTTACACATGTGGTAGCTTCTCACATTTGGCCTACAAATGTGTCAACGCCTCCAATGTCAACGCTGACAGGAACCATTTCAGCGCTGACAAAAGTCAACATAGGTCAAACACTGTCAGACCCAATACCTTTGTGAACAAAAGTTCACAAGTTGTTAGACCAGCCCCATTCTTTTCTAGAGGGTCTAACACACAAGGCCTAAGACCTTTTCAAAAGTCAAACACTTGGTCAAATAGGCAATGGGTTCCTGTAGCAAACCCTAGGTTCAACACTGATAAGAGCAATCGGGGCGCTGACAATAGAAATTTCAGCGCTGACAGACACACTGCTAAACCTAGGTATTTGCAACCACAGGGAAATAGGTCTAAAGCTTCTACTAGCTTAACATGGAGACCAAAACAAGACCAAAACCCTAATTCTACTGGTATTTCTATGACATGCAACAGGTTTCATTATATTTCAAAGGCATTGTCAACACCAATTGGGGTTAACTGGGAATTTCATTCAAACAGGGATGAAAATGGGGTTGTTATGAGAACCAAGTCTGTTCTTGTTGAACAACCAAATGAATCCAAGTCCTCCAAGGCTTGGGTTCCCAAAGAAAACTAATGTGTTTTCTTTATGTGCAGGGCATTCAGAAGAAGATCAATGATTATGGATACTGGGATAGTGGATGCTCAAGACACATGACAGGAAAGGAAGACTATCTGACCAATTTCTCTCCTATTCAAGATGGTGATAAGGTATACTTTGGAGGGGGCTATGGAACAATCACAGGAAAAGGAACCCTTGTCACCAACAATCTACGGTTTGAAAATGTCTTCTTGGTAAAAGAACTGGATTATAATTTGTTTAGTGTATCACAAGTGTGTGATAACAAAAATAAGGTTCTTTTCACAGATACTGAGTGCTTGGTGTTAAGCAAAGATTATAAGCTTCTAGAGGAAAAATACATAGATTTTAGAACACCAAGGCATAAAGACATATATAATGTGAATCTTAATGGAATTAAGGTAAATAATAAAATGTCATGTCTATATGCTAAAGCCTCAGTAGATGAAAGTAATCTTTGGCACAGGAGATTAGGGCACATAAACTTTAAGAATATCAATAGACTTGTGAGGCTTGGTTTAGTTGATGGTTTGCCTGAAAAGGCTTTCCACAATGACCACACTTGTGTTGCATGTCTTAAGGGCAAGCAGCACAAGGTCTCATTCAGGTCTAAACAGGTGCACTCTAGTTCTAAACCACTTCACTTATTGCATATGGACCTCTTTGGTCCAACTAATATAGAAAGTCTGAAGGGTAAATCATATTGTTTTGTTATCACTGATGATTATTCCAGGTTTACATGGACTTTCTTTTTAGCCAAGAAAAGTGAAACTGACCAAAGTCTGATTAATTTCATTACCCAAATTGAAAAGAAAAATGGTAATGAGGTCAAAATTATTAGAAGTGACAATGGGGGTGAGTTTAGAAATCAGTTGTTAGATGATTTTTGTGCCAAGAAAGGGATTACTAGACAGTTTAGCATAGCAAGAACCCCACAGCAAAATGGGGTTGCTGAAAGGAAGAATAGGACCCTTATTGAAGCAGCCAGAACCATGTTGGCTGATGCCCACTTTCCTATAGCCTTTTGGGCTGAAGCTGTTAACACAGCTTGTTATGTTCAAAATAGGGCATTGGTCAACAAGATACATAATAAGACACCTTATGAATTACTTTGGGGAAGGAAGCCCAATATTGGCTTTCTCAAGCCTTTTGGTTGTCATGTAGTTGTTTTAGAAACTAGTGAGGCCCTAGGTAAATTTGATTCAAAAGGTGATGAAGGCTACTTCATGGGTTATTCAGTGCAGAGCAAAGGATATAGGGTTTACATTAAAAAGGAAAAACGTATACTTGAAAAAGTACATGTTAGGTTTTTAGAAAGTAAACCTAGTGATCCTGAAAATGGTCCAAATTGGTTGTTTGACTTAGAACCTTTATCTAGAGCTTTAAATTATATGCCTGTTACTGATCCAGACATTGTGAAGGTAACTTCAAGTGTTTTGGAAAAGAGAATTGGTAATGTTTCAGGTATACAGGTTGCTAAGGAGGATGGACCACCAGCAGTTATATCATCTCCCACACAAGAATATGTTACACTTCCAATATGGACAGATGAGTATTATGCTGCTGCTGCTGCTGCTAGAAAGGACAATGGTGGTTTTCAAATACCACCAAATACAAACGTGCATACTTCTTCAGGCGCTGACAAAGGGAAATCAAGCGCTGACAAGAGCAATTCAGACGCTGATGGATTCGACGCTGACACAAGCAGTTCAAGCGTTGTTAGCCCTAACGCTGACAAACAAGGATCAGACTTTGACAACACCTTTGCACATCTTTTCTCTTCACATTTTGAACAAGGTGGACCTTCAAATGTCCATGAAGAGATTCATGTTGATCAAACAGAGTCAGATGAAGAAGATATTGGCAACATGGAGCGTGAAATTGAGGATACCAGACTTATTGAAGGAGGAGTTCTCACTTCCACAGCAAAGGATCACCCCACATCTCAGATCATTGGTGATGTTATGGCTCCAGTTCAGACAAGAAGATCCCATCAAGGTCTTGGTGGATTTATTGCCAATATACACAAGAAGGTTGATACCCCTCTTGTACAAGCATGTTTGTTTGCCTGTTTTCTGTCACAGGAAGAACCCAAGAAGATTTTTGATGCTCTCAAAGAACCTAGCTGGGTGGAAGCAATGCAAGATGAGTTTCACCAATTTGCTATACAGGATGTTTGGGAGCTGGTTGATTGTCCTAGATATGTGAGACCAATTGGGACAAGATGGGTTCTAAGGAACAAGAAAGATGAAAGAGGCATTGTGGTCAGAAACAAGGCACGTTTGGTAGCTCAGGGATATACACAAGAGGAAGGCATAGACTATGAAGAAGTCTTTGCTCCAGTTGCAAGAATTGAAGCTATCAGAATTTTCTTAGCTTATGCATCTTGTATGAACTTCACTGTTTATCAAATGGATGTGAAGAGTGCTTTCCTCTATGGGACAATTGTTGAGGAAGTATATGTCATGCAACCTCCTGGTTTTGAAGATCCTGAGAATCCAGACAAGGTTTATAGAGTGAAGAAAGCAATGTATGGACTTCATCAAGCCCCAAGAGCATGGTATGGTACATTGTCCACCTACTTGGTGGAAAATGGTTTCAAAAGGGGCACCATAGATCAGACACTATTTACAAAGAAGAAAGGAAAACATGTGTTGCTTGTGCAGGTCTATGTTGATGACATCATTTTTGGGTCTACTGATCCAAAAATGAGTGAGGACTTTTCCAAGCTCATGACAGATAAATTCAAGATGAGTGCAATGGGTGAGATGAACTTCTTTCTAGGTTTACAAGTTCAGCAGAAAGAAGATGGTATCTTCATCTCCCAAGACAAGTATGTAGCTGAAATCTTGAAGAAATATGGTTTTTCTCCACATGAAAAGGAGGCTTCCACTCCTATGGATAGGCAACACCCTTGGGGAAAGATTGGAGCTGGAAAGGATGTGGATGTTAGGCACTATAGATCAATGATTGGATCATTGATGTATCTTACAGCCTCAAGACCTGACATCATGTTTGCTGTGTGTGCATGTGCACGCCATCAAGTGACTCCCAAAGAATGTCACCTTTTTGCTGTGAAGAGAATTTTTAGGTACCTAAGGTGTTATCCAGATCTTGGATTATGGTACCCAAAAGATTCTCCATTGGATCTTATTGCATATTCAGACAGTGATTATGGTGGTGACAAGTTTGATAGGAAATCCACAACTGGTGGATGTCAATTTCTTGGGAGCAGATTAATATCTTGGCAATGCAAGAAACAAACAGTGGTGGCAAACTCTACAACTGAAGCAGAATATGTTGCTGCAGCTGCTTGTTGTGGACAAGTCTTATGGATTCAGAACCAGCTGTTGGATTATGGGTATAATTTTATGCATACCAAGATTTTTGTAGACAATAACAGTACTTTATGCATTATTAAAAATCCTGTACATCATTCTAAAACCAAACACATAGAAATTAGACATCATTTTATAAGAGATTGCTTTGAGAAAGGTTTAATACAACCAGATAGGGTAGACACAAAAGATAATGTGGCTGATTTATTAACTAAACCTTTTGATGCTGGAAGATTTCAATATTTGGTAACAAATATTGGAATGGTTAATCTCACTTAATATGTGTTTTGGAACCTTTTTGTAAAAGTATGTACAGGATAATGCATTGTTATTGGTCTTTGTGATGATTTAGATTTTCCACTTTATTTTTCTAACACTGACAAAGGTAAATGTAACGCTGTCAAGTGTTATTTTGCCGTTGTTGGAGATAATATTGTCTAACGCTGACAAGAGTTTCTTCAACGCTGACAAGTGTTGTCGGGACGCTGTCAGCAACAAATGTTAGTTTTGTGGTTTTCGTCTAAATGTGTAGGTGGTGATAGCTTTATGCCATTGGATACAGAGTTGCTTATGGATCTTTGAAGAGCTATTTGGACATGTTTTGTTTATGGATGATGGTTGGAATATTTATATTCCTATCTTGACATAAATTTTTAATGTTCATATATATTTTGAGAACTCATGTATCATAGTTTAAGGGGAGGTTTAAGGAACCTTTAGGACTCTTGGGTATTCTTATAATACTCTTATCACAATTCTAGATTGTGTCCACAGGTGAGTATGGGTTAGTTTTACTAAACCATGAGGCACTGTAGCATGCAAAGTTGATAAACTATGCATGCTGCCAAGACATTTTTGGCCTAGAATTGGTTGTGGTCTGATGGGAGACTTGGGAATACTTTGGTTATGGGTTTACCAGGGAGTTACAAAGAATTTTATGAAATAACTTTGTTGGTAACTATTTTGGTTAGCAAGGGACACTAGAGGTCATTTGTGTCTATCTTGCTTAAGCAAGTGTGCATAAATGGACAGTGCTTGCCGCCCAGTAATTATTATCAACTTGTAAGATATTTCCCTTAGGATAAATTACTTTGTTAAGGTCTTTTTCTTTTTAAATATTTTTATTTTTACTTTTTAGACGCTGACAAGTTTTTCTCCAAACGCTGTTACGTCCAATCGTGACGCTGACAAGGCTTTAGGCAAACGCTGACAAGAAAATATAGCCGTTGGGCGCTGATGGGCTATTTTTGACCGTTGACACCTAGTGGGCCCTACCCAGTTGTTATTTTTGACTAATCTTTGGCCGTAATTTTGGGGAGAAGTTACTTTTAATTAATGCATGAGATAAGTTATATTTGATTCAAGATTTTCATGATTGCTCTTTGAATATAACCGCCTCATTTTTGACCAATCAAAATCATGCATCTCTCCTATAAATTTGGCTAATCTTTTTATTCTGGGTATTCATATTTTCTTGTCTAACACTTTTTCTCCTAGATTTTTCCCATATCACATAACCTAAACAGCTTTCAATCATGGCACCCAAATTCAACTCAAAGAATTTAACATTGGAGTTCAAGAGCCAACACAATATGGTAGCTTACTTGACTGCTGATGATGATTTGTTTCCTCAGTATTCACAGATGGTGGCATTTTTAAATGCATCTTCATTGAGGTATGCACTTTCTCATACACCATTAGTCCCTGTCGCACACATTAGACAGTTTTGGAACAATGTAAGTTCCACAACAACTAATGGAGTGACCACATTAACATCTACTGTTCATGGAAGAACATGGGTGGTCACTGAAGCCTTGGTTCGCCAAGCTTTGCGTCTTGATGACGCTGATGGTGTGACTACCCTTGCCATTGCAACAATAGAACAGGGTCTTAGGGAATTGGGTTATCCTATTCCTGCTGATGTCACTTTAAATAAATATCATAAGCAGGAATTTCCCTCTGACTGGAAATATTTGATACATGTCTTTTTACAATGCTTAAGTCCAAAATGTACTTCTTTTAATGAAATAAACAGGTCAATAGCAAGTGCTTTGGTTTGTATAACACGTGGGCTTAAGTATAATTTTTCAAAAATGATTTTTGAAGGGATGTGTAAAAACAAGGGAAGTAAAATGACTTTGGCTTACCCTCGATTTTTGCAAATGGTCTTTGATTTACAAGAGTATTGTTCTAGGGATCATGACACTTTTTATGAGATCCCTAAACAACAGAAAACCATTTTTGCTAAAATGAGTTCCACAAACGATTCCATACCTCTTACCCAACCCATGCTTGAAGTAATTCAGGCTGCACAACCACAACCACAACCACAACCAGACCCTGAACCCCAACTTGAGCCTATTCATGAACCATCACCTTCACCAGAAAACATGGACCTTGACCAACCCAGCGCTGACACTCACAATGTGGGCGCTGACACAGCCGATCCCACCACTGATACAATTCCTGAACAATCCCAAACACCCCTTAACCAACCCACACCCACACCATCTACTTCATCTTCCACCCCATTACAATCTAGGTTGACTAAACGCCAAAGGGTTACTGGAGTGTTCTCCTCTAGTGATCCTAGCCTTGTAGCAGAGAGAACCACCTCCACAAGTGTGGCTGGTGAAATGGGTGAGGCTGGGGCTATTGACACAGGCTTAGATGCTGGTCAAGACAGTCCCAACATCTTTAAGACCTCATCCATGCCCCATGATGCTATTTTGGGAGGTCAAATCCCCATTCTAGCTGAGGGCAGATTGGAACCTATGACTATGACTGAATTGACGGCGGCTGTCATTAGCTTGCAAAAGCAAAATGTCAGTCTTGTACAAACTGTCAACAAACAGGGACGTGAACTCCAAGTTTTGAGGGAGCGTGTGACTGTTTTGGAGAATCCAAGTAGCAGGAGTCTAATGGAGGAATCTTCCAAAGGGGAGGATGAAGAGGATGAGGAGGATGAGTTGATTCACACAGCTAGTGAGAAGAGTTCAGAGAAGAGTTCACAATTTAGTGAATCTTTGCAGGTTGCTGAAGCTCTCACCAACTTGAAGAAGCACCCAGTTGTTGATACATCCAAGGTGACACCAAAGAACTTGGAAGGATCTTTCAAAGAAACATTGGGCGCTGATACAGGTTTGGACGCTGACACATCCAGCGCTGATAAAGGTAATCGTGGCGCTGATAGGAGCAACTTGGACGCTGACAAAGTTGCAGGTGGTGTTGATGTATTCCAGCCATCAACAATCATCAAAGATGTGTCCACACAGGTTTCTTCTTCTACTTTACCAATAATTGATGCAAAAGACAAAGGTAAAGGGATCCTGATTGAAGAAGATGTTCCAAAGAAAGATGCAGCACAAATTGCTTTTGATGAACAGTTGGCTGCACAACTTGTGGAAAGAGATTTGAAGAGGAGTAGAAGATCACCATTTGTTGTTTCTGAGAGTGAGGAAGAAAGTGGTGATGGAAAAGAAGATGATAGCTCAGATTCAAGTATTCAGATTATTGAAGATCCAGAAAGGCTTGAATATGGGGATGAGCTAGCAAAGGAAAGGTTGAGTGAGTTGAAGAATCAGATTGATTGGGACCTACCAGAAATCACCAGAATGTACCATGCTTGAGAAGACAAGGTTATGGACAACCCAGGTATGAGTTTATCAGATCAAATTTGGGGGTTGGAAGTTCTGCTTAGGGTACAAGATGACATAAAGGTGATTATGAGGTTTAATGCACAAGAGGTCAAGACCTGGCTCAAAAGGGATAGAAGGCAGTTATACTATAAGTTGCTTAGATGCCATCAGCCCAGATGGACATACAAGAAGTTGCTGGCCTTATCTTTTGAGGAGCTAGAGTATAGGGCACATCCTATTTGGAGGAAGGTGCAAGAACAGAATGTCTACCAGTTTCTTTCAGAAGAAAGAAAACAAGAGCTTGCTGAGGAAATGCAGATTCAAAAGGAAATAAGGATTGCTCAAAGACCAGTGAAGAAAGGAGATCCTTTTCAATTTCCTAAAGACATGGATGTGTATTTTCCAACTGAAGGTGTTATAAGGAAGCATCTCAAGCTTTCTCCATTGGAAGCTTCAGATTTGGTAAATGTAGTACCTCTAGATGACAGAAATCCAATCATCAGTTTTGATGAAGATGAGTGTGGATTTTGGAAGATTGGACGATTTGGAAAGGAGGTACATACTTTCACTTCAGTTATTTCTATATTTGCAAGCATAGACAGGGAAGACTTGGTGCATCTATGGAGGTTAATAGAGGCCAAGTATACAGCTGAAGCACCTACTTCAGCAAATGGAATAAGACTTTGGAACACATTTATGACTTTGTGTGGTCCAAAAGAAGCAGATCCTGCCATTTGGAAGGATCTTGAAGATGATCTCAGTAATCTTCATTGGAGGCTATATTCTACTTGTGGTGTATTTCATATGAGCTCTACAAAGTTTTCAAAGTATTTACTTGTGGATGCTGACTATTTCTTGTCCAAAGAAGTATTGGAGAAGATGCTAGAGACACCCTTGGAGATTGATTATACTAGTGACGTGGCCAAGGACTTGATCAGATATGTTTATCACCAACATAAGAAGTTTTTGCAAGATTCCTCCTAAGTCTTAAGTTTTTATTCAGAAACTTGATCATTGGAATGGATATCAAGTTTAGGGGAGGATTGTTGGGAATAAAATATGGGTCAGTTCACTAGACGCTGATAAGAAGAATGTCAACGCTGATAAGAAGACATTGGACGCTGACAGCCAAGCGTTGACATTGAAGAAGTCAACGCTGACAGCCTTGAAGATTGACACTGATGGAATATCTTTTGTTTATTTGTTTCTTTATTTATGTATGGTAAAGATAAGCACAACATTGTATTTTCTATTATTATCTTTACCTAGAATAGTTGATTCGTAGCTTATTGTACAAGACTTCTTGTTCTATAAAAGAAGGTCTTTTAGGTTAAAGTCATATATCAGTTTTCATAAGTTGTCGATTGTTAAAACCCTTTCATTGTAACCAAGTACGATTATTCTAATACAAGTGAAAGTTTGTTTAACATCATTGTGTTTTAGATCAAGTGTTAATTCCGCATAACACTTTGTTACTTTGTTCATAAGCAAAGGTTTCTCTACGTGTAGTACTTGATCTAATCTCGTATACACAAAGCTTAATCGATCTAAGTTTGGGATCAACAAACTGAAAAATCTATCTTTTTGGATTTAAAAGAAGAACGAAAAAAGCTGAAACATGATTTCAAAATTCGAGAAGATGGGCTTCTTGAGGATTTTTGCAAAGCTCAGGATAGGATTAGGGAATTAGGCAACCTTTTGGTAAAACGTGGCCAAAATATGCAAACGATAAATATGCTCGCACCTAAAGTGAATGAGATAAATTACACCCGTTACAAAATGGCTTTAGGTTGTCCTCTTCCTCCCAATCCCGAATATCTTAAGCAAGTTCAGGCCACAAATCATAATTTATATAATGGTAGTGTGCTCTTGTCTGAGGAGCATGACCGTCCTAGTGTGCATGATTCTGAGGAAACTACTGAACTTGCAGTAGGGACTCGTTTAAGAATGAAAAAGCTTGATAAAGAAGTGACACCCGTTTATTATCCGAAAGTTAAGCCTCCAAATGTTTTTGTTCGGTCTAAAACGAGTACTGAAATGCTTTTGATACCTAGTGAGGAATTGTCGGATGATCCTCCTAAACCGAGTGTTGCACGACGATTTCTTAACGAGCTAAAAGATAACTTTATCATTCTCAAACGTGTTGTTAATTCAAAAATTACTAGAGGAAACTTTACTTCACCCGTTCAGATTGAAGTTCAGAAAATTCTTCACAACGAGATTAATCCGATCATTAATCAAGTTGATGCTAGGATAAGCAATCTTGAGAACGCTTTTTTAAAAGAACTAGCCAAATTTGTTGAAGACTTTAAATCTTTGGCGAAGGAGGCTGATGAATCTCTTGATAGAATTAAAGTTTTGGAAAGCGACCTTGCATGTCTCTCGAAAGCAAGTGACAGTGGTGATTGTGTTGATAGTAACCCCGTTGCGGTAAACATCTTTGTGTCAGACAATGAAACCCTCCAAAATGAGCTTCATCGTACGAAAGAGAAAATGGAGTCTTATGTCATTGAAAAGGACAACGAATTCACCAATCTTTGGAATAAATATGTCAAAAAATGTGATGAATGTAAGGATGACAAACTTTCGTATGATAAAGCTTACAGCAAAATGCAACATGCAATCGAACAGTTGCAAGCTCAGTTAGGAGGCGAATGTCGTGACAGTGAGCCTTCAACAAATGTTAATCAAAAAGAGTTCACGATTCTTCAACACCGATATGATTTTCTTCAGAAACGTTGTCATTCTCTTGAACTTGCTTTGCAAAACAAAGTTGGAAAAGTTCCTGATGATAGTAATTTACAAGTAAAACTCTCTAAATCATTTCTTGAATTGAATGAAAAGAGTAAGGATATTTCTGATCTGAAAGCTCATTTGCAAGACAAAGACAAAGACATCGCGATTGCTGAGTTGAAGAAACTTGTTGGAAAGATGGGTGGAAAAACTGTGGAACCTAAGGTTGTAAAATCAGTTGTTAGACAACCCAATGCGTACAAAGTACCAAAGCCATCTACCTTAGGAAAACCGCCTTCTAATGTTTCTAGGTTACCTCCTAATACCGATGGACAATCAAGTGTTCCAAAACCAACCATATCACCCTATGTTCCACCATTTAGAAAACCCACTCTTGCTAAACCCAACCATGTGAATGCACCTTCCACTACTCCAAAGAGTACTCCCAAACATGTGATTCTTACGCCCACAAAGGAATCTAAAGGGTCAAATGATGTTATTCAAACCAATAATCTAGGGACGGGTATGCCAAAAGAGAACATTCAGAAAGTAAACCTTCTGTATTCACCACCTAGTACCCAACCAACTGCTAGAGTTCCACACACTCCTAGTGGTAGTCAACCAAAACCTAGGATCCCTTACCAGCAACCTAGGAATTGGCAACCACCAATGAGTAGTCGTGTATCGAACAAGGTGCCTGAATGGACAGCAAAACCTAGGTACACAAGGAACTTTGAGAATCCTAAACTCCATGCATGCCCCACGTGTAAAAAGGGCATTCACCATAGAAACCATACTCATTGCATTCTGCAATACCTCCATGAGGTAAACTCGCGTGCCTTCACACAGAGAAAGAATACAGAATCCCATAAGACAACAAGGAGATTCACACCCATCACAAAGAAAAGTAATGACAAGAAATCTTCAAAGCGGATCAATGCAGGAACCAGTTTCTCTCCTAAGAAGTCTTCCGTTGTGCAAGAGAACACTACTCCTAGATATAGTCTTCAGTGGAAACCAACGGGTAGGATCTTCAAGGAAGTTGGTCTTAAGTGGATTCCCATCGAGAAGAGTGATGACACCTGCTCCAGCACTAATGCGTATGTTCTGAATGTAGAAAATGCATTTGTTACTCCTAACACTAGTATTTGTGCAAATTCTTCTTCTGTCATTGCAGGTACTTCAGCGGATTCTGAATCCATTTCTTCAAAGGGTTCCAATTTTGTACATTCGACATCACCTTCTTCTGCTGTACAAAGGTGTATTTTGGATTATTTTCGAAAACATTGAAAATCAAAATACAAAAATATAAAACCTATAAAAACAAAATAAAAAAAATGAAAAAATCTTTCAAAATACCAAAAATATTCTTCTCGACATGTCTTTCAGTTTTGATAATATGGACGTGCCTAGAAATGTCGCTTAATAACGACACGGGTGTGTACATAAAGCTCGAATGAAAGTTCAAATATTTTTGAAACATGTCATTTCCTTTTTTCTTTAAATGATTTGCAATTACTTCAGATTGTGACTCGTGCCTCAAAGAAAGGAAAGTTAATCACAGATGATAACTTATCCTTAACAACGAGAAACTCAAATTTTCTCGGTCATGAGCTTTCAATAAACCCATTCCATGTTTTTAAGCTCATGAAAACGACTTACAGTTAAATGTCAGACTGTAACTCGAACTTCAAATAAAGTAGAGTGTATCTCTAAAGATAACTTATCCTAATAACGGGTAGAGCAATCTATCTCGGGTTGATCTTGTCACAAAACATTCAAAGTTTTGAGCTCAACATAATGGCTTATAGTCACATGTCAGACTATAACCCGGTCCCCAAAGAAAGGAAAGTCTTTGATATCCTCAACAACGCGAAATTAACTTTTCTCGGTCATGGGCTTATATCAAAACATTCAAAGTTTTAAGCTCATGAACACAAGGAAAATGTTAATTTATGTACATTATTCCTTAACAACGGGAAAGTAAGTTTTCTCGGGTTTTTGAGCATAATTTTTCAAAGTATTTCAAAACTGTGTGCTTATATACTCCCCTAATTTTAATTAGAATTTCTTTTCGAGGTGGAGTACAGACTTTCATGCAACATTATTCTCTCCATGTTTCATCACTGGTTTCACAAAAAATTCAATGTCATGCAATTTTTGAGGGGGAGAATATTGATTAAAATGTGTTATCTTGGATAAGATCTTTGATATAAGTGCTTTCTCTTCCTAATATGTGCAAAAACCTTTCTTTTTATGATGCACATATGTAGCGGGGCGTTTTGGTGATACAAAAAACCTTCAAGGTGTAAACACTAATTTCATCAACACCTTGATTGCTTTTTCAACAGGTTTTTCTGGTTACGATATCTATACCCTTCAACACATTAATTCACGACGGTATTGGTGTCAAAAGGTGGTTAGGTATTCGTCCTATGATCTAACCAGAACCGGAGGGATCTTCCTAGGGACAATCCATTAGAATTTAGATGTCCTTAGGAAAGATGGAGTAGTTGAGTGTATGGGAAAAATGCCTACTAATGGCTTATGCTAGCACTGGAACAATCACAACAAGGTGCTAGTTATGACGTCTTGGTAAGCATTGAAGGGGTTGAAGAATGAAAAAGAAATGTAAGGATAAAGGGTGTAAAGAAAGAAGCCCTCCATACAACTTAGGCAGAAACCGGGTCAATAAATCTATTATGAGAATCACTTTGATGATTTCTGATACTGAAGACAAAGCATCATGGACCCAGTGATGGAAGGCACAACCCTTCTCAGCCTACTCAAGCTTCTCTTAAAAGAAGTTTGTTTTATTGTCGGGGAGTTCAACTTATTTATATCAACTTTCTCACTCTGAGATAGTAGATATTGAAAAGGTGGCAGTCTGCTCCAGCCTCCGATCACCAAATAAACGTGTACTTATAGAGTCTAGAGCCAACGAGATTCATCTAAAATCTCATTAGGACATTTATTCCATATATCAATTGTTGTTCATCATTAGAACACAAGAGATAATTTACAGAGTCCTACGCTCTATCCTTGTGATATTGCCAGAACATTCAGAGTGATACTCTTTAGTATTCACAATGATGAATGGAAATCCTTCCAGTGTTAACATCAAACAGCACTACGGTAGGTCATATGTAAGATTCACTTGAATTAAACATATGTTAACTGGAAAGCAACAGTAGTTTGATTCTTTCTTGATTCAAACTCGTTCTAGGTCTCGACGAAATATATTTATGACTTGCCAGAACATTCAGAGTAATACTTCTTAGTATTTACTGTGACGAATGGAAATTCTTCCAGTGTCATCATCAAACAGCATTGCGGTAGGTAACTTTTGAGATTCTATACGAATTAAACTTGTGTCAACTGGAAAGCAACAATGGTTTGGTTCTTAATTGATTCAAACTTGTTCCAGAAAATGAATTGACGACTTAATCAACAGAATGGAACTGCATGATTCACTCTTTACTATGAACTATCTTTCGAGATGTTCAAGTAATGAGAACGGCTACCACAGCCGAAAACCCTGTCAAGGAAGTACTTTGAACTTACCTAATAACATGTACAGTATTCTTACTGTATAACGGGAAACCGAAGGAATGCAAATGGTGGCGTAACCTCAAGAGTCGTAATTTAATACCACATGCTCATGTAAAAGAAGAAAGCTCAAGAACATCTAAAGACAAAGACTTCCGCTACTCTGATGATCAAGGGAGATTGTTAACAAGCTTTCATCTCAAATCAAAGTTTGAGCATGTGGGGAAAGACACAAAAACACAAGAAGGCAAAGTTTTAAGATCAAGTCAAGGCAAAGATCAAAGATCCAAGATCACAAGTCATGAAAGGAACGATGAAAGAACTCTCAAGACAACGAGCTTCAAAGTCTGCAACAACAAAGAAGTGAAGTCACATAATACATGACCACCACTTAAGGGGAGATTGTTAGAAGTATTTAAAGTGATGGTCAAAGAAGTGAAGTCACATATTATATGACCACCCCTTAGGGGGAGATTGTTAGAAGTATTTAAAGTGATGGTCATATAATATACCGTTGCAAAGCTCGTGGAAAATGCTATTCAACGGTGTCGAGAGTTTTATGTTATTGTTATGCATGTAACGGTAATTAGTACCGAACACACAAATGAGGAAGGCCTCCTAACCTTGTAAGCCTTAGTATAAAAGGCACATCAACCTTATTTGTGTGGGTGTCTCTCATAGTATTTTCTCTTCTTCTTGTTTTAGAGAGAGAAACTCTCCTTAGTTTCTCTCACTAGAATCACCTACTTTGTATATTTCTTCCTTCTTCTTCATCTAATCTAATATTCCATTCTTAGTTTTAATCTTGTTCTTCATCATCTCTATTTCTTGTTCTATAAGTCGTGTGTTACGTCCAACACTTCTTTACTGATAAGAGATACGCTATTAGTGCTAAAGTATCTCGAGTTCCAGGAACCTCATAATCAAGTGGATTTGGGTTGGTTTCATTCAAAGTTCATATCAACAAGTATATGACACAAACTTTAGACTAAAAAGTTAGATTAGGAAGTTTGTTATGGCCACTGTTTTATACAAAGTTCATATCAACCAGAATATGACACAAAAGAAACAACATATATACTATAGTTACACAGAATATGACCCAAATCTTATGAACATCAATCTGAGATAAACGCTCAAGATACATCTCAGGAAATGCAGTTCTTTCTAGAGTCCGTCCATCAACCACTTATCCTTTTTGAATGGGTCATACCTGATTATATTAAGACCAAAAGATATATTTTAACTCATCACTTGCTTCATAATCTTTGACCCATAATAATCAAAACGCACAAACCCATAATAATCACGAACTAATAACACAAGGAGATATTCGATGGATTATACGTCGAGACGCCAATGCAATTACTGATTATCATAATAAGTTCCCAGGTTATACCCGGAAAACTTATGTTGTCATATTGAAAAACAAAAATTTCCCTAAATTAAATGCTTTAGATGGAAGATTGCTTACTTTTGTCATAACTTCACCTTTCAGTACCTTGATTATTTACATACATATATATTAGCCCAACACTAAAATACCACCTCTTAGTGGTTGTTATATCATCAATGCAAATAAATTGTTTTAGCCCAACACACATGTAAACATAGATATTAACATGTAACCTCTTAAGTTATGATTGATAATGGTACCATTAGAGATAAACATTTAATCAATATTTACAATGGTCTCGAAGTGTTATGTTTGTTTTAGCTTCACGTCTCTCTTTTTTGCTACTTGATAAGTTGCTAGTATATTAGTATTAACCTGATGCAAACAACTATTGCTAGTATATTATATTCCTTACAATGTCACTATGGATCTTTCTTTTAGATATTCAAAACATGCCATTCGACAAATAATTTGTATAATGTTCATATATATCAATCTATGCCAATGTGCTGTTTTTTTACACCTGACAACCGAACCGACTCAACCCGGCCCATTTTGACCAGAAAACTGATAACCCCATATTTTATAGAGTCGGGTCATCGTCAACATTTAGGATCTCTCACTCTGTAATACTGTTAAAACATAAGGATAAAGCATACATGTTTAATCATAATTACAAAAACGCACCTTTGGAGTACCCTCTTAGAGACCAGAGTTGCCATTGTGTGGAGGAGCAATTACATGAGTGGGAGCAGTGAAGGCATTGTTGGCCGTTTATGTCAATTTCTTTTTTCTCCTGATAGAATATGAAAACGATAAAATGTGAAAACGAAACCATCTGCACTCTTTTCGGTTTTATATATGAGTCAGAAAAACTTTTGTGCTTATAAGATAGGCAAGTTGAGTTTATGAACTTTTAAACATAATAAGCTCATAAAGTAAAAAATATGTATTTATGAACTTTTCAAAATTGAACTAAAGCCCACTGAATAACCTAACACAAACAGCCCCTTAAACATTTTATCAATTATCTATGAGCAGAAGCATAAACAACCCTCAAAACCCTTATAAACTTGATTAAGGAACATACATCATAACTTAAATTTGCATAAACATCTTACCTCAGTCACTTTTTGCATTGATTTAGTATAGTTTATAGTATCTCCGTCAAGATTAATGGTCCAGTGAGACGTTGAATTACAATTTCTCCAATTGATACTCCATTTCTTGAAGGCTGAAGCTACACAAAACAAAATAAACCGTTTATCATAATAAAAAATATGTGTAGAATATGTTTTGAAAGAAATTATGACATGGGTATTAATTTTTTGCTTGAGGTAATCAAAACATCAGTGGATGCATCTAATTCATGAGTTACCAAATAGATCAGCAATACCGCATTTCGATAGAAGGCAGACCTATAAAATCTTGGAGCTTTTCCATACTCTTGGCCAATCCATTATTCAAGGCATTCCACGTTTCATCTTCGTGATACTTTTGACCTCTAATCAATTCCATAATGGGCTGCTATGGTATTTCGATGTCATATTCAACAATGGGTCTGACACATAAAACAACTGATTATTTTGTATTACAGAAAAGGGTCAGTTCAAAACACATAATAATAGAAAAGATAGTATTTTTAAATAAATGTAAAACCAAAATGATAAGAGCCTTATAACCTGAACCAAACAGTCCTTCTTGCCCTAATCCACACACGCCGTATTGGTGTAGTAGCCTCATCTAACCACATCTTATCGGGGCACATACCTTATCCAAACTAACTCTATTTTTATAATCGCCTGTTCCAAACACCCTCTTCCTACATAACCACTTTTAGTGTGCTCCTGGTGCCCCTAGTCTTAAATATGCAACATTACAATTACTCAAGCACAATCATGAACACTAAATAATGAAAGTAACACATAAATAAATATTCCATGCCAGGCAGAAATATATTAACCCCAAAACTAAACTCATTCAACTTACGTAATGATAAAAGAGAAAAAAATTACAAAACCTTACCTGATTAACTAAGAGAATGGGGAACTCATGTTCGCACTATAATTTCATACGTATTTTGATCCATCAAAGTAATTTTAGGTATAGTTGTTATAGTGGATGCAATATTATCGTGGATCCATTTTGCTCCAACCTTTTGAGGCCTCTCCAAACAGGTTTTTATTGTATGTGTCACATGTTTTTTTATTATTTATAGTGATTCGATTAGGTTTCAATTAATTTAAGTTTTAAAAACGTAATTGGATAAAAATAGCCAGAAAATTAGAATATTGTTACAGTCAATGATTTTATGTTTAGATTGATTAAGGATAATTTTATTTTCAAACTTTCCTAAATAATATGTAAATTAAATATTATTTAAACTACTAAGAAAAATAAACCTATTTATATCATTCCAATCATTTATATTAATCCAATAATGAAAATTAAAATGAACAAAACAAAGAGATTTATATGATAATTGATTAGCCTAAACATAGCTTGATGGAACACAATAATAAGCGGGGAAAAACAAACCTGAAAAACTTGCAGAAGAAATCATATTGTGGCTTTGTAATTAAAGCTGTTTATTGATATCAATTACCTAAAGTTTAAAAAAAAAGAATTAACTAACAATTTAATTAAATTAACAAAATCACAACAAATCATAATCTGGAAAAAATTCAAACCTCAATAATTGGTAGAAGGAATTCATCTGGTCTATAAAAAAAGGGGCGGAAGGAAATCACATCGTCGATTTCTTGTAATTATTGGACCAATTTCAAAAATTGTTTAATTTTTTTGGGTTTTTCGATACATGATTAAACAGATCTGTGGTGATTATATTGGTTTCGTATGGTGGATGATGTGAGGTTTTTTCACAAGAGGGATGTATATTTGGTGTGTGTTTAATGTGAAATGATTTTTTAGCAATGCTCTAATAGGAACCGTTGATTATTCCTGAATATCCAGGTGTCAATTTTTTAGATTTTTTGGTTAGGATAGGCTTTTATAAAACCTTCTTTTGTATAGGTAGTAGATAGATGTAAATAAATCTTCAAATAGTAATTTGTTTTAAATAATATTAAGCATTTGAAAAAGTCATGCTGCATTGTGAATACTTAGGAAGATCAATTGTTTGGTGACATCTCTCTCTGACTATCTGTTCGCGTAGAAAAGTCGACTGCATAAGGTAACGACTAATCAATTGTACAATCAAGTTAACCGTAAAAATTTAATAATGGCGATGAAAAGCAACCTGAATTTCTTGAACAAGACAAAAGTACAAGACTCGTAATAGTCCATGTCCATTAAACGTGTGTCTATATAAACGCACACATGCACACATACTCATAATATAACAAAAGCTAAATCTTAGTCGTGTGATTAATTAGCCACGATGAGACTGAATAGTGCAATCATTTTCTTCTTGGCTATGTTATTTGCGTTTGCTGTTGTTTCTACCCAAGCAGCACAGGGCGGTAGTTGGCGCTGTTGGGGAGACTCGGCATGCGACGGTGAGAAAAATGATCATTTCATTTCTATTCAACATATTAGTTCCAAATAACTATAAAGACTATTACGTTTTGTAAACATTAGTTGACCACATAAACTCCAATTTTTTTATAGAAGATGAGTTCAGTTAGTATCTTACCGTAAGCGTTTTACCCAAAAATTGAGCACTTGATTACTTTTCATGAAAATATTTTTGTTCTTTTTGTTATGCTTTTGCTTATTTAAACATACTGATTTATTTTTTTATGTTAGCAACAGCTCCTCCAGCGAATTGAGCACTACGTCGACCTCCGGAGACAAAGGAACAACCGCATATATTCATGTATCGATTGAAATGTTTTGAATGTTTAAGTTTTCAGTTTTGAATAAATGTACGCCCATACATCCATTTTAAACTTATAAGTTGATAGTATGAGTTTTTTGAATTGTATATCTCGAATTTTCATAGTAAGTGTAACCAATAATTCTTGGAATCCCCCTTTAAAGTTTCGAGCATTGATATTCTTTTTTAGTTATCAAGAATAAGTTTCACACGACTTACATCGCGGAACAGTTTCCAGGTTTATGGTGTTTAAATTGGCGTGTGTATGATTCGTATCCGTATGACCGTATCATGCATCCTTCTTGGTTTTTTTTAAAGACGAACTATGAACATTAACATGTTGACAGACTCATCAACGGGATTTAAACCCACATCGTTGTTGGTTTTAGTTATTTGTTTGAGGTACAAGACTTAGAGCAACTCCTATGGTGAATCTCTTGAAAAAGTTTATAAAATTGTCATGTATGTCTTATAATTTTTAATTTCTTATTTTATACCTATTATCACTATGGTTAAACTTGATGAAACTTTATAACTTAATGAGGTATTAAATGGTTTATATGCATTTAATTGTTATGAAAATGTCCATAAACTTAGACTTATTTTATTCCATGTCACCATAAACTTCATCTCATTATGGTAATCCAATTTATAAACATCTTCAAAATTTATAAACTTTTATATGAACCTCTCATAATGGATGCCCTTAGGATCAAATAAGAAGTTTTCTTAAAATAAGAATGATAAGAAGTAATTATAAACACGTATTCGAGATGCGACCTAAATTAGATTATTCCTATAATTTTAGATACATTATAATGCATCATAACGTGTTTTTGAGCTTTTAATTAGATGCATATACGTATATTAGATGCATTTTATGATTTATCTTGTTTTTTCTTCTCTGCACGTGTCAAAATCACGAAAATTAATTTACACAATATACACATCAAATTAACTTTCAAAACTTGATATGTTACCTCTGTATGAACAAAAAAGTATCTAATGCAAGTCGTTGTATGTCAAAAACTTCTCATCAACTTTTTATTTTAATTTAACTTCTCATTTGATATTTACTCTGAGGTACAATTTTTACTCTATAGAAACATGTTGACACAAGAAAAATACAAAGACAAAGTATTGGTGAATTATTATACTGAAAACTTGTGTATATTTAAAGTTTGAAGTCATAAGTTACCCACTTCTTTTACAAAATTTCGATATGTTATCAATATGACGGATAAAATACTATCATCATCCAAAATTATTAGGTAAATATTACCAACATTACCTACTAGTCCTACGTGGCACCGGTTAAAGTAAAAGCGATTATTTTATTATGGTAAGGTTAGTCGGTTATACTAACAACTTTTAAATTTCGGTTTTATAAAAAATTAGTTTTTTGAAATATTTAATTTTGACTTTTTCCGAAAATAGTTTTAAAGTTAAGAAAAAAATGAAAATACGTTTTCTTTTTTAAAAGTATGTTAATAGTTAAACGTTTATTAAAAAATTTAGAAATAGTTTGAACATTTTTAAGCTTTCTAAAGATAAAAATTAAAAGTTTCAATTTAAAAAAAGATTAAATTAAATAAAAAAACACTATTCCATTAAGATAATTTCAAAAAAAAAAAACAAACTAACACTATTTTATGCAGATTCAAACATTATATCCACATCTTAGTAATAAGATATGGTAGCCAAATTCAAACCCAAAATATATTAATAAAACATACACGGAAATGTTCAATATAAACCTTTTTAGCATAAACCTATTCAATCAATCAATCACAGACACCCATTTTTTTATCTATCAATTTTTTTTTACAAATTACAAACCGTTAATCGTTACGCAAAACGAAACATACCATCATGAAGAGAATTCAATCGTCTTTTTATCGAGGGGAAAATAAATATACTTGCGACGATTTTTTTTCCTGAGAAAATCATATATGATGCGTATCACGAATCTTATATGATTTTGGGAAATGATATATGATCTGTGATACGAATCATATATGATTTTCTTAGAAAAAAAGGTTCGCCGAAAGTATATACATATGCCCCTCCATAGAAAGATGATTTAATTCTCATTGTAATGGTGTATTTTTTTGTCATTTGACGATTTACCATTTGTTAAATATTTTTTTTTTTAAAGTTGGAAATTTGGTTTGAATGAATGTGATCGGTTGATGTGGTTTATGCTAGAAAGAGGGTATACATTGATCTCAACTCCACCAGCTAAATGCAATAATTTTGTTGCACAAGTACATTTTCAATATGCATTATGTATTACTAGAAGGGTACTCGTGCGTTACGGCTACGGGTAAATTGACATTATAATTCCTGGCATGTAACGTTTTACAGTTATACATATTTTGTTTTGACAATTTCAAAACGTCGCACCTCAATAAATTTAGCTTTGGGTATCCGCTACCGCAATATGCGGTTAACTTACTTTATTGTTGTTTAAGGGTAAATTCCAACTCCAATCTTGACAATAAAAGATAACTTTAAAAGTTAATCACTTTAATTACGAAGCACCGTGTTTATCTTACACCGGTATGCAAAATATTCTCTTTTATCTTAGAAAGCATGGATATATTTTTTTGTATACACGGTTTTTTACTCTAAAATAATTTACAGAAAGGATTTATAATACGTGGTTATACAAAATACACTGTGTGAAAAAATATATCGTCTATCGTTTTAGTGTTAGATGTTTTTTTGCAAATAGAGTTAAAACATTGTACAATATTGAGAACGTTGAATGTTTAATAAAGAAAATACGGAGCAACTATTATATATATATATATATATATATATATATATATATATATATATATATATATATATATATATATATATATATATATATATATATATATATATATATATATATATATATATATATATATATATATATATATATATATATATATATATATATATATATATATATATATATATATATATATATATATATATATATATATATATATATATATATATATATATATATATATATATATATATATATATATATATATATATATATATATATATATATATATATATATATATATATATATATATATATATATATATATATGAGGGAGGTTAATGTGAGAGCTTTTTTAAAGTTGTAAAAATGAGAACTAGTCTAAAACACCACTAAAACATTGATACATAACCATTTTACTAATACTACACCAAAGTATACATTATTTATACAACTAAACACTCTACCGACTAATAAACAACGGATAAGTGTGTAATAAATTACTGATACACAATTAAGAATGTGATACATATACATCAAAATCTCAAAAAGTTAATATCTTATACATAAATTGGTACACTTGATATACAACCACCACTAATAACTTGATACACAATACCAAAACATGATACATATCACACCTCAAATCAAAATGTATCACTAAGAGTTTGCCAATTTTCAAAAGAAAGCCCATCGAATCTTTAAAAATTATATTTTTACTTAATCATGTTTTAAACTTGTTTCAAATAGCGTGTCATTTTTGAGATTTTGGTTGGTTCTAATTTTTATAACTTTAAAAAGTTCTCATATGATCCAAATTCATATATATATATATATATATATATATATATATATATATATATATATATATATATATATATATATATATATATATATATATATATATATATATATATATATATATATATATATATATATATATATATATATATATATATATATATATATATATATGTTTATATATATATATATATATATATATATGTATATATATATATATATATATATATATATATATATATATATATATATATATATATATATATATATATATATATATATATATATATATATATAAATATATATATATATATATATATATATATGTATATATATATATATATATATATATATATATATATATATATATATATATATATATATATATATATATATATATATATATATATATATATATATATATATATATATATATATATTTATATATATATATATATATATATATATTATATATATATATATATATATTATATATATATATATATGGTGAGGTTATTCTACAAAAAATCTTATAATAAAATAAATAGGATGAATTGTGGAGGTGACATGTGTCATCCTTTTAAATCATTATTCTACATCATATTGGCATATCATGTCATTTAACTTCAAAAGAAATTGAATTTTTATAAAAATAATTTTCAAAAAAAAAATTCGTTAAATTTTTTTCGAAAATTTTAAAAAAAAATTCGAATTTTATTTTTTTAAAATTTTTCAAATTTTTTTACTGCATCACAGTTACATGTTTTACTGCATCACAGTTAAATTTCGAAAAAAAGATTCGTAGATTTTTTTCAAAATACTTTTTTTAAATAATTTTTTTGGAAAAAAAAATTCCGGAAAGTTTTTTTTCATAATTTTTTTACTGCATTACAGTTATATTTTTTAGTGCATTATAATTATAAATTAATGCATTACAAATTTAATTACAACATTATAGTGCACTCACCAATGTTTTATCTATGATGCACAAAAATTATAACTACGATGCGGTAAACTATTACATTAATGCACTAATAATACAAGTGATGACTAGTGATAGAATTTTTATTCTCCAACGAATAATATAATGCATTTACTTATAATGTATCAATGTCATAATTATGATGCATTAAAGTTATAAATTACTACATCACTCGTGATGCACAAAACTTATAACTACAATGCGATAAACAATTATCACCAAAAATAAAAGTGATACTAATGATATATTTGTATTCTCTAACGGATAACTATAATGCGTTTATTTATAATGTATAATTGTTTATAATTCTGATGCATTAAGGTTATAAATTACTCCATCATTCGTGATGCACAAAACTTATAAATATGATGCATTAGTTATAAATTTGGTGCATTATGATTTTTACTTACTGCATCATAGTTATGCATATAGAAAATCAATGTTATATTATTAGTAATCACATGTATTTTTTGTGCATGTAGTTATAATTTGACACATCGTAGTTTAAATGTGTTGCATCATATATATGAGAATTACACTATAATTATAAGTTTTGTGAAGGAATAATGATGCAATAACTTAAAACCGTGATGTATTAACTTATAAACATGATGCTCTAAAACGTATAACTGTGATGTACTGAATTTTTATAGAATTGTTGTAGTGCATCACACTCCAAATTTATGTGCATCAAGAGTATAAATATGGTGCATAAAGGTAATAATTTAGTGTCATATTCGTGATGCACTAAATTATCTAACCGTGATGCTCTAGATTTTTTTTCCATATAGTTTTAAAAAAATTAATTTTCGAAAAAATTATCAAAAAAAAAATTTCGAAAAAAAAAATTTGGTAAAAAATTTTTTTAAAAAAAAATTATGAAAAAAAATATTTTTGAAAATAAAAAAATTCGGAAAAAAAAATTATTTTTGAAATTTTTTTATTAAGGAGATGATATGGAAAACTGATGTATGATAATGTTGTGACAAGGTGACACATGTCACTCCCACATTCATCCCTTCTTTTTTATTTATGAGGAACACTACATCCACTCAAAATTTACAAAAAAGAATTCACACAATGAGTTGTCAAGATTTTGATTGGTTTATTCAAAAGAAAGAGAGAGAAATAAAAACACAAAACACCAATTAAATCATTGCCATGTCATTGTGTGAAATTTTTTGTGTAAAATTTGAGTGGATGTAGTATTTCTCTTTATTTATTCTATTATAAAAATTGTTTTATTTTACCTCAACTCTCTCTCTCTCTCTCTCTGTGTCTCTCTCTGTCTCTCTCTCTCTCTCTCTCTCTCTCTCTCTATCTATATATATATATATATATATATATATATATATATATATATATATATATATATATATATATATATATATATATATATATATATATATATATATATATATATATATATATATATATATATATATATATATATATATATATATATATATATATATATATATATATATATATATATATATATATATATATATATATATATATATATATATATATATATATATATATATAACTATATTATATATAGGTATAATTATAACTTGAAACCACATTTGTAATCCAGTCATATCCCAGTCACATCTTTTAACCAATAGGATTTGAGAATTGGCTAAAAAATCTCATTTGTTACCTTATTTACCTATTTTTTGGTCGGGCCGCGATTTTTTAAAACACATTTTTATCAAAATCGCGTTTTGATACCGCGAGTATAAATGATGGTATTTTATTTTTTTTTTCATTTTTCCCACACAGACACGAGGTGAAAAAACACACACATACCTTCCATTATTCTCTTAACAACTGGTTTTTAATCTTAATCCAAAAAAGACAATAAAATTATGCGATCTTTCATCTTTGTCAATAAAAACATTCGATCTTTGTTAATTAAAACATTCGGTCTTTGATCTTTGATAACATTCGATCATTGATCTTTGATGTTTGTTTGATCTTTGATCTTTGTTAATAAAAACATTTGATCTTTGATGTTTGATGTTTAATCTTTGTTTTTTGATCCACTTTCAGTTGTATTACTTTTAAACCCTAATCCATCCACTTTCAAGCGTATAACTTTTAAACCCTAAACCATTTTTCTTTAATTACTGGGATGTAAACCCTAAACCAAAAAATATACAAATCAATTGATTTTTAATGTTTGTTGTTTGATTCAGATTAATTCAGTTTCCCCTAATTAATTGGATGTAAACCCTAATCTAAAAAACATAAAAATTAATTGATCTTTAATCTTTGTCAAAGAATCCATTTGTAGATGCAATTACAAAATTCTCTCGGCATCAGACCAACTTCTTCTGGTGTAAGTGGGCATCTCCCTTGTCTCTGTTCTTTGTCAAGATTGTTGCTCTCCGGTTAGTTTAAAAAATTAGGAGCCCGAGTTTAAGTAAATGATATACATATGTCTATAGATTGAGTGCTTACATGTTAAGTTTTTCGCCTCTTCCAATTTTTAGCATCCTGAAAATGTAAGCATATCAGTTTTGAACTTGTAACTTATATGTTAAAGCTGTATGGCTGCCTGTAGATTGAGTGCTTACATGTTAAGTTTTCTGCCTCTTCCGAATTTTAGCATCCTGAAAATGTAAGCATATCTAGATTCTGATTTTGAACTTTTTGGTTATTATGGTTATTCTAAGGTTGTACAATAAGTATAGCTTTTAGGCATTTCATGTTTAAACAATTTAAGACATGTTTGTTTGTGCAATGCAGGATTACATGTGACCCGGTTAAATCTAAGACGAACCGAAGAAGTTGGTCTGCTGCAATACATAACGAGAACCTGCCAGAACGTGGGTGTCAAGTTTTATTGCGTGTAACCCGTGTTAGGTAACCCGTAGCCGAGTATAGTAAGATACATTATATAGAGTTACTGTATTTCTTATTTGGGTTATATGTGGTTTAGAAATGAGCTTTATTAAGCCCAAATAAGCTCAAGCAGATGGTTATATGTTTTTTTCCACTATTGTGCATTTACTTATCATCACACTGCTGTAATACAGGTTGTCGTTTTTTTCCCTTACAAGATGGACTCACCTGAAGTTCAAGGATAAGGAAGTTATCTATATTTTGTTGTAATGTAGGCTGTTGAACACACGAACACACTGCAATGCTTGTGCGTCACTCCAGAAACTGAAGTCCTAAAAGCACTGCAGTTTATGACACGTATGTCCTTATACCAGACACATACAGTTTTATAACTTTATTGCCGTTGCCTTATATATAAGACAAAGATGATAATATTTCATTGGATTAAAAATAGGTAATAACCTTTACTGTAGATGCATAAGAAAAATAAATAGGTAATAAGCTTTGAGATCTTACAATTCATCTTGTTTGATATAAGTATCGGCCTAAATTTTTAATGGTTTCTATAAATTTATATATTGGTGTTCTTTTATGCAGGAAGTCCCAAGATTTTCTTGATCTCGATCTATGCATATAGTGTACCTTCATTTCTACTTACTATTATGTAGCAAGGAATAAAGTGAAACAGGCAGAGGCAAACAAGTAAGCGTCCTTTTTACTATAAACTGGTGATTTTTTTTGGCTAGCTTCACTGGATCCTCTACAAAGTAAGTAACGACCTTTGTATGGTATGTATGTATTTCCCAACTCACAACAATATTTGATCTTTTCAAGTTCGTATTTCCCAACTCACAACAAATTGAAAGTCCAATTAATATCAAGTTTTTAATTATTTTTGGTTTTAATAAAGGTTTTGGTATCTATGTCTAATTCAACAAATCACGTAAAAAGGGTAAAAATAGTATAGATACGTAACCGTATTACTCTAAAAACAAATTGCAATTACCACAATTAAAGCAAAGAGTACAAGTTTTAAATGTGTAATAAACCGAACTTTAAAATCAACATTTAGACTAAGTTCTTATACTATTTCTAATATTCGGACCAATATTTATTACCCGACGTTTAATTTTCATGCTCGTTCTATGAATAACATTTAATTCTTGACTAACCGGGAAAGTTAGATCTTTAACGTATCGGATACGTGTCATTTATTATTTATCGGTAAGGTGTATGTCCGTCATCGACCGTAAACATTCTCGTTATGACATAAAAATATTTTCTATTGTCTTCGTTTTTATTTCATGTTTTATGAGCATTCTTCGTAATTTACGTCAAGCCTTTAAGCGTCATTCGTTTATATGATGCGTTTAAGTATTTTAAATCATAAGGCCGATATTTTAAAAGTTACGTGATTTTAAAAGATACGCGTTAAACACGAAAAATAAACGCTCAATATGAAATAAAAACATTGAGATTCGGAGAACATTTATATTTTGATATATAAATGAGACCCCCAAAATCAGGCAAGGAAACAACTAGGCAGCAAGGGCGTTCCACGTCATGGTACAAGAAACAATGAAATACTGTTGACACAAAGTTGACGTAATAAAACATATACATTACATCATAAAAAGATCACGGTTTTTAAACAAAGGTCGCATAGTTTTATAAGCGGAAAAAAAATCTATTATTTAATTATGGTTTTGTAACTTATAGTTACCAAGAATATATGATAAAATTCTGACAGTTTTTACCAAAACCAAACTTTTAAAAGTAACACAGAAATTTCCAAGCTACGATCATATCCTGCGGGCTCCCATCCAAGCAAAGCTAAGTAATAATACCTGAGATTAAACATGTAAAATCGTCAACATAAAGTTGAGTGATATTCATAGGTTTAGCAGTAAAGGTGTGGAACAAGAGCATTCATTTGTAAAACAAGTAAATAGGAAAAATGGTTATGATCATTAACCATAGTCCGAAACTATTATTATTGCTGTTTAGTTCATGAACCGAAGCTTAACTCAACGTAAGTTCCTCTAGTGAGTATTTAGCCTAAATACTCAAGTAAATAATCAAATTTTAAATGTGTCAATGGTTAAACAACCGCAACATGGGACGGGGATTGTCAATCCCGATGGATCCACCCACAACATTCACGCTTAGCAACACAAGTAAATTATTGGTTCATGATTAGGAGAGGAAACTTAAGGGATATTGACTAAAAGCAATAATAATAATAATGAAAATCTGTTGGAAATCATCAAGTTCTGGAAAGCATACAAGTTTTGGACAGCATACAAGTTCTGGATAACATACAAGTTCTGGATAGCATAGAGTTTTCAATGAATGTGTTCCACCATGTAAAATCTCACCCCGCATTTAGAAACAATGTGCAAGTAGTGAAAAGGGGCTATGAACTCACTTGATATAGCTATTGCGCGTATATCGAGGAACAAACATCAGATAGTCGACACATGACTCTAGAAAATAACAATCACTCGTTGATCGAGAATACGAGATGCCCAACGGTCGACATATGACCGGACGAGACCTATAATGACGAGATGCGTCTTAGAATCGAGATACATAAGTCATACATATATGTAAATAGTAAGTTTGGACGTTGTATAAGTTTCATAAAACTTTTTGTAAGACTTTTGATAACAATTTCATGTAACATCCCATTATAACCATTAAGCCCATTACATGATCAAGTGGCCTAAGACCACTTCAAAGTCAGCATAGAACTACAAATTTATTATTAATCTCAGGCCCATTAATGGCCAATATCCATTACAAGTGTATGTTGGGCTTTTGTGGCCCAAATCCACTTTATAAGCTTTACGGGTTCTAAAACGCCTCCAAAGGTTGTTGACTTAATATCTTACGTTGGTCAGGTCTTGGGTTCTCTATCCCTCAGTATATGAACGGGTCTCAACTTCCCGATAAGTAGATCCTACCACCTCAGGTTTCATAAAATGGTCAAGTTACATATTTTATTGTTACGGTTCAATTACGTCGATTTTACAACATGCCCCAGTATTTAAGTGATTATTTCTAAACCGTAATGAGTTCCGACTCGGTTTTCATACTCCCATTACCGTAATTAAGTCTACTATAAAGATTAGGAACTCCCATTACTTATGGCTTTATGCTAAAAGGGTCAAAATGATCAAAACATCAAACCGGGTCAAGGCTGTTTTTGGACAGCAATGTTCGGTTTCACGGTTTTGGCCGCCATTTCCAAACCGTAATAAATTGGTAAACTATCCGATTGATTATAGTTTTTTATGATTTTATCTACAACCTATAGTTTTACCTTTTGCATTGGTTCTATAAGAATCTATAAGTTTTTAGACGATTTATACAACATGTTCAGATTTGACAATTTTTATCGTTTCAGCCATATCTAAATCATCGGGTATCGTCACGAGACGAGCGACCCGGCCAAATCACCACAAAGCATAGGCCTAAATCCCTATGTTTTTAAACAAGGTTCAAAATACTGACTTTGACCATATAGCACGTTTTTTTCTACTGATGTAGATCTCGAAATATATGATGTAGATCCCCGATATTTTAAAAGTTACGCGATTTAGAAGTTACCCGTAAAACACGAAAAATAAACGCTCAATATAAAATAAAAACGTCGATATTTGGAGAACGTTGATATTTCGATAATTAAATGAGGGTTTATAATTTAGTACACGTTAATGCGTCGTATAACGAATGATGCCTAAAGGCTTAACATATATTACAAAGAATACTCGTAAAACGAGAAATTAACACGAAGAATAATAGAAAATATTTCTATGTCATAACGAGAATGTTTACGGTTAGTGTCGGACATATACTTTTTCGATAAATAATAAATGACACGTATTCGATACTTTAAAGACTTAACCTTGCCGGTTAGTCAAGAATTTCATATTATTTATAGAACGAACATGACATTTAAAAGGCGGGTAATAAATATTGTCCGGACATTAGGAATAGAATTAGAGCTTGGTTTAAATGTTGATTTTAAATATCGGGTTACTACAGTAAATAAATATAAAAAAAATAAAACTAAAATTTTTATAATTCCGAATAAAATATTATCAATGATCAGAAAAATAATTACAATGTAATTTAATTAAAATTCTCGAGATCTCAGGATTTACGTATGAAGAATACAAGAAAATGTAACATGTTAGAAATTTCAAAAAGCATGAATAAAAGAATAAAATAGTACCGGAAAATGCGAGTTCCCACAGTCAACCCCCTAAAGGAACTCTGGTCCCTCAGAGTTCAACTGTAGACGAAAGAAGATGCAAACAAAAGCAGATACATAGTTTAGAATTGATGCTTCGCTTTCCCCAGGTAATTTTTGTACCACGGCGAACCTTAACAACTGGAATCCAACTATGCTTCAGCTTCTTAACTTCTTTTCGAATTAATTTCAAACTCGGATTAAAATAATAACCGTTCAGTACGAAGAAATATAAAGAGATTGAATGAACACGAGAATTGCTTAAACGGACAAGGTGCGCTAAAACGAGTTAAGATTGTTAATCACACAACTGTAAAACATGACAATTTAATTATTAGAAAATTATAGGGGAAATATGAATTAAATATAGACATTTGGATTACAAGTTGTCACAATTATTTGGCTAGGATTTGGTATTACTTTTAAATTTAGCTTAAGTATTTTCTTGATAAGAATTTCAAAGTAAAAGTAATTCAGTTCAAATTATTATTCCGATCATCTTAAGGGCTTTTGGATGACTTGTTTGAATTTATTGTTAAAAACTCAAGTTTATTGTTACCATTTAGAGAAAATCAAATTCCCAAATTATTTAGAATCATTGTTAGAAGTTATAAATTAAATTGATAATTTCATTAGACTGAAAGTAAAGTATGATAGAATCAAATACTTTAAAAGATAAAGCTTGACATCCTTTTAAATACTCGTTAAAAATTTACCATAGAGGATGTATAGATCTGACATTAAACTTGAAACGGATATTTTGGTAATTTAAACATTTGATAAAATGTGTAAAACGTTCTTAAAAATTTGTAACAAATATTTTTTTTTGAAATCCAAGTAAGTGATTAAGGTATCAAATGATAAACATATGATATGTTCTGGTTTTCAAATGGCGACAAGATAGAAAAGGAGTATGAAACGAATAATAATCAACAATCAGTATGCGAGCAATAGCACGAGGGGATAAAACACAATTTGTACCAATTTCCTAACGAACATGATAGAGTAGATGCATCAATGTTAAGGACAATAAGAAACAAAGGATTTAGCAAATGGTTAATTCACGAGTGTGGTTGGTGTTACCAACAACGGCTTATTAAGTTCTCGGTGTCCGATACACGAGCGAAATAGAAAAACCACACAAAAAATTTTCGAATCAAAGAAAATTCTTAAGAGTACTTGAGAGTAATTCCGGTAAGATGAACAACATTAGCAACGAGAGGCGAAATCAATACGTGGGTCACACGAATGAATTTCAAGACGATATAGTCTAACACACATCATGACGGATAAAGGAAATCATTATCCACGTCCAACGATGTTTCGAAGGTCTTCCAAAATAGATAGAGAAGGTTGGTCAATGAATAAGCATAAAAACATTGAAACTTTCAAGTCTGGTATCTATGGTCAGTAAGTAAACGAGTGGTAGCGAAAATTGTATCTCGAAGGAAGATGAGGTAACAAGTAAAACAAAGATCGTTGAGTAAGGAAATATATTCTTGAGGCATGTACTTTGTTCAAGAAAAGATAAGGGATCATATGTGTATGTCGCGAACTGGTGCTACTCGCATAGGATGTAAAAGTTGTCTAAACTTTATTTTATCAAACGTTTTAAAGAACATAAGTAAAAAGTTGGTTCTTGGCAAAATAATTAAGGTGACTACTATTCGGCCTCGCATGGCTCCTTCTAAATTACGCATAGGTGAATCAGGCCATGCATAATTTAGGACTAGCAATGCGATGCTCAGCTTCGTCAAACCAGTATTACATGTCATATGATTTAAAATATGTATATAATGCCATTTGTAAAAATAGAAATCAAAAGCATTTTTGAAACTTTCTCAAGAGTAAGTAATTCGTGAAAATACATTGTAAAAATAATATCAAATATCTTTATAAAGTAACATTCAAGTATTTTGTAAAGCCCAAGTAGAACATTTCGTAAAATATGAAACTTTTCACAAGTAAGTAACTGGCTAAGTATTCAAATCAACAATTTTAATGTTACAATAATTCTTTTTATGACCAACACTGAACAATTTGTAATATAATTCACAAACGATACCAAATTGAGTTTAAATGGTAACTTATAAAGTAGCGAGTGCGTTACACGGGAGTAGTAAAGAGTAGTTCATAATACAATCGATGAAATGGTTACAAGGTGATAAGGTTTCAAAAGGTTTAGCCGGAATCGTCATAAGACACGTGTCAAGATGATAACGAACGATGTGAAAATAAAAACTTCAAACGTTGACCCAAATCAGTGGTACGATAGAAGAAAATAAAGATAATATATAATGACAAATAAGTCATGTATAAAATAAAGGATAAAGGAAATTCGTATGCGTTCACATAATAATTTAATTGACATAAATATGCTTTTAAGAAAGCTAGAATATCAGTTTTCGAATAATACAACTAACCCGAAAAGTTTCTATTTTTAAACGTTTTCAAACTCAATCAATGTTTGGTAGTTGTAAAATCTCATTCGTTAAAGTTTTACGAGCTCAAACGAACTCAAACGCTTCAAACCATATTTTTAAATTCTATCGGCTTTGACTTTTAAGTTTGACTTTTGGGGTTTGACCAGACCTATTGACTCGCTAAATGACATTTTTAAGACTCGAAGTCTAAAGCAATTTGGTGTAAAACGATGTTTTAGACAACTTTCTAGTTTTACTCGAGACTTGAAACGGATAAAAAATAGACGAAAATGCCCTCGCATCAAATCTGTCAGCAAAATGATATCTTAGAAATATGTAAAAAATAATCCGTTAAATTACCTGTAAATTTTCTGCACAAAGTATATTTTTCGACACGCCTTGAAATTAAATCAAACTTTATAATAACTCGGAATTAATGTACATACATGACTTGGAGATTCCATAAGACGAAAGAGAATAGATTATATAATTAAGCATGTAAAGAAAAACATAGTATAAAGATGATTCAAGAATGCCAACAAATAAATTATGAAATCAAAAACGGCGCATGACATCCGTCTTAGATTTCTAGATGCAATGTAGGAAGGTCTCTTAGCGGCGTGATTTTCCAAAAACACAAGACATACCGAGAAAGAAATGGAATATTAATGGTCTGCCCTCCCGGAGCGAGGAGATTTAATGAAAAGGGAGGATACGGGTTTATAGAAGTAGAATTGTATTTCAAACAATCGCTACATAATAGAAGATGAATTACAAGATGACGATGGTGTTTCCAAGGTACAAACGAATGTCGAAATTCGAAGTCAGAACATAGAATGGTCAATGAAATAAGAAATTTAATCAATATACAAGTGTCGTGTATAACGGTGACGTAAAGGTCAATCAAGGTTACGAAAACTCACGATATTATTCAACACGCATTCAATGAATGTTTCAAGATGTGTGACTCTCACGATGTCCTTTAGTCTTTTTCGGATACACATTGAGCTACACAATGGTCTACAGACTAATTCTCAAGGCATCCAATTACAGATGGTCGGAAGGCAATTTAGATATCTAAACTGATATCTTAAAGGATTTTAACAATGGAAGTAACGCACAAGGTAGTAGAATGAAAATCAGAAGTTTCATTGAAAGCAACACTTTTTAATCCCAAACAATGGTATCATGAGAATACACACAACATGTAACAGTGAGTCGAGAAAAAGGCGGTTCAAAACGAACGAGTATATGAGGTCAGTCGTATCACGCATAGACGAAATAACAATAGTACTCACAAAAGTGAGTATTAAAAGTCGACAGCATACGCACTCTGAATACAAGTGTGAATATCATAACAATATAAAATTATTGTAACAAGATCAATTTACAAGAACGAGAATTCAAGAAATGTAGTAAGAGCATATGTAATCAAATAATACTCAATGATAATTCATGAAGCACAAGAGTTTTGGAAAGAGATAGTAATTATCGTCATTAGGGTAATGTAATATTTCAAAATGTATTCAAGAGATGAAATACTACAACAATATATAAAAGTAAATAATAAGGATTAGAGAGTTACCCGCGCAGATATCGAACAACAGTGGTAGTTTTACATATTGGTATCAGAGCGATGGTTATAGGGAACTGTGTCGTTTTCAAAACTTAGTCTATAACCGAAAGTTCAAATATTTCATGTTTCCAACTATCAAACACATATGTATACTAGTTGCTTTGACTTTTGTTCACCCAACCTTCGTTAGGAACCTCGGCGATGACATGTCTATTCCTCACCTCTTCGCCATTATATCGAATACTATTGAGACGAATTAAGCGCCGGGACGTCGCTTCCTAAAGGGGTAGCTAATGTAGTAAACCGAACTTTAAAATCAATATTTAGACTGAGTTCTAATACTATTTCTAATATTCGGACCAATATTTATTACCCGACGTTTAATTTTCATGCTCGTTCTATGAATAATATTTAATTCTTAACTAACCGAAAAAGATAGATCTTTAACATATCGGATACGTGTCATTTATTATTTATCGTTAAGGTGTATGTCCGTCATCGACCGTTCTCGTTATGACATAGAAATATTTTCTATTGTCGTCGTTTTAATTTCATGTTTTATGAGCATTCTTCGTAATTTATGTTAAGCCTTTACGCGTCATTCGTTTATATGATGCGTTTAAGTATTTTAAATCATAAGCCCTCATTTATATATCAAAATATAAATGTTCTCCGAATCTCAATGTTTTTAATTCATATTGAGCGTTTATTTTTCGTGTTTAACGCGTATCTTTTAAAATCACGTAACTTTTAAAATATCGGACTTCGATAATACTCGCTATACCTAAAATTTAACAAATAAAGATCTAAAACAACACCTCATGCGTGACATTACAATGTATATACACAAAAAGAGATATACGTGTCTCTTATTTCTTCATAATGCACTACTTTTTGCCATTTGAAAAATAATCAATTTTCATGTTTATCTAGTCTAAAATTTACACCGAAACTTATACACACCTTTTTTTATCCGAACATGGTCAACAACATAGCAACATCAATAACTTTCATTGCACAAGAGAAAATTTGCCAAACTGGAAGTATTGGGTTCTAGCGCATCTGTGCATGTTCTTGAATTTATATCATCACTCATTATCATCATTTTCATATGGAGGTTTCTTGGGCTGAATTTATAAGTCTTACAAGGGAATTGCAAAGATATAAAAATAGTGAGTTAATTATTGGTGTAATTTGATAAAAGTTTTGGTGGATTTGGTCTTATTTTCATCATCTTTCTTGTAAGATTTTCATTCTTTTTCTTGTTCTTATTAATTTTTGTAAAATTATGTATAAATGTATTTTAATACTGATGTTGAGGATGTAATAGGTTATTTGGATATTATGGACATTGTATAAAATTTTAAACATGAAAACCAAAGCTTAAACAAGCCCTTGATCATAGATGTAGTTTGTTGATTTAGACGAGTAGCAAAAACGTGATGTAGTTTGTTGATTTAGACGAGTAGCAAAAACGTGCGTTTTGTACAAAATCAGTAGGTTTTCGGTACTAGATAATACTATAGGGAGATAGATATAAGTTTTGTGTTTATTTTTCCGGGTGGTCCGTCCTATGACGATACCCGATGAATCAGATATGGCCGAAATAATAAAAAATGTCGAATCTGAACATGCTGTATAAACTGACAGAAAACTCCTATAATGACTTGAAACCATTGCAAAAGGTAAAACTATTAGTTGTAGATATAATCATGTAGAATCATTGTGCATTGAGTGGTTTATCAAATCATTACGGTATAAAAATGGCGGCCAAAATAGTGGAACTGAAATTGGCTGCGAATCACAACCCATACTTCTAATGAAAAAATGAACATCTAAGCGATGTTAAAAATAACTTAAGGTTATATATGCTTGAGATTAGTAAAGTAAATGAGGTGAGATTAATTTTGATATAAATAACTCACCTAGAAGACTTACGGTTTAGGAGATATCGTCTAATTAACGAGGCTTGTCGGGAAAATTGTAAGAATTAGACTATATTAAATTAACGTAGAACGTGATGATTTTTATAAAAACCGAAGTGGTAGGACCCATTTGTCAGGAATTTTAGATTCATTTATATACAAATATTTTTGAAACCCGAGATCCGACCATCGAAAAATATTAAGTCAATATTGTTTGGGGCATTTTTAGAACCCGTAATGCATATAAAGTAGGTTTGGGCCACAAAAACCCAACTTACACTTGTAATGGCTATTTGGCCATTATCGAACCTGAGATTAATAATTTATTTGGAGGTTAATAAGTGTGAAAACACTTATCCTTTTACCACTTATTTCCAATAATAACAAGACCAAAACGTGTATTTTATGTCATAAAAGTCGGAATTATGCGTGGTTTGTGTTTTTATTGTGTTTCAGGATAAAAATATGAAAAAGGAAGAAAACATGGGCTATCACGAGCTTTTATCGAAGAAAACGAGAAAAGACGAAGTCAAAAGATCAAGAGTGTAAAAAGAACGGAAGTCCAAGGCCTGTTCTGAAGATTTATCGAAGAAAAAGTCTATAGACGGAAGTTCAATGAAGTCGAAGAACTCAAGTCTAATAGAAGAAGAAAATTATAATACAAGTTCAATTCCCGAGACGACGTCGAGAAAGACAAAGAATTTAAATCGAGTCGAGACGTAAAGAAAGAGAAAGGAAGCAACACATGCACCTCCCCACCTCCTATATATACCCTCCTAATGACACATTAGGAGGGTGTTAGTTAGTTAATTAGTTCATTTTTCAATTTTAGTAGTTTAGTTTTTAGAGAGAGAAAGTATTTAACTTTCTCTCACTAGTACTTCATTTTTTTATTCCTTTCTTGTTTGAATCAAATCTTTACTTTTGAGAGTTTAATCTTGTTTTGATCTTAATCTTCTTCTACCTTTCTTGTTTTTAATTTTGATCTTGATTAGTGATAATCTTTGATTATATTTAATCTTGATGTTTATGTGATTAAAAAGTTCATCTTTTTATTCATATCTAAGTTTTATACGGATTAAGCTTTGAGCTTAACATGCTTATTGGCTTATTTGATATTTAGCTTATTTACTTTTCATTTTTCTTAAGATTTTCATCTTTTTATAGTTTGATTTAAAAAGTTGTTTATTTAAAGTTTTGATAAGTTCTTATTCGTGCTTATTACTCCTTTTATCTTATAATTAGTAAAGTTTTGGATAGTGCTTATTGAAACTTTGCTTATTTGGTTTTGCTTTTCACGAAGTGCAAGTCATCGGAAAAGGGTAAACCCCTTTCCGGCTGTTCATTCCGATTAGGGGTTTATACATTCCGACACTATTATTCCGATCACAGGATCGGAAAAGGGTTTTACTTTCCGATCTGGATTCCGACGAGGGTACTTGTTTGATATTCCGATTGGCCTTGTTTTCCAATATTCCGATAGCTTTGTGCTTATTCCCACAGAATTCGTTTAATACATTCCGACGGGAATTCCGATCTGGATTCCGACGGGTGTGTTTATTGGATTATTCCGATAGGACTTGTTTTTCATCATTCCGATAGCTTTACTATTTAATTATTCCGGTAGAGATCAATTTTGCCATATTCCGATTGCTTTCCGATCATATTCCGACCAGGCATTCCGATGGGGTTAAGTTTTTGGTTTTACAAAGTTTTCAAGTTTTAAATTCATTACGTTTTAATTTCCAAAAATTGCACGCTTCCCGAAATCTCTGTTTTTACCAAGTGTTTTTCTAATTTTAGAGAGAAAAAGTGACAGTTTTTCTAGATTTGCTTTTAGCCTATTTTAATTACGTTTCGCATTTACTTTTTAATTAGTTATAGACAAATTTTTTATTTTCTACCAAGGACGACTGATTCGCACTTTCAACTGGTAATCAATTCGAAAAGACTGGAACAACGAACTTTCATAACTAAGTAAAACCTAATTATTAGAGATCAATACTGAGTTTGAAATGGACTTAGTTATATAAATGTCTAATGGTCAATTAATGGGCTATAATGGGCTTAGTTGTCAAAATGAGAAAATTGATGCTAAATTGGTATCAAATGTTTTATAAAAAGTTTATAAAAATTATAAAATGTCCAAACTTACTAAAGTGAACAATTTACATATATGTATGAATTATGTAAGTCTCGAACCTAAGACGCATCTCGTCATTATAGGTCTCGTTCGGTCATATGTCACCGTTTGGCATTTCGTTCTTGATCAACGAGCGATTGATATCTCGTGAAGTCGTGTATCGATTATCGGACGTTTGTTCCTTGATCTACGTGTAATAGCTATATCAGGTGAGTTCATAGCCTCGCTTTTACTGCTTTATATGTGTTTATAATAACGCGAGGGGAATACATGCTCTTGGTATAAAAATATGTGATGTTTATATATATATGGTTTTGAGAGAATACATGTTTATGAATAAACATGCAAGGTTTGGCTATATGCTTTGAACGAATACAAGTTGTTGTTAATGAATGTAAGATGTTTGATTAAATGCTTTTGAAAGATGAACACAAGCGTTGATTGTATTAATTGTGAACCGCTATTTGCTAAGTGCTGTATTGCAAAAATTTGGAAAGTCCCTAAAGCCCATGAACCGTTAACTACCTATGTTGGGTAGGCGCTGGTACAGAAAAATGGATCCATTGGGGATGGCCCCCACCTGGGCAGGTCGCACCTATGGGTTGGAGGCTCAACCAGGTGTGTTGTATGAGAAGTAAGGGGGTATTAGGCAAGATACCTGACTAGGGCATTATTTATACTTAAGGCTTCGATGTCATGACTTAGTAGAATAACGCGGACTTTGAATATTGTATGTGTTACAATGTTGATAGTTGATGAGATTCTTGTGTTCAAAATCTTTATGGTTTATTTAAAAACTCATGATTGTTTATTTAAAAACCTATGAATTCACTCAACCGTTGTGTTGACATTTTGGAATGTATTCTCAGGTGTATAGGTTTAAGAGCAGCTGGAGCATGGAGTCGCGCGAGATATAGTAAAGGCAAAATAGGCAGTTTCCATTCGATACATTTGACAAATCATTATCTTTTCTTAAGGTTTGTATAAATTGTTGGGACCTATTTCTATCGAAACTCTGATTTAATAAAATTGTCGAATGGTTTATTTTATAAAACGTCTCTTTTGAGGTCGTTTTCTATGACTGTGTGCCATGTGCTATGAAGTAACACCCAATGTTGATATTCCACTGCCTTGTGAGTTTGGGGGTGTTACAATACACCACTGTCTGATTACGCTGCACTTGACTTATCCAAAATTCTTCTTAACGTTACAACTTTGCAAGCACTTGAACATTATAAACTCATATTTAGTGGTAGGGAGAATGACCACTGATTGTTTTGTTAAGCACCATGATACCATTCCAGATCTCGTAAAAAACATAACACGAAGTAGTATTTTTGTCATCTAGATCACTCACACAATTGCTATCCATATACCTAATGAGCTCTTTATTTCCTCCCTTCCTACAAAACATCCCAAAGTTAATTCTTAATTGTATCCTTTACGTACATGAGTACTATCTTGTTGTTTTCAAACAATACCTTGAGGGACGCTTCATGTATCGACTGGTCAAACGAACAAATAACACCAAATACACTCGTGTGTTGATTATGTACATAAAAATTTCCACCATTTGCTTGTAGGTTGTAAAATCCGCATCTAAATGCCATGAACAGTACACTACGTAAACATATGTACCAATTAAAACTTTCCTTTTATAACATGAACACGTGTCACAAATATTAAATTGAGAAACTACGTACGCGTTAGTGCACGATAATTATTTAAGTACGCATTAATACACGATAATTATTAATCATAATATTTATAATCACGAGCAAGTAATCATGAACATTCAAACACGAACACGTGGATTATGTATAATTATTATTTCACGATAAGTATTGTTTACGTACAAGTATTAATTATAACACGAATAATTAATCATGAACTAACGCGAATACATTAACAAACGAACACGTAAATTATTAGACATGAAAATTAGTCGGGTTACCCTTGTGGGCCCCTTATAGCCGCGGACAAAGGAAGGAAAAGGGCCAAGCCCAACTTGATTTTGACTAAATAAACAAAAAGAGAAAACGCATGTTCATTCACAAAGTTTTCTTAAAAAAAACCCTAGCCCCTTTTCTCCTTGCTCCTTGCAGCCGGCTATACACAACACCACCAAGGGTGTTGGTTGATTTTTGGTTATTGAATTCGGGTATTCGTGTTCGTGTTATTAGTTCTCGTTCAATCACGCATTTGGTAACCTCTTAATCCATTTCTTCTAATTCTTTTAATTGGGATCAAGAACACATGTTATGTAAATCATAAAAACAAACAAGAAAACATGTTAGTTAAATCATGGAAACATAAAAAGAAGGGTTTTGGTTTGGTTTTGGTTCGGCCGACGCACAACCGAGAGCCACCAAGCTCTCAGCTTGGTTAATCGCACCACCACCGAGACCTCAAGGTCTCGGCGTGGTTGGGTTTGGTCGCCAGCTGGAAACAAGGACCCCACTTTCGTCGGGGTGGCCTTGTGGTTTGTTGTGGGTCTCAACACAACAACAACAACACCACCGGCTTGAGCCGGTGGCTATTTGGTTCAAGCAAGGGGAACACGCAGCGTAGCAGGGGAACCACCGGCCTACTGCCGGTGGGAACTTTGTTATGCGCAGTGGGTAGCCGAGACAAACCAGGGGGAACCACCGGCTGCAGCCGGTGGTGATTTTATTTGAGCAATGGCAACCGGCTAGGCCGGGTAGCCACTACTAAGGGGTGTTTGGTTCAGTCCGGTTCAAGGGTCCGGTCCGGTTCATGTTCGGTCTAAATTAAAACACGGGTTCGGTCACATGATTAATTTTTACAAGTTATATAATTTTACAAGTTATATTATTTTTCAAGGAAGTTAAATTAATTAAAACATAAATATATTAATTTAATTTAATCATGGACTTAGGTTATTATTATTTAGTAAATAATACATGTTTTAACCTAAGTATTTTTACCATTTAATTTTGACTATAGTATTAATTAATTATTAAAGACATGGACTATAATTAATTAATAAATCATGACTTAGGTTATAGTTAAAAATTTATTAATACATGTTTAACCTAAGTATTTTATATGCTTTAATTTAATTAAATCATGCTTATATTTAATTAAATCGTATAACCTATAGTGTATTTAATTAACATGACATTATTAATAAACTATACCAATATTACATGACTTATGATATTTAACCAGTAAACTTAAGCTTATATTATTAGCTTATTAATCCAGCTTATTTCTAATTATGGAAACTTTCTATTTTAGGAAACTTACTATTTTTGGAAACTTTCTATTTTTAGAAACTGATCTATTTTTAGAAACTAATCTATTTTTGGAAACTTTCTATTTTTGGAAACATTCTATTTTTGGAAACTTTCTATTTTAAGAAACCTGCTATTTATAGAAAGTTACTTATTATTACACAACAAGTATAATAATACAAGAATACAAGTTAATACTTAATCAGAATACATGAAATACATGATAAACACAGTAAAACGCTTAAATCAGTAAAACAAGACAAGAACATATAAAACAAGCTAAGACATGATATAATCAGTTACGTAATCAGTAATCAGAATAATTATACATGTCCCCTATTTATGTAGCATTAGTGAGGTCGGAGTAGGACTTTCATCCTTTCGTCTTTCCTCGTTCACTGGACACAAGGTACAGATTTACCTTCCTTCAGTATGGATATTCTTTCCTTATTAGGATTCCCCGTTTGCAGCCAACTGTTTTCCCATTATTGTTTTATATGTTTGATACGTATGTTAGTTTAAATGCCTAAGCCATATACATGCACGACCAGTGTCACCTAGTTATGGAGGTACCATAACCATAACACTGGAGGCACCATTGTTATGACTTCCCCACGATGGAGTGATTGCTCGTGGCATCCCTTTTCAGTTTTGGCCACTATATTATATTATCATATGGGGCGTATGGGTGCATCCTAGTTACATGTTATACAGAATTTTCATGGTGAATGCGATGTGTGCCTTACATCCTTCACAAGGAGTTGATCCCTCCTACCTAGACTATTTAATTAGACGCAACCCTCTAATTGCATGACGAGGTCTCCCCTCCAAGTATTCATGTACGGGGGAACCTCATGATCTATATGGGCTATTGGCTAATTAATACAGTTTCTCATGATTTAAAACATAAGTCTTTTCAAACTATAATTCCAGTTTTATGAACATGTTCCAGGTTATCTAGGACTTATACATTTCCGTTGCTATTAGTCTTCAATGCTTATATCATTTTATGCTATGCTTGTATATCCGTTCACTAGGTGTTATGCTCAGTCGTTTTCATTTCATGTTCCCAAACGACAGGTACTCAAGGGCGCTCGTAGACTTTAAGAGTAGGTGCATACGTATGGGAAGCTGTTCGGTCCACTAGTTGTAGATCTTGCAGCCTGTTTAGGATGGTGAACGACTTCTGTAATCACAAGTCTATTCACTGAGAGACTCTAATGGAATAAAAAGTATTAGTACGGAATACAAATACTAACAACAAGAAGAAACATAATAACTAGATAAATGATTTGATCCTTTCTAAGGATTTCTACTATATTGATATGAAAATAAGAACTGGTGAAGGTGTGTCTAACCCTTCTGCCAATGGGTTCCTTTTATACTACAAGGAAACCCTAACTACATTAAACATAAAATGTGTAACTACTGATATGCATATCTTTTCCTAAGATATCTCATGCATATCCTAACAAATTACTAAGAATACTACTGTTTGACTTTCTACCAGACTAGGAGTAGGTGTTGCTCCTACTACTACTAGGAACAGGAGGAACTACATACCTCCTATTTCATCTATTACAAATAGACTATTACATAGGTCCTAACAATCCTCCCCTAGACTTGAATTTGACTGGTTGAGTTCAAGTTTCTTGGTAGATCTTGTAAAACAGCTTGAGGATTGAAATAGCATAACCATAGCAGCAAAATAACCATTAGCAGCAAAAACACAAAGCATACTGCAACTAAGAACTCTGAGAAGCTTCTTGAAAGCTTGGAAAAAATCTGCACCTGTTGAATCTTTACAGCACCATGAGCAGATTTGATAAGCCTTTACCAAGTAGCCGCTCACTCTTGGGCTAGCTAGTCTTTGTGGTGGAATTAAGCATCACCCTGGGAGACCAGAACCCAGCCCAACTCTTAGAACGTAAATCAATGGTGAGTGGGGGTACCTTGATGATTTTGGGCAAACCATCACAACCGTCAATGGATTTGATTGAAGTCTTTACCAGAAGCGGTACCCTTCTGGACTAGCCAACTCTTAGCAATGAAGCATCAGTGAGCTGAAAACCCTATAGCTTTGAGCAAACTATTACAGCTATCAACGGATTTGATGAAAGTCTTTACCAAGATCCGTACCCCCTTGGACTAGGCACTTTTCACTCTAGGACCAAGGCAAGTGAAAACCATCCAATTTTGGGTAAACTGGCAACCATCAACGGATTTGATAATCACACCAGAGCCGTACCCTCATGGTGAATCAACTCTTTCTTATCTGTGAGACATGGTGAGTTGAACACCATTTGTTGTGTGGAAAGATTCCAACAGCAGAAGTACATGTTAAAATAGCCCAAGTATGAAAAGGTTTCAAAATGGAAAAGTATAAGAAGATATTATATAAAAGTATTTTGTTTTTTTAAAATAATGGGAGTGTTATTCACCAATCACTATAAATATTGGTGAAAAGAATTCAAAAGAAATCAAAAGTATAGATCAAACATACCAACTACTAACCAGAAGCAACAACCTTGTCTGCAAGAAGCCGGGCTTAAATGGATTCAACCAATGTGGTGGCCATAGCAGACTCATTACCAGAAGGAGCATTTGACACCACCAGGTGACACTCCAACATAGCTTTCATAGTAGCAATGGTAAGGGTATACTCCATGTCCACAAGCATAAACACTCTAGCACCAGATTCTAACTCTAACACATGCACACCACACCCAACATACATCTTCCACCTAGAGATGATCCATCGGGGTTGTTCCGTCCAAACCCCAACACTAGGAGCACCAGAGGGACAATCCAACATAACCTTCAAGTCCCAAAGGACCAAACCAGGCCAGTTAGGAACAACACTAGGAATTGCACGGATAGTAGCATCAACCAACCTATAAAGAAGCATAAGATCTCGACATTCTACCAATATAATAAACTCTGTAGACCAGAGAAATATTTATGGTATCCATCAACTGTCTGGACCATATGAGTAAACGTACCAGCAACAATGGGGGATCATTAAATTTCCCAATGCACAATCCTTCCACGACAAAGTGGGATATCATCATCGCTGTCAGAAGCGGCATCAATTAAGTGTGAAAGATCCATCTTCTCCCAAGGAACAGCCTTGCCACGACGAGCCTTGTTCTTGCGAATAGACCTGCGAGGCGTAGGGGAAGAAGGAGAAGGTTCCTCCTTGACTTTGGCATGAGTAACAGTAGCAACACCTGAAGGAGAGGGCTGATCATCATCCTGAATGGTCAGGTAAACAATCATGGGATTAACAGTACCATAAACCAGCAGTACCAGGTGTAAGGTTTGGCTCAGAAACCGGTGGAGGAGTAGCATCAACAGCAGTGGTGGTATTAGCATCAACATGAGATGAAGAGGTGGCAGCAACTGTTGGAGAGGGACTCGAAGGAACAGCAGAAGTACCCTCATCAACATTTGGGATAACAGATGTACCTTCATCATGAGCACCAGAGGATGGAGTTGGGGAAGCCCTAGGATCGAGGGTTGGAGCAGAAGGTGCAGGAGGGTGAAATATGGCATTTGCAGGCCTAGGCACCTCCCTACGATTCAGCTGGATCATCTTGTTGTACAAAATCTTAAGCTCGTCATCAGACAGCTCCTTAACCCTCTTCATTGTCCATCCATAAGTGAAGTAAGATCCAGATTGATTCTTCACATACTGTTGCATGATCTTCTTCTGTTCAGCATAAGAAAGTGGTCTGTTGCGGCGAATTTGTTGAAGTTGAGCAGCCAGATCTTCCCTTTGCCTTTGAATCATAGACATCACCCAATGTTCCCTTGGTTCACATCCCCACCCAAGACATCAGTAAACTGATAGTAATCAGAGGTGAGAATTGTAACCACATCCATCCAGTCAGCGTTGTCCCAAAACATCGCATTGTGTCTCATCTGCTCACGGCGTTGTTTCTGTAAAGCTTCATCATCAGCCGCAGCCGCTGAGGCAGCCTCAGCCGCAACCTCTCACTCAAGTTCCTCATGTAACCTTTGTGCAGCCTCCTCTCCCAACCTTTCTTCCTGTGGGTTCTCTTTCTAGGAGGGGAGGGTGCATCAGTCATCGGGGCTTTACCTTTGTCAGCATGAGAGGGACCAGGAGTAGAAGTTGAAGGACCAGAAGTGTCAGTCCTTGGCATGGGGCCAACAGCAGATGTGGGAATTCTAGAAGCACTAGGAGGAGCAGGTATGTCCTCACTACGCTTGGCTGCAAAGGACGCTTTGGCCAAAACAGTTAGACCATCCTCCTCTTCCTCATCAGAATCAGATAGAACAAGCTTCTTCATTTGGTGCTTCAGCAACTTCTCCAATGTCTTTAATCTATCATCCAAAGGGAGCACAAAGTCCGTAGTGAGCTTGCGGTGCTTGTTGATCTCTTCCTCCAAAGATAAAATCTTAGCATAGTACTTGTGCACCAAAGCAAGTAAAGACGTGAGAGTAACTGGTTCCTCAGCTTCCCCACCAAGAGGACTTGGCTTTGGGGATGCTTCATTGGGACCAGAAGCAAAGGACTGGTCAGCCTTAGGATCATGAGAGCTAGAGGCATCTTAGTAAAAGGGTGAGCACGACTAAGAGGTGGAGAATCAAGAAAGGGACACATGTGGGTGAGGAGAAGAAGTAGCCTTCGAGGTAGATGGCATTTCTACCACCATCTCTCTAGCAGGTTCCTCAACCTAGACATGAGGTTCCCTAGTAGCAAGATCCTCCTCCTCTATAGGATCATCAACCAATTGAGGTTCCGCCTCGGCTTGATCAGCCGGAGGAACCACATTGGGACCCCCGTGGGCAATGCCCAGCATAGCATCAGTGAGAGGCCTTTCAGGACCAAGAAATCCAAGCTTCATATTTGCATAAACCTTAGGAGTGAGTTTAGAAGGCACAAATTCTTTTCTATTCCTAGGCAAACACATGAGTATCTGTTCTAAAAACCTAGGATACATAAGAAATTTCTTTTTCGAGCCACCACCAAGATTTCCTATCATACCATCTAGTCGATAACGAGAGAAGTTAAACCTACGACCTTGGGCAAGACAAACCAAACCAGTAGCAAGAGAGATGGGAGATGCATCCCAACTCCCAGCTTTGGGAATCAAACACTGAATCAAGAAGTGGACAAGAAGCTTCCATTGAGAGGAAAGTCGGTTTTTCTGAAAATTTAATTTTTCCTCATGGTTGTACCCAATGACAGCCATCCCATCCAAAACCTCCGCATTGGGGAGGGAAATAATGCCATCATCATCCTGAAGATGAAGGGAAAACCTTATGGAGGCTTCAGTCACCACATAAGAGTGACCATCAATGGTGGCATGGAGCTCCAATGGGCGACCCAAAACTTCTCTAGTGTCAGCAGTAGCCCAAAACTGGCGAATGACAGAGTCATAGACAGTATGGCAAACAGTTAAAGCATACCTGATGTGAGATGCTTTGATGAACTCCAAGATGTCCAAAAACTCCTCTCTTCTGGGACCTTTACCGAGGTAGGCCACCTTGTTGTGATCAGGTTTGTATTGAAGAGCAACCATGGATGATTGATGAAGAATGGAAGGTGAATGTTAGAAGATGGTTAAGGGTAGGATCATGTGTGTGTGTGTGTTTAAGTTGTGATGATTGATTCAAATGATCCCATTGTCCATAGATAATGGTTAGGGAAAACTGTTCATTGACCCCTAATTATGGGGGTTGCCTTTTCTAAGTTAAGGCATTAATTGTGTGTAACCACTTTCCATTTAATCCAATAATAGAAAATCCCAGTTACCAAAAAGATATGTAAATAAAGGCACCAGAAGTAACTTACGTTGACTGAAAGTCAAAACGTCTAGGAGTCAACGCTAGGAGCAACGAGTGGCCAACACAAGTCAACATAATGAACAGTGACCCGAAAAGATACTAGAAGCCAAACGCAAGTGGATAAGTAGGGTTATTGACCCACTAGGAGCTGGAGAGTGCCACTAGGAGTAACCAAATCCTTCCACCAGAAGTTGCACACACAGCAAAAACCCTTGTAAAATGTCGAAAGAAGCTACCAGAAGTAAGAATGTACAAGTATACATGTACAACAAGCCTCCCCTTAGGCTTTGCCTCCCCTCAATCCTAGACCCTAAGGATTGACCATACCAATGTGAACCACCAAGTGGTTGAACCTTGGACCATCGAATGCTTTAGTCAACAAGTCAGTAACATTATCATCTGTATTTACCTTGAGATCAACTTCTTTTCATTGGCATCACGTATAAAATGGTGTCAAATCTCTATATGCTTGGTTCTCTGATGAAACACAGGATTCTTCACAATGCAGATAGTGCTTTGATTGTCAATGAAGATTTTGGTGTTCATAAAATTGAACCCATAGTCTAACATTTAGTTTTGAATCCACAAGACCTATCCACAACAACTAGCAGCAGCTACATATTCAACTTTTGTTGATGAAGTTGCTACTATGGTCTATTTCTTACATTGCCATGAGATGAGCGTGCGTCCCAAAAACTGACAACCACCAGTAGTTGACTTCCTATCATTATTAGCACCTGCATAATCACTATCACTATAGGCTTCAAGAACAAAAGGGGATTCCCTTGGATACCATAAGCCTAGCTTGGGTTGTGCCTTGATATACTTGAAGATTTTCTTGACAGCATTCAAATTGGACACGGTAGGTGCCACCTGATGTCTATAACAAGCACTAACACCAAACATAATGTCTGGGCGTGAAGCAGTCAAATACATGAGTGAGCCTATCATTGACATGTACAAATGAACATTAACAGGGGGATTCGGCTCTGTTGATCCCAAAGTTAGATCGATTAGCTTTGTGTTAACGAGATTGAATCAAGATTAACACTTAGAGAAACTTTGTGTTATGAAACAATCTAAGTGGTATGCGGAATTTAACACTTAGAACAAGAACACACAAAACAGAATAAATCAAACTTTCACTTTGACTGATGATCGAACTTGCGTACAATGAAAGTGTAAAAACGTATATTAAACTAAAACCTAAAGGCCTCCTTTTATAGATTAAGGAGCCTTGCACAAGAGTCTACGTATCAGCTATTTTAGGTAAAGATAAATATATAAAATACAATGTCAAACATATCTTTACTAAAAGTACAAAACATGTAGACTAAGTATTCTATCAGTGCTTGGACTTGTTCTCATCAACGCTTGGATACTTCCTGTCAACGCTTGATCTGTCAGCGCTTGATTTCTTCTTATCAACGTCCAAATAACTCTTGTCAGCGTCTAAGTGTCTTGGCTCATTTTATTCCCCAACAATCCTCCCTTAAACTTGATATCTACTCTAGTAATCAAGTTTCTGAATAAAAACTAAGTACAAGGAGGATTCTTACAAATACAAATCACTTGTTAATTAGGAAATAAATAAACCTAATTAAATCTTTGCCAACATCACTTGTATAATCCATTTCTAGCTGTGTTGGCACCATTTGCTTCAAAACTTCCTTGGAAATGGGATATTCAGCATCCACAAGAAGATATTCTGAAAACTTTGTAGTACTCAAATGGTAAACACCAGCTGCTGAATGTAGACGCCATTGAAGTCCACTGATATCATCCAAATCCAACCATATTGGATCTACATCATTTTGATCACACATTCTCTTGAATGTGGACCAAATCTTTATTCCATTGACTGAAGTAGGTGCTTCAGCCTCATACTTGGCCTTCATCAATACCCAAAGATCTACCAAGTCTTCTTTATCCAGGCTTGCAAACAAAGAGATGAAAGAAGTAAAAGTATGTACCTTCATATCTGCCAATCATCCAGAACCCACTTGCATCTTCTTCATAGTGAACTATAGGGTTTCTGGAATCAAAAGGTAATACCTCTGCAATATGTGAAGCTTCCAAAGGTGAGAGCTTAATACCCCTTCTAATAACTGCTTTACTAGGATTTACTCTACCTAATATCTTTGGGAATTCAATAGGAAGTCCCTTCTTCACTGGCCTTGGTGCAATTGAAGCCTTTTGGATCTGCATCTCTTCTTCAAGTTCTTACTTTCTTTCATTAGAAAGGAGTCTGATAGTATTCTCCTCTTGAACACGTGCCCATATTGGATAAGCACGAAACTGCAATTCATTAAAGGACAAATCCTACAATTTCTTGAAAGTCCAACCCCCTTGATGACATCTGAGAAGCATATAATAGAGCTCCCTTCTATCCCTCTTAAGCTGTGAAAGAACTTTGCTAGCCTTATACTTCAAGATGACCTTGCAATCTCTTTGAACTCTTAGCAGAATCTCCAAACCCCAAATTTGATCTGAAATTGTCATGTCTGGATTCTCCATAACCTTATTCTCCCATGCAAAGTACATTCTTGCTACTTCAGGCATTTCATAGTCTACCTGCATTTACAACTGTTCAAGTCTTTCCTTAGCCAACTCATCTCCATATTCCAGCCTCTCCGGATCTTCAATAATCATTACACTTGAATCAGTACTCTCATCATCACTGCCTTCCTTATTACTTTCATAAGTAGCCACAATTTGTGACCCAATAGCAGTCTCCTTCATCTTCTCCTTTTCCTCAAGTTGTGCAGCCAAGATGGAATCAAAATGTACTTGGACTGCATCCTTGGGAACTTCTGCTTCTACCATAACCCCTTTACCTTTATCCAATACATTAATAGTGGGTAAAGAAGTTGATGGTACCTGTGTAGACACATCCTTAATGATAGCTGATTACTGGGATACACCAACTACATCTGCAAGTCTCTCAGCGTCCAAACTATGAGTGTTAACGCTTAACTTACTCTTATCAACGACTGACTCTATGAACTGCTTCATCATTTCAATAAAAGAAAACTTTGTAGGAGTAACCAATGAAGCATCAAAACCTGGTTGCCTCTTCAAATCTGTAAGAGCCTCGACTATACCCAAAGAATCATTAAAAGAAGTACCTTCTTGTGAGCTCTTGTCACTCATATGGACCTGTTCATCCTCCCATTTGGAAGAATCCTCCTCCCTATGCATATTGTTAGCACCCTCTAAAATAACTGTCCTCTTCCTCAATTGCTTGAGTTTAAGGCCTTGTGAATTGACAATCTATACAAGGTCTGCATTTTGCTTTTGCAAGCTAATGCAGACCACCGTCAATTCTAAATTAGTGTAAGGTTCCAATCTGCCCTCTTCTAGAATGGGAATTTGACCTCCCAAAGTTGATTCATGGGTCATGTATGGGGTCTTAAGGATGTTAGGACTGCCTTGGTCTACATCTAAGCTAGAACCAATAGTCCCAGCCCCACCCAAGTCACCAACCACACTTGTGGTGGAGGTTCTCTCTGCTACATGGCTAGGACCACTAGACGAGAACACTCCAGTAGTCCTTTGGCGTTTTACCAACCTATATTCTGGGGGTGTAGAAGAGGGAGTGGATTGAGGGTCTGTTTGAAGGTTAAGGGATGTTTGGGTGTGTGGTAAGGTGGTGTTTGCGTCTGGATTGGTTGTGTCAACGCCAACATTTGAAGTGTCATTGTTGAATTGTTCTTGGTCAATTTCCATTTGATGGGGTGATGGAGGTTGTCCAGGCAATGGGTCTGGTTGAGGGTGAGGGTGAGGGTCTGCTGCTTCAATAACAGCAAGCATGGCTTGGGTGAGGGGTAGGTCTCTATAAGGTTCAAAGTTCATCTTCCCAAAAATTGCTTTCTTTTGAACATGGATCGTATAAAAGTCATTGTGATCCCTATGCAGTATGCTTGTAAATGAAAAACCATTTGCAAAAACCTAGGGTAAGCAAGAGTCATCTTGTTACCCTTATTATGACACATGCCATCAAAAATCATTTTTGAAAAGTTATACTTTTGCCCAGTTGCAATACACACAATGGCACTCCCAATAGATCGGTTGATATCATTGTGTGTAGTACATTTGGGACTCAAACATTAAAGAATGACATGTATTAAGTACTTCTAAGCCGGGGGAAATTCCTGTTTTGAATATTTGTTTAAATGGCCTTCTTCAGGCAAAGGATAACCCAAGGCTTGGAGTCCTTGCTCTAGCTCTGTAATGGGTAGAGTGGTTATACCATCTACATCATTATGATGCAAAGCTTGGCGAACCAAAGCTTCAGTAACCACCCATGGAACCCCATGGATAATAGCAGTCAATGTAGTCACTTCATTAACTGTTTAGGAACTTACTGTGTTCCAAAACTGTTTAATTTGTGTGATAGGGATAAGAGGAGTATGTGAAAGTGCATACCTTAATGGGGACGCATTCAGTAACTCAACCATCTGAGTATATTGGGGAAACAAAGTATTATCATCTTGTAAATAAGCTACCATGTTGTGTTGACTCCTGAACCCTAATTCAAAATCTGTAGGTTTAAACTTAGGTGCCATTGATGATGTAAGAAAGCTGTGATAAAAGTTATGGAAGATGAAGGTTTTGAGAAAATATAGTTAGACAAGAATAAGCAGTTACCCTGTTTAAAATAAATGAGCCAAATATATAGGAGAGGTGAAAATATGTGATTGGTCAAAATGTGAGGCAGTTATATTCAAAAATTAATTATGAAAATCTTGAAAATATATAACTTATCTCAAACATTAATAAAAAGTTACCAACTCCTAAAATTACGGCCCATATTTTCGTCAAAAATAACAACTGGGTAGGACCCAATGTTTGTCAACGGTAAAAAATAACTCATCAGCGCCCAACGGCTATATTCTTGTCAACGTTGGTAATGTGCCATGTCAGCGTTAAAATTGGTCTTATCAGCGTTCGGAAAGAAAAGTGTCAACGTCCAAAAATAAAAATAATAAAAAGAAAAAGGACCTTAACAAAGTAATTTATCCTAGTGAAGATAACTTATAGACTGAAAATCATTATAGGGTGGCAAGCAATGTCCAATCATGCACACTTGCTTAAGCAAGATAGATATAATTGCCCTCAAGTGTCCCTTGCTAACCAAAGTTCTTAACAATGAAGTTGTCTCATATAAATCCCTTGTAACTTCCCAGGTAAGCTCAATAAAAACATACCCAAGTCTCCCATCCGACCAAATCTAATTCTAGGCCAAAAAGTCTTGGCAGCATGCACAATATATCAACTTTGCATGCTACAATGCCTCAAGATTTAGAAAACTAACTCGTACGCACCAGTGGACACAATCTAGAATTATGATGAGAGTATTATAAAAATACCCAAAAATCCTAAAGGTTTCCTAAAACCTCCCCTTAAACTACGATATACAAGGTTGCCAAAAATAAAATATGCAATAAAAATTTATGTCAAGATAGGAATGTAAACATTCCAACCATCATCCATAAACTTGAGCACACTCCTAGTAAGCTCCAAAGATCCATAAGCAACTCTGTATCCATATGTACAATACTCATAATGCCTGCATAATTAGATCAAAAACCACAAAACTAACATATTGTTGTCAGCATCCATTTTAACACTTATCAGCGTTAAAATAACATTCGTCAGCGTTAGAAAAATAAAGTGGAAAACCTAAGTTTGTACAAAGACCAATAACAGTGCATACCCTATACATACTTTTACAATAAGTTCCAAAAATACATTTTAGGTAAGATTGATTATTCCAATACTTGTTACCAAGTATTGAAACCTCCTAGCATCAAAAGTTTTAGTTAACAAATCTGCCACATTTTCTTCTGTGTCAACCCTATCTGGTTGATGTCTAATTTCTATGTGTTTTGTTTTAGAATGATGTACATGATTCTTAATAATTCATAATGTACTGTTATTATCTACAAAAATCTTGGTATGCATAAAATTATACCCATAATCCAACAGTTGGTTCTGAATCCATCAGACTTGTCCACAACAAGCAGCTGCAACTACATATTCTACTTCAGTGGTAGAGTTGACCACCACTGTTTGTTTCTTGCATTGCCAAGATATTGCCAAGATAAAACTACAAAAAAATTGGCATCCACCAGTTGTGGATTTTCTATCAAACTTGTCACCTCCATAATCACTGTTTGAATAACCAATCAACTCCAATGGAGAATCCTTTGGATACCATAATACCAAGGTGGGATAACACCTAAGGTATCTAAAGATCCTCTTGACAACATGAAGATGACACTCTTTGGGAGTCACCTGATGGCGTGCACATGCACACACAACAAACATGATGTCAGGTCTAGAAGCTGTAAGATACATCAATGATCCAATCATTGACCTATAATACATGACATCCACCTCTTTTCCGTCTCCAATATTTCCCCAAGGGTGTTCCCTATCCATGGGTGTGCTAGCCCGTTTTTCATGTGGAGAAAAGCCAAACTTCTTCAAGATTTCTGCTGTATACTTGTCTTCAGAGATAAAGATACCATCTTCTTTCTGTTGAACTTGTAAACTTAGAAAGAAGTTCATCTCTCCCATTGCACTCATCGTAAATTTGTCTGTCATGAGCTTGGAAAAGTCTTCACTCATCTTTGGACTTGAAGAGCCAAAGATGACATCATCCACATAGACCTGAACAAGTAGAAAGTGCTTACCAATCTTCTTGGTAAATAATGTCTGATCTATGGTGCCCCTCTTAAATCCATTTTCCACCAGATAAGTGGATAATGTGCCATACCATGCTCTTGGGGCTTGATGAAGTCCATACATTGCTTTCTTCACCCTATACACTTTGTCTGGATGTTCTAAATCTTCAAAACCAAGAGGCTGCATTACGTAAACCTCCTCTGCAATTATGCCATAAAGAAAAGCACTTTTCACATCCATCTGATAAACTGTGAAGCCCATGCAAGAAGCATAGGCTAGGAAGATCCTTATTGCTTCAAACCTTGCAACAGGTGCAAAAACCTCTTCATAATCTATTCCTTCTTCTTGTGTATAGCCTTGAGCAACTAAACATGCCTTGTTTCTGACCACAATTCCTCTTTCATCCTTCTTGTTTCTAAGAACCCATATTGTCCCTATAGGTCTTAAATATCTAGGATAGTCCACTAACTCCCAAACATCTTGAATAGCAAATTGGTGAAGCTCATCCTGCATTGCTTCCACCCAACTTGGTTCTTTGAGAGCATCAAATATCTTCTTGGGTTCCTGTAGTGACAGAAAACAAGCAAACAAACATGCCTGTATGTTGTCCCTTATTTTTTGTGATGATTAAGCAAGGAAGAAAGAAAGAAAATAGATGAAGAAGAGATATATTCCTAGAGAGAGAAAGTAGTGAGAGAAAGTAGAGAGAGAGAGAATTAACTTTGGGAATATTAGATTAGAAATGAGAAAAATGAACAACCAACCCTCCTAACATGCTAGGAGGGTAGTATATATAGTCCACCCACATGCGGGCTTTAATGGGCTATATATTAGGCCGGGCTTGTCTTTTGGACTTTAATTAGTTTAAATCCAAGCCCGTAAACCACGACTAATTAACTACCTAATACAACGCTCTAACTAATGTTACAATAATAACCTATGATCGAGCATTTTTGTTTGACTCAATATTTTGAGGCTAACAATCTCCCCCAATGTGAGGTCATACCCTTTTGATGTTTGGAGATCAATGGAGATTACGAATCTCATCATAAATGAGTCTTGAACGTGTAACAGTAGTTTTGTTCCTTCATTCTGTGATCTTTGAGCCTTTGTCATTGTCTTTCGACTTAGTCTTTTATCTTGAGATCTTCAAATCATTCTTGACTTGTCTTTGCCATCTTGCGATCTTGTGTCATTATCCACATGCTCACACTATTAATTGTTGAATAAGTCTTTGGGCATGAACATGTGGTTTTGAATCTTTGACTATGCTGAGTACACCGTGACGCCACCTTCTCGAGACAAAACATGGACATGGACTGAATGGCTTTGACATTCGTTCTAAATCAGTAGCGTTTTACCTCCGGTCGGTAAAGACCGTTATACGATATTAGATACCGTACTTGTGATTAGGTAGATTCAATTAAGAATCTCCTTGACAGGGTTTCGCGGCTGTACTAGCCGTTCTCTTTACTCGACCGTCTCAAAGCAAGACTGCGAACATAAAGAGTGAATCAATTGGATGAATATCCGCTTGATTAAAGTCGTCAATTCAAATTCCTGGAACAAGTTTGATTCATTAAGAATCTTACCATTGTCGCTTTCCAATTGACACAAGTTTGATTCATAAGAATCTCACAAGTCACCTACCGTAGCACTGTTTGATGTTGACGCTAGAAGGATTTCCATTCGTCACTGTGAATATTAATGAATATCACTTTGAATGTTCTGGCAAGACCATAAAGATATTGCGTAGAAACCTGAAACGAGTTTGAATCAATTCAGAATCAAACCACTGTTGCTTTTTAGTTTTACATATGTTCAATTCATAAAGAATCTTACATATGACCTACCGCAGTGCAGTTTGATGTTAACACTGGAAGGATTTCCACTCATCATTATGAATACTAAGTAGTATCACTCTGAGTGTTCTAGCAATATCACAAGGATATAGCGTAGGACTCTCTTGATCTTCATCCGTGTGTCCTAACGAGATTTGATTGATCTCCTGGCTCTAGACTCTATTTGTGCACTTTTAGTAGTCGGAGGCTGGAGCAGATGCCACCTATTCAATATCAACTATCTCGGAGTGAGGAAGTCAATAGAAGTAGTGTTGATCTCCGTGACAATAAAACAAACTTCTTTTGAGAGAAGCCTAAGTAGCTAGGAAAGGGTTGTACTTCACATCACTGGGTCCATGATGAGTTTGTCTTCATGATGAGTTGACCCGGTTTCTGCCTAAATTGTATGGAGGGCTTCTTTCTTTAGATCCTTTATCCTTACATTTCTTTTTCATTCTTCAACCCCTTCAATGCTTACCAAGACATCATTAATAGCACCTTGTTATGATTGTTCCAGTGCTATCATCAGTACTTAGTCGGCATTCAGCTTCGTTCACATTCTACTCTATCTTTCCTAAGGACTTCTAATAATCTATTGGATTGTCCCTGGGAAGATCCCTCCGGTTCTGGTTAGATCATAGGACTTAAACCTAACCACCCTTTTGACACCAATAACGTCGTGAATTAAAGATGTTGTGGGTTTTTGATCGTAACCATGAGTTCTTGAGTCTATTAGATCACATTTTAATCACATTTTCTCCCCCTATCTCTAATATATAAAATCTTTTAATATTAGAGATACCAAATTTGATTAAAATATATTTTGAAAAATAGTCTTGAAAATCTTCGGGAGAAAAATGTGTCAAACTTAGCATGAATTTTGGAACGCTCCCCCTCAAAAATTGATCCAATGGAATTGTCATTTCGAGGATTTGATCCACATTAAACTTTTGAGGATAGGAGTTGTTGAACACACAAACACTCCCCCGTGAATATAGTTCCGGGTTGCAATCTGAAAGTGATGACAAACCATTGTGTTGAGCTCAAAACGTTGAATGTTTTGTGACAAGCTCAACCCAAGATAGATTGCTCTACCTGTTGTTGGAAATATTGTCCAAAATAGACAATTTCCTGTTGAAAAGATAGAAATGACATGTTTTGAAAAATATTTACAACTTTCATTCGAGCTTTATGTATACACCCGTGTCGTTGTTTAGCGATATTTCTAGGCACGTCCATATTATCGATACTGAAAGACATGTCGAGAATAATATTTTTGGATTATCAAAGATTTTTTAATTTTGTATTTTTCTTTTTCATTTATATTTACAGGTAGATGTTTGATAGATGAATCAAGCAGGCTTCTTTGCCAGAATCTCCAGTTCTGCTGGAGTCAAACATCTCATACCAATTTTCCTAACAAGATACACAAACCTCTCTTTCGAAAGAGCTTTTGTAAACAAGTCAGCTAATTGGTAATCAGTTTCAACAAAGTATAATTCAACAATACCCTTTTCAACTTGTTCCTTAATGAAGTGATATCTGACATCAATGTGCTTCGTGCGGGAATGCTGTACCGGATTGCAGGAGATGGCTATGGCCGACTTTGAGTCACAGTACATAGGTACTTTATCAAAATGGAATCCATAATCCGTGAGTTGTGTTCTCATCCAAAGAACTTGAGCACAACACGCAGATAGAGACACATACTCCGCTTCGGCTGATGAAAGTGACGTGCAATCCTGCTTCTTGGAAGACCATCCCACAAGCTTATCTTGTCCTAGAAATTGTGTACCACCAGAAGTACTTTTACGTGTATCAAGACACCCTACATGATCAGAATCTGAATAGGCCGTTAGAAAGAAACCGGTTTCCCTCGGATACCAGAGTCCCATGTGAATGGTATTCTTAAGGTACCGAAATATCCGTTTAACCTCCTTGAGGTGCTTTTCAGTGGGTCGTGCTTGATATCGTGCACAATAACATGTAGCATGATGAATATCAGGTCTGCTTGCTGTCAAGTACATGAGGGACCCGATCATGGAACGATATCTCGTTTGATCTATGGGTAATCCCTCCAAATCAGCATCTAGGGATGTGGTTGATAATGGTGTCCCAACGGGGTCACATGATGTCATACCATGCTTTGTGATTATCTCTTGACAATACTTAGCTTGGTTAATAAAGATACCACTTGGGGATTGGTGGACTTGAATTCCTAGAAAGAATTTTAGTTCGCCCATCATAGACATTTCAAATCTGCTGTGCATTACTTTTTCAAACCATTTTGAAAGTTTTGGGTTTGTAGACCCGAAAATAATGTCATCAACATAAATTTGCACAAGCAAAATATCATCCCCATATATATAAGTGAACAAATTTAAATCAATGGAACCTTTTGTGAAACCTTTGGAGACCAGAAATTTCGAGAGCTCGTCGTACCACGCCCTTGGAGCTTGCTTGAGTGCATATAGTGCTTTGTGGAGACGATAGACCTTGTCAGGATAATGAGGATTGACGAATCCTTCCGGCTGCGTGACATAGACTTCTTCCTTCAAAGGACCGTTAAGAAACACCGTCTTTACGTCCATTTGATAGACAATGAATCCCTTATGTGCAGCATAGGCAAGGAAAATCCTGACCGCTTCCATTCGAGCAACTGGTGCAAATGATTCTTTAAAATCAATACCCTCTTTCTGTCCATACCCTTTAGCCACTAGCCTAGATTTATTCTTGATGATCGTGTTTTCTTCATCCATCTTGGTTTTCCAGATCCATCAAAGATTTAATGGTGTTACATCGTATGGTCTGTCAACAAGTTCCCAGACTTTAAGTCTTTCAAATTGTTGAAGTTCATCCGTCATCGATTCAATCCAAGCGTGATCAGCCATGGCTTCTTTGTTGTTTTTCGGTTCAGCTGAACTCACAGCGAGTGTGAACATACAAACATCACCATCAGTATGAAGCTGTCGTCTTGTACGAACGGGCTGTGAAGGGTTTCCAATTACATGAACCAAAGGATGATCTCTAGTCCAATGATGTGTTGAAGGATGTCGTTGATAGAACGTATGCATATTTGACGGATCAACATGGCGAGTAGAAGACTCTCCAGTTTCGTGTACCGGTGTACCAAATGGGTTGATAAATTCGTCTTCGTTAGATAATGCATTGTCTGCTTGATTTGTGTTCTCTGGAGCAATGACAATAGTTGTAGATGTTGTAGGATCGATTGTTGAAGTGATATTCTGAGAAGGTAAATCTGCAGCAACCCGTGTTGAAGTAGATGAAGTTGTATCCGGTTGTTGACGATGATCGGTATCATCATTCTTATCATGAGTGACAGCAAAAGACTTCGATACAACTTGTTTCTCCCCCGTGAAATATTCATCATACATTGGTCCATATAACATTTCCAACTCTTCAATGGTCGTGTCGACTATCATATCAGCTCTAGGAACATTTTCTGGAACCAGCGTTGAACTTGACGGTTCATTGCTGTGGTCTTGAGTTCCGAGTTCCGTGCGGTTGTGAACGGAAGTTGTTTGTCGTTGTGGGTCGGGACTTAAACTGTTTTGTTCAAGTGCCATTTCTTGCAATTCATCAAATCGGATGTGAATTGTCTCGACAATCAATTTTGTTCTCTTGTTGTATACTCTATATCCCTTTGACTGAGTTGCATATCCCACAAGAATACATGCATCACCTTTCTCTTTCATCTTATCCAAATTTTCACCATCTCGAATAATGTAGCAAGTACATCCAAAAACATGAAGGTGTTTGAGTGAAGGTTTTCGATCATGAATTATGTGATATGGTGTCTTTTCATGTCTTGGGATAATTAAGGAACGGTTTTATGTGTAGCATGCGGTTGACACGGCTTCGGCCCAAAAGTATAGTGGAAGTTTTGAAGCGGATAATAATGTTCGAGCAGCTTCAACCAAAGTGCGGTTTCGTCTTTCAACAACGCCGTTTTGTTCGGGTGTTCGAGCAATAGATGTTTCATGTTCAATCCCTTCGCCTTCAAAATACTTTCTCAGATTTGAATTTAAAAATTTTGTACCTCTATCAGTACAAACCACTTTAACTTGAGCTTGAAGACCACGTTGTATCAGTTTAAGAAAGCTGATGAGAACTTCGGGTGTTTCATCCTTGGACCTCAAGAAGTAAGTCCATGTGTACCTTGAGTAATCATCGACAATTACCAGAATATATTTCTTTCCATTGATACTCTGAACACGCATGGGACCACACAGATCCATGTGAAGAAGATCTAACCGTCCTTTTGAGCTTGGTGTAGTCTTTGTTTTGAAGCTACTTCGTTTAGCTTTACAAAGCTCACAAGAAGAACAAAGATGATCTTTGTTGAATTTCAAACTTGGAAGGCCTTTCACAATATCTTTCTTGGAAAGCAAGTTGATGGTATCAAAGTTGAGATGAGAAAGACATTGATGCCATAACCATGCTTGAGTCAATGAAGCTTTATCCATGAAGCAAATTGGAGTTGATGAAGTTATGTCTTGTAGTGAAATTGTGTAAAGATCAGTACCCCGTGTACCTAAGTAAATCATTCCCATCATAATCACGAACAAAACATGTCTTCTTTCTGAAAGCAACCTCCAAATCCGCATCACAGAATTGACCAACCGAGAAAAGATTGTGATTTAGCCCTTCGACGTAGTATACCCTTTTAATCATAATATTCCCCTGAACCAAATCTCCATATCCTAGGATCAGTGCAAATTGATCATTTCCGAATCAGACCGTACCCAGGAACTTCTCCACAAAGTTAATTAGAAGCTTGAGATTCCTCGTCATGTGCTTCGTGCATCCGGAGTCCAGTATGAAGAGAATTATTTGTATCACCTGCAGAAGAGTTAGAACACAATGGAGCATTTGCTAAATTGGATACCACGGTATTTGTGATTATAGAATCATTAGTGTCCTTAGCAACATTTAAAGGCATACTAACACTCGTAGTCACATTTTCTGTCCTAACTTTAGGCATCCATTTATATCCAGGAGGACATTGATTAGGAAACCACCATTTCCATGACTTACTAGCAGAATCATATAATTCCTTAATTTTGCTTCTAGGGTTCTTAGTGGTGGAGTCTGATGCATTACTATTCTTAGTGGGGGTAGCACCAGAATGGTTCACTTTGCGTTTGGGTTTACTAGCTCTAATAGGCATTGCAACTTGCTTCTCAGTTCTAGTATCTACGCCTTTGACTTTATTCATAGCACACATAGAATGATTAGCATTAGCACACTTTCCACATTTTACACAAACAAATTTCACATTTATAGCATTCAAATCATTCACAGCATTCAAATCGTCATTACATGCGATTACAGACTTGTTATTCTTAAAAACATTCAAATTCCTAGGGTGTTCTTCTACTTCCTTCATCTTCCCTTGATTATTGTGTTTCCAGACCTTATCATTCACTTGAGTGCTCTTAAGCTGAGGCTGGCTAACACTAGTAGTGGAGACTATTCCTATAGTAGAAGACACACGAATATTAGTGTTTCTAGAAGTCTGAGGCGAGTGAGTATCTTTGTTTGTGGGCTTAGTGGACATTCTATACATCCCAGGTTTAATGACATTATTGTGCTTAACGCTTGGTGCTATAGGATTCCTTATGGGTTGATTCTGTGGTAACCTTTCCTTTCCATCCATCTTGGGGGCAAACACAGGTTTTGCAAACGAGGAATTTGATAAAGCAGAAGGTTTTCCCAAGATAGAGGATCTATTTACTTTAGAGGCATTGGGTAGTCTAACAACAGGTTTCTTAATGCTAGGTTCCACGATTTTCCCACCCATTTTAGCAACGAGTTTCTGCAACTCTGCTATCGCTATGTCCCTGTCTTGTAATTGAGCTTTAAACCTTTAATTTCCAAATTCTGTTCATTAATTTCTCGAAATGTTTGGGAAAGTTTTTCTTGCAATTTATTATCATGTGGAAAACGACCAACTTCTTTTTGCAAAGCAAGTTCAAGTGAATGACAATGTTTTTGAAGGAAATCAGTTTTGTGTTGAAGTAACTCAAAAGCCTTTTTGTCAACATTTTCTTTACGTTTCGAAAGCTCAATTTCAAGACGTTCACATTCTTTGATCTTATCAAGATATTGGCATGCAACTTCAGAATATTCATCAATATCAGCACAAGATGTAAAATAAGCACACATAACATCTTTAGAAACGCATTCTTGCAAGAGTAAATCATATTCATCTGAGAAATCATACTTCTCCATTTGAAGATCATCAATGTGTTTCTCAAGAGATTCAACATATTTTAAATCGTCATACATTTCAGTCCGAATGAACTCCTCAAGTTGAAGAACAGTTTCTTTAATCAACGCCGTGTTTGGAATTAAGAGTTCTTTGACAAGCAAGGTAATATCTTGAGGAATCGGACGTGTCCACTCAGCATTTTCATGTTTTGCCCAGTCTCTTTCAACAATAGATTTAACATTATCTATGTGATGTTTAAGAATACCTAATGTTTTCCTACTCTTGCTTTTAGATTCATCTAGAGGGAGGTAGTTTATGTATTTGTAAACATTAGATTTCTTAGGGGCAAATGCTTTCTTCCATTGAATTCTCTTTTATTTGCATTCTAGAAACACTTCCTCACGAGTTTTCTAAGTTTGTTTGTTTAAAAGACCATAGAGACTATTCTCATAAGCATAATTATATGGTTTTACAAACTCCTTATTGACAAGAGGTTGACTATCATCATCCCAAAGGGCAGTCTCTTCACTATCGGCACTAACAGGCATGTAATCAAGATTGGTCCTTTCAGTCTCATCAAGATAAAGACACAGGTTCACAGCTTGAGCTTTGGCAAGGTACTCAGGACTTGCAAAGCTACCTTGACCCTTAAACATGGAAGGGGGTGCCAGCATTCTTACAGATTGAATAGAATCATGCGTTTTATAAACAACTTTCTTCAAAAATTCGACTTGTGCTTCTAGTTTCGTTACTTTTTCAGTTTCTTTATCATATCTACTTTTGAAGTCTTGTTTTAACGCATCTACCTCTTGTTTCTTATCCTCAAGAATTTTAGCAGAATCAATAGTGGTCATAGAGAGCTTTTGTTCAAGTTCATTAACTTTGGTGTTGGCAAGGTACGTTTTTTGGCGTTCATCCATTAAGAAAACATTATATTGACGCTTCTCTTTTGCTAATAACTCAAGAGTTTTATTATATTTGTTTTCAAAATCGTCCTTTTGAATTTTTAACGCACTTCCCTTGTACGCCTCAAGCTCTTTGGTTTTCTAAAGGAGCTCATCTCTATAGCTTTCAGTCATCTCAGTAGATTTGATAAGAGCAGCTTTGAATTCTTCAAAACTTTGAGTGAGCGTAGCGTTTGCCTTCTTTAATTACTTTTGACTCTTTTTATTTTCAGCGACATCTTTTTGTAAAGTAGCAATTAAATTAGCAAGCGCAATACGTTCCTCTTCATCATATTCATTTGCATGTTGAGCATACTCAGACTCATTATTGCACATGTCTGATGAATCGGGTGTGGTATTGCTATCAACCGTTTCCATCAAAGACGTGTCATTAATGGCATTGGGTAGATCACTATGCTCAGGATTATCACCAAACACATTATATTCATCAGTAGTGTGTACCTTATCGATTGGCTCAGTGTCAAAGATAGGGCCATTGTCATCTTCAGTGACTTTGAGAACTTCTTCAACCTTTGCCATGTACGAGTAATGTGCATCGAGCTCTTGATCAGAATCTTCATCATCAGTGTCATCAATCATTGCTCCTTCCTTAGCTGACAATTTAACCCCTGCTACCATTTTCTTTCATAGCAGCATCTTTTCCTTGTGATAGCTGGAGTCTCTAACCCTTTTCGGCTTCCTGCATTCCTTTTCCATATGCCCATAACCTTGGCAATTAAAACATTGAATCCCACTCTGCTGAACCACTTGACTTCCAACAGTTTCCCTATTCCCGGTAGCAGCAGCAATCCTCTGAGTATCATACTTGGCAGTTTGTCGATCATACCTTGCAGAACCCTCAACATGTGTTGGATTATGTCGATCATACCTAGAAGGACTTTCACCACGTCGACGTGTGTCATACCTTGGAGGACTCTCAACATATCGGTTCTTTGTGTTAGATGATGTGCGAAGATTGTTGTTGGTGGGTTTGTAGATTTTCTTGTAAGTCTTCATTATGAAAGCAATTTGTTGTTTCATCTCTCGGTTCTTTTGAGCTTGATCTTCATCACTATCTTCTTTAGATGAGGACTCAGATGGTGGTGATGGTGCTCTTGGCACTTTACCTCGAGATTTTGTGGATGATGAAGACTTAGATGATGTGGAAGATCGTGGTGAAGATGATGTAGTGGAGTATGGCTTAGGAGCACGAGAGTGATGATCTTGAACATGTTGTGTGGTAGTCACTAAAGCAAGTGGATTAGCCGTCTTTGCAACACGTTCAGTTCGAATCTCATTTGCTTCATTCTGAAATTGCTTCAAGATGTCAAAGAGTCGATGATATGAGACCTCGTCTAACTTTTCTTGTTGTTTCACCAAAGTGACGAACCGTGTCCACTCGGGTTGAAGTTGTTGAAGAAATTGAACATTGACTTGCATGGTGGAGACTTGCAGATTATTTCTGGTCATGTCATTCATCATCTTATAAAACCTGGAGTAGTAAGATTCAATTGATTCTCCATCCCTTGAAGTAAATTTGCCAAAATTCCAAAACAAGTTTGTTTTGACATCTTGTTTGTTGAGTGATTCTCCTTGTTGAAAGCGTTCAATCGCAGTCCACATTTCATGTGCTGTCGGGCATGCATCAACCGTGGAGTAAATATCATCTCCAATCCCACTTAAAACCATATAGATGGCTTCCTTCTCCGCATCATGCCAAGCACAATTTTCAGGTGTGAGATCGGCTCTTGTTTCATCACGTTCACTTGCAGGTATTGGATCAGTAGTATCTGTGGCTACTCTTGGAGGAATTGAGATCTTCTTAAATATATATGATCCATGAGTAATACATTTCCTCAAGGCATCACCATTAGGTCTTGTATCAAGGTATCGTATGAAACGTGATTGCCATTGAGCATACCGACCAGACACAAGCATTGGTGGTCTCTCTTTGTTACCCGCCACCATTATGTTGTTGTTCGTCACACGATATTCGGCAGTAGAATCCATCTCAATATTCTCTGAAATGATGAAGTGAATATGGATCTTAAGTAGATTTGTTGTGATCGTTGTTGTGGTTTAAATTCCGAAAATTTCAATATTTCTCCAGTCCGACAATAAATTCACCAGTCCGACAAAATAGTAGACCAAAAAATTTTGTAATCGCCAAAATCGAGCTAGAAATGTCCTAAAACTAGTATGGAAAAAATTTGAATTTACTTGACGGAAAAATTTTAACTCTTTATTTTTTATTTATTTTTATTTTTTTTAATCTTCGTGTAAACGATATTTCAAAACTACTCTAGATGGTGGCTAAGTCTAAAAAATACTCGAACAAAATTTAGCAAACACACAGCATCGGAATTTCCATCGGAATGTCCTTATCGGAATACCCAAATCGGAATGTCCCCCTTTATCGGAATACAATCGGAATCCCTTCGTCGGAATGATGTCGGAATGCCCTAATCGGAATGCAATCGGAATCCCTCTGTCGGAATATGGAAAGACACCTTGTCGGAATATATCAACTCCTGTCGGAATGTTATCAGAAAACCCTAGTCGGAATACCTAAATAACCCCTGTCGGAATATATATATAAACTCCTGTCGGAATGTTGTTGTATAACCCTTAATCGGAATGTAGTTGGATACACACTTGTCGGAAAGTAATCAGATAAGCCCTTGTCGGAAAGTCTAATCGGAATACTGATAGGAATGTTTAAACCCTTTTCTGATGCGACTGGTCGGAATCACTAAACCCTTTTCCGATTGCACTGATCGGAATAACAACACTGTTGCGAGATTCTGAGGTAAAAAAAATGATATTTTCGACAAGAAATCCGTGATTTGAACCAACCAAATGTGACCAAATCCCTACCACAGCTATGTAGAAGAGTTATATCAAGATTTAGAGCATGGGAAACACAAAAAAAAATCTTGAATTCGAGATGATTATAAGAGAAAATCAACGAACCAAGTAAAATCAACAACGAATCACAAAACTACCCCATGGCGATTGATACCAATTATTGTCCCTTATTTTTTGTGATGATTAAGCAAGGAAGAAAGAAAGAAAATAGATGAAGAAGAGATGGATTCCTAGAGAGAGAAAGTAGTGAGAGAAAGTAGAGAGAGAGAGAGGATTAACTTTGGGAATATTAGATTAGAAGTGAGAAAAATGAACAACCAACCCTCCTAACATGCTAGGAGGGTAGTATATATAGTCCACCCACATGCGGGCTTTAATGGGCTATATATTGGGCCGGGCTTGTCATTTGGACTTTAATTAGTTTAAATCCAAGTCCGTAAACCACGACTAAGTAACTACCTATTACAACGTTCTAACTAATGTTACAATAATAACCTATGACCGAGCATTCTTGTTTGACTCAATATTTTGAGGCTAACACTGTACAAGAGGGGTATCAACCTTCTTGTGGATATTGACAATAAAACCTCCTTGATTCTGATGAGACCTTCTAGTTTGAACATGAGACAACACATCACTAATGATTAGAGAAGGAGGATGATTTCTGGTAGTAGATGTAAGTGTTCCTCCTTCAATAAGTGTGTTGTCTTCAATCTCAGTCTCCATGTTGCCAATATCATCTTCATATTCTCATCCATCATCACCGGAATGAACATCTTCATGAACTGTGGAAGGTTCACCTTGTTCAAAAACATTGGAAGAGAATAAATGGTCAAAAGGGTTGTCAACGCCTGGATTTGGCCTGTCAGCGCTTGAGCTATCAACGCCCGAATTTGGCCTGTCAGCGTCGGAGTTGCCTTTATCAGCGCTTGAAGATTCATTCATGTTTTCATCAAATGGTTCTTCTTGCGGACCATCCTTTTCCTTTCCAGCAGCAGCAGTAGCTGCAAATCCATCTGTCCATATAGGAATGGTAACATACTCAAGTATGGGAGCTGATTTGACTGCATGTGATCCTACTTCCTTGTCAACCTGTTTACCTGAAATTTCAACAATAGGTTCATCCACAACATGTGAATCCTCTTTCACAATATCTGTATTAGTAACAGACATATAATTTGAGGTTCTAGATAAAGGTTCTAAGTCAAATAACCAATTAGGTCCACTCTCAGGATCACTAGGTTTACTCTCTAAAAACTTAACATGTACCTTTTCAAGTATACGGTTTTCTTTCTTAATGTAAACCCTATATCCTTTACTCTGTACTGAATAGACCATAAAATAGCCTTCATCACCTTTGACACTAAACTTTCCTAAGGCATTGATGTGATCGTGATAGAATAGTGATAATTAAGATACGTTATAGGGTAAATTAGAAAATTACCTTTAGGAAAAAGTAAAAGACTAAAATTACCAAAGACGAATTGAATTAAACACGTGGATGAACCAAGTTCATTGTACACGAAGATCAAGTGAATTTGAGATGTTTTGTTTCGATTTGGACTATTGATTCGAATTGGTTTTCGGTTTTTAATCTAAAATTAATCCTACAAATTAAACCTAAGTGCATGAATCGTAAACCCGAATTAATCTAAAACAATTATTTAAAAAAATAAAGCTATTTAAAATTAACTATATTATAAAATAACTTTTACACAATTTTTTAAAAATCTATTTATGAAAACATATTATTTAAACTCTAAATTAATTAAAATCTAATTATTATTTAAAAACTAATTTTACTAACTAATTAAATTTCTAAATATTAATAAACAACTTTTTTATTTTTTTTACTTATTTTTATTTAAACTAATAAATTTTTAAATTTAAATAAATTACTTTGAGGAAAGTAATTATAACCTTTTTTATATTATATTAACTTTAAAACTAAACTTTCTAAATAAAACGTTTATTAATTAAAAGCAAATTCAAAGTCCAAGCGTATAATAAATTCGTGAAGAAGAAATTAAACAAAATGAGCTATTAGCTCAAATGGTTGAGTCGTATGTCCTATAACAAATAGGTCCCGAGTTCGAGACCTGTGCAAGGCAACTTTTGGTATTGATTTTTTGACAACAGATTTCAATTCCAATCAGACTAATTATACATAACAACTAAATTAACAGAATCTATAATATCAAAACATAGCAGGACAGTTAAATAACATACAGATATCTAAAATTGAACAATATAAAGCAGAAAACTCAAGCTCCACAAAGATTCAGCAGATAATATCTAACAAATCAATTCAGAAACCTAACCAAAATATAACATCAAGCTAATAAAAATAATCACAACAACTAAGAGAATCAGCAGATATCCAAACAGTCACAAAGTTGCGGAAAACTGAATGAGAATTAACACAATGAGATATCCCAGCTATATCAATCAGTATTTCAGTATAATCACCAATCATAACAGCAATCTAAATCTACTTAGCAGATAACAGCTAGAGACAGATTAATAATCAAATTACATCAAACACAATACATATATTCATCTCTAGTTTAAAGTGGCATCATGAATTCGAATACCAGCAGGCGGACAAAATCAGTTATCTCATTTAATCTAAACAGACTAAACGAACCTACAGTTTAGTAAAACCTTGATTTTAATTAAAACAGTCAATTCTATCAGACGCATCTAAACCAAATTTAAATCTCAGCAAAATAAAAGGAACATTATCAAAATCCTATGGCAGCAATATCAAGCATACAGGCAATCGGAAATCAACAAAAAGAACAAATATGATCATCAAACATAAACAAATCTATATTGATTAACCATTCGCGAAACAGAACCAAATATTCCTAATCTCAATTTGACTGATTCAGAAAATCCTAGTTCGATAGCAGGATTCACAAACATTTAGCAACCAAACTAGTTCTAATCATCACAATTGCACTACACAGCAACATCACATAATCAATTAAGACAAAACTCATCGAAAATCATACAAACGATCAGATCATATCATTCGCACAATATATAAAACAAACTTAGTCAAGCATTCACTACAAATTTATTCTAGCAGATTATATAAAAAAATGCAGAAAAATGTAAACCGTGCTTAACCTTTACTAATGAAAACTGTTGGGCAGAAGTCAGGTGCTGAACTGACTTATACTAAAACGACACCAATAAGAATCTCGAACCAAAAGCACCACGAAACACCAAAACTCGAACCAAACAGACAATCGATCCAACAGATATATTTATTAAACTTAATCAGTAGGATTAAGTATTTTCCCTATTCTCTCTTAATTATCAATACAAGCTATGAATAAGCTTATATAATAACTTGGTTATAACGAGTTAAAAAATTCAGATTATAAAACACATTAAACAAAATAATGATAACTGAGAGATTAATAATACTGAAAACAAAATTTTATTAAATCAACAATTCATTACAACTTTTGAAAAAAAACAAAATTACAATCCTAAATTAAAAATACCATCTTAACACTAACGAAAAGAAAAAGGGATAATGAATTACAGAGAATAAGTGGGGTTTTATAGGCGAACCGAGGGTGGGTGGTTTGTTGAGGGAGAATGATTTTTGGCCTTTAGATCAACACTCCCATCATCTATCTCTTGTTAGTTTTGATCCAAGGGTGTAGGACTGATCTTGTGCACACAGATCGCCAGCGTGGCAATCTTTTTGTTACTTGTGCTTCTTTGTTGATGACATGGAGGGTTTTGATTGGCCCCTTTTCTGATGGCAGTGGAATCAGCCAATCAGAGGATAGCTGTGACGAATCAATCAGCCACGTTGGAGCTTTGTTCTTGGAATATTCGTGTATGACACGCTCCTATCTTCCCTGATTCTTCTGAAATAGTCGCGTGGTCTTCAATCGCTCCATATTGACCTTTTTTATTTGAACCATCATGATCTAGGGTTCATCCCTGGAAATAAGGATGGTTTTCCCCAAATATTTTCTTTTCTCTTTCTCGTCTTTATTTATTTCTTTGTTTGAGTTGTTTGTAACGTTTGACCATATGACCAATAATGAAAAGTTTATAAACTCCTTACACCGTCATTATTTGCTCTTTATGGGCCTTGGACTTTCCAAATTTAACATCCCCAATTCGTTTATACATCTTGTAATAGGCTTATGATCCAAAAACTCTCCATCCGTTAATACACTTTGGATAATGGCCTTGTTGAACTCTTGGGCTATGATTTGGCTTGTAGTCCAAAATAAAGAAAACTAAGCATCCTTATTGGGCTTTTTGGGCCCAATACCTAAATGTGGGACCAACAAAGCCCGATTATCTTCATTTAAGTTATGTCCGCTAAAAACGAGCTCGACTTTGGCTTCCTCGATCTTTTTCTTCATTCTCGTGTCGTTTTTGCCGGTTTTCGTGAACTTGGTACCTACACACACGAAACAACAAAACAATGCGTATACAAGGATATATTCTGGTGTTTTATGCATTTTAAACTCGTTTTAAGATACAAATGATATGAGTAATTACACTCATATCAAACTCCCCCTTGCTAAGTAATTGCCGTGTCCTCACACAATGATAAAATAAAACACTAACTATACTATTATTCAACTTTTTAAACTTTATTAATTTGCAAAGACATAATGTATTGCTTTCATTATTGAAAAATAACTTTAAGGATCATAAAACTCAAATAGATTCATCGTCCCCGACTTTTCACTTTTCCATGCCAAGTGTAAAAACAAGATCATTGTTAATCATAAGCCCCAAAATTAAACCAACTCATACAAGTAATTTGTGTTAAACTCAATCTCCTATTATTCCTAATTGTATCTCTAGATTTTATTTGTCATTCACCCAAAGGCTCATTTGACTTTATTTGATATTTATTAGTCCAAAAATGAAGGCAAGAACGGTGTAAACTCAACACTCAAAACTTAACCTCGACTTCAAAAACCGTTGTCACTAAAGAAAGCCCACATCAAGGATAACTTAACACGATTTGAGGGATAAATCCCCGGACCCGAAATTTGACTAATAGGACTACTTAAAAGCAACAATAAAAACCTCCAAAGTCAATTATGACCTTATTAGTGGAGTTAGCAACAACTACATCATAACACCTTGTGGCTCTTTAAGATGCAATTGCGCTCCTTATTTAAAATCCACACCCGAAGGCTCCTTGAACAAAAATAAGGGAATTGACATCACCATCCCACCTTATGGCTCATGATGATGAAGCATATTTTATTAAACACGTGCCATACACCCTAAGGCTCTAATGACAAAGTTAGTGCTACATGACTCCCACCCGAAGGCTCCTAGAGAACATGTTTTTATTTATTCTTCTTTATTAATATGATATTTATAGTAAGCCAAATTTCCGCAATCCCATGATCAAAAGTCCAAGACGCTGACACCCTTAATGTGTTCTCACTTTAATTACAAGGGAATAAAAAGAAGGAGTTACGAGTTAAGATATCAAGCCTAAACCGCTAAAAACTTCATTTATTAAGCAATTATTATTCAAGCGTGGAAAGTAAATACGAGGAGATTAAATCAAACACAAAAATACTTGCACAAAGAAGAATTAATTTTAGAAACTTATGATTAAACTCTATCATCTCTTGTTCTCCATATTGTAAAATTTCAAAAATATGAAATCAATGGATACTTAGCCTATTAAATCAAAGTTTTGGGTTTTCAAGTCATCTATAGGATCTTCCATCTTCTTATACTTTTTCAAGTTTTAGTGTTGATTTGCTTTTAGCTAATCCGGTGGTCTAGGTGGGTGGTGGATGATGGTGGAAGCCATTGTTGAGTTGAGAGAGAAAGACTGTGTGTTAAAGAAAGAAAAGATGTATTAAAAGTGAAAATGAAACACAAGCAACACCCCTCCTTGGAAGCCTAGGAGGGGTATATATAGTCACACACGCTACTTAAACTATACAACGTTCCTAGTCTAGTCTAAGCGTGTGTGACTATGATAACTAATGGGAATTCTTAAATGTCGTCACATAAAGTGAATTTCCAACAATCGTCCCCCATGGGACGACGTGTAGAATTCCTTACAATGTTTTTCCTAACAAGTACATAATGATAAGAACAAGAGCTTTCATGAAGCGTCCAATGCTGATGATGTCTTCTGAGGCCTTCGTCTTCAAAACGACTCATCTTTAAAGTAAGTTGTAGGAGAAATATTGTAACGGCACGAGCTAAGTAACCCATACACTTCTGGTTAAGGAGAAGCTTCTGAATTAACTTCCCCCTAAATCATGCCACATAAACTTGATGTAGAAGCTTTTAAATAGCTTCCCCCTAATCCGACAATCCTCGTAAGCAACTTCAAAGCTTTCAATAAAGCTTAGAATGATTAAGCGCACAGCGGAATCTAACAAGCAAATCCCATCATATAACATGATAACGTTGCTAAAAGAGATTGAAAGCTTGGGGCACACCAAGTAGATCAAAAACTTCTCTTCTCATGCTTGAAATAATTCTTCTGAATTTTTTCTTCCCCCTGAGAGTTCAAGTTATGCATACTAGAAAGAATCAAGACATTTCTTCCCCCACATAGTTGAAGAAAGTAAATCAATCCCAAATATGAAGCTCAAATACTGAAGTAGACACTTTATCCCATTCATGAAGTTGACATCGTAACACCAGAGTCAATTAAGTCCCGGAAATGCACATATCTTCTTCCGGAGATGCACTAGAGTCAATTAAGTCCCGGGAATGCATATAGGATAATGATGATGAATAATTGCAACAACCAAACAATTAAACATCGAATCAGTAGTGTACCATTTAGAGATTGATAACGCCACGAGTTAAAACACTGATTTTCTCTGCGGCTATGACAAATGTCATCCCGGAATGTCTTCAAATCAAAAGAAGGTATGAAGTTCATCACGTGTACTCGTTGTGCGTTTAATGTGTCTTCTTCTTCCACCTTGATGGTTTCGAAACTCGGAACCATCAACAAATCGTACGCACATATACCTGAAAACTCGTGAGAATAATAAATAAGTTGAATTATATATTTTGTGAGAATCAGCTGTTGATCGATAATCTCTACTCATAAACTCTCCATGGCTATCTTTACCAACCCACTTGAAAGCAATTTGAAGTGACCACTGATTGAATGAACCAGATACATCAAACGTGAAACTGAATAAGAATTCCTCGATCTTGTGACTTAAGCTTGCACAATTGTTGAATGAAGAATGGTGGAGAAATCTCTAAGTACCCAATGCATCACTGAAGAAGTCTATAAGCACAATAATGTAGAGGTTTTGCTAAGTTGAAAGTTCGTTTCTCGGTATCTTTTCGAATTGATTTCAGGTTCAAAGTGCGACTCAGTTGTTCTTGGTGGAAAAGAAATAGAATGGTTGTCGTTGTCTACACTAATTAAAAATAAAGACTTGAAACATTAAAAATAAAATAAAGACGGTAAAAAGAAATACTGAAAGATAAGAACTTGACGGGAAATTAATGACGAGAAATTAAAAACGTGACGAGAAATAAAAAGGCAATCTTAAAAGTAAATAAGGCAAACTTAAACTAAAGGCAAGTAAATTAAAAATGCGACTAAGTAAAAAGGCTGGAAAAATAAAGTTTAAAATTTAAAGACATAAACTTCAAATAAGCTAAAATTGAAATTACAAAACTGAGAAAAACTGCTCATCCGGAATACTCCATTCATCCGGAATAAATCCTTCATTCGGAACAAATTCCTTCATCCGGAACAAATTCCTTCATTCGGAACAAAATGGTTCATTCGGAACAAATTCCTTCATCCGGAATATACGGCTTCATCCGGAATAAACATTGATTCGGAACAAAAATATTGATTTGGAATAATAACTAGAAAACATTGATTCGGAATAAAATTTAAGAAAGCTTCATCCGGAACATCCCTTCATCCGGAATATTGATTATTCCGGATAAAGACACTGATTCGGAATACTTATTACAATAAGCTCATTCGGAACAATTCCTTGATCCGGAACAATAAACTGATTCGGAATAAAAGATTTGATTCGGAACATTACACTGATCCGGAATAAATTGAAAGTTAATGCTGGTTCGGGATAAAAGAAAGAAATGCTTGGTTCGGAACATTAATTGATGCGGAATAATTAAGATAAAAACACTGATTCGGAATAACCTAGATTAAACCCTTCATTCGGAACATTAATGCACTGATTCGGAATCTGGGCAACTATAAACGCGAAGAACATGGGGAAGAAATAGAACACGAATTTAAACAAAATCAATCAAGATCAACTAAAAGATTAAACCAAAACAACCACAAATGATCTAATAACCATAACCAAAAAAAATCTAAATCAATAAAACTATCAATCAAAACCCACTTGATTGAAAAACCATAAAAATAAAAGAACATAAACATAAAGATTAAGATTAAGATTAATCAAGAAAGGAAGATGAGAGATTAACAATGAAAGTAAAGATTAACAACATTTAAAAGTAAACTTACTTGAATTTCAAGGAATTTAAAGGTGCAAGACAATTAAGGAAATTGACATGAATTTAAGAAGCAATTAATTAAAAAGGTGGAAGAGCATAGTTTGTCAAACTAGCCAACAACAATGAAACTAACACTAATCATCTATTTATAGGGGAGGAGGAGGATTGGTGGAAGGAAGCTTCCTCCCCTCTTTCTTCTTTCTTTAATTGCTTGATTAGTCCTTAATCTTCCAAATTCTTCGACTTTTGTCTCGGGATTAATAAACTCGGCTTGTAATCTTCAATAAATTAGACTTGAGTTCTTCGGCTTTTAGTAAACTTCTGTCTTTTGACTTTTTCTTCGATAAATCTTTAGAATTGGTCGTGGACTTCCATTCTTTTTGCACTCTTGATTTCTTGACTTCGTCTTTTTGTCTTTTTCTTTGATAAAAGCCTGTGAAAGCCCGTGTTTTCTCCCCTTTTCACATTTTCGTCCTAAATCACAACAAAAACACAAACCACGCATAATTCCAACATTTACGACATAAAATACACGTTTTGGCTTGGCTATTATTGTAATTAAGTGGTAAAAGGATGGGTGTTTACACACCTATCAAATCCCCTACACTTGACCATTGCAATGTCCTCATGCAATGCATTAGTTACAAAGCACGATTACACTTTTCATGATAATCAATCCACATTGGCCTTTATTAAAGAGATAGAAAATAACAAAACAAATAAAGAAATCAAAAACATACCTTAGGGTTTTGGAAATGTCATGAATGATCATCATCCTCAAGTTTTCACTTTCTCCAAACCAAGCTTAAAAACGAGATCATTGTTATTATAAGTTAGCAAACTAACACGAACTCATGTGGGCCAATTATTGACTTAGACTCCCTTATTCCTAGGTGTATCTCTTATATTTTATTGTTGTCTTGAATGACCACAAGGATGCATTGTTGACTTATTTCGATAGTTATTAAGGCTGAAAATAAAGTGGGACGATTTAATCAATAGTTAGCTAAAGGACAAAATCTTTTAAAACTGCTTCTCGGGACTTCATAAAGTTCATATCTTAGCATAACTCGCTTCGCGATTTGAGACCTTTCTCGGACCGATATTTGGCAGCGACTTCATACTTCAAACCTTGAGAGACATTCATGAAATAATGGCCTTCTCTTCATAATAGGAATTTCTTCACTTGAAGTTTTGAGAGATTCTTCATATTTGGACCACGACTTCTTCATTTTTCTCCAATATTTATTTTGGACTTTGATATACAACGATCCGCCTCCTTTTTGGACTTGGATCTATTTATCCTCATACCTTGCTAGGGTCTTTTCGGATAGACTTCTCCATGATCTTTTGGGGAGTACTTGCTTTTCGTCGTGTGTCTCGATCCTTCATATTGATTTTTGATAAATGATTCTTCACATCACTTGGGATCTTTAGCAACAAAATGTAGCCCTCATGTCTTGTTAGGACCTTTTTGGACTCGCCAATCTTCGCACCCAGCTTCAATAAGTTATGCCTTGGCTATGAACTCTAATCCATACCGAGCAACTTTTAAACGATCTTGGGCTAGAAGTTAAGTAACTTTTCAAATCGTACAACCTTATTTATTGCAGATAAATTAATTAGCAAGTGATGGGAGAATAGGCTTATAATTAACTCACATAAATTCACGAAAGGATACTAAACTTATAATTGACTCTATCATCTCTCGTTCTCCACAGTTTAAAATCTCAAGTAATGAGACTCGTGGATGCTTAGCCTATTAAATCAAAGTTTTGGGTTTTCGAGTCGCCTATAGGATCTTGCAAACTCTTAAGACTTTTTCAAGTTTAGAAATCGCATTTTAAAGTTCCCTTGATAAACGACTCTCTAGGATCAATTATAGGAACTTGCGAAAAGTTCTTGTTCTTAACCCGTGAGAGTTAAGACTTTCGCGTTTTATAGCTCCCTATATAAAAGCCTAGCAAAACTTGACTTAAACACGTTAAGGATACTAGCTAGAGTAAACTTAGAATAGTAAACTCGGGTTGAGTAAAAAAGATTCACAACGTTTGAAAATTAAAACCACTTTATTCAAAACTTATTCTAGCAAAGAAGGAAAATAACTATACAAAGGTAAAAACTAATAGGCCAAAATAGATCAAAATTTTTGAAAGATGTCAAAAAATTGATTTTCCGGTTAAAATGAGGACAAATACAAGGAAAAGGCTACTTAACTTCGATAGAAGTCCCCCTACACTTTATATAAACATTGTCCTCAATGTTTAAGCATGTGGGAGTAAACTCCCCTACACTTAGGACATTGTGCACTTTGTTTAAATCTTGCTAAGGAAGAGACAACTAACGAGATTCCTATTTTAATATTGGAAAATATAAAATAGTGAATCGAAAAGAGTTTAGGATAGAACCGGGAAGAAGGAAACACGGAATCACGGTTCGTCAAAAGTCATCAAGAGTGTGTCTTTGAAGCTCTAATCCCTGCACATGATAAGAAAGAGAACAAGAAACACCACGGGGCTCCCCCTACACTTATGGTGAAAACAGGGAAAGATAGATAGATAATTGGGTTGCCTCCCAAAAAGCGCTTGTTTATATTAACCGAGTCACGAGCCTGACTCGTCCCCGAATTAAATGGTCCATGGGGAAGCCTCAAATGTAATACCGGGATCAAAGACCTTGTCCTCGTTCCCGGAGGACATCAATAAAGGAGAGTCGGGGGGATAATTCTTGAATGGGAGAAAAGTCCTTTCAAAATACGAAAAGTATGTGAAATCAAGATCCACGGGAGGTGGGGTGGGTAAAGTAAGCACATTGTCATCCCCCAAAGACAATGGATGCTGAGCACTCGGCAAAGCCGTAATATTATCAATCATGAAATAGTGAATGTCACCTCCCAGGTCAAAGCACTCATCCTCCTTAATAGTGGCTAAAGGGGAGGATGAAAGGTGCTCGGGAGGGGGACTTGGGACAATACCTTCCTGTAGCAAATTATCAAAAATAATATCCCCCTCCGTGTCATCATCATCAATACCTGGAGGTATGGAGTGAATGTCGATTTCTTCCAGCAATGGGTCATTATCTTCAACGGGAGGAATAGATGGAGGTAAAGACTCGGAAAGAGGAGGAGAAGTCAACTCTTCGATTTGAGAAATAAGAAGATGCACTTTCCGTAATCTATCGCGGAGAATCACGTCTTCCACCTCATCTTCAAGAGCAAGTTCATCGGTGGACTTCTCGTAAGCCGGAGAGAATAAATCGTCATCGCCCGCATCTCCCGGTGGAGATTGAGAAATTTCAAAAGTGAAATTCTCATAGCGAGGAAAAAAATCGTCATCATTAGGATCGACCTCTTCCGTAAAAGCAACGTCGTCCTCAGACTCCCTAGCAGTAGGCATCTCACAAACCTCATCATCAAAGAATTTATCGAGACCAAAATCACTAATCTCACTCAATGAATCATCATCCTTAGACGCATTAGGAATATCGAGAGTAGGAGTAGCAACTTCAGTAGATGGGTCAAGAGCGTAGACATCATCGTCGTCATCATCATCATAATAGACGGGACCATTCCAATTAGGAGTGACATAGTCGGCTAACTCTTCCTGGATAACCTCCACATCTTTAAGAAGCTCATGAAGCAAGTTTTGTTGTTCATCTCCCCGAGTATGTTCAATTAAACCAATTCTATCCCACACTGTAATTAAACATTTTGGTGTAGAAAAGAAGGGAAAACGACCAAATTGGCTCAAAAAGGTGTTGGTGGTTTTCAAGATTTCGTCCACATCAAGCAAAGGTTGCCTTTCCTGATGCAAGTCACCTCGGATTTGAGCTAAACTTTCTAGAACATGGTTCAAAGAAGTGAGTTGTTGGTCAAGACTAATTTGCTGAGAGGATTGATGATTGAGGGTGTGATGTGGGGGCTCAAAGTTATACACACTGGGATGATAGCACGGAACTTTCTCAAAGACCTTCGACGGATCACAAGAAGAAGCATCGTGAGGGCCCCCACAAATATAGCACCACGGGTATGGAGAAAAACCGGGTGCGTCATGTGGAAAGCTATTACCATTGTCATAATTGTAACCCGGTTCTTGCCCGTGATCATACGGGTATCGAACCGGGCACGAAACATGCCAATGAGAATCGCTTCCACAATAGATGCACGGGGGAACAGGAGGTGGATTAGAAAAGGACGAATTAGTCGAGTTCACCATGGACAAAATCCGAATTGTGTGTTGTCGATATCCCGCACCGCTCACATGTACACCATTGACATGAGTCGTTCCCGTATAATCGTCTCCCACACCCGACGCAATGGACATAAGAATCGATAAAGAAAAATAGATAAGCAAGAAGAATATTTTTGGTGCAAAACTTTGAAAAAGAAATGCTTTTTATGATTTTTCAAATGTTTTTGGGATTTTTAAAAATTTTTGACACGAAAAATAATGTTCACGAGTGAACGGATCCCAAAAGCCAACGCGTCTCTCACAAAAAACCGTTAATCTTCACGAAAAGAGCCGGCAGCGGCGCCATTTTAATGTAGAGGGTTTGCTAAGTTGAAAGTTCGTTTCTCGGTATCTTTTCGAATTGATTTCAGGTTCAAAGTGCAACTCAGTTGTTCTTGGTGGAAAAGAAATAGAATGGTTGTCGTTGGCTACACTAATTAAAAATAAAGACTTGAAACATTAAAAATAAAATAAAGACGGTAAAAAGAAATACTGAAAGATAAGAACTTGACGGGAAATTAATGACGAGAAATTAAAAACGTGACGAGAAATAAAAAGGCAATCTTAAAAGTAAATAAGGCAAACTTAAACTAAAGACAAGTAAATTAAAAATACGACTAAGTAAAAAGGCGAGAAAAATAAAGTTTAAAATTTAAAGACATAAACTTCAAATAAGCTAAAATTGAAATTACAAAACTGAGAAAAACTGCTCATCCGGAATACTCCATTCATCCGGAACAAATCCTTCATTCGGAAAAAATTCCTTCATCCGGAACAAATTCCTTCATTCGGAACAAAGTGGTTCATTCGGAACAAATTCCTTCATCCGGAATATACGGCTTCATCCGGAATAAACATTGATTCGGAACAAAAATACTGATTCGGAATAATAACTAGAAAACATTGATTCAGAATAAAATTTAGGAAAGCTTCATTCGGAACATCCCTTCATCCGGAATATAGATTATTCCGGATAAAGACACTGATTCGGAATACTTATTACAATAAGCTCATTCGGAACAATTCCTTGATCCAGAACAATAAACTGATTCGGAATAAAAGATTTGATTCGGAACTTTACACTGATCCGGAATAAATTGAAAGTTAATGCTGGTTCGGAATAAAAGAAAGAAATGCTTGGTTCGGAACATTAATTGATGCGGAATAATTAAGATAAAAACACTGATTCGGAATAACCTAGATTAAACCCTTCATTCGGAACATTAATGCACTGATTCAGAATCTGGGCAACTATAAACACGAAGAACACGGGGAAGAAATAGAACACAAATTTAAACAAAATCAATCAAGATCAACTAAAAGATTAAACCAAAACAACCACAAATGATCTAATAACCATAACCAAAAAAATCTAAATCAATAAAACTAACAATCATAACCAAATCAGTCAAAACCCACTTGATTGAAAAACCATAAAAATAAAAGAACATAAACATAGAGATTAAGATTAAGATTAATCAAGAAAGGAAGATGAGAGATTAACAATGAAAGTAAAGATTAACAACAATTAAAAGTAAACTTACTTGAATTTAAAGGAATTTAAAGGTGCAAGACAATTAAGGAAATTGACATGAATTTAAGAAGCAATTAATTAAAAAGGTGGAAGAGCATAGTTTGTCAAACTAGCCAACAACAATGAAACTAACACTAATCATCTATTTATAGGAGAGGAGGAGGATTGGTGGAAGGAAGCTTCCTCCCCTCTTTCTTCTTTCTTTAATTGCTTGATTAGTCCTTAATCTTCCAAATTCTTCGACTTTTGTCTCGGGATTAATAAACTCGTCTTGTAATCTTCAATAAATTAGACTTGAGTTCTTCGGCTTTTATTAAACTTCCGTCTTTTGACTTTTTCTTCGATAAATCTTCAGAATTGGTCGTGGACTTCCGTTCTTTTTGCACTCTTGATTTCTTGACTTCGTCTTTTTGTCTTTTTCTTCGATAAAAGCCCGTGAAAGCCCGTGTTTTCTCCCATTTTCACATTTTCGTCCTAAATCACAACAAAAACACAAACCACGCATAATTCTGACTTTTACGACATAAAATACACGTTTTGGCTTGGTTATTATTGTAATTAAGTGGTAAAAGGATGGGTGTTTACACACCTATCACACAACACCTCTTGAAATTATCCACGTCGACTAAGCGCGTGACACTGAGTACAACAATGTAACCCCTTTAAGTGATAGTTATCCGAGTCATCAACCAACCACCCCGAACCCAGAAACCAGATAAACAAGTCGTCATTCTAAGATTAAGCACGAGCAAGTTATCTTTAAAAGATAAAATAAGTTCACGCCTTCGAAAAATCCTTCTCCAACTTCACATAATTTATACCCGATCAAACAAAATCTGTAGTCACTGAAAATATACCCATTTTTTCTTCGGTCTCGTCAAATAATTTTGTCACTTAGTCACGTCATTTTATCTCAGCTCTTTGTCACGTCTGTTCGTCTCGTCACTTTAATATCGAATATAAACATTAACCATATACTACCAAATGTTCACTTAAATAACATATTAAGGTTAACAAATGCGTATATTGTTAAGGCATGTAAAGATTTCATCCATAGATCACCACATCCACTTAAATATCAACGTCACTTAAGAGTTTGACCCTCATCGAAATTGTTAATCACAATTTACACGCATCAACCTAAATTGGCCCATCATGTAATTTGTTGGCCACATTTCAGCCCACTCTCTCTTTGCAATACCCGGTCCATAAAAAAAACATGGGTATTAAAAGAGTCAAACCCTAAGCTAACAGACACAATTAACCTAATCCTAATCTCATAAGTTACTCCGCCCCCCCTTTTCTCTCCCATCTGAAACCAACATCACAAAGTTAACATCGCCCCACCAAACTTCATCTCCTCACCCACCATCATCGTATTATCCGCCCAAAAACTCATCTCACAAACCACTCTCCCAAATCTTATAAGCATCTCACAACAAAATCATTGAAGAAAATAAACATCACCACATCTCATAAAACACTGATAATTAACCACAACCCACGTCCATCAGAATCGTGGCTCTAATTACCCACGAAAGCTTTATCAAACGAATTTCTTCGAAGAACAAAGAAGACCCATTTGATATCGTCATGGATCTTGATAAAACAAGGTCTCGGGTAGGTTAAAAAGTGATTGCATGTTGTTTTATTTGGTTTTTATCGAAAAAATTGAGATGATTAAAACGAAAAATGTTATAAATAGGTCAAATATTTCGAATATAACCACAGATCTATGATGAAGTGAGCTTTCTCGTGTAGATCTTAACAGATCTTACAATGCATGTGAGAAAAAATTCTGAGATCAAGTTAATTTGTCTGTTTTGAGTCGAGTCTAGAATCGAATGGGGTTTTAGGTGTCGATGGGTTAGGTATTAGATTTAGTGTTGATTGGGAGTTAAAAGGTTGGATGTGAACTGTTGGTTTTGGTACTGGTCAACACTTGGTCACTGTCTGTTTATATAAACAGACATACTGTTTGTGTTAAAAACTTGTCACAATTTCTTTAAAGGTAAAAAATTATCGCAATGTTTAAATCTGAATAAGTCCATCGCAATGCCTTCTCTTCTGAATGCGTTCCATCGGAATGCACCGAAAGTGTTCCATCGGAATATTCGATCGCATTGTAGAAACCAATGGTTTTTGCGATCGCAATATTCCGATCTGAATGTTACCATCTCAAAAAGCTTATCCAAAAGTACTTTTCCCATATTTTCAGGAGCATGTGAATCTGACCAATTTTCTGGGTAACTATATCATGAAAAACAATAGAAACCCAGAAAAGATGATATCATAAAAAATAAGTCCATAAACAGTAGACATTTGACCCAATACCAGGGACTTAAAACCAATTGTGAAAAGTTGTGGGTTTGAGAATATCAGAAATGGACTGTGAGACAAACTGATAAAGTGACTGTTTAGACAGATTTGGACCAAGAAAATGATATGACAAATGATAAAAACAATGGAACTGTTTGGAAAAAAGAATAACAAGACGTGACACACAGTTAACAAAATGTATCCATAAAAAGAATGAAAACATTAAACCACCGTGACAAAAAATGATACATACGGACCAAAAAAAATTTTAGACCACCAAATCGAACCAAAAACACGATCCAAGGATTGAACCGAGGCTCTGATGCCAATTGTGGATTTGCTATTATATGATCCGGTGGTCTAACATGGTGGTGAATGATGGAAGCCATTGTTGAAAGAGAGAGAAGAGAGGTTGAGTGTGTGAAAGAAAGAAAAGATGTATTAAGCAAAAATGAAAACACAAGCAACACCCCTCCTTGGAAGCCTAGGAGGGGTATATATAGTCACACACGCTACTTAAACTATACAACGTTCCTAGTCTAGTCTAAGCGTGTGTGACTATGATAACTAATGGGAATTCTTAAATGTCGTCACATAAAGTGAATTTCCAACATTTAGAATTTGCGTTTTAAAGTTCCCTTGATAAACGACTTTCTAGGATCAATTATAGGAACTTGCGAACAGTTTTTGTTCTTAACCCGTATGAATTAAGACTTTCGCGTTTTAAAGATCCCTATATAAAAGCCTAGCAAAACTTAATTCAAATACGTTAAGGAAAAGCTAAGGTAAAAACCGAGTCGAGTCAAAAACTATTTTCATTTTCACCAACGGAAAGCCTACATTCGTGTCAAAAGCACTTATTTTATTTATTAAAACTTAAAAATAACACTAAAATTTAAATTTTTTATTAAAATGAGAAAAACAATTACGTTTGGACACGACAAAAGCAATAGCAAGCGATTATATCGATTGACTCCCCCATGCTAAAACCAAACATTGTCCTCAATGTTTCTTAGCTCAAGAGTAACACCCCCTTGCTAAAACACGAAGAGTCTAATGCAAAATCCTAACATGGAAAGAGCACGCAAATCTATAAGCCGTTTATTAATTATGCCTTAAGATAAAACGTTAGTCGATAAAAATCAAAGGATAGAAAGTGTGCCCCTTTTAGCAATCAAAGAATGGAAGATCAAGTGGACCGACAAAATCCGAACACGAGAGTCTTCAATGATTAGGGTCATACCTAAGATTCACAACACAACAAAACACGAGCACGAGCTTGAAAGATCAAGCCTTATTAGTGTTAGAAAATAGAAAGAAGATAGAATGTATGGGAATCCCCCACAAGGCACTTCGTTTTTGTTAACCGAGTCATGAGCTCGACTGGATCCCCGCATTCATTGGTCCTTAGGGAAAAAGGTGAAAACCGGCATATTGGAATAAAATCCAACATAAAGCACGATGCCGGGGTCAAAGATCTCATCCTCGTTGTCAGATGACAAACGAAAGGATAAAACTCCAACACAAATCTCTAAAAAGAAATAGTAGTCACAAATCATGAAATGGATATATCATGCTCCCCGAGAAAAACTCGCACCAAGATGATCGAAAAGTCTTTCAATTATTACATCGGTGAAAGGCCGAGATTTCCCTAAATAAACGATTCCGGGATCGAATACCTCGTCCTCGTGAGAGAAAGGAATAGACAACACGGTGTCATCCCCCATGTTAATCCATAATCATAGAAATCAAATGGTAAAGGTGGTATAAAGGTTTCATCCATAATGGAATCAACATTCTTAGCTTTAACGACCATTTCACCCTTAGAAATGTGATCAATTGGGTCATGGTAATCAATATGAGACACATGAAAAACCCGCACATTAAGGTCAAAGTGGGTGGGAGGAGGACTTGGGACGAAATCATCATCAAGTAAATTCTCTAAAAAGAAAGCGTCCCCCTCCGGGTCGATTTCATCAACACCCGGTGGTATCGAATCATTAGAAGCAAGAAACATGTCAATCTCCTCCATAAGCGGATCACTATCCTCAACGGGAATAGGAGATGGAGATAAAGACTTAACATTAGGCTTAGAATTCAAAGTCTCGATCTTAGAAATGAGAAGATAGACGTTTGATAACTTCTCACGAAGAATCACGTCTTCCACATCTAAATGAGTAAGTTCATCGGAGAACTCCTCAAGGATCGGAATAGTCAAATCAACCTCTTCCCGGTGGAAATGGGTCTAAAGGAGCAAGTTCAAAAGTGAACCTCTCATAAATCGGATCACTATCATCCTCATTTCTCGGTGGAAATGGGTGAAGAAGAGTAGGTTCATCGGTAAACCCCTCAAAATCCGAGTCGTGAATGTCATCTTTATAAGAAAGTTCATCGGAGAACTCCTCATTAGAAAATTCACTAGAAGTTGAATCATTCTCAAAATCTTCATTTCCATCACAATTTTCATCATTAGAATTAGAGAAAATATCAAAGTGAATAGAAGAAGTAGAGTCATCACATTGTGGCAAATCACAAGTTTCATTGGAAATACCGTCAAACTCTCTTGGGTTTTGGACAAGAATCTCAACACTAGACTTTATTACTTCGTCCGATTCCGTGTCCAGAATAGTGCTAATATGCTCGTCCCCCTTGCTTAGAGAGTTTTCGGGTTCCACGGTGGAAGAATCATGAATAGGAATGGTGATGTCATGAGAGATTTCCTCATCATTTAGGATGGGTGAATCCTCGGGCTCCATAGCCGACAAGATACGAAAATGAAGTACGATTTTACTAGACGAAGGATGTAGAGCAATAAGATCTCTCAAAGAAATAGCACTTTCCTCGTCATCATCCAAAAGAAGAGAACGCTCGAGTTCACGATTAGCAAGATATTTTGCTTCCGCTTGAGCTCGTTCTTTCTCTCGAGTTTCAATGCTTAATCCATTATAATCTTGCGAAAGTTGTCTAATCTTAAGTTCACAATCTCTTTTAAATCCCTCATCAATTATTTCTCCATGAAATCGTCGACTTCCTAATTCATTATTTATATCATTAATCTCTTGATTGATTTGTTTTTTTTCTAACAACATATCTTCAATGCTCTTTTCAACAATTTCGACATTTCTTTGATTCGTTATTTGTTGGAACATCGTTTCGAGTCTTTCAATATCGAAAGAATATTGTGGAGATTGGTCAAAACCAGAAGGAATCAAATTATAGCAAGGACTAGGCTCATTAAAATTTTGATCTCTCGGTTGACAACAAAAACTCTCGTGAGGACCTCCACAATACTCACAACAAAGATGTTGTTGTGATAAACTCGGTAAATCTTGTGGATAACAATTATCATTAAATTTTTGATTGTAGCTCGGTTCTTGCTCATAATTAAGCGAGAATCGATGCGAACAATTAATTCATAAATGAGAATTATTTCCACAAAACTCACACGAGGGTGTCTCGTATGTGGGGTGTGGAGGTGGGTAAAAATCAAGAGAATTATTCGAAAAATTCGGATTTCCACATGAAGTAATCTCATTACAACAAGGACAAAATCCAACTCGTATATCGTGACGTAAATCATTTCCACAACGCTCACACGTACACCACCGACATGGTAAAAGAACATATAACGGTTCTCCACACCCTTCACAATTGACGAAGGAATTCATGGAAGAATTAAAAATTGGAGGGTGAGGAGAAAAAGAATTAAACATGATAGAGGATTAAGAAGATTATTTTTGGTATTTTTCATATATTAATAAAAAAACGAGAAAAACGATACATACTATAATAATAGAAAAATAACAAAACTTTCCGAGGACGGAAAGGGTCTTCAAATCAACGATCAACAAATCTCAACAAAACGAATCGTACACAAGATCCCCGACAGATGCGCCAAAATTTTTGATGTGATCGTGATAGAATAGTGATAATTAAGATACGTTGTAGGGTAAATTAGAAAAATTACCTTTAGGAAAAAGTAATAGACTAAAATTACCAAAGACGAATTCAATTAAACACGTGGATGAACCAAGTTCGTTGTACACGAAGATCGAGAGAATTTGAGACGTTTTGTTTCGATTTGGACAATTGATTCGAATTGGTTTTCGGTTTTAAATCTAAAATTAATCCTACAAATTAAACCTAAGTGCATGAATCGTAAACCCGAATTAATCTAAAAACAATTATTTAAAAAAAATAAAGCTATTTAAAATTAACTATATTATTAAAATAACTTTTACACTATTTTTTAAAAATCTATTTATGAAAACATATTATTTAAACTCTAAATTAATTAAAATCTAATTATTATTTAAAAACTAATTTTTACTAACTATTTAAATTTCTAAAGATTAATAAACAACTTTGTATTTTTTTTACTTTTTTTTATTTAAACTAATAAATTTTTAAATTTAAATAAATTACTTTAAGGAAAGTAATTATAACCTTTTTTTATATTATATTAACTTTAAAACTAAACTTTCTAAATAAAACGTTTATTAATTAAAAGCAAATTCAAAGTCCAAGTGTATAATAAATTCGTGAAGAAGAAATTAAACAAAATGAGCTATTAGCTCAAATGGTTGAGTCGTATGTCCTATAACAAATAGGTCCCGAGTTCGAGACCTGTGCAAGGGAACTTTTGGTATTGATTTTTTGGACAACAGATTTCAATTCCAATCAGACTTATTATACATAGCAACTAAATTAACAGAATCTATAATATCAAAACATAGCAGGACAGTTAAATAACATACAGATATCTAAAATTGAACAATATAAAGCAGAAAACTCAAGCACCACAAAGATTCAATAGATAATATCTAACAAATCAATTCAGAAACCTAACCAAAATATAACATCAAGCTAATAGAAATAATCACAACAACAAAGAGAATCAGCAGATATCCAAACAGTCACAAAGTTGCGGAAAACTGAATGAGAATTAACACAATGAGATATCCCAGCTATATCAATCAATATTTCAGTATAATCACCAATCATAACAGCAATCTAAATCTACTTAGCAGATAACAACTAGAGATAGATTAATAATCAAATTAAATCAAACACAATATAGATATTCATCTTTAGTTTAAAGTGGCATCATGAATTCGAATACCAGCAGGCGGACAAAATCAGTTATCTCATTTAATCTAAAAAGACTAAACGAACCTACAGTTTAGTAAAACCTTGATTTTAATTAAAACAGTCAATTCTATCAGACGCATCTAAACCAAATTAAAATCTCAGCAAAATAAAAGGAACATTATCAAAATCCTATGGCAGCAATATCAAGAATACATGCAATCGAAAATCAACAAAAATAGCAGATATGATCATCAAACATAAACAGATTTATATTGATTAACCATTCGCGAAACAGAACCAAATATTCCTAATCTCAATTTGACTTATTCAGAAAATCCTAGTTCGATAGCAGGATTCACAAACATTTAGCAACCAAACTAGTTCTAATCATCACAATCGCACTACACAGCAACATCACATAATCAATTAAGACAAAACTCATCGAAAATCATACAAACGATCAGATCATATCATTCGCACAATATATAAAACAAACTTAGTCAAGCATTCACTACAAATTTATTCTAGCATATTATATAAAAAAATGTAGAAAATTGTAAACCGTGCTTAACCTTTACTGATGAAAACCGTTTGGCAGAAGTCAGGTGCTGAACCGACTTAGACTAAAACGACACCAATAAGAATCTCGAACCAAAAGCACCACAAAACACCAAAACTCGAACCAAACAGACAATCGATCCAACAGATATATTTATTAAACTTAATCAGTAGGATTAAGTATATTCCCTATTCTCTCTTAATTATCAATACAAGCTATGAATAAGCTTATATAATAACTTGGTTATAACGAGTTAAAAACTTCAGATTATAAAACATATTAAACAAAATAATGATAATTGAGAGATTAATAATACTGAAAACAAAATTTTATTAAATCAACATTCATTACAACTTTTGAAAAAAAACAAAATTACAATCCTAAATTAAAACTACCATCATAACACTAAAGAAAAGAAAAAGGGATAATGAATTACAGAGAATAAGTGGGTTTTTATAGGCGAACCGAGGGTGGGTGGTTTGTTGAGGGAGAATGATTTTCGGCCTTTAGATCAACACTCCCATCATCTCTCTCTTGTTAGTTTTGATCCAAGGGTGTAGGACTGATGTTGTGCACACAGATCGCCAGCGTGGCAATCTTTGTGTTACTTGTGCTTCTTTGTTGATGACATGGAGGGTTTTGATTGGCCCCTTTTCTGATGGCAGTGGAATCAGCCAATCATAGGATAGCTGTGACGAATCAATCAGCCACGTTGGTGCTTTGTTCTTGGAATATTCGTGTATGACACGCTCCTATCTTCCCTGATTCTTCTGAAACAGTCGCGTGGTCTTCAATCGCTCCATATTGACCTTTTTTATTTGAACCATCATGATCTAGGGTTCATCCCTGGAAATAAGGATGGTTCTCCCCAAATATTTTCTTTTCTCTTTCTCGTCTTTATTTATTTCTTTGTTTGAGTTGTTTGTAACGTTTGACCGTATGACCAATAATGAAAAGTTTATAAACTCCTTACACCGTCATTATTTGCTCTTTATGGGCCTTGGACTTTCCAAATTTAACATCCCCAATTCGTTTATACATCTTGTAATGGGCTTATGATCCAAAAACTCTCCATCCGTTAATACACTTTGGATAATGGACTTGTTGAACTCTTGGGCTATGATTTGGCTTGTAGTCCAAAATAAAGAAAACTAAGCATCCTTATTGGGATTTTTGGGCCCAATACCCAAATGTGGGACCCACAAAGCCCGATTATCTTCATTTAAGTTAAGACCGCTAAAAACGAGCTCGACTTTGGCTTCCTCGATCTTTTTCTTCATTCTCGTGTTGTTTTTGCCGGTTTTCGTGAACTTGGTACCTACACACACGAAACAACAAAACAATGCATATATAAGGATATATTCATGTATTTTATGCCTTTTAAACTCGTTTTAAGATACAAATGATATGAGTAATTACACTCATATCAGGCATCACTAGTATCCAAAATCACTACATGACATCCAAAGGGTTTAAGAAAACCAATATTAGGTTTCCTATTCCAAAATAGCTCATAGGGTGTCTTATTATGGATTTTGTTGATCAATGCTCTATTCTAAACATAACAGGCTGTATTCACAGCCTTAGCCAAAAAGCAATGGGAAAATGAGCATCAACCAACATTGTCCTAGCTGCTTCTATGAATGTTCTATTCTTCCTTTCAGCCACCCCATTCTGTTGTAGGGTTCTAGCTATGCTAAACTGCCTAGTAATCCCTTTATTAACACAGAAGTCATCTAACAATTTATTTCTAAACTCACCACCATTATCACTTCTAAGTATTTTAACCTCATTCCCTGTTTTGTTTTCAATTTGGGTAATAAAGTTAATCAAAACTGTGACATTTTCACTTTTTAAGGCCAAAAAGAAAGTCCAAGTAAATCTAGAAAAATCATCAGTTATGAAAAACCAAAAAGATTTACCCTTTAAGCTTTCTATATTAGTTGGACCAAATAAGTCCATGTGTAGTAAGTGAAGTGGTTTAGAACTAGAGTGCACAAGTTTAGACTTTAATGGGACTTTGTGCTGTTTGCCTTTAAGACATGCAACATAAGAATGATCATTGTGAAAAGCCTTTTCAGGCAAACCATCAACTAAACCATGTCTCACAAGTCTATTTATGTTCTTAAAGTTTATGTGCCCCAACCTTCTGTACCATAGATTACTTTCATCAACTGAAGCCTTAGTATATAGACATGAAAAATTATTATTCATCCTAATTCCATTAAGATTCACATTATGAATGTCCTTATGCCTAGGTGTTCTATAATCAATAAACTTATCTTCAGGCATCTTAAAGTCTTTGTTTAACACCAAGCATTCAGTATCAGTGAAAAGAACCTTATTCTTGTTATCACTGACTTGTGATACACTAAACAGATTATAATCAAGTTCTTTTACCGGAAATACGTTTTCAAAACGCAAATTATTGTTGATAAGAGTGCCTTTGCCAGAAATTGTACCATATCCTCCTCCAAAGTACACTTTGTCACCATCTTTAATGGGGGTAAAGTTAGTCAAATAATCTTCCTTCCCCGTCATGTGCCTAGAGCATCCACTATCCCAATATCCATAATCATTTACCTGCTTTTGAATGCCCTTCACATAAAGAAAACAAATTAGTTTTCTTTGGGAACCCAAGCCTGAGCAGACTTGGATTCATTTGGTTGTTCAACAAGAACATATTTGGTCCTTATAACAACCTCTTGATCATCCCTTTGAGGATTGAACACCCAGTTAACCCCAATTGGTTTAGTTATGACCTTTGAAATATAGTGAAATCTGTTACAGGTCATAGAAATCCCCTATGAATTAGGGTTTTGGTCTTGTTTGGGTCTCCATGTCAAACTAGATGAAGCTTTAGACCCCTTTCCCTTTGGCTGCAAGTACTTGTTATAACCTGGTCTAACAACGTTGGAAACATTCCTGTCAGCGTTAAAGTTGTTCTTGTCAGCGCTGAAATTGTACTTGTCATCTCCAAAATTAGGGTTTGCTATAGGAACCCATTGTCTGTTAGACTATGTATTTGTTTTTTGAAAAGGCCTTTGTCCATGAGTATTAGACCCTTTAGTAAAGAATGAAGCTAGTCTAGTAACTTATGGACTTTGTTGGACAAAAGGTCTGGGTTTGACCATGGTTGACTTTTTGTCAGCGTTGACTTTTAAAGCACTGACTCATTTATATGCCAAATGAGAAAAACTTCCACAAGTATAACAAGCTTTTCTAGACATAACCCTAGGTCTAGATGAAAAGAACCCCGTCCCATTAACACTAGCTTGGCTTTGTGGTGACCTAGGTTTTCTATACATTTCTGCATACTTAACACTAGGTTTCTATTACTAGATGAGCCAAGGTCAACAGGTTTACCAGTAGAAGGGTTGTTCATAATTATGGGTGTAGACTCATTTGGACTCTCACTAAGCATTCCACCCTTAACAAACAATGTAGTATTGGATTTCTTCCATTGTTCCAAGTCAATTACTTTCTGCTTATACTCCTCTACTGGAGTAAGAACTCTTGATGGAGGAATGAATTCCTTTTCTTGGAGTTCTGGAATACCAGTCCAAGACAAATCCTTTCTAAGGACACTATGAAAGTTCCCAGCAGGTGGTGGAACATCAGCATACTCTTTCATCCCAATCCTAGTCATATCCCTAGAGTCTCTTTGCTCACTTGCATATTTTTCTAGGGTTTGAGAAGCTTTATCAAACCTTTGAATTTTAAGCCCTACATTCTCTTTGTTTTTAATGGCCTCATCTAACTTAGCTTGTATGACTCCTTTGGATCTCTCCAGGATGTCCCTAAGGTCAACACTAACTTTGAGGTCATGAGATAAAACAATAATTTGATCTTTTAGGTCAAGCTCCATCTTCTTATATTCTGCTACAGTCTTTTCAGTTTGAACAAGTTCCATTTGATAATTAGATAGCTTGCTCTTTTCATCAAAAAACATATGATTTTAACTTTAAAATTTCTTTGTTAAGTTTTTCAGTGTTTAAACGACAACCTTTACTACAAAAAGCATCATCATATACCTCATTATCTGATGAAGACGAAGAATGTGCCATGAGAGCAAAGTGAACATGCTCTTCTTCTTCCTTCTCTGCAATCAAGGCCTTGTTCTCTTCCACCTCCTTTGCCATAAAGCTCCAGTCCCATCTAACACCATCAATTTCTTGCATGGCAACCATAGCCTTTGTATATTCAACCTTAATGATTTAGCTTGAAAGCTTTCCAGCATCAGATCTTCTTGGAGATCTACATTCCCTCATAAAGTGACCCATTCTATGGCAATTGTAACACTCAACCTTGGATTTATCAAACCCAGCAGTGTCTTTAGCATTAAAGGTCATCTTCTTCCTGAATCTCCTATTCCATCTATTGGCTCTTATGCTTGCAAGTTCCATATTCCACTTAATGTCCATCTCCTCTAAATTCCCCGTACTGATTTGCTCAAGGTCCTCATATGTAATCACTGAACCATTGGGCAAATGCAGCAATGTATGCACACACTGTGTCTAGATCAATGCCAGCAAGTTTAATCCTTGGTGAGTCAACATTATATATGTCAGCGTCTGAATGTGAAGCGCTGACAAAGGTTGATCCACCGCAGACACAAGGTGATCCAGTAACAGGATGCACGTATGATTCTTTCTTATCAACTTGGGCTTCACTATGTGAGATGAAAGCCATGTTTCTAGAGGTAGATTTGCTTCCATGATACAAGTGGATTTCATTCTCTATAATCTTCAGCTTATTGTAGACGTCATCAAAAGTAGAACTTTTCTGAGCATTGATGAGATGGCATTTATACATGATCTCATCGTTCTTTTCGGGCTTTAAATGCATAAAAATGTCATAAAATACCATATATATGCTTGTGTTTGTTTACTTGTGTATTTTAGGTATGGATATCGTGAAAAAGACAAAAGATCACAAGAAACAAGGAAAAACAGACACGAGAAACGAAGCTGTACAAAGAACCGGGCCCTACTTCATGAAATATCCAACAAATACCCTTGAAGACTTGAATACATGCAAGATTGATCCTCAATGAACGAAGAAATGACACTTAAAACCCTTGTGAAATCATAATTACAAGTTTGGTCCCTTAAGTTTTTAAAATTACACAAATGGTCCTTCAACTTTAAAGAAATAGCAAGTTTAGTCCCTTAACAATTCTAAATTGCCAATTATGGTCCCTCATGAATTCAAAGTTATATTGAAGACCTTTGAAGATCAACAATGTCCAAGATCAGTCCTTGAATTATCCAAAAATGGCAAAAACTACCCTTATAATCCTTTTTCCAAAGTTTGGTGTCAAAAGTGCAAAGTTATGAAAGTTTATAATAAAGGGAATTCGTTTTTGTTTGCTGAAAACATTAAATACCCATTTTCCCAAAGAACAAGGACCCAAGTTGCCAATTCTAAACTTCAAATCCCCTAACACGCGCCAAACACTTACTTTCCCCTAATTTCGGATCAAAATCACAATTGTTCACCTTTTTCACCACCCAGAATTTACTCCACTTAAATAAGGGGTAATTTTCAATTACCTTTGCACACGCTTGATTCACATGTGCAGAAACACATCCCAACCTTAAAACCCTTAATCCCACTCACTATGGACCCCACCTCCAATTCCCGTTCAACCAATCACATGACTACTTGCCCTCCAAGTTATCTGACGTGGCCAAATTAACAGCCGAGAGTCCTTGCTTCATCTCAAAGCTAAAATGAACACTCAGGATCACTTTGGACAGCTCACACCAAGAATTCGTCTAGAAGACTCAAGGATAGAATAGGAATTTCACTTCTAGGGTTTGTGAATAGTGCTAGCTTGGCATTTGCCTATAAATAGACTCCTCAACCTGTGAGAGAGCTTTTGTTCCAGATTTTAGCTTTTAAATCTTTGTAATTCCTTTTTATGAAATAAAGTTTGAATTTCTGAAAATTTTGAATTCTTGTCTGTTATTTATAAAAGTTTGGTGTCTGATAAGCTAAAATCTGAGTTCCATAATCTTGTTTGAAGGTTTTTGAGGCAAGGTTTTAAGTGATAAAGCTTGTGCTTCAAAAATCAGAAAGTGGTTGTTTATTTGATCTCACCTTATTGTTTGTTCATCTTAGCAGCATTGGAAGCTGGTACTTGTTCTGCTAGTACCTAAGCTTAAACAATCCAGGGTCTGGATGTAGGTCTTGGAGGTTTGCACCTTCTCCTTTTTCATTTTCTCTCTTATTTTTCTGAATTTTGTGATTATTGCATGATTATTGGTGAATTTGTGTTTTTGTGGTTGAATATTGTTAATCTGTTATTGTTTGATGTTTATGAGTTGTTATTGACTGGATTTGTGGGTTAGAACTGGATAATCCTTTGAAAAATTGTGAAAACAGGTTAGGGGTGTTTGGGTCAACTGCATAATTTGGATTTGTGGATTTTTGAGTGGTTAGATTGTGTTGTTTATTGTTGGTACATGCTTATCTGATATACTTGGTCATATTGCTGCATATTTTGTGGTTTGGAACACCTTGATTCATAAAAAGGGTATAAAATCTTTGTTACTTGGTAAAATTGGCTAGGATTTTGAGGACACCTAGATCTAATCAAAGACTAGGGATAACAAGGGTTAAATCTAGGTTAACTACACCAGGGAAAGAGATTTGAGTGCCTGAATTTGGATATGTGGTCAAATATATCAGCAAAACTGTCTGCATATTGTTCATGTTCTTATCAGTAACTGCTTTTGCTTAATTCTGCTTATTTACTTTGATTCAGTGTTTGATATAAGTTTATTTGTGCTTATTCATAGTTTATATAGCTTGTGTATGTATCCTGTTGAGTTTGGTTTGCTTATTCAGGCTAAATCTGCTTATTTGTGCATAACTGCTTATTTCCCATGTCTGTGCATCATCTGGTGACTGTTTGATTGATTCTGGCTTATTGTGTGAACTAAATTGTGATTTTCTTGTTGCTATTGACTCCTTGTGATTCACTGATCACAAGGGTGCCTTTGTTTCTAATTTAATCCAACTAAATCTCTCTAAAAAGCTTGGTCAAATAATCAAAGCAGTGGGAACCAGTTCCTACTGAAAGTTGCCACTGCTAGTGTTAATTGGGTTTCAGCTTATCAATAAGCTATAATAGCTTATTTTAACCAACAACAACTTTGATTTTGTAATAGGTGCTCATCATTTAACCCATTTGTTCATACTGGAGCATTTGGTGTGTTGACTTTATGGTTTGACTAGGAAACCAACTTAATTGACTTTTTCATAAGTGTTTATTGGCTTATTCTTGCTTATTGGTTTTGCTTATTGGAATTTTGTTGATTGTTTTGGCTTATTGAGTTCATTTGTGACATTTTGCAAGTTGAATCAAGTCCTGAGGTGCCTTATTTCTCAAAAACGACTATTTTGTCTTTTAGTGAAATATTACTTTGCTTATTTCTGGCTTATTGAGTGTGCTTTTTCAAAATTTCTTTTTACAGATCTCTTAAGCATCCCAAAAGAAGGTTGTGTGTCAAATTAGAGCTTATGGCATTAGCTTATTGCTTAATGGGCTAAAAAGCCCAATAAGGATAAGCTGTTTGCATAATAAGCTGTGATAAGCTCACTTTCAGCTTTTGGGCCTTTAGAGTTTTATGTTTAGAATCAAATTTTGAGTCAGATTGAGCTTTTCCAAGTTAATTGGGCCAGGTTTGACTTTTTGGGCTAAAAAGCCCATTAGTGTTGACTGATTTTGGTTTTGGCCCATTTGAGGGCCTAATAGGGGTATTATGGTCATTTCACTTTCAATTTCTAATTAATTAGGTTAAAATAAACTAGTTTGCAAGTTTTTAGAATTTTTTATAATTTTTGGATTTTTAATATTATTTTAATATTATTTTATTATTATTTTTCAAATTTCACATTTTTCAACTTTTTACATTTTTCTTAGCTTAAATACATTAAAATAGGAATTTTTCGACTTTTAGAATAATTTTATCACTTTTAGATTAATTTTTATAATTATTTTAAGTTATAATAGTTTTTAAATCATTTTAAATAGTTTTTCTTAGTTTAAAAATCTCTAAAAATAGTTTTTAATCTTTTTAGGTCATTTTAGAGGTTTACCAATTGAAAAATCATTAGTTGGGATTTTTTATAATTTATTTGATTTTTAGGGCTTTAATTAGCATTTAAAAATTGAATATTTAATTATTTAAAAGGTTTGAAAAAGTTTTGATCATTGGTAAACTCTTAGTTTATTTATTTTGATTTTTGGTGAATTTTTGGTAATTTTTAGAATTAATTTTTATTTTTGTAGTTTTTACGGTTTTACGTTTTGTCATCGTAGTAATAATTTTTACGTCTTCGTCATTTTCTTTTCTCATCTACTTCTAAACCAATATTAATCTCAAATCATTTACATCTTAGTCACACACATATACCTCCTTGGGAAACGAACTTCATTGGGTCATTAGTGCTTGATTTTTCTAAATCATCACTTAATACTTACCGCTTTTACGCACCTTTTCCTAAAGGTCGTAATTTACCACAATCATTTTGGCGCCGCTGCCGGGGAGGTGTGTCGTGATTAATTTGTCTTGTTGTTTTTAATATTAACCATAAATAGTATTTGTATTAGTAGAAATCTACTAATACGTATTATCGGTTTTTTTGGTTTTTCTTGTGAAATTATTATTACTATATTGTATTAAGTATCACAATCAATACAAAGTATCTCCAAAAGTGTGAAAACACAACCTTAATTGGGATTTGATCTCCTAATTATTGTATTCGAATCTCAAACAAAAAGAAAAAGGCAAAAATAGATAAATACTTTCGTGAAGCTCGATTTTAAAAAATACGAACTATAAGGTGGGTATAAGGCGGGTATTATAAATATACCCAAGGAAAAAGGCTCTTAAATGCTTCGCGCCGCCTCGTTTCCCCGCTTGCTTGTGAGTATTTTGAGATTGAAGGCTAATCGAGGGTTTTGCCGCCTAAAGTATTATTACGTATAATATATTTGCTTGGTTTCTTTGTGATTAAACCCTCTTGAATAATTTGGTTTTCACCAAAGTTCTAAAGTCATTCGAAGGCGTTCACTCCACGTGATCGTTTTCATTCCTTTGAGGCTTCTTTAATCAAGAGTTTGATTCGAGGAGAGATTTGGTAGATTGTTGTCTACGAAGATACACCAAAATCCAAAAAAATTAAAAACAATCAAAAACACAAAAAAATTTGAAAATTCACAAAACACCCAAAAAGAATCTTCTTCGCTCACCTCCCATTCTTCGTGAAGTTTATGATCACTCGTAATCAAGCAAAATGAGCTCGTAAACGTCTTCAAAAGCAAGCCAATCAAGAGACGTTGATTGAAGAACAACCTCCAATTGTTGAACCTATTGTAGAACAAGAAGTCGTCATGGCTAATCGTACTATGATGGAGTTGCTACAAGCACCCACCGAGGGTTTTGGAGAGGCCATTGTGATTCCCGCCATCCTTGTGGAGAATTTCGAGATTAAGATGGGTTTAATGTCGATGTTGCAAGCAAATAAGTTTAGAGGTCATGAGAAAGACAACCCGCACTATCACATTAGGAATTTTAATCGTCTCACCGCAACTAGCAAGTTTAAGGATGTTCCACATGACTCCATTAAGATGATGTTGTTTCCATACTCGTTAGATGGACCCGCAAAAATTTGGCTTGAGAAAGAACCGCCAAATTCGATTTTGACATGGGGTGATCTCGTTTCTAAGTTTGTGAACAAGTTTTTTCCACCATCTAAAACAACACATTTAAAAAATGAGATTTCACGATTTGTGCAAAGAAATAATGAAAGTTTTTCAATGGCATGGGAATTCTTTAAAGAAATGTTACATGAATATCCACACCATGATTTTTCGGAATTGCATCAAATTGATACTTTTTATAATGGGCTTAATGATCATGAACAAGATTACTTGAATGCCGCCGCGGGTGGTAATTTTTTGTGCAAAACGACCGATGAAGCTTTAAAGATTACGAGAATAGATCTAAGGTTTATAGCCCTCGTAACACACCGAGTGTTGCCAATTTGGGTTCGTCATCGTCGTCATCGTCTCGTAGCATTAATGCCTTACATGATGAAGCTAATGAGGAAAATCGGTTTTTCGATAGAATTTCTAATCTTATGTCCCATTGGAAAGCTCAAGAAGCTTCAAATTCCGCTTCTGTTAAAGCGGTTGCTAAGAGTTGTTTGTCTTGTGGTGGAGCTCATGATCTTTCCGAGTGCATTACCGCGGATGGTAACACTTCGAGTGCTTATGTAGCAACGGGAACTTATAACCAAAACGGTCAAGGTTCCCGCCCAAATCAAGCTCCACCAAATCAAAATGCTAATAACTATCGAAATAACAACCAAGGTGGTAATTACCAAGGCAATTCACGTAACTACAACAAGGGGAATTATCAAAGTGGGAATGGACAAGTGACAAATCAAAACCAAAACCGTGATTTTCAAAACACTACACAAGGTTTTCAAAATGCTCACACTAAAAATCTTCAAGGAGAATTTTTGGATTATGCTAAAGCAAATGATGCTATGTTTGATAACATGCAACGTGAGATGATTAGCTTAAGATCCGAGTTGAAAAACGAGCTTAAAAACGAACTTGCTAATGAACTTAAAACTCAAGCAAATAAAATGGAAGGAAATTTCCAACGTCTTCAACAAAACCAACAAAAGATGGAACAAGGACAACATGAGATTAAGCAAGAGTTGTTAAAAGCGGATGCTAGGCAATCAAAATTTGAGGACCGAATGGCTAAGATGTTTGAAGCAATCATGTGTAAGCCCTCTTCCTCGGGTGGTCTTCCTAGTGATACCATTGCAAACCCGAAGGGAGAAATGAAGGTTATTACTACACGAAGTGGTAAAACTTTCAAGGAACCAATCTCTCGTCCAAGTACTTCTATGGAGAAGGAAATCGATAAAGAACCCGAGGTGATGGTCGATAAGGAGCACATTACAATCCCACGAAGTACCGTTCAAACCACACCTACGATTGAACCAATACCAATCATGGAACCCGAGATTCCAAGGCCGTTGCCTAATGTCCAACCCACACCACCCTTACCTTACCCTTCGAGACGAAACAAAGAGAAATTACAAGAACGTAACAAACAACAAATAGAGCTTTTTATAAAATGTTTCAACAAGTGCATTTTGATGTGAGTTTAGCCGACGCGTTGTTGTATATGCCTCGTTTCGCTTCCACTTTTAAAAGTATGATGAGCGATAAGGAAAAGCTTTCAAAGCTTGCTAATTGTTCTTCGGTTTATCTTAACCGCATACCGGAAAAAGTTGGTGACCCCGGAAAGTTTCTCATTCCTTGTGACATACAAGATATGAAAGAATGCCTCGGCTTGGCCGATCTTGGTACGAGCATTAATTTGATGCCATTTTCCATTTGGAAATCGCTTTCGCTTCCGGCTCTTATTCCTTCGAACATGTCTATCGAGATGGCCGATCATTCTACGATTTTAGCATGTGAAGTAGCCGAAGATGTTTTCGTGAAAGTGGGGAAGTTCTACTATCCCGTTGATTTTATAGTAGTTGACATCCCCGCGGATCCTCAAGTTCCTCTAATTTTAGGTCGTTCATTTTTAGACACCTCGAGATCGCTTATCGATGTTCATGCAAGAACTATCACTTTGAGATTCAACGAAGAGGAACTTGTTATACACGCTACTCAAAACTCGAAACCTTCTCATGTTTATGCAATCGCTACCATCAATCACATTGACATCGTTGATGTGGTTTGCGATGAGTTTTCACAAGAAGTGTTAGGTTTTTCCGATAGCTCGTCAAGTGGCAATCCCACTATTTTGGATCCGATTCTTGCTAATTCTACACCAAATCTCACTCCATTCCAAGGAGGCGATCTCACTTCAAATGAAATCGACAATGAAGATGAGGTGTTTATTAGTGATGATACTTCTATTCCACCATTTCTTCCACCGTTGGAAGTTATGAGTGTTGAACCAAAATCTTCAATCGAGGAACCACCTATCCTTGAATCTAACGATCTTCCTTCTCACCTTGAATACACATTCTTGGAAGGTGATGACAAGTTGCCGGTTATTATTGCAAGAGGTCTTGCTAATGATGAAAAAACCGAGCTCTTGAAAGTTCTTAAGGCTCATAAAGGGGCAATTGCGTGGAAAATTTCCGACATTAAGGGTATTGACCCAAAATTTTGTACTCACAAGATTTTAATGGAGGAGGACTACAAACCCGCAATTCAAAGTCAAAGAAGGGTGAATCCTAAAATTCACGATGTCATTAAAAAGGAAGTCTTAAAACTCCTTGACGCGGGAATTATTTATCCTATCTCCGATAGCCCATGGGTGAGCCCAATCCGTTGTGTCCCGAAAATGGGAGGAATGACCGTTGTGCCTAATGAAAACAACGAGTTGATTCCTACTCGTGTTGTGACCGGTTGGAGGGTGTGTATTGACTACCGAAAGTTAAATCACGCCACTCGTAAAGACCACTTTCCTTTGCCCTTCATGGATCAAATGTTGGAGCGACTCGCGGGAAATGAATTCTATTGCTTTTTAGATGGTTTTTCCGGTTACTTTCAAATCCTATCGACCCTCGTGATCAAGATAAGACTACGTTTACGTGTCCTTATGGAACGTTTGCTTATCGTAGGATGCCTTTCGGACTTTGTAATGCACCGGGTACGTTTCAACGGTGTATGATGGCGATTTTTCACGATATGATCGAGAAGTCGATGGAAGTATTTATGGATGACTTCTCGGTGTTTGGCAATTCGTTCACGTCGTGTTTATCTAATCTTGAGCAAATGTTAAAACGTTGTGAAGAAACCAATCTTGTGCTTAATTGGGAAAAATGTTATTTTATGTGTAAACAAGGAGTCATCTTAGGACATAAGGTGTCGAAAGCGGGGATTGAGGTCGATAAAGCTAAGGTAGACGTCATCGCCAAGTTACCTCATCCCAAAACCGTTAAGGGAGTTAGGAGTTTCCTAGGCCACGCGGGCTTTTATCGTCGTTTCATCAAGGACTTTTTGAAAATCTCTCGACCTATGACACACCTTCTCGAGAAGGATGCTCCTTTTAATTTCAATGAGGATTGTGTTAGAGCTTTCGAAACTCTCAAAAGGAAACTTACCGAAGCTCCCATTCTTGTTGCTCCTAATTGGGAATTACCCTTTGAAATCATGTGCGATGCAAGTGATTATGCTATAGGGGCCGTCTTAGGGCAACGTTATGACAAACATTTCCGTCATATCCACTACTAGTAAGACGATGACCGATGCTCAATTAAAGTACACCACAACGGAAAAGGAATTCCTTGCCGTGGTTTATGCTTTTATGAAATTCCGACCTTATCTCGTCTTAACTAAAAGCATCGTGTATACCGACCATTCGGCTATCAAGTATCTCTTACCTAAGCAAGATGCTAAGCTGAGATTGCTTCGTTGGATGCTCCTCCTCCAAGAATTTGATGTCACCGTTCTTGACAAAAAAGGAGCCGAGAATCTAGCGGCCGATCATCTCTTTCGTCTAGAATATCCTCACAAAGATGTTTTCGAGAACAAGGAAATCACCGAAACATTTCCTCTCGAGACTCTCGGTGTAGTGAATTCTAAAGACACCACCCCATGGTTTGCCGACATTACAAATTACCATGCGGGTAATTTCATAATCAAGGGTATGGCGACACAACAAAAGCGAAAATTCTTTCGTGACGTTAAGTTCTATTTTTGGGACGACCCTTATCTCTTTCGGGTTTGTGCGGATCAACTCATTCGACGTTGTGTGTTTGGTGCCGAAGCTTCTAATATTCTTAGAGCTTGTCACGAAGGACCCACGGATGGTCACCACGGTGCTAATCTCACGGCTAAGAAAGTGTTTGATGCCTGCTTCTTTTGGCCCTCTATCTATCGTGATGCACACGCACTTGTGAAGTCGTGTGATTCGTGCCAACGTCAAGGAAAATCGTCTCAATGTGATGAAATGCCGCAAAACATAATTCAAGTGTGTGAGATTTTCGACATATGAGGAATAGACTTTATGGGGCCGTTCCCATCGTCTCATGGCAACAAATATATCCTCGTCGCGGTGGACTACCTTTCTAAGTGGGTGGAAGCTAAGGCTTTACCTACTAATGATGCTCGTGTGGTAGTGAAGTTTTTGAAGCAACTATTCTCTCGGTTCGGAACCCCTCGTGCTATTATAAGCGATCGTGGAACCCATTTTTGTAATGACCAATTCGAGAAGGTCTTAAAGAAATATGGAGTTACTCATCGTCATTCTACGGCTTATCACCCGCAAACGAGTGGGCAAGTAGAGGTTTCGAACCAAGCTTTGAAGAGGATTTTAGAAAGGTAGATTGGAGAAAACCGTGCTTCATGGTCCGACAAACTCGATGACGCTTTATGGGCCTTTAGGACCACTTATAAAACACCTATCGGTTGCACTCCTTATAAGTTAGTCTATGGGAAGAATTGTCATTTGCCCATTGAATTGGAGCACAAGGCATATTGGGCCCTTAAGCATGCAAACTTTGACTTAAAGACCACGGGAGATCACCGGAAAATACAATTGAATGAATTGGATGAATTAAGAGACAATGCTTATGAAAATTCACTAATTTTTAAAGAAAAGACTAAAAAGTTTCATGATGCAAAGATTAAAAACCGGGTTTTTAACATTGGTGATCAAGTGTTACTTTTTAACTCTCGACTTAAGATATTTTCCGGGAAATTAAAATCTCGTTGGTCGGGTCCGTTCACCATTACACAAGTGTTTCCTTATGGGACCATCGAGCTAGCTCAAGATGATGGTCCTAATTTCAAGGTGAATGGACATAGGCTTAAGCACTACTTTGGTGGGGAAATTCCTTCAATGGTTGCCCTCGACCAAGTCACCTTCCCCAATGATAATTAGCATTGAGGGGATCGAGTCGAGCTCATGACTCGGTAATAAAAAACGAGGTGCCTCGTGGGGGAGATCCCATGCTTATCCTTTTATGCTTACTGATGAGACTGCTTTTATACATAGTCTCATCGTCCAAATTTGGCTTAAAATACATTAAATATCATTAAAAACTGCCAAATATATGCTCGTGTTTGTTGCTTGTGTATTTTAGGTACGGATATTAAGGAAATGACAAAAAGATCACAAGAATCAATCAAAAACGAACACGGGAAATGAAGTCGGACAATGAACCGGAACCAAATCATGGATTTTCAAAAATGACCCTGAAGAATTGAAGAATGTCAACTTTGGTCCCTCATCTTTGAAGATTTGGCAAGAAAAGACCTTGGAGAAATCGTCATTGGCAAGAGAAGTCCTCCATGTATTAAGATTATACATAATAAGCCCTTGAAGATTGATAAAAATGCTTATATGGTCCTTGATACAAGAATTGCAAAGTTATGTGCCATTTTTGACAAGTGGTTCAAACTTAAATACAAAGGAAATAGAAAAAAATGCTATTTATTACCAAGTGAACAAAAGATGGGAATAGAGGGGCCATATCTGCCCAGACAAACAAACCTTCCCCCACCACTCCCACAACAACACGTCACCCACTATCTACCCATTACCCAATCAGAACACTCCCCTCACCCACGTCAGCTATCCACTATCTGGTTTAAATAAATCCCGTTTGAAAAAGTCTTTTTTATTCACTTCCCACTAAACACTTGTATTAAACCTAAAACAGATCTAAACCTTTTTCTAATCCCCCCCAAGAACACATAAACCCTAACTAATCCCCAGTTCAAATCAACAATGAATCAAGGGGGTTTACTCCCTAAATTTCCAGAATGGTGATTAAACTAAGCTTAAACACAACCCACAACCCAGATTCTCTTCCCAGCATCCCCATGTGACTGTGGGACCCTCCCCTACACGTCCCTTTCTTCCCCAAAACCCTAAACCCGACAAAACCAACGGATGGATTGAATTACTTGGTCCCAAAGCTCAAATGAACATCCCAGAATGATTCAACAGCTGTACAACATCACATGGTGCCATTTGTCCAAGATTTTCAAAGGGCAATTTCGGATTTTCCCCATTTAGGGTTTCAGTTTATTAATTTTTTATTCAAGTAGCCTAGAATGTTCTTATAGTGCTATATAAGGAGTATGCAACCTGTGCATTACCCTTGTTCCAGATTTTTACTCAAGTCTTGTAATTCCTTTTTAAATATTTATAAAGTTGGTATTTTTTTGTGAAATTGTAATTCCTTTTATAATTTAAAAGTTGGTATATGCTTGAGATTAATCTGAGTTCCAAGTTTGTGATTTAAGTGCAAGAATTTTCAAAGATAATTCCTTTTTTTTAAGTTTCTGAAAAAGTTGTTGTTTTGGTAAAATCTTGTTCCAAAATGTGTTTTCAAGGTGTGTAAGTTGGTTTGTTTAAGTGTTTTTTAAAAGAAAAGAATTTGAGAAAATTATTTGAAAATGATTTCAAAAGAGAAAAATAAAATCAGAATATTTGGATATTGTGTTTCTATTGTTCTTAGCAGGAAATCACTTGGAGCTTTTGACAGATTTTCCAACAAGTTCAGCACAAGCCCGGGCTTGTTTGGAGATGGCTTTTCAGCCATAGTGGGACCTGGATGTGGGTCCCATAAGGTAACTATCTTGAATCCTTGTTTTCTAGTTTTATAAGTGGATTTTGTGAGAAAGTTGTTTATGTGTGTGTTAAGTGGTTTGATTTTAGCTTAATAGGATTATGATGCATGTTAGAGGTGATCTTAATCAGTTTCAAGTAGTTTTAATCTTATTTGGTTTGAAAAAAGTGACTTCTGAAAATTAAAGGGGTGTTTGGATTTGGGATTTAACCTGACTTGGTGACAGAATTTGAGTTTAAAATCAGTCCATCATTTTTCTGTTTAGGTTGGTTAGGTAGTATCAGGCACTTGTTATAGGTTTGGTCTGTTTTTGAGTAAGTTTTGAGTGCTTAAGTGATAAACACATTGGTAAATCAGTAAACCACTCATACAGCCTTGTTTTGACTAATTTTTGATCATCAATTTGATAATCAGTTAAGATTAAGTGCAATATAGGAGTGTGTGTTAGTTGTATGTGATTTGGTGAGCCTTTGTACATGATTTTGTGAGCCAACATTCACCCAAATGCAAAACATATCAGCAAAATAGCCCTAGGCCAATTTTCTGAAGTTTCAGTAACTGCATAGGGGATTTGTGTGTGATTCTTGCTTTGTGATTGTGTGTTTATTTGTTCTTATAGACTCCCTACACTCCACTGAGTGTAGGGGTGCCAATTGTGTCCAACAAAACCAACCCAACCAAAAGATATTGCACAAAATGTGCCAGATCTCATTTTTTTGTTCTAACAGTGGGAACTCAAATCCCACTGCCTGTGTAAAAGTTTCCACTACTGCACTAAGGACAAATCCTTTGCACATGTCACTTTCAGCAAACTAGATTTTTTTGTCTTTAGTGCCTTTAAATAGGAATTAGACTTTGAAACCAGTTTTATTATTTTTCTTATTTTATTTGTGATTTTTCAGTTTAATTAGTTTTTCATTTACTGTTCATTTAATATTTTTTAGATTAAATAGCTATTTTAATTAACTTTTTAATTTCTATTTTTGTCTTTTAGTGACAAAAATTGTTATTTTTCAGTTTTAAAATTTTCATAGATTAAGAAAAATAATTTAAGATTTTTGGTTTAAAAAGTTTTTACTGTTCACTTTTTATTTAGTTTTTAGAATTAAATTTAGATTAATTAGGGTTTAATTAATATCAGTTTTGTCTTTTAGTGAAAAATTTAATATTTTTCAAAATTTTTCATTTTTCTACTGTTCTTTAGAGTAATTTAGGATTTTTAAAATTGTCAAATTATTTTTGGCATTATTTTATTATTTTCTATAATTATTTTAGTTTAAAAATAGTTTTAAGTGTTTTAAAAATAGAAAAATAGTTTTTAAAATTAGGAAAAATACTTTTTAGTCTTTAAATAATATAAGTAAGTTATTTGTTCAATAAAATAATATTTTGGACATTTTGTTAATTATATTTAATTTTAGGGCTTTAATTAGCATTTAAAATTAAATATTTAATTAATAAAAGGTTTTAAAATATTTTTGTTGGATTTTTATTCTTTATTTATATTATTTTAGACTTAGTTTTTACTTTAATTTATTTTTAGGTTTAAATTTTTTAATTTGTAGCTTTTTACGGTTTTACGTGATCGACCTTAACGTCTTAGCTTAATCCGTCATCGTAACCGTCATTCTCTTCCCATCCTATTTCTATTTTCTTTTTCTCAATATAATCACAAACCATTAATCAATTCATTACACAATGCACTAGCCTCCTTGGAAAACGAACTTGAACTTATTTGGTCATTAGTGCTCGGTTTTCCTAAACCGACACTTAACGCTTACCACTATTTTGCCTTCCTTTTCCTAAAGGGGTAAAAACTCTACATCAATTTTTGGCGCCGCTGCCGGGGAGGCGTGTTGTGTTTTGATTTGAACAATTGTTGTTTTTATATAGCCATAATAAGTATTTGTATTAGTAGCACTCTACTAATACGTATTATCGGTTTTCGGTTTTTGTGTGAATACTATTACTATATTGTATACGTAGAACAATAAATTCACAAGTACTCCAAATACGTGAGAAATCACAACCTTGACTTGGGAGGTCATTACCCCAATCATTGTATTCGAATCTCAAACCAAAGAAAAAGGCAAAAATAGTTAAATACTTTCGTGAAGCTCGATTTTTAAAAATACAAACTATAAGGTGGGTATAAGGCGGTTGTATTTCACGACCTAAAGGAAAAAGGCTCTTAAGTGCTTCGCGCCGCCTCGTTTCCCCGCTTGCTTGTGAGTATTTTATTTTGAGAGCTAATCGAGGGTTTTGCCGCCCAAATTATTACTAAGTATCATATATATTTTCTTGGTTTCATTGATTAAACCCTCTTGAACGTTTTGGTGTTCCACCAACGTTCTAAAGTCATCGAAGGCGTTCACTTCACGTGATCGTTTTCATTCCTTGAGGCTTCTTTAATCGAGAGATTTGATTAAGGAGGAGATTTGTAAATTTGTGACTACTTAATACATTCACCAAAATCCAAAAAGGGTAAAAACAATCAAAAACCACAAAAAATTTGAAAAAGTAAAAATACCAAAAAGAATCTTCTTTGCTCACTCTCTCATTGTACGTGACGTTTATGCAAACTCGCTCCAAAGCAAGACGTGCACGTAAATGTCGTCAAAAGGAAGGAAACCAAACATCTTCTAGTGAAGAATCTCCCATTGTCGAACCCATCGTAGAGAAAGAAGCACCCATGGCTAATCGAACTATGATGGAGTTACTTCAATCACCCACCGAGGGTTATGGAGAAGCGATTGTGATTCCCACTATCCTTGCGGAGAATTTTGAGGTGAAAACGGGTTTGTTGTCGATGATCCAAAACAACAAATTCCGTGGTGATGAGAAGGACAATCCACACAACCATATCCGCCAATTCAATCGTCTTACCGCCACTTGCAAGTTTAAGGATGTCTCGAATGACTCGATTAAGATGATGATTTTTCCGTATTCCTTAGCGGGGCCCGCTAAAATTTGGTTAGAGAAAGAGCCACCCAATTATATATTGACGTGGAAGGATCTCGTTTCAAAATTCGTGAACCAATTTTTTCCGCCCTCTAAGACTACGCACTTGAAAAACGAGATTTCAAAATTTTCACAAGAATTAAATGAAAGTTTTTCAACGGCTTGGAATAGGTTTAAGGAGATGTTACATGAATGTCCTCATCACGGTTTTTCCGACTTGCATCAAATTGACACGTTTTACAATGGACTTAATGATCATGAAAGGGATTATTTAAATGCCACCGCGGGTGGTAATTTTTTGTGTAAAACGGTCGAGGAAGCTTTGGTGATAATTGAAAATAGGTCTAAGGTTTATAGCCCTCGTAACACACCGAGTGTTGCCAAATTGGGTTCATCATCGTCATCATCGTCTCGTAGCATTAATGCCTTAAAAGATGAAGCAAATGAGGAGAATCGGTTTTTCGATAGGTTTTCGACTCTTATGTCCCATTGGAAAGCTCAAGAAGCTTCGAATTCCGCTTCGGTTAAAGCAGTTGCTAAGAGTTGTTTGTCTTGTGGTGGAGCTCATGATCTTTCCGAGTGCATTACCGCGGATGGTAACACTTCGAGTGCTTATGTAGCAACGAGAACTTACAACCAAAACGGTCAAGGTTCCCGCCAAAATCAAGCTCCACCAAATCAAAATGCTAATAACTATCAAAACAACAATCAAGGTGGTAATTATCAAGGCAATCAACGTAACTACAACAAGGGTAATTATCAAAGTGGAAATGGGCAAATTTCAAACCAAAACCAAAACCGTAATTTTCAAATTACCACTCAAGGTTTTCAAAATGAACACACCAAAAATCTTCAAGGAGAATTTTTGAATTATGCTAAAGCAAGCGATGCTAAGTTTGATAATATGCAACGTGAAATGGTTAGCTTAAGATCCGAGTTGAAAACGAGCTTAAAAACGAACTTGCTAATGAACTTAAGACTCATGCTAATAAAATGGAAGGAAATGTTCAACGACTCCAACAAAATCAACAAAAAATGGAGCAAGGTCAACATGAGATTAAGCAAGAGTTGTTAAAAGCGGATGCTAGGCAATCTAAGTTTGAAGATCGAATAGGAAAAATGTTTGAAGCTATCATGTGTAAACCTTCTTCTTCGGGTGGTCTTCCTAGTGATACCATCGTGAACCCGAAAGGAGAATTGAAGGTTATTACTACTCGTAGTGGTAAAACTTTCAAAGAACCTATTTCTCGTCCAAGTACTTCTACGGAGAAGGAAAAAGAGAAAGAACCCGAGGTGGTGGTAGAAAAGGAGCAAATCCCAAGCCCACGAAGTACCACTCAAACCACACCTACGGTTGAACCAATACCAATAGTGGAACCCGAGATTCCAAGGCCTTTGCCTATGCCCCAACCCACACCACCCTTACCTTACCCTTCAAGACGAAACAAGGAAAAGGCACAAGAACGAAATAATTATCAATTTGAAATTTTTATGTAAATGTTTCGTGACTTGCATTTCAATATAAGTTTTGCCGACGCCTTGGTCATGATGCCTCGATTTGCCGCTAACTTCAAAAGTATGTTGAATAACAAAGAGAAATTGCAAAAATCGTCTAGTTGTTCATCGGTTTTTCTTAGCCGCATACCTCAAAAAGTCGGTGATCCTGGCAAGTTTTTAATCCCATGTGCTATACAAGACATGGAGGAATGCTACGCCTTGGCCGATCTTGGTGCTAGTATTAATTTGATGCCTCTCGAGATTTTTAAGTCGCTCAATCTTCCAAATATCACTCCTTCAAGAATGTCAATCGAGATGGCCGATCATTTTACGATTCTAGCTTGTGGAGTAGCCGAGGATGTCTTCGTGAAAGTTGGAAAATTCTACTATCCCATGGACTTTATTGTTGTTGACATCCCTATCGATCCTAAAGTTCCTTTAATTTTAGGTCGATCATTTTTGGATACCTCGAGAGCACTTATCGATGTGCATGCTAGGAAAATCACTCTTCGTTTCAATGAGGAAGAACTCGTCATAAATGCAACTCAAAACTCCACACTTTCTCATGTGTATTCTATCACGTCTTTGAACAATGTTAGTCCCATCAAAAACATTTGTAAAAGGATTTAAAAAAGAGTTTTAGAAGTTGATGATAAAAATGATTTTCCATCCCCTCCGCCGGTGGAGGTTAAGAGTGTTAAGCCTACGATTCCAATCACGAATGATTCTTTGGATGATGAATATGTTGATCCCGATGGGGAAGTTTTCTTTGTTGACAAACGTTTTGAGAACTTACCACCACCTAAACCAAAACGGTTTTTAAATGTGAGAATTTTTATTGTGACTAACATTGCTTTAGAAACACCAAATATTTTTGACATAATTAAGTCGGGTTTTCATAAGGAGAGTTTAAAAGATGAAAAAGGGAATGATTTTAATTTGGATTTAAAAGATTTTTCTACAATTCTAACTCCGTCATCACCACGTGTATTGAGTACTACAAGCTCGTCTTCTCCTTTTGACGATGCTTTGTGTGGACTTAGTGTGGGGGAAACCCCTTATGTTCCCTTCCCTTTCTCCACCGAGGACGAGATATTTGATCCCGGAATTGCTTATAAAGGGAAATCTCGGTCTTCCACCGATGCAATAAATGGAAAATATTTCTATTTGATTGGTGCGAGTCTACCTCGAGTAACTCATGGTTTTTATGACTTACCCATTGTCCCACCCTTCTACTTCCTCTCATCTATTTTCTTGAAACCCTTTGGGTTTGTGTTGGCACATAATGAAGTGGCGTTGATTTGTTTTTCCAATGAAAACGAGAACTCCATCTTAGATCCCGGGATTTTGCACCATCAAAGGACTTAGTCCTTAATACCGGTTGTTTTTGGGCCTTGTTTATCATGTAAGCCCCACTAAAAATTGACCACACCATGATTATCCCTAAATGATCACATTTATGGGGGATTCGAGTCGAGCTTTTGACTCGGTTATCAAAAACAAGGTGCCTCGTGGGGGAGACCCATGCTTATCCATGTACATATTATTGCTTTCTAATTAGTTTAATGTGAGGGGATTTGTGCCCTTCCAACCTTTGTTCCGTGGTTGTTTGTGAATTGTAGTTTTTAGATCATGATCTTCACGATTGGAGCCTCTCGTGTTCGTTTTATGGGAGCACTCGATCGTTTGCTTTGAATACTTTCTCAATATCCAAATGATATATCCTTTTGATGTTCTAACCTTAGGTTTACAGCACACTTCATAAACGGCTATTAATTTATTGGTTACACCCTTTCCATGCTAGATTAGGCATTCGACTACGTCTCTAGTATGGGAGTGTTTGCACCCCTAGACTCGAAACATTGAGGACAATGTTTAACTTTAGTATGGGGGAGGGGTGAATAGATACTTGCCTTGCCAAACCTTCACGCTTTCCAAAGTTTATCTTTTTGTTGCAAAATAAGGCTAAAAATGGCCAAATTTTAAAATTTTTCTCATGTTTTATAAGTGTTTGAAGACACAAATGTAGGTTTTCCGATGGCAAGAATAAGAGTAATTTTTGACTCGACCATGCGTGTTGATCACTTAGCTTTGATTCCTTAACTACACATTAGGCTAAGTCTCTTAAATGAGGACGAGAAATGATAGGGTTAATTATAAGTTACTATGCTAAACATAGAGTACTCATATTCTTTCAAAAACTCATGTGTTCTCGTTGTTTGCTTATTCTCCCTTCGCTTGTAAATATTTTTTGCTTAATGAATATTGACTTAGCGGTTTAGTAGGGATTGTTGGGTTTCTAGTCTTTTCTAGTAGCTTCCGTATAATTAAATTGGGAAGACATTAAGGTATCGCCAGCGTCACGGTTTTGAAGTATTGGCACCCGAATAGTCGAAAGCTTCACCCAATAATAAGATTTCAAGTGCTCACCTAAATCTAGCAAACAATTTGAAGCCCCACAAGGCCGAAAAATCTATGCAAAATTGAAAGTGAATCAAGCCTTAATCTTCGAAGCTTTAAAGATCCAAAATTCGGTTTAGCGTGAGGAAATACGTCTTTGGCTAATAAAACCACCGATGAGGCAGATAATAAAAGGCAAGGCAAGACTGAAGTCATAATAAAAGCTTCATGGCGAAGTTGAATAAAAGATGGAGGTAAACCAAAGATAATAAGGCCCTTCCGTTAGGGGGCGTATAAAAGTCTTGGTAATAAGTCTCATGTTCAAAACCGTTATAAAACCGTGTTTATCGATTCTTATTGTCAACTAAATTTTTTGACATCGTTGTCTATTGGGAGGGGTTATTGATTTGATGGTCTTGGTTACACCGTTAGGACTCTATTTTTAGACCTAAATCTCTATTATCGCATAAGTCAAACAATGTATCCTCGTGAAACATTCAAGACAAAATAAAATATAATAGATACAACTTAGGAATAATGGGAGGATAAGTACGTGATTAAGGCATATGAGTAGTGTTAGCATTACTAACTTATAATGACAATGATCTCGTTACACGCTTGGCTTGGAATTAGGGTGAAAATCGAGGACGATGAAATTTTTTCTAACGAAGCATTCACGTGTTCTTATTTTATGAACCTAAACGTCCCGTTTTGCGATGAAAATCATACATTATGTCTAAAACGCAAGTAGAAATAGTAGTAGTGTAGCTAGTTTATCATTCAATAAAGTGAATAAAAATGAAATTTGGAGGTGCTATGATACTTTATTCTAGCATTGCGTGAGGGCACGACAATGGTTTAGTATGGGGGAGTGATGAGACTGCATTTATACATAGTCTCATCGTCCAAATTGGGCTTAAAATGCATTAAATATCATTAAAACTGCCAAATATATGCTCGTGTTTGTTGCTTGTGTATTTCAGGTACGGATATTGAGGAAATGACAAAAAGATCACAAGAATCAATCAAAAACGAATACGGGAAATGAAGTCGCACAATGAACCGGACCCAAATCATGGATTTTCCAAAATGACCCTGAAGAATTGAAGAATGTCAACTTTGGTCCCTCATCTTTGAAGATTTGGCAAGAAAAGACCTTGAAGAAATCATCATTGGCAAGAGAAGTCCTCCATGTTTGAAGATTATACATAATAAGCCCTTGAAGATTGATAAAAATGCTTATATGGTCCTTGATACAAGAAGTGCAAAGTTATGTGCCATTTTTGACAAGTGGTTCAAACTTAAATACAAAGGAAATGGAAAAAAAATCCTATTTATTACCAAGTGAACAAAAGATGGGAATAGATGGGCCATATCTGCCCAGACAAACAAACCTTCCCCCACCACTCCCACAACAACACGTCACCCACTATCTACCCATTACCCAATCAGAACACTCCCCTCACCCACGTCAGCTATCCACTATCTGGTTTAAATAAATCCCGTTTGAAAAAGTCTTTTTTATTCACTTCCCACTAAACACTTGTATTAAACCTAAAACAGATCTAAACCTTTTTCTAATCCCCCCCCCCCAAGAACACATAAACCCTAACTAATCCCCAGTTCAAATCAACAATGAATCAAGGGGGTTTACTCCCTAAATTTCCAGAATGGTGATTAAACTAAGCTTAAACACAACCCACAACCCAGATTCTCTTCCGAGCATCCCCATGTGACTGTGGGACCCTCCCCTGCACGTCCCTTTCTTCTCCAAAATCCTAAACTCGACAAAACCAACAGATGGATTGAATTACTTGGTCCCAAAGCTCAAATGAACATCCCAGATTGATTCAACAGCTGTACAACATCACATGGTGCCATTTGACCAAGATTTTTAAAGGTCAATTTCGGATTTTCCCCATTTAGGGTTTCAGTTTATAAATTTTTTATTCAAGTAGCCTAGAATGTTCTTGTAGTGCTATATAAGGAGTATGCAACCTGTGCATTACCCTTGTTCCAGATTTTTACTCAAGTCTTGTAATTCCTTTTTAAATATTTATAAAGTTGGTATTTTTTTGTGAAATTTTAATTCCTTTTATAATTTAAAAGTTGGTATATGCTTGAGATTAATCTGAGTTCCAAGTTTGTGATTTAAGTGCAAGAATTTTCAAAGATAATTGTTTTTGAGTTTTCAAAAGCAATTTCTAAAGATTCTGAAAAAGTTGGTATTTTGATAAATCTTGTTCCAAAATGTGTTTTCAAGGTGTGTAAGTTGGTTTGTTTAAGTGTTTTTAAAAGAAAAGAATTTGAGAAAATTATTTGAAAATGATCTAGAAAGAGAAAAATAAAATCAGAATATTTGGATATTGTGTTTCTATTGTTCTTAGCAGGAAATCACTTGGAGCTTTTGACTGATTTTCCAACAAGTTCAGCACAAGCCCAGGCTTGTTTGGAGATGGCTTTTCAGCCATAGTGGGACCTGGATGTGGGTCCCACAAGGTAACTATCTTGAATCCTTATTTTCTAGTTTTATAAGTGGATTTTGTGAGAAAGTTGTTTATGTGTGTGTTAAGTGGTTTGATTTTAGCTTAATAGGATTATGATGCATGTTATAGGTGATATTAATCAGTTTCAAGTAGTTTTAATCTTATTTAGTTTGAAAAAAGTGATTTCTGAAAATTAAAGGGGTGTTTGGATTTGGGATTTAACCTGACTTGGTGACAAAATTTGAGTTTAAAATCAGTCCATCATTTTTTCTATTTAGGTTGGTTAGGTAGTATCAGGCACTTGTTATAGGTTTGGTTTGTTTTTGAGTAAGTTTTGAGTGCTTAAGTGATAAACACATTGGTAAATCAGTAAACCACTCATACAGCCTTGTTTTGACTAATTTTTGATCATCAATTTGATAATCAGTTAAGATTAAGTGCAATATAGGAGTATGTGTTAGTTGTATGTGATTTGGTGAGCCTTTGTACATGATTTTGTGAGCCAAAGTTCACCCAAATCCAAAACATATCAGCAAAATAGCCCTAGGCCACTTTTCTGAAGTTTCAGTAACTGCATAGGGGATTTATGTGTGATTCTTGTTTTGTGATTGTGTGTTTATTTGTTCTTATAGACTCCCTACACTCCACTGAGTGTAGGGGTGCCAATTGTGTCCAACAAAACCAACCCAACCAAAAGATATTGCACAAAACGTGCCCAGATGTCATTTTTTTGTTCTAACAGTGGGAACTCAAATCCCACTGCCTGTGTAAAAGTTTCCACTGCTGCACTAAGGACAAATCCTTTGCACATGTCACTTTCAGCAAACTAGATTTTTTTTGTCTTTAGTGCCTTTAAATAGGAATTAGACTTTGAAACCGGTTTTATTATTTTTCTTATTTTATTTGTGATTTTTCAGTTTAATTAGTTTTTCATTTACTGTTCATTTAATATTTTTAGATTAAATAGCTATTTTAATTAACTTTTTAATTTCTGTTTTTGTCTTTTAGTGACAAAAATTATTATTTTTCAGTTTTAAAATTTTTCATAGATTAAGAAAAATAATTTAAGATTTTTGGTTTAAAAAGTTTTTACTGTTCACTTTTTATTTAATTTTTTGAATTAAATTTAGATTAATTAGGGTTTAATTAATATCAGTTTTGTCTTTTAGTGAAAAATTTAATATAACTTTTTCATTTTTCTACTGTTCTTTAGAGTAATTTAGGATTTTTAAAATTGTCAAATTATTTTTGGCATTATTTATTATTTTCTATAATTATTTTAGTTTAAAAATAGTTTAAGTGTTTTAAAAATAGAAAAATAGTTTTTAAAATTAGGAAAAATACTTTTAGTCTTTAAATAATATAAGTTAGTTATTTGTTCAATAAAATAATATTTTGGACATTTTGTTAATTATATTTAATTTTAGGGCTTTAATTAGCATTTAAAATTGAATATTTAATTAATAAAAGGTTTTAAAATATTTTTGTTGGATTTTTATTCTTATTTACATTATTTTAGACTTAGTTTTTACTTTTAATTTATTTTTAGGTTTAAATTTCTTAATTTTTAGCTTTTTACGGTTTTACGTGATCGACCTTAACGTCTTAGCTTAATCCGTCATCGTAACCGTCATTCTCTTCCCATCCCATTTCTATTTTCTTTTTCTCAATATAATCACAAACCATTAATCAATTCATTACACAACGCACTAGCCTCCTTGGGAAACGAACTTGAACTTATTTGGTCATTAGTGCTCGGTTTTCCTAAACCGACACTTAACGCTTACCACTATTTTGCCTTCCTTTTCCTAAAGGGGTAAAAACTCTACATCACTTACTATTCACTAATAAGGGGACTTGTACCCTTCCAACTCGTTGTCTCGTGGTTGTTTGTGATTGTGTTATCTAGATCATCATCATCTACGATTGAAGACTCTCGTGTTCGTTTACGTGAGCCTCCATCGTTTGCTTGAAGAAGTTTTTCACGAATCCATTGACATATCCTTTATTGTTCTAACAATTATCTTTTAGCATAATTCATAAACGGCTTTAGATATATTGTTGATCACCCTTTCAATGCTAGATCCTAAGCATTCGATTCTTCGTCTCTAGTATGGGGGTGCTCCACCTTTAGACTCGAAACATTGAGGACAATGTTTACTTTTAGTATGGGGGGTGAATATGTACTTGCTTTTCTACGCCCTCACGCTTTCCAACTTTCAATGTTTTGTTTTTGTTACTAATAAGGCTAAAAATGGCCAAAATTTAAAATTTTTCTTAGTTTTCATAAGTGTTTTTAAGACACAAATGTATATTTTCCGATGGGTAGAATAAGAGCTAATTTTTGACTTGATGGGCATTTGGAGCCATTTACATTCCTTAACCCGCTCAATTCAAGTTTTGCTAGACTTTTATATAGGGAACTTTAAAACGCGAAAGTCTTAACTCATTCGGGTAAAGAACAAGAACTTTTCGCAAGTTCCTATAATTGATCCTAGAAAGTCACTTATCAAGGGAACTATAAAACGCATTCTCTAAACTTGAAAAAGTCCAAGAAAGCGCAAGATCCTATAGGTGGCTTGAAAACCCAAAACTTTGATTTGATATAGTCTTAATGAAAGCTAATCCAAATTTGGCTTAATTTTGACTTGCATGGCTAAGTATTCATGAGTCTCTTTAATTAGAGGTCTTTATATAGTGAAGAATGAGAGATGATAGAGTTAGACAAGTGATCATGCTAAACGCAGAACATGAATATGTTCTTTAAAAAACTCATATGTTTTTTATTGTGGCTTTTTCTTCCCATAAGATCAATGCATTAGGAATAATCATAATTGCAATAAGTAAGGTCGTACGATTTGAAAGGTTACTTAGCCTCTAGCGCAAGATCGTTTAAAAGTTGCTCGGGGTTGAATAAAGTTCATAGCCAAAGCATAACTTATTGAAGCGAGACACGAAGATTGGCGATCATCCAAAAAGGCCCTAACAAGGCATGAGGAGCTCTATTTTTGCTAAAGATCGAAGATGATGTGAAGTATCATTATTCCTAAATTGATATGAAGGATCGAGACACACGACGAAAAGCAATTACTCCCCTAAAGATCATGGAGAAAGTCTATCCGAAAAGACCCTTACAAGGTATGAGGATAACTATATTCAAGTCCGAAAAGGAGGCGGATCGTTGTATATCAAAATCCAAAGTAAGGATTGAAGAAAAATGATGAAGTCGTGGTCAAATATGAAGAATCTCTCAAAAACGTCAAGTGAAGAAATTCCAAATATATGAAGAGAAGACCATAATTTCAAGAACGTCTTCCCAAGATTTGAAGTATGAAGTACATGCCAAATATCGGTCCGAGAAAGGTCTCAAATCCTGAAACAAGTTATGCCAAGATGTGAACTTAAGGAGATACATGAGAAGCCGTTTTAAAAGATTTTGTCCTTCGGCTAACTATCGATTAAATCGTGCTACTTTGCTTTCGGACTAATAACTACTCAAATAAGTCAATATGAATCACTTGTGATCCATGACAAATAGTTAAAAAATGCTAGTAACCCATTTCCTTTTATAATAACTAGGATTTCGGGGAGAAAAAGTATTACACAATTTGGACGTATGAGTAGTGTTAGCATTTTGACTTGTACCAACAATGATCTCGTTTTTGCACTTAGCATGGAATGTATGACAATCAAGGATGACGAAGTTTACTCTAAGGGACATTAACTTGTTTATATTCTTTGACCCTAAAAGTCACATTAAGTGATGAAAATCATATATTATGTCTTTACACATCTTTGTAGCATGTTGCAAGTCTTTTACTCTTCAATAAAGGTTAATAAAATTGAACATTGGTGATGCTTAGATACTTTATTCTAGCATTGCGTGAGGGCACGACAATGGATTAGTATGGGGGAGTGATGAGATGGCATTTATACATGATCTCATCGTTCTTTTCGGGCTTTAAATGCATAAAAATGTCATAAAATACCATATATATGCTTGTGTTTGTTTACTTGTGTATTTTAGGTATGGATATTGTAAAAAAGACAAAAGATCACAAGAAACAAGGAAAACGGACACGAGAAACGAAGCCGTACAAAGAACTGGGCCCTAGTTCATGAAATATCCAACAAATACCCTTGAAGACTTGAAGACATGCAAGATTGATCCTCAATGAATGAAGAAATGACACTTAAAACCCTTGTGAAATCATAATTACAAGTTTGGTCCCTTAAGTTTGTCAAAATTACACAAATGGTCCTTCAACTTTGAAGAAATGGCAAGTTTAGTCCCTCAACAATTCTAAATTGCCAATTATTGTCCCTCATGAAGTCAAAGTTATACTGAAGACCTTTGAAGATCAACAATGTCCAAGATCAGTCCTTGATTTATCCAAAAATGGCAAAAACTACCCTTATAATCCTTTTTCCAAAGTTTGGTGTCAAAAGTGCAAAGTTATGAAAGTTTATAACAAAAGGAATTCGTTTTTGTTTGCTGAAAACATTAAATACCCATTTTCCCAAAGAACAAAGACCCAAGTTGCCAATTCCAAACTTCAAATCCCCTAACACGCGCCAAACACTTACTTTCCCCCAATTTCGGATCAAAATCACCACTGTTCACCTTTTTTACCACCCAGAAATTACTCCACTTAAATAAGGGGTAATTTTCAATTACCTTTGCACACGCTTGATTCACATGTGCAGAAACACATCCCAACCTTAAAACCCTTAATCCCACTCACTATGGACCCCACCCCCAATTCCCGTTCAACCAATCACATGACTACTTGCCCTCCAAGTTATCTGACGTGACCAAATCAACAGCTGAGAGTCCTTGCTTCATCTCAAAGCTAAAATGAACACTCAGGATCACTTTGGACATCTCACACCAAGAATTCGTCTAGAAGAATCAAGGATAGAATAGGAATTTCACTTCTAGGGTTTGTGAATAGTGCTAGTTTGGCATTTGCCTATAAATAGACTCCTCAACCTGTGAGAGAGATTTTGTTCCATATTTTAGCTTTTAAATCTTTGTAATTCCTTTTTATGAAATAAAGTTTGAATTTCTGAAAATTTTGAATTCTTGTCTGTTATTTATAAAAGTTTGGTGTCTGATAAGCTAAAATCTGAGTTCCATAATCTTGTTTGAAGGTTTTTGAGGCAAGGTTTTAAGTGGTAAAGCTTGTGCTTCAAAAATCAGAAAGTGGTTGTTTATTTGATCTCACCTTATTGTTTGTTCATCTTGGCAGCATTGGAAGCTGGTACTTGTTCTGCTAGTACCTAAGCTCAAACAATCCAGGGCCTGGATGTAGGTCTTGGAGGTTTGCACCTTCTCCCTTTTCATTTTCTCTCTTATTTTTCTGAATTTTGTGATTATTGGATGGTTTTTGGTGAATCTGTGTTTTTGTGGTTGAATATTGTTAATTTGTTCTTGTTTGATGTTTATGAGTTGTTATTGACTAGATTTGTGGGTTAGAACTGGATAATCCTTTGAAAAATTGTGAAAACAGGTTTTTAAGGGTGTTTGGGTCAACTGCATAATTTGGATTTGTGGATTGTTGAGTGGTTGGATTGTGTTGTTTATTGTTGGTACATGCTTATCTGATATACTTGGTCATATTGCTGCATATTTTGTGGTTTGAAACACCTTGATTCATAAAAAGGGTATGAAATCTTTGTTACTTGGTAAAATTGGCTAGGATTTTGAGGACACCTAGATCTAATCAAAGACTAGGGATAACAAGTGTTAAATCTAGGTTAACTACACCAAGGAAAGAGATTTGAGTGCCTGAATTTGGATATGTGGTCAAATAGATCAGCAAAACTGTCTGCATATTGTTCATGTTCTTATCAGTAACTGCTTGTGCTTAATTCTGCTTATTTACTTTGATTCAGTGTTTGATATAAGTTTATTTGTGCTTATTCATAGTTTATATAGCTTGTGTATGCATCTTGTTGAGTTTGGTTTGCTTATTCAGGCTAAATCTGCTTATTTGTGCATAACTGCTTATTTCCTATGTCTGGGCATCATCTGGTGACTGTTTGATTGATTCTGGCTTATTGTGTGAACCAAATTGTGATTTCTTGTTGCTATTGACTCCTTGTAATTCACTGATCACAAGGGTGCCTTTGTTTCCAATTGAATCCAACTAAATCTCTCTAAAAAGCTTGGTCAAATAGTCAAAGCAGTGGGAACCAGTTCCTATTGAAAGTTGCCACTGCTAGTGTTAATTGGGTTTCAGCTTATCAATAAGCTATAATAGCTTTTATTTTAACCAGCAACAACTTGGATTTTGTAATAGGTGCTCATCATTTGACCCATTTGTTCATACTGGAGCATTTGGTGTGTTGACTTTAGGGTTTGACTAGGAAACCAACTTAATTGACTTTTTCATAAGTGCTTATTGGCTTATTCTTGCTTATTGGTTTTGCTTATTGGAATTTTGTTGATTGTTTTGGCTTATTGAGTTCATTTGTGACATTTTGCAAGTTGAATCAAGTCCTGAGGTGCCTTATTTCTCAAAAACGACTATTTTGTCTTTTAGTGAAATATTACTTTGCTTATTTCTGGCTTATTGAGTGTGCTTTTTCAAAATTTCTTTTTACAGATCTCTTAAGCATCCTAAAAGAAGGTTGTGTGTCAAATTAGAGCTTATGGCATTAGTTTATTGCTTAATGGGCTAAAAAGCCCAATAAGGATAAGCTGTTTGCATAATAAGCTGTGATAAGCTCACTTTCAGCTTTTGGGCCTTTAGAGTTTTGTGTTTAGAATCAAATTTTGAGTCAGATTGGGCTTTTCCAAGTTAATTGGGCCAGGTTTGACTTTTTTGGGCTAAAAAGCCCATTAGTGTTGATTGATTTTGGTTTTGGCCCATTTGAGGGCCCAATAGGGGTATTCTGGTCATTTCACTTTCAATTTCTGATTAATTAGGTTAAAATAAACTAGTTTGCAAGTTTTTAGAATTTTTTATAATTTTTGGATTTTTAATATTATTTTAATATTATTTTATTATTATTTTTCAAATTTCACGTTTTTCAACTTTTTGCATTTTTCTTAGCTTAAATACATTAAAATAGGAATTTTGCAACTTTTAGAATAATTTTATCACTTTTAGATAAATTTTTATAATTATTTTAAGTTTTAATAGTTTTTAAATCATTTTAAATATTTTTTCTTAGTTTAAAAATCTCTAAAAATAGTTTTTAATCTTTTTAGGTCATTTTAGAGGTTTACCAATTGAAAAATCTTTATTTGGGCTTTTTGATAATTTATTTGATTTTTAGGGCTTTAATTAGCATTTAAAAATTGAATATTTAATTATTTAAAAGGTTTGAAAAAGTTTTGATCATTGGTAAACTCTTAGTTTATTTATTTTAATTTTTGGTGAATTTTTGGTAATTTTTAGAATTAATTTTTATTTTTGTAGTTTTTACGGTTTTACGTTTTGTCATCGTAGTAATAATTTTTACGTCTTCGTCATCTTCTTTTCTCATCTACTTCTAAAACAATATTAATCTCAAATCATTTACATCTTAGTCACACACATATAACTCCTTGGGAAACGAACTTCATTGGGTCATTAGTGCTTGATTTTCCTAAATCATCACTTAATACTTACCGCTTTTACGCACCTTTTCCTAAAGGTCGTAATTTACCACAATCAAGCATTGGTAGCAATAATAGACCTTGCTTCAATTTTCCATGCATCACTATGACTTTTAAGGAAAGTGGTAATGATATCAGCATCATTATACACTGTTCCTATAAAGGACAATTTGCTTGTGATGTCAAGAAGCCTGCTTCTCACCCCACTTAGCTTCTCATTAGGAAGAGCCTTGAACACAACATACTCATGCAAGAGTTGCTTCTTCTTCTCTGAGGCAGTATCATCATTACCACCATAGTTAACTTGAAGAGATTTCCAAAGTTCTTTAGCAGACTCAAAACCTCTATACTTGTACTGATTGATTGGTCCCAAAGAGAGTTTGAGAATGCTTAAAGTTTTCATGTCATTCCTTCTCTTTGCAATATCCTCAGTTGAGACAACTCTCCCATCCGAAGGTCTTTCTTTTCGATCCTCTTCAGTTGAGCTCTCAATTGAACTTGCAACAATAGCAGTAGCAATCTTAGCAGCCTTATCGAATGTGTTTCTATATTCAATAATTTCCCAGAGAGTGTGATCATGAATTTGAAGGTATTGCTCAAAACTGAACTTCTATAGCTCAAAGTTGTCAGGGTCTAGCATGGGGATTTTTAGATTGTGACTTGAGGAGGAGGTCATATCTGGAGTAGACATCTTGTCTGGTTTTTATGGTTTCTTGAAAAATTAGGGTTTTTGGCGATTTAGGGTTTTTAGGGTTTCGTGTTCTTTAGATCAAAGTTCCTCAACAAGCTCTGATACCACTTGTTGATCCCAAAGTTAGATCGATTAGCTTTGTGTTAACGAGATTGAATCAAGATTAACAATTAGAGAAACTTTGTGTTATGAAACAATCTAAGTGCTATGCGGAATTTAACACTTAGAACAAGAACACCCAAAACAGAATAAACCAAAATTTCACTTTGATTGATGATCGAACTTGTGTACAATGAAAGTGTAGAAACGTATATTAAACTAAAACCTAAAGGCCTCCTTTTATAGATTAAGGAGCCTTGCATAAGAGTCTACGTATCAGCTATTTTAGGTAAAGATAAATATAGAAAATACAATGTCAAACATATCTTTACTAAAAGTACAAAACGTGTAGACTAAGTATTCTATCAGTGCTTGGACTTCTTCTCATCAACGCTTGGATACTTCCTGTCAACGCTTGATCTGTTAGCGCTTGATTTCTTCCTATCAACGTTCAAATAACTCTTGTTAGCGTCTAAGTGTCTTGGCTCATTTTATTCCCAACGGGCTCATTCTTGAGTTTGACTTTAGTAACCTCATAAGGTGTTGCTGCTGGTCTAAGAGGTTCCACATCAAACTTCTAAATAATGTCATGAACATATTTGTCCTGACTAATGAAGATACCATCCTGCTGCTGCTTGACTTGGAGTCCAAGGAAGAATGCCAGTTCTCCCATGGCACTCACCTAAAACTCACCTTTCATCAGCGTTTCAAACTCATCATACCATTCCTTCTTAGTAGAACCGAAGATAATATCATGCACAAAAACCTGAACCATGATGATGTCTTTGGCATTCCTCTTAAGGAACAATGTTTTGTCAATAGTGCCTCTTCTGTAGCCATGTTTCAACAAGAAAGTAGATAGACGCTCATACCAAGCTCTAGGAGCTTGGTGCAGGCCATAAAGAGCTTTGACAACCTTATAGACCTTCTTAGGATGAAGTGGATCCACAAAGCCCTTTGGTTGAGTGACATATACTTCTTCGTCAATCTTTCCATATAGAAATGAACTCTTGACATCCATCTGAAATACTGTAAAGCCAATATAAGAAACAAAAGCAAAAAATAGACGGATGGCCTCAATTCGTGCAAAGGAGCAAAAAATTCATTATAGTCAATTCCTTCAAGCTGAGTGTGGCCCTGTGATACTAGTCTTGCTTTATTCCTTACCATAATACCCCTTGCATCCTTCTTGTTTTTGAGAATCCATTTGGTTCTAATTGTTGTCTTTCCTTCTGACAAGTCAACTAGGATCTAAACATTCTGAAACAAGAATTGTTGCATCTCCTCCTGCATGTCTTCTACCTAACTTTGATCCTAAATAGCATGTGAGACAAACCTAGGTTCCACCTAAGACAGAAAACAAGCAAACAAATAGTAAAGAAAAGCTGTGTGATTATTGCGCTTTTGGTCTTCAATGTAGCTCACAAGAGCATGATGACCAGAAGTAGCTTTCTTATGTATGTCGCGAGTGTTGACAGTAGAACCAGGGTCTCCTATGATTTGAGTTGTAGGATGCACTTTATGGATCTGCTGAATAGTAGTAGGAACTACTTCTACTTCTGGTGCCAAGTTATTGAGATCCCCAACAATGCCATCATCATATGAAACAGAGTAAAAAATGCATGTGATTGGTTGCTTATGAATATCATCCAGCTTAGTAGTAGACGTCTTAGCATAGTTTCCTAGGTCAGTAGGACCAGAGAATCTAGTTGTGGAAGTGGGATCACTAATTGGACTACCAATAGGAGTAGAACTTGCACTAGGAGTAACAATAGGCTCACTAGGAGGAGCAGGTACAGCAGGAGTATCTATAGGAAACTCATAGCCTCCTTGAGTAGTTGCAGTATTAGCATCTTGTTGTTGCTTAAGCAGTGTATCAAGAGCTCCTTGTGAGTCAGTAATGCCTGGTTAAGTAGCACCAGCAGGAGTAGCAGAGGTGTCGGGAGGGACTGATGTGGAGTAAGAAGGTACAATAAAAATGTCATCATCCTCATCTGAGTCAGAATAACTAGAAGTAGCACCTGTATTAGAAGACACAAAAACTTGTGGACTTGCATGTTGGTTAGTTTTGAAACAAAAATATCCCAATGAGTCACTGAGATAGTCAAGATCAAAATACCATTCAGGACCTTTGTCTTGAATGTTTGTCTTCTCCTCAAAATACCTAAGATTGATAGTTTAAATAACCCGCTTGGCAGTGAGATTGTATACCCAATAGGCTCTTGAGTGAGCTGAATAACCTACAATGAAGCCTTCATCAGCCTTGCTATCAAATTTCCCCAAATAGTCACTAGTGTTGAGAATGGTGACATGACAGCCAAACGGTTTCAAATGAGTAATGCTTGGGACTTTCGCTATAAGTAGCTCATAGGGAGTCTTCATATGTGGATTGGTAATGGAAATCCTATTCAACACACAACACGCAGTGTTGACAGCTTTTTTTCAAAACATAGTCGGAAGCTTGGAATCAGCAAGCATGGTTCTTACAGCTTCTATAAGAGTCCTGTTTTTCCTTTCTCCAACACCATTTTGTTAAGGAGTCCTGGCAGCACTGTAGTCCCTTTTGATACCTTTGGAATTGCGAAGTGCTATGAGGTCTGCATTCTTGAACTCAGTCCCATTGTCACATCGAATACCTTTTACCTTCTTGGAAAGCTGATTTTCAATAAGGGTAATGAAGTCTTTAAGAATGGGGTAGGTTTCACTCTTTGCAGCCAGAAAGAAAACCCATGAGAACCTGCTATATCCATCAGTTACCACAAGGCAGTAGTATTTATGGTCAATGCTCCTAATGGAGGTAGGACCAAACAAATCCATATGAAGTAACTGCAAAGGTTCAGTGATTAAGTTGAGAGAAATTGTTGATCCCAAACTTAGATCGATTAGCTTTGTGTATACGAGATTAGATCAAGTAATACACGTAGAGAAACCTTTGTATATGCTTTATGAATCTAAGTGTTATGCGGAATTTAACACTTAAACAAGAACACACAAGATGTAAACAAACTTTCACTTTGATTATGAATGTCGAACTTGCTTACAATGAAAGATGTTTACGAACGAAAACTTATATAAAACTTATATTGAACATTAACCTAAAGGCCTTCTTTTATAGACATAAGAAGCCTTGTACAATAATCTACGTATCAACTATTCTAGGTAAAGATAAATATAGAAAATACATTGTTGTTCTTATCTTTACTAGAAGTATTCTAGAATATAATACACGCGTATAATATATCTTCCATCAGTGCTTGTCTTCAATGTGTCAACGCTTGACTTTAACTTGTCAACGCTTGAGCTGTCAGCGCTTGTTTTGTTCTTGTCAACGCTTGATTTGTTCTTGTCAGCGCTCAAGTGATCTGGCCTTAAATTATTCCCAACAATCCTCCCCTAAACTTGATATCCACTCTTATGATCAAGATTCTGAATAAGCATTAAGGACTAGGAGGAGTCTTACAAACCTTCTCATATTGGTAATGAATAAATCTGATCAAATCTTTTGCCACGTTACTTGAATAATCTATTTCCAGCTGAGTGTCCTTCATCTTTTCCAAAATAGCCTTGGATATGAAATACTGAGCATCCACAAGTAGATACTCAGCAAACTTTGTAGAACTCAAATGGTAGACACCAGCAGCTGAATATAACCTCCATTGAAGACTACTGAGGTCATCTTCAAGATCCTTCTATATTGCAGGATCCTCATCTTTTGGTCCACACATTCTTTTGAATGTGGTCCAAAGTTTTATTCCATTAGCTGAAGTTGGTGCTTCAGCCTCATACTTGGTCTCCAGCAACCTCCAAAGGTCCACCAAGTCTTCTCTATCACAACTTGCAAACAAAGATATGAGAGTGGTAAAAGTGTGTACCTCCTTGCCAAATCTGCCAATCTTCCAGAACCCACATTCATCTTCTTCATAGCTCACAATTGGGTTCCTGGAATCTAATGGTAACACTTGCACCATATCTGAAGCTTCTAATGGGGAGAGCTTGAGGCTCTTTCTTATAACTGCTTCACTTGGATATAGTGGATCCATATCTTTTGGAAACTCAAATTTAATTCCCTTCTTCACTGGCCTGGGAACCATCATAGCTTTCTTGATTTCCATTTCTTCTGCAAGTTCCTCCTTTCTTTCATTTGAAAGAAGTCTGAGAGTGTTTTCTTCTTGCACTCTCACCCAAATGGGATAACCCTGTTTTCCAACTCATCAAATGTCAAAGCCTTCAACTTCTGATATGTCCATCCAACTCCATGACATCTGAGCAACATAAAGTAGAGCTCCCTTCTATCCCTTTTCAACTCTGAGAGAATATTGCTTGCCTTGTGTTTCAAAATTACTTGGCAATCCTTCTGAACTCTAAGAAGAAGCTCCAAACCCCATATTTGATCTGAAATGGTCAAGTCTGGATTATCCATGCATCTTTCTTCCCAAGCATTATACATTTGAACCACCTCTGGCATGTCAAAGTCAACCTGCAATTTCAATTCTCTCAACTTTTCCCTAGCAAACTCATCACCATACTCAAGCCTTTCTGGTTCTATTATCATCACACTTGAGTCTGAGCTAGCTCCATCACTTTCTTCTTCTGAAGTCACAACAAATGGTGACTTTTCCTTTTCATCTTGTTCCATGATTTGTGCAGCTAATCTTCTATCAAATTCAACTTGGGCTGCATCCTTTGGAACAATCTCTTCTACCATTTTACCCTTACCCTTATCTGATGATGCAATGGTTGGTAAGGTAGATGGTAATACCTGAGTAGAAACCTCCTTGATGATAGATGATGACTGGGATACATCACCTTCATGTGCAGGTCTGTCAACGCCCAAATTTGTTCTATCAGCGCCCAAAATACTTCTATCAGCGTCCAAATTTTCCTTGTCAACGCTCAAATATCTTCCCTCAGCGCCTTGTGTAACCTCTCTCAACATAGATGTAAATGATAAATTTAAGTTGGTGGGAGAGACGAAGGACGTATCAAAACCTGTTTGTTTCTTCAAAGTTGTAAGGGCTTCAGCAACATCCATTGATTGACCATCCTGGCTGCCCTTATCACTCAGATTTATTTGATCTTCCTCCCCTTTGGAAGATTCCTCCATACCCCTCCTAGCACGATCACTTTCCAAAACAACAATCCTCTCCCTCAATTGCTTGAGTTCAAGGCCTTGTGAGATGACAATTTGTACTAAGTCTGCATTTTGCTTTTGCAAGCTAATGCAGACTGCCGTCAATTCCATAAGAGTCATTGGTTCCAGTCTGCCCTCTTCTAAAATGGGGATTTGACCTCCCAAGTCAGATTCATTGGGCAAGGATGAGGACTTAATAATGGTGGGACTGCCTTGGCCAGCTTCTAAGCCAGAACCAATAGTCCCAGCCTCATCCAGGTCACCAGCCACACTTGTGGTGGTGGTTCTCTCTACTTCATGGCTAGGACCACCAGAGGAGAACACTCCAGTAGTCCTTTGGCGTTTCATCAACCTATATTCAGGGGGTGTGGAAGATGGTGTAGAAGAATGGGTAGATGTGGGTTGGTTAAGGGGTGTTTGGGATTGTGAAGGTTGTGTGTTAGCGTTGGAAATAGGCACATCAACGCCAACATTTAATGTATCAGCGTTGAAGGATTCAGAGTCAATTTGCATTTGTTCAGGTGAGGGTAAAGGGTCAGGAATTGGTTCAAGTTGTGGTTGAGGGTCAATTTGAGGTTGGGGATCTGGTTGGGGTTGTGCTGCTGCAATAACAGCAAGCATGGCTTGGGTTAAAGGTAAGTCTCTATGGGGTGGTGAATCCATCTTCATAAAAATAGCTTTCTTTTGCTCAGGGATCTTATAAAAATCATTGTGATCCCTTGAGCAGTAACCTTGATCATCAAAAACCATTTGCAGAAAACGGGGATAGGCTAAAGTCATTTTTGTCCCCTTGTTTTTACACATCCCCTCAAAAATCATTTTAGAATAGTTATATTTTTGCCCTGTTGCAACGCACACAATAGCACTGGCAATGGATCTATTGATCTCATTGTGTGCAGTACATTTGGGACTCAAACATTGAAGGAGGACATGTATGAGGTACTTCCAGGCTGGGGGAAATTCCTGCTTATGATACTTATTAAGAGTACCTTCATCAGGAAAAAGATATCCCAAAGCCCTAAGCCCTTGTTCTATTTCATTTATGGGAAGGGTGGCTATACCATCATCATCATCAAGATGCAAGGCTTGGCGTACCAAAGCCTCAGTAACCACCCAAGATCTCCCATGAACAATAGAAGTCAATGTGGTCACTCCATTAACTGTTGAGGAACTGACAGTGTTCCAAAACTGCTTAATGTGTGTGACTGGAATGAGTGGTGCATGAGAAAGAGCATACCTTAATGGGGGTGCGTTCAAATACGCCACCATTTGTGTGTATTGGGGAAACAGAGCATCATCAGCTTCAAGATAAGCAATCATGTTGTGTTGTGATCTGAACCCCAATTCCAATTCTGTTGGTTTAAACTTTGGTGCCGTGGAGGAAAGCTGTTAATTTTAAGTGAAGAAGATGAAGTTGATAAGAGAAAATTGTTAGACAAGAATTACAGATACCCTGTTTAAAATAGGAGCCAAATTTATAGGAGAGAAAGAATGCATGTGATTGGCCCAAAAATAGGCAAAGATTTTCAAAAATCAATCATGAAAATATTGAAAAGTTATAAGTTATCTCATGCATTAAATGAAAGTAACAACTCCTAAAATTACGGCTTGAAAATATGTCACAAAGTAACAACTTGGTAGGTCCCATTGAGTGTCAACGGTCAAAAATAACCTATCAACGCCCAACGGCTATAATCTTGTCAACGTTTGCCTAAAGCCATGTCAGCTTCCAATTTGGTCACAACAACGCTTGGAAAATTCTTGTCAGCGTCCAAAAAATAAAAATATTTTAAAAAGTGAAAAATGACCTTAACAAGTAATTTATCCTAGAGAAGATAACCAAAAGCTGATAATTATCATAGGGCGGCAAGCACTGTCCAGTTATGCACACTTGCATAAGCAAGATAAACATAACAGTCCTCTAGTGTCCCTTGCTAACCAAAACTCTTAACAACAAAGTTACCTTATAAAATCCTTGTTACTCCCAGGTAAATCCCATATCAAAATCATTCCCAAGTCTCCCAACAGACCACAACCAATTCTAGGCCAAAAATGTCTTGGCAGCATGCACAGTATATCAACTTTGCATGCTACAGTGCCTCATGATTTAGTAGAAACTAACTCATACTCACCTGTGGACACAATCTAGAATTGTGATAAGAGTATCATATGGATACCCAAACATCCTAAAGGTTCCTAAAACCTCCCCTTAAACTATGATGCAAAAAGTTTGCTAAAATCATGCATGAACATAAAAATTTTATGTCAAGATAGGAATGAAACATTCCAACCATCATCCATAAACAAAAACTTGTCCAAATGCTTCTCCATTGATCCATAAGAAACTTTGTATCCAATGGTATACTGCTAACACCATCTGCACATTTAGATTGAAAACCACAAAACTAACATTGTTGCTGACAACGCCCCCGATAACACATGACAGCGTTGAGGGAAGCTTTGTCAGCGTTAGACAATTATATTGCTGACAACGTTACAAAAACACTTATCAGTGTTCAAGTAACCTTTGTCAGTGTTAGAAAAATATAGTGGAAAATCTAAATCATCAATAAAACTAACAATAATAATGCATCATCCTGTACATACTTTTACAAAAAGAATCCAAAATACATATTATGTGAGATTGACCATTCCAATACTTGTTACCAAGTATTGAAATCTCCCAGCATCAAAAGGTTTAGTTAATAAATCTGACACATTTTCCTCAGTGTCAACCCTATCTGGTTGTATTAAACCTTTCTCAAAGCAATCTCTTATAAAATGGTGTCTAATTTCTATGTGTTTAGTTTTAGAATGATGTACAGGATTCTTAATGATGCATAAAGTACTATTATTGTCAACAAATATCTTAGTATGCATGAAATTATACCCATAGTCCAACAGCTGGTTCTGAATCCACAACACTTCACCACAACATGCAGCTGCAGCCACATACTCTGCTTCAGTTGTAGAATTAGCCACCACTGTTTGTTTCTTGCATTGCCAAGATATTAACCTGCTCCCAAGAAACTGACATCCACCAGTTGTGGATTTCCTATCAAATTTATCACCTCCATAATCACTATCTGAATATGCAATCAGCTCCAATGGTGAATCCTTTGGGTACCACAAACCAAGACTAGGATAGCATCTTAGGTACCTAAAGATCCTCTTCACAGCATAAAGGTGACATTCTTTGGGAGTCACTTGATGGCGTGCACAAGCACACACAGCAAACATGATATCAGGTCTGGAGGCAGTAAGATACATCAAGGATCCAATCATGGATCTATAATGCCTGACATCAACATCTTTCCCATCTCCAATCTTTCCCCAAGGGTGTTCTCTATCCATAGGAGTAGTAGCCCTCTTTTCATGTGGAGAAAAGCCAAACTTCTTCAAGATCTCAGCAACATATTTGTCCTGGGAGATGAAGATACCATCCTCTTTCTGCTGAACTTGTAAACCAAGAAAGAAGTTCATCTCCCCCATAGCACTCATCTTGAATTTGTCTGTCATAAGCTTGGAGAAATCCTCACTCATCTTTGGATCAGTAGACCCAAAAATGATATCATCAACATAGACCTGCACAAGCAACACATCCTTGCCTTTCTTCTTTGTAAATAGTGTCTGATCTATGGTGGCCCTCTTGAATCCATTGTCCACCAAATAGGTAGACAAAGTACCATACCATGCTCTAGGGGCTTGATGAAGGCCATACATAGCCTTTTTGACTCTATACACTTTATATGGATGCTCTGGATCCTCAAAACCAGGAGGTTGCATTACATATACTTCCTCAACAATGGTGCCATAGAGGAAAGCACTCTTGACATCCATTTGATAGACTGTGAAGCCCATGCAGGAGGCATAGGCTAGAAAAATCCTAATAGCTTCAATCCTTGCAACTGGTGCAAAGACCTCCTCATAGTCTATCCCCTCCTCTTTTGTATAACCTTGAGCCACTAACCTTGCCTTGTTTCTGACCACAATACCTCTTTCATCTCTTTTGTTCCTGAGAACCCATCTTGTCCCTATAGGTCTGACATATCTAGGACAATCAACCAGCTCCCAAACATCCTGAATTGCAAATTGGTGAAGCTCATCCTGCATTGCTTCCACCCAACTTGGTTCTTTGAGAGCATCAAATATTTTTTTGGGTTCTTCTTGTGACAGAAAACATGCAAACAAACATGCTTGCACAAGAGGGGTATCAACCTTCTTGTGTATATTGGCAATAAACCCACCAAGACCTTGATGAGATCTTCTAGTCTGAACTAGAGTCATAATATCACCAATGATCTGGGATGAGGGGTGATTCTTCATTGTGGAAGTGAGAACTCCTCCTTCAAAAAGTCTAGTGTCCTCAACCTCACGCTCCATGTTGCCAATATCTTCTTCATCAGACTCTCTTTGATCAATGTGAACTTCTTCAAGAATATTGGAAGGTCCACCTTGTTCAAAACTAGAAGAGAAAAGATGCCCATAAGTGTTGTCAACGTCTGAATCTTGGTTGTCAGCGTCTGGGCTAACAGCTCTTGAAATGTTGTTGTCAACGTCTGAGCCATCAACGTCTGAATTGGTCTTGTCAGTGCTAGATTTGCCTTTGTCAGCGCCTGAAGAACCATGCATGTTTGTATCTGGTGGTATTTGGAAACCACCATTATCTTGTCCAGCAGCAGCAGCAGCAAAAGCATTTGTCCAAATGGGAATTGTGACATATTCTAATGTAGGAGATGCCTTTTCTGCTTGTGATCCAACCTTCTCATGAACCTGTGTACCTGAAACATTAACAACTTGTTCCTCCACAACATTTGAAGTTACCTTCACAATGTTTGGATTAGTGACAGGCATATAATTTAAAGTTCTAGATAAGGGTTCCAAATCAAACAACCAATTAGGACCACTTTCAGGATCACTAGGTTTATTCTCTAAAAACCTAACATGTACTCTTTCAACTATACGTTTGTCCTCTTTAAGATAAACCCTATAACCCTTGCTCTGCACTGAATACCCCATGAAGTAACCCTCATCACCTTTTGCACTAAATTTCCCTAAGGCATCAATAGTATCCAATACTACTACATGACAACCAAAAGGTCTGATAAAACCAATATTAGGTTTTCTACCCCAAAGTAACTCATAAGGTGTTTTGTTCTGAATTTTGTTAACCAATGCTCTATTTTGCACATAGCATGTTGTATTAACAGCCTCTGCCCAAACGGCTATTGGAAAGTGAGCATCAACCAACATTGTTCTGGCTGCTTCAATTAGGGTTCTATTTTTCCTCTCAGCAACCCCATTTTGTTGTGGGGTTCTAGCAATACTAAATTGCCTTGTAATTCCTTTCTTGGCACAGAAATCATCTAGCTTCTTATTCCTAAATTCTCCACCTTTATCCCTCCGAAGCATTTTAACCTCATTGCCAGACCTTTTCTCAATCCGAGTGATAAAATCAATAAGAACATCAGTTGTGTCACTCTTCATAGCTAGAAAGAATGTCCAAGTAAATCTAGAGAAGTCATCTGTGACAATAAAGCAATACGACTTACCATTCAAACTTTCTATATTTGTTGGACCAAAGAGGTCCATGTGAAGCATATGAAGAGGTCTGGAACTAGTATGCACCTGTTTGGACTTGAATGAGACCTTGTGATGCTTGCCCTTAAGACATGCAACACAAGAGTGGTTATTGTGGAAGGCCTTCTCAGGCAAACCATCAACTAAACCAAGCCTCACAAGTCTATTTATATTTTTAAAATTTATGTGCCCTAGTCTCCTGTGCCACAAATTACTCTCATCTACTGAGGCCTTAGCATAAAAACAAGACATATTGGTATTCATTTTAATCCCATTTAAATTCATATTATATATGTCCTTATGCCTAGGTGTTCTATACTCAATATATTTCTCATCAGGGATCTTAAAATCCTTGCTTAACACCAAACACTCAGTATCAGTAAAAAGAACTTTATTTTTGTTATCACATACTTGTGATACACTAAACAGATTATAATCAAGTTCTTTTACCAGGAAGACGTTCTCAAAACGCAGATTATTGGTGAGAAGGGTTCCTTTGCCTGTGATGGTACCATAACCACCTCCAAAGTATACCTTGTCACCATCTTTAATAGGGGTGAAATTCGTCAGATAGTCTTCCTTCCCTGTCATGTGCCTTGAGCATCCACTATCCCAATATCCATAATCATTGATCTGTCTTTGAATGCCCTGCACATAAAGAAAACAAATTAGTTTTCTTTGGGAACCCAAGTCTCAAAAGACTTGGATTCATCTGGTTGTTCAATAAGAACAGACTTAGTTCTCACAACAACCCCATTCTCATCCTTTTTAGGATGAAATACCCAGTTAACCCCAATAGGTTTTGTAATGACCTTTGAAATGTAATTAAATCTATTGCAAGTCATTGAAATCCCATTATCATTAGGGTTTTGATCTTTCTTAGGTCTCCATGTTAAGCTTGAAGAAGCTTTAGACCCCTTACCTTGTGGCTGCAAATATTTAGGTCTGGTCACGTTTCTGTCAGCGTTAGAATTTGTCCTGTCAATGCTGAAATTACCCTTGTCAGCGTTGAACCTAGGGTTTGCTACAGAAACCCATTGCCTATTTGACCAGGTGTTTGTCTTTTAAAATGGTCTTTGTCCATGAGTGTTAGACCTTCTAGAAAAGAATGGGGCAGGTCTAATCACTTGTGGACTTTGCTGCACACAAGGTTTGGGTCTGACAACGTTTGTCTTTCTAACAACGTTGACTTTCTTCCTGTCAGCGCTGAAATTGTTCCTGTCAGCGTTGGCTTTGGGAGCGTTGACACACTTGTATGCCAAATGTGAAAAGCTACCACAAGTGTAACAGGCTTTCTTAGACATAACCTTAGGTCTAGAAGAGAAGAAACCTGTTCCATGATTGCTAACTTGGCTCTTGGGTGACCTATTATTCCTATACATCTCTGCATATTTAATGGTAGGTCTTCTAACAGTGTTTGAGCCTAGGTCAACAACTTTACCAGTGATTGGGTTAGTAACCTTAATGGGTGGAGATTCACTGGGACTTTCACATAGCAAACCTCCCTTAACAAATAAAGCAGGGTTAACTTTCTTCCACTCATTTAGGTCAGTCAATTTTTGTTGATACTCTTCCACTGGAGTGACAACTCTTGGTGGAGGAATGAATTCCTCCTCTTGGAGCTCTGGTAAACCAGTCCAAGATAAGTCCCTTCGTTGGACACCATAGAAGTCACCAACTGGTGGTGGAACCAAAGAGTAATCATTCATCCCAATCCCAGTCATGTCTTTAGGATCCCTTTGTTTAGCTACACAGTCTCCTAGGGTTTGGGTGGCTTTATCAAATCTTTGAATTTTGAGGCTAACATTATCTTTATTCTTAATGGCCTCATCTAACTTAGCCTGTAATTCACCATTAACCTTTTTCATGATGTTTCTAATATCCATACTACCCTCTAACTCATGTTTTAAGATATTGATCTTATCTTTTAAGTCAAATTCCATTTTCTTGTATTCAGAAACGGTTTTCTCAGTTTCAGTAAGAGCTAGTTGGTAATTAGACAATTTACATCTTTCAGTACTCATGTCATCTTTTAGTTTTAACACCTCTTTGTTAAGTCTTTCACTATTTAACCTACAACCTTTGCTACAAAAAGCATCATCATATACCTCATTATCAGATGAAGAGGAGGAGTGTGCCATGAGAGCATATTCAACATGCTCTTCTTCTTCAATATCAGCAACCAAAGCTTTATCCTCTTCAACATTCTTAGCCAGATAGCTCCAATCCCATCCTGTACCATCAATTCCTTGAACTGCAACCATAACTTTGGAATCCTGAGCTTTAACAACCTGACTTGAGGGTTTACCAGCATCATATCTTCTAGGAGATCTGCATTCCCTCATGAAGTGCCCCATACGATGACAGTTGTAGCATTCAACTTTGGATTTATCAAATCCAACTGTGTCTTTAGCATTAAAGGTCATTTTCTTTTTAAACCTTCTGTTCCACCTATTTGATCTTATACTAGCAAGAGCCATGTTCCACTTGATGTCCATCTCTTCCAAGTGCTCATCACTTATCTGCTCAAGGTCCTCATATGTAATCACTGAACCATTGGGCAAAGAAGCAATGTAAGCACAAACAGTATCCAAATCCAAGCCAGCAGGTTTAACTCTTGGGGAGTCATTCTTGAATGTGTCAGCGTCTGAATAGGAAACGTTGACAGGACTTGTTCCAGCGCTGACATATGATGATCCAGTAACTGGATGCATATAAGAGTCCTTCTGATTGAATTGACCTTCACTATGAGAGAAGAAGGCCATGTTGCTGGTGGTAGATTTGCTTCCATGCTCTGAAAGAGTTTCATCTTCCAACAGTCTTAGTTTGTTGTAGATGTCATCAAACGAGGAGCTCTTGTAAGTATTGTTGGCAAGAATAGATCTTGCCTCAATCTTCCATGCCTCACCAAGACTTTTAAGAAAGGTAGCATTAGTGTCAACATCACCAACTTGTGTCCCCATGAAGGACAACTTGCTTGTGATGTCAAGCAATCTGCTTCTCACACTACTCAGTTTCTCATTGGGTTGAGCTTTGAAGACAGCATAATCATGCAGAAGTTGCTTTTTCTTTTCTTCCTTAGTGTCTACATTGCCACCATATGCAACTTCAAGAGCTTCCCAAAGATCCTTAGCAGATTCATAGCCTCTATATTTATGATGGTTTTCTTGTCCCAAAGAGACTTTCAGAATATTTAGGGCTTTCATGTCAACCCTTTTCTTTGCAATGTCATCAGCAGATACAGCTCTACCATCTCCAGGTTTTTCTTTCTTATCCTCATCAGGGCATCCTTCAACAGCTGATCTTTGAGTAATGGCATCAAGAATCTTTTGAGCTTTATTGAAAGTGTTTCCATATTCAATAATCTCCCAGAGTGTGTAGTCATAGATCCCTAGATATTGTTCAAAGTTGAACTTCCATAGGTCAAAGTTGGTTGCATAAATCATGGGAATCTTGATGTTTGGTAAGGCTGAGGAGGAGGAGGTTATTGCTTCAGACATGATGTTGTTAGGGTTTTGGTGTTTTTAGGGTTTCTGAGAAAATTTGGGTTTTTGGTGTTTTTAGGGTTCTGGTGTTCTTTAAGATCAAAAGTTCCTCAACAAGCTCTGATACCACTTGTTGATCCCAAACTTAGATCGATTAGTTTTGTGTATACGAGATTAGATCAAGTAATACACGTAGAGAAACCTTTGTATATGCTTTATGAATCTAAGTGTTATGCGGAATTTAACACTTAAACAAGAACACACAAGATGTAAACAAACTTTCACTTTGATTATGAATGTCGAACTTGCTTACAATGAAAGATGTTTACGAACGAAAACTTATATAAAACTTATATTGAACATTAACCTAAAGGACTTCTTTTATAGACATAAGAAGCCTTGTACAATAATCTACGTATCAACTATTCTAGGTAAAGATAAATATAGAAAATACATTGTTGTTCTTATCTTTACTAGAAGTATTCTAGAATATAATACACGCGTAGAATATATCTTCCATCAGTGCTTGTCTTCAATGTGTCAACGCTTGACTTTAACTTGTCAACGCTTGAGCTGTCAGCGCTTGTTTTGTTCTTGTCAATGCTTGATTTGTTCTTTTCAGCGCTCAAGTGATCTGGCCTTAATTTATTCCCAACAGAAATAATGGCTTTGAATAATGCTTTGTGTTGTTTTCCTTTGCTGCAAGCAAGGCAATTGATGTCATTTTTGAAAGTTTTGGGAGGTAAACCAGAGACTAGGTTCATATTAGCCAGCTTGTGAATGGTCTTGAAGTTTACATGCCCCATCCTCCTATGCTATTTTGTGGCTTCATCTTCTGATGCTTTGGCAACCAAGCAAGCTAGTTGACTAGTAGGATTAACTTCATTCAACTTGATGCTATAGAGGTTATGTCTTCTTTGAATTATGAGTCATCCGGTAGCTTAAAATCTTTGGACAAAACCAAACAATCAGTATCCGTAAAGAGGACAAAATGCTTCTTGTCACAAATCTGAGAGACAGAGATCAAGTTGAAGTGTTGTAGTGCTTCCACATCGTAAACCTACTGAAAATTAAGCTTAGGAGTCTGAATAGTTCCTTTTCCAAGAGATTCTCCCTTCACCGCCACCAAAGTATACTTTCCCGCCTTGAAAAGGTACAAAAGTAGTCAAAAGACCTTTGTTCCCTATCATGCTCCTAGAACAACCACTATCTACAATTCTAAGAGATGGATCTTGGTATGGAGTAATCTACAACAACAGAAAAGTATGCAACAGTTAGTGTCTTAAGGGGACCCAAACCATTTTTGGCTTGAGTCTGCCTTGTGGATCATTAATAGATAGCTATGGAGATTGATGAGATCCACTATTGTTCTTGTATTGCCTGTAAATCATATGGGTTTTATTTTGTGACCAAGAACAACCTGCTGAGGGCTTAACAGCAGAACCCAAATTTCCCAACCCAAAATGCATTTGGTCTGAAGTAGCAGCATAATTCTTATGAAAATTTTGAAAATAATTGCTAGTTGGTCTATTAGTGGTACTAGTATTGCTTCTTCAAGAAGTAGAAGCGGAAGGAGAGGTCCTTCTAGTAGAAGAAAAATATTGGGCACATGGATTTAGTCTGCTAGAAGCAAAACCTACACCAATAGGGGCAACTCCTGGTGGACCAGGGTACCATAAGAGAGATGGCCTGAAGGCCTTTGATCATAAAAATCACAATCCTTAATCAAATGAAATTTACTACCACACACAAAACATGTTTTAAAAGACCTTTTATTCAAATGACATTGTTATGAGCTGCTATTCTTATTACAAACAACTCTATGAGAATCAACATTCCTAGAATTCAGAAAACTAGAATAAAAAACAATGGAAGTAGAAGCAGTAGCAACTCTCTCATCATTCATCCTAGCACTAGAAGCAGCAGTGTCATTTGGCTTGGGACTCGAAGGACTTGACTGTTCACTTGAGCCACACGATGCATAGTCACTTGCCTTGTTACTGAAAGTATAAGAGATAAAGCCGTTAGTGTTAGTAGAACTTTTAGGAGACACATGCATCTGTGATTCATCCAAGTCTTTATGCATTGATGTAGGCATAAATGTTCCTGTAAGAGGTGGAGGAAGAACATGCATTGCTACAGCTGGTTTAAACCTATTGTAAGTAGGTTTTCCCTCCTCCTCTTTGTCAGGATCAAAGATACTTGAAAAGGATAAATAAAAAACATCATCTGGATCAATATAGTTGTCAAAGCCTAACCCCCTCTTAGTTATACCAGACATATTGCTATCTATTAGCTTGGAAAGATTCTTAGGTGCTTTTTGCCATTTATCAAATCTTAATAGTGTAGCATCCAATTTTTCTTGCATTTCTTGTTTTGCCTGAATACTCTCAGTATTAATTTTTTCAGTATACTTAAGCATGTTAGTGGTATTCTCTAAATCAATACTTAACACCCTAATCTTATCCTCATACTCAAGTTGAGTATTTTGTAACCACTTCTTTTGTTGTTCTAAAGTTTTGATAGAACTCTTATAAGCTTGAACTTCTAAAAAATTCTTGTCATTTTGAGCATTTAGTTCATTGCATTGTGTTATGAGGTCAGAATATTTATCATCACAACCAAGAGGGCAATTTTGTACCTAAGGGGAGATTCCCATGAGAGCAAACTCCTCTGCTTCCTCTGCATCAGATATGTGACCAGCAATCATAGCAAACACATCAGTAGAAGACTCAACTGATTCTAATGCTGGAGTCTCATGCTTATTCCAGTTGACCATGGTATCCACCGATACCAAAGCTTTCTTGTCGTTCTTAAGCTCTTGAACCTTGAAAGCTGAATACCTGTTCTTCTCATGTTCATTTTTATTAGGGCATTCCCTAGCAAAATGTACTTGCTGATGACAGTTATAGCATTTGACTTTGCTTCTATCAAACCTGGCTAGCTCTCTTGGGTTGTAACTGAATTTTCTACCAGCCTTCTTCTTAAACTTATGAACCCGGAGAGTAAGCATTTCCATCTTCCACTTAAGGTCTATTTCATCCAAGTCAAGTTTATCAACCTCTTTGAAATCGTCAAAAGCTAGCTGCGGTTGTGGATCAACATCAGCAACAAAGGAGTGAAGAACAGTTTCTACCATGCTACTGGTCTTGACTTTTGATTCAGGAGAAGGGGTATGTTGTGAGGACAAAGTATAGCTTGGGCTACTGGTATAGGGCATCGGACTAGATTCCATAGAACTCAGAAAAGCAGAATTAGCAGGAGTGGAGTAGGAATCACTTGAGTATCCTCTCACATGAGACTCAAAAGTTTTGAGTTTGTAAAATAAGTCATCAAAAGAGAGATACTCAAGTCCACCTTTAGCTTTTAGAGAGATGACTACCTAGTTCCATGAATGAGGCAGAGCTCTAAGAAACCTGGCATTGATGTCTTCATTTTCAGGTTTGAACTTGAGTTGATTCAATTGGCTGAGAATCTTTTGAAACCTGTCATAGCATTGATGAAGACCTTCTGTGTAAAACCCACATTAAAAACCTATGAACAGTACACGTGAACAGTAACTTACGAAAATACGATAAAATCTAAACATTCCAATTATAATATTAATACACGTGTCACAATAATAAATAACGAACAATCATGAATATTATATATGTGACATGATCACGAATACCAAAATCATGAATAATAAATCACGAACACACACACTAATTATTTTAAACACGGAAAAGCTACGGGTTACCCTTGGTGGGCCCCATATGCCGTGGCAAGACAAAGAAGGAGGCCAAGTGGGCCTTTGGCCCTAATCCAATTTTAATAAAAACATCAGGAGAAACCTTTTTCATTATTTTATGTTTACAGAAATTTTTTTGTCTCCTCCTTGTCCTCTTTTGTTGCCGCCGGCCTACATCAAAGAAAAGGGAGAACCGAATGATTTTTGTCACTTTTTTTATTGTTCGTGATCATCTTTTCGTTCTACACGCGTTGGTATAATCAAACCCTTTTCTTTTCTTTTTAATTATTTTAATTTCATGTTAATTATTTAATTAATCATCAAGAACACAAATAAAAACATGTAATGGATTAATTAAATACATGGGACGGGTTTGGTTTGTGGTTTATGGTTCGGCCGAGACACCGAGACCCCAAAAGGGGTGCTCAGCTTGCGTGAAACACCACCACCGAGACCATAAAGGTCTCGACTTGGTTTGTTTGTGGCTCGGACGTAGCAAGGAACCCCGACCTAGGGTTGGGGTGGGTTTTGTTTCGGTTTGTGTGCACCGAGGCATCACCGAGACCCCCTATGGGCCTCAGTTGGTTTTGTTGTTCGGACCCGAGACCAAAGGGACCCCGACATTAGGTCGGGGTATGTTTACATGTTTGTTATAATTAAGTAGTGTCAACCGAGACCCCTCCAAGGTCTCGGTGGGACTTTTATATAGCTTATTTGGTTCGACTTATATTCAACACGGGCTCGGGAATCGGGTTTTCAAGAAAACTATTTTATAAGTCATGTTATATTAAACTTTAGGTTAATTAATTTATTAAATTAATTCATGTATAACCTAAGGTATTTATACTTAGTCATTTTAATTAAACATGTATTTTAATTAAAATCATATAACGTATAGTTTAATTAAATTAACCAGTTATTTAATTATTAAGCTATAACCATGACTTGTATTGTACTAATTTAACTTCACTTATTATTTATAGTTCAGCTTAACTCTAATTATTGAAACTTACTATTTTTACGAACTTTTTGTTTTTGGAAACTTTTTATTTTTGGAAACTTTTTATTTTTGGAAACTTACTATTTATGGCAACCTGTTATTTTTAGAAAGTTACTTAGTATTATAATACAAGTATTATAATACACTAATACATGAATAATACTCAACAGAGCATACGAATAACCACAGTTAAACACAGTAAACAGTAAAACATGACAGAATACGTAGAACAAGCTAATAACACATGAAACCAGTAAAAACACATGTAATTCAAACAACTCATACACGTCCATATTTGTTATGTAGTGTTATCCATCGAGACGGATTAGTCTTCATCGTTTTCCTTAGCTTCTATTGGACATAAGGTACGGATTTCCCGTCCTTCAGTAAGGACAATCTCTTCCTTCATTCGGATTTCCCGTATGCAGCCAACTGTTTTCCCGAGTAGTTATAGATTAAATGCTTATGTTTTATTAGTTACCTTAGCCATATACATGCATGACCAGTTTCACCTAGTTATGGAGGTACCATAACCATAACACTAGAGGCACTAGTGTTATGACTTCACCACGACGGAGTGATAGCTCGTGGCGTCCCTTTTCAGTTATTTGGCTATTATATTATTATATTATCATGTGGGGTGTATGGGTGCATCCTAGTTACATGTTTCAGTCAGGATTTCATGGTGAATGTTGTGTGTGCCTTGCATCCTTCATAAAGAGCTGATCCCTCCTACCCACTTACCAGTTAATTAGAGGCATCCCCTCTAATTTGCATGACGAGGTCACCCCTCCAAGTATTCATGCACGTTTTTGACCTCATGACCTATATTGGCTATTATGGTACATTAACTAATACATATTTTCATAAGTAACATAAGCTATGTTTTCAGAACTAAAACCAGTTAACATGACAAACAACTAGGTTTTCCAGGACTTATTCATTTCCGCTGCCATTCATGCTTAATATTCTTATATGCTTATATATTCTATGTTTTCCATGCTTTATTGTATATCCGTGTACTAAGCGTTATGCTCAGCCGTCTACTTTTCCATGTTTCCAAACGGCAGGTACCCAAGGACGTAAGTAAGAACTCCAAAGTATGTGCATTCGAATTGGAAGCTATCCGGCCTCTTTTATCTCATGCATTTATTCCTACTTTATAATACTTTACTTCTTTCAGACATTTTTTAGTCCTTTCCATTTACAGTACTTATATTGCTTCTGTGTGAGTTACTAGACTACCGATGTTTGATTCCGGTATTTCTATTTATGGTCATGAATGTTTAGACATTTACCTTGCATGCTTTGATGATACGCCATAATTTACTGTAGCATCATATCCTATTAATTGGGGTGTTACAATTATGGTATTAGAGCCAAGGTTTCGACCTGTAGCTCTTTGAAACATGACCTATGACTTACGGGTAGTCACCAGTGTCTTCCTAGAACTGACAGTTGGTTTTCTTGCATTCATTCATTTTTCATTTTTTTTTCATGCATTCATATCATTGTAGCAGGTTTATGACTAAGTAATGGTTGGTACAGGACTAGCCCTATTTAGTCGCATGTGATTTTATCAAAACTTTTAACTTTGGGACCGACCCATTGGCGTCCCTGCGGCATGTCTTTTGTTTTGAGTGAACTGACCATAGGCGTTCACTCCCGTTCATATAAAAGATTTATAAACTGCATCATGCATTTTTACATTGTTTCATGCATTATAAACTGCTTCTTTGATGTATACATTGTTAATGCATTCTTATGTTATCTCATTTCAGATTTATGACTTATGTTGCATTTTGTTGTTTTAAACTGTCAGATGGTGAACAATCATAATACTCTAGATTTGACAGCAGCTGTCAATGCAGCTCTGCAATCCCTCCTTCCCCAACTTCGCAATGAAACCAGAGATGAACTTCAGGCGGAATTCCTGGCTCATGGTAATCACAACAACCCTCCTCCTCCTCCACCGGTTACTCTTATGACTTGGTTGGAGAGATTCAACAAACAGCGACCCCGTTCGTTTGAGCAGACTGACAGCCCCAACGAGGCTGAAGCTTGGATTTCTCACACCGAGAAGATTTTCAATGCAATGGGTTGTGATGGTGTTTTCAAGGCAAGACTGGCTTGCTATAAGTTTGAAGGTGATGTGTTGCAGTGGTGAAAATCGGTCAAGCAGTCCAACGGTGGTGACAATTGGGTTGCACATCTGACATGGGACCGGTTTAAGGAGCTCTTCCTTAATCAGTATTATCCACATGCTGAACAAGAGAAGCTCAAGAGGGACTACCACAACATTCGGCAGATTGCTAGTGAAAACAGCAACGAATTCATGTAAAGGTTTATCCGTTTAGCAGGATTTCTGGGTCCAGCCGCAGGAACTGCTGCGGTGCAGGCTGAGAAGTTTCACTGGGCACTTCGCACTTCGGTTGCCAACAACTTGGTATGTGCTACTTTCACTACAGTGGCACAGGTGGCCAATGCAACCCGTAATCTTGAGATGCTTCAGGAACGAGAGGAGTTCGGTGATGACAGAGCAGTGAAGAGGTATCTTCAATCACCAATTGTAAACAATTCATTTACATCAGTATCACTCATTTCATATAACCCTCTGTTCAACTTATATTCCAGGCAGAAGACTGACGACCGTAAGCCTGCGGCTGCTCGACAACAAGCATCCAAGGGAAACGGTCAGACTAACGACCGTTCTGGTTCTGAGAGGCGTGGCGGTAACGATGGTTACCGTAACAACGCTAATAACTCGAACAACAGCAGGTCCCTACATTAACCATCTTTCATGATTCAACTATTTTATGTTATGATATTCTGACACTCCAACAATTGTTAAATCAGAAACAATGGTAACGGCAGGGATCAGGACGGCAGGGGTTCACAGCCTAATCGTTCTACCTCATCTGGTAAATTTTACACCTTTTCTCCACGATCATGTCTCATGCATGTAATCCTTTAACAGGCTCTCAGCTAACTAGGACGCCTGCTGGAGGATTCACACATCCTGTATGTCCTACTTGTTTGCGCAGACACTCTGGTATTTGTCGCCGAGGTACTGGTGGTTGTTTCAAGTGTGGCCAACAAGGCCATCAGCAGAAGGACTGTCTCTAGGGTGAGATAGAAGGCACCTTTGGACACGTAGGAGTTGACACACTTCTTTTGGACATGTGCGATTTTGAATTGATTTTGGGCGTGGACTGGTTATCCAAACACCAGGCCACGATTGACTGCCACACTTATCGGGTTATCTTCGGTGATGTTAAATCTCCAGAGTACATACACCATGGTTTTCTTCCAGGGAGGTTGATAGGTGCGAAAACACCCATCCTTTTACCACTTAACTACAATAACAACCAAGCCCAAACGTATATTTTATGTCGTAAATATCGGAATTATGCGTGGTTTGTGTTTTTGTTGTTATTTAGGACCAAGATGTGAAAAGGAAGGAAAACACGGGCTTTCACGGGCTTTTATCAAAGAAAAAGAAAAAAGACGAAGTCAAGAGATCAAGAGTGCAAAAAGAACGGAAGTCCAAGACCTTTTCTGAAGATTTATCGAAGAACAAGTCTAAAGACGAAAGTTTAATAAAGCCGAAGAACTCAAGTCTAATAAATAAAGAAATTATAAGACGAGTTTAAATAATCCCGAGACAAAGTCGAAGAACTTAAAAGACAGAAAGACGTGAAGAAATAAAGAGGAGGCAACACATGCACCTCCCCATTTTCCTATAAACACCCTTAATGTTAGGTTTTTGCAAACTCTTTTTAGATCTATTTTCGTTCCACAAATCGTCTCGAATTGATATCCGGTTAAACGTGAGATTACTTGTTTTTGGTAAATAATATTTTTGGTATTTTTTTAAAAACTAAAAACTTTTGTAATTAAAAACTAATTAAAAACTATTTAATTAAAATCTAATTTTAAAACTTAAACAAAATTAAAACTAATTTTTGAAAATTAAAAACATTTTAAATAAAATCTATTTTTAAATAAAAGTAAATTGGAAACTAATTTAAATTTATAAAAGTAATAAACTATTTTTTAAAAACTTGTATTTAAAAACTTTTTAAATTTAATTTATAAAACTAAAAACGTTTAGTGTTAAACTTAATAACTAAATCTGGCAGTAAAAAATAAACACCTATATTAATTAAAAGACGCCTAATTAAACACAAATCAAGCACTAGATGAGATGGTTAAGACTGTTGGTTGCTATGCGAGAGGTCTGGGGTTCGAAACCCAGCTCGGACGAGTTTGTTATTTATATTTTTTTTTATATTATAACTATTTGGACAGAAGAAACCTCAAACAAATTGTGTCTGAGAGTTTATCAATATATCAGCAATTCCAAATAAGCTAAACAAACAACAATAAGCAGACTAAAACAAGATAAGCCAAATAAGCAGTTAAGCGAGAAAAGCTGGAAGCAAATAAACTAAAATAATTAAAACTAAATAAGCATAAAAAACCAGATAAGCTAATAATAAGCTAAAATAAATAAAAATAAGCAAATTAAAACTGAGACTAGACCGAATAAGCTATAACAATTTAACCCAAAACGAAACAAACTAAACTTAAATCTAATAAGCAGTTCAAGCATAAGCTATCAAAGCTATCCAAATCAAATAAACTCAACTAATATCAAGCAAATTCAATCAAACAAAAATAAACTCAAAAAGCATAAGCTGATTCAACAGGTAACTCGCACCAACACAAGCAGATTAAAACAACATACGCAGATCTAAATAAGATATAATCCAACATAAACTAAACAGTAACTACTCAAAATAAAAATGAAAATCAAAAGTCTCAAATCTAAACAAATACTTTAACAATTTAAATCAGATAAACAAACTAACCTAAGCAGATTAAGCAGACAACCAGAAAATAAGCAAATTATAATATCCAAACAAACTAAAAATAGCAACATACAAATCTTCAACCAAGCAGATCCAAACAGTATCAAAAACTCAAACAGAATCAAACAAATCTTAAACTAAACTTAACAAATAAAATAAAAAAGAAAAACAAACCTGGTGACGATTTCCTTTGAGCAGAAGGGTGGTGCTGAACCCCCTTATGAACCGAAAACAAATAAACACCTCCTTATTACCCAAACTCCATCATCATCATCAACAATACCATAAACAACCGAACCACAATATTTTTTTATATATAATTTCCCAGTAGGGGAAATTATTACTACCTCTTTTTAGTTCAACAATTATTTAATTAAAAATAAAATTAAGATAATTATGCAATAATTTTAAACGAGACAAAGAATTAAATAGAAACTTTAAATTTCATTAATTAAAATTCAGAGTACAATACTTTCAAAAAAGAAATTACAATATTAAACCTAAAAACCATTTTTTAGAAAATAAAAATTAAACTAAAGAAAAGGCACTAAAATTACAGAATGAGGGGGGTTTTTATAGCCAACCCCCATGGCTTTGTTGGTGAAGCTTCGAGATTAAGCATTGAATCACATCCGTTAAATCCATCATTCTTCTTCTCTCTCTTCATTTCCTTGATCTAATGGATGAAAAACGTCCTTGCATCACACGGATTGCAAGGCTGGCAGTTTTGTGTTTGTTGTGCTAGTTGATGGGTGATGTGGAGTGTGTCTATTGGTGGATTGGTGTGTGAAACGTGTGGGAACCAATCAAATCAAAGGATTTCTCCATGTAGGATTTGAGATGAGGACCACTAGTGAGTGTTCACTCCGAAAACTATGGGATTTAATCCCAATTGGTGTGAATTAACCAATAAGAGTAAAACCCCCAATTTTCGTTGGTTAAAACTGGTGATGGTAATTTAGGGTTTGAAGTTGTGGTGCGTATTTTGTGGGAAGATGAAAGTGAGCAGTGAAAGATTTCACTTTGTTTGTAACGAAATGTATGAGTGGGTGGGGTAAAAATAAAAGCGTTTTATTTAATGTGTGTGTTGGGATAAAAGTTACACGTGTGAAGGGGGCGAGAGTTTTTGTTTTATTTATTTTGTGGGATGAGTGGGTTGGGTCAACGTAAAACGTGTGAAGTTGTGTTAACTGGGGTGATTGATCAAACCAGATGAAAACTTTACTTAATCCGTTTCATTTGTATCAAAATGTATTCATCAAATGGGCTTTGGCCAAGATTAAAAGCTCCCATTTGTTTAACTTAATCTCCACTTTGGGCTTGATGGACCCAATTTTGGTCCGTAAACTATAATAGATTTGGGCCATTTGATCCATAAGCAACTTCAACAACTTCTTAAATGGGCTTGTGGGCCCAATAAGAAAATATGGGACCCACAAAGCTCGAATATCTTCAAAAAGATTAAATCCGATAAAATCGAGCTTGATTTCGGCTTCCTTGATTGTTTCTTCAAAAACGTGTCGGTTTAGCCGGTTTTCGTGAACTTGGGCACACTTTTGGTCTTTGATTTTGTCTTCGTCTCTTTTTGGACTTTTCTTCAACATTTGACCTTGAAATCCCGTGTTTTCTTTCCTTTTGATCATTTGTACCTATTTCAAACAAAAACACAAAACCACGCGTAATTCTGACTTTTACGACATTAAACACATGATTAGGTCTTGTTTTTCCTTGATTTTAGTGGCAAAAGGATAAGTGTTTACACACTTATTAAATCCCCTACACTTGACCATTTCAATGACCCCATGCAATGCATTATTTTAAAGCATAAAGTTACATTTTTCTCATTATCAACCCATCTTGGCCTATATTAAGATATACTATTACTACTATGACGGAAAGATAAAAACTTTAAAGGAAACAAAAGTTATAAGAATATATTAACTTGGAAATTATTTGATGGAAGAAACTTGTAAAGAAATCTAAGACTTTAATTAGGGCTTTGGTGTCATGAATATAAATCACCCTCAAGTTTCACGTTCCCCATACCAAGCTTAAAAACGAGATCATTGTCTACTATAAGTCCTCAAGTTAAAACCACTTATATAAGACAATTGTGTAATACTCTTTCTCCAATTCCTACTTTGTATCTCTAGATTTTATTCATTATCATTCACCCGTAGGCTCATTTGACTTATTTGATAATTATTAGTCCAAAAAATGAAGGCCAAACGGTGCAAACCCGACACTCAAAACCTAACCTCGTCCTCAAAAACGTTGTTCATAAAGTAAGCCCACATCAAGGATGATTTAACACGATTTGGGGAATAAATTCCCGGACCCAAAATTTGGCCAAATAGTACTACTTATTAATTATTCCTCCAAAGTCATGTAGACTTTATGTGGAGTTTAGCAAGTTCACATCATATACCCTTAGGCTCTTTAAGATGTAAAAATGCTCCCCGTCTATTGTCCACACCCTAAGGCTCCTTGAACGATAAACGAGGGAATTGATTTTTTATCTATTTTTATTCAACACTTACCATGCCATACACCCTAAGGCTCTAATGACAAGGTTCGTGCTACATTCCCCACACCCTAAGGCTCCTTGAGGTCATGTTTTAATCTTATTCTTTCTTATTATGATATATATAGTAGGCCAAATTCCATGGTCCCATGGTATGAATACCTCCTACTTAGTGGTTATGAGCCACCTTAGTCGGAAGTCCACAACGCTGGCACCCTCATTGTGTTCATGCTTTAATTACAAGGAGAATAAAGATTTGGCTAAGAGTTACGATATCGAATCTACACCGCAAAAATCCTCATTTATTAAGCAATTAAATATACAAGCGGGAAGAAAGAGCCACAAAAACCATATAAGCAAAAATTAACCCTTAAACTTATTATCAACTCTATCATCTCTCGTTCTCCACAATTTAAAATCTCAAGGAATGAGACTCGTGGATGCTTAGCCTAATAAACCAATAAAGGTCCATATGGTTAAGGATACTAGCTAGAGTAAACTTGGATAAGTAAACTCGGGTTGAGTCAAAATATTCACGACGGGCCTAAAATATCAAAGACTTCTAAACTTGTTAAAACCATTTTTATTTATTTATTATTTTTGACTTTATTCTTGAAATGGAAAATATAAATACGATGCGATGATAAAAGAAAATAAGTGGAAAAACTACTAAGCCAAAATAGATCAAAAATTTGAAAAAACGTTGAAATTTTTTTAAATTTTTCGGTTAAATAGGGTCAAATTCATGGAAAAGCCCACTAAAATTTCGATAGAAACCCCTCTACACTTAATATAAACATTGTCCTTAATGTTTAAGCATGTGGGAGAATGAACTCCCCTACACTTAGGACATTGAGTACGTTGTTTAAAATCGAGCTAAGGAAAGGACAACAAAAGTGATTACATTTATTTGTTTTATTTATATACAAGATTGAATCACAATAGCAAAAACTTATCGAAGGAACCGGGTACACGGGAACACGGGTCGTGTCAAAAGCACCAAAAGTGGATCATTAAAGCACATGTCCCTGCACAACATCACAACACACAAACAACCTACTTGGCCCCCCCTACACTTATTAGTGAAAATGGGTGAAAGGTAAAAAGGGTAAAAATCTAACCTAGTTAAACGATGCTTGATTTATTTATCACGAGTCTCTAGCTCGACTCGAATTCCCGAATGTCATCATTCAAATGGGAAAATCATGGAAAAACGAGATTTCCAAGGGAGGAAAATCTATCCATGATAAAGGGTGAAGCAAAGTCATATAAGGCATACCCCACGAAAATCCACCCAGGTCAAACACATAATTTCCATCACAAAAGGAAATAAACCCCGAGGTGGTAAAATCACGCAAGTCAAAGTAAAGTGGGGTATCCTTAGTCAAAGATCTCTTATAAGGAAGGGTAAGGTGGTATGGCAATGAAAGCACAAAAGTCTCTATTCCGGGATCAAACATCGGTTCCTTAATGGGAAAATAGCAAGAGGTAGTGACATTTAAGCTCAAAATATCATCAAAATCCAAAGTGGGAGGTCGTCCTCTTCCAAACTCGATGTGAAAACATAAGTATCATCGGAGTCATAGGAAAACTCATCCTCATGAGGAAAATAGGTATTTAGAAAGATATCTAAATCCTCCTCAAATGGAATATCCTCTAAAATAGGGGCAACCTTTAAAGGTGGAGGATCCTCCTCAAAAGTCGTAACCCCCAATTTAGGAATATAAGAGTCAAAGGGAGACTCAAGAATGGGAGAATCATTCATAGAGATGATAGGATCATTAGGCTCACTAGGTGTCTCGTCAAAACCCAAAGAAATGAGATCACTTAAAGAAGTGTCATCATCATAGTCATCGTAAATTGGGTTATCAAAAATTGGAGTCTCATATATGGGTGGGTCAATAGTGGGTGGGTCAAAAGATAGGTCGTCTATACCGAAGATAGTGTGATCACTTGAAGAAGTGCCATCACTAGAGATGTCATAAAGTGAGGTATCCTCAAAATCCGAAGTGGAATGATCACTTAAGGAAGAGACATAACTAAAATTAGTTTCCTCATTTTCAAAAAGTGGATTATCATTTAAAATTTCAAAAAGTGGATTTGAGTGTACCACAAAATCATTAATATTAAACTTTTTAGCTTCAAAGGGATTGATAAAAGTTTCTTTATTATCAAAATTAAGCACATCAATCATATTGACTGATTCTTTTTCATTTGATTTATTTACCATTTTCCGCATTTTAAACACTTGTCGATCATTCCCAACCCTAAGAATTAATTCCCCTTCGGCTACATCAACTAAAGCTTTTCCGGTTCTTAAGAACGATCTACCAAGTATTAACGGAATACGAGGATCCATCTCATAGTCGACAACAACAAAATCCAAAAAGTGAATGTACCAACTCGAACAAAAACGTCTTCAGCAATACCAACGGGGTATGCGAGAGTTCTATTAGCTAACTCTAGAGTCATGCGAGTTGGTACAAGGTCGGGTAATGATAATTGTTTCCATACCGAGAGTGGCATAAGATTGATGCTTGCACCGAGATCAACTAAAGCCATACAATCATCAATTTGGGGAAACGAGCAAGGTAACACGAATCGTCCGGGATCTCCTAGCTTTTCGGGAAGCTCTTTGAGAAGAATCGCGGAACAATTCTCATTTAAATGGGTGTTCACGAGCTCAACCATTTTATCTTTCTTATTAAGCAAATCTTTAAACATTTTCACAAATATTGGCATTTGAGCAAGTGCTTCAATAAGGCTAATGTTAACATTCACATTGGAAATCATTTTCAAAAAATTAGAGACATGAACGTCATCTTTGGTGAGCACTTTAGCCTTGTCTAACCTAGAGGGATAAGGGATATTAGGTTTAGACTTAGAAGGTTGAGAAGGAGAAGGACTCGCTTCTTGAACAACCTTAGGGATAGGCTCTTGGGGCAATGGAGCACTAGTACTAGGAGTGGTAGTGGGAGGAATCATTGAAGGGGGAGTAGGATTACTCATTATGACCTCCGGGCCTTGTCTCTCTGTTATGGGCGAAGAGATGGAAGGTCCCACTAAAGTGGCTCCACTTCGAGTATTGATAGCACTCACATTAGCACGAGGGTTAATCTCAGTATTTGAAGGTAAGGCTCCTTGAGGTCTAAGGGCTTGAATCATTGTCAAAAATTTCTTATCATTGGACTCTTGCATTTGTCTAGTAGATTCTTGCATTGCTTTCATGATTTTCTCATTTCGGTCAATTTTTGTAGAATCAAGTCCATTTGAGGATTTTGCATGTTCATTTGATTAAACCCTTGATTAGGAAAACCTTGGTTTTTATATTGAGGTTGAAAACCGTTTTTATTATAAAAACCTTGGTTATTATTTTGAAAACCTTGATTTTGACCATTAAAATTCCCTTGATTTGCATTCCCTTGAAAATTACCCATTTGAGGACCTTGGTTCCTATTTTGGTATTGGGTATTTTGGGCGGGAAGGGGGTGGTCTTTGTGGTGCTACAAAACCCGGGGGAGCCAAATAATTAGTACTTTTATAAGACAAATGGTTAACATCAACATTTGGTTTAAATGGAACCCTTTCATTAGCATTAAAAGCACAAACTTGTTGTTGTTGATTGTAAACCTTGTCACAATTAAAATATGAATGTGTTCCACCACAAGTCTCACACGTTTCACTAGTTTCTTTCAAGGCATTCACTTGACCTTTGAGGGCTTGGGTTTGTAAAGCAATTGTTTCAACAAGCGAAGTGAGTTTATCGATACTCTTGTCACTCTCACTAGAACTAGCACTTGCCATAGTGGCCCTAACACTCTTGGTTTGTACTTTAGCCTTGTTTTCAATTATGGCCCAAGCCTCGTTCATGGTTTTCACAAGAATATTGCCCCCCGCGGCACTATTAAGTGAGTCTTGGTCATTTAGAGTTAAACCATTGCAAAACGTATTAATTTGATTCACTTTAGTGAAACCGTGTTGTGGACATTTTCTTAAAAGCTCTTTAAATCGATCCCAAGACTCACTAAAAGTTTCCCCATATTTTTGCTCAAAGGTAATGATTTCATTCCTTAAAGAAGTGGTCCGTGATGGTGGGAAAAAGTAGTATATGAACTTGGTCTCTAAATCAATCCATGTCGTAATACTTTGGGGGTGGTTCCTTATCAAGCCAAATCCGGGCTTTTCCCTCGAGGGAAAAAGGAAAGAGTTGTAAACGAATAGCCTCTTGTGGCACCCTATTGTATTTCACCGTATTAGTCAAATGGATAAATCTGTTGATATGATCATGGGGGTCATCTTGGGAACGACCCAATAATGGTGTAGCGGAAACCATTTGAATAAAATCCGATTTGAGTTCAAAATTATTTGCTTCAATTGCGGGGACAATGATAGCGTCATCGTTTCCCTCAACGTGTGATTGCAAAATCTCGAGCATAGGTCGGTTATCCGTTTCCATCGTATTATCGAAAGCTCGATTCTCGGGATCGGCTTGAATGACGGTCTTTTTGTTTTTCTTCTTCTTCTTTTTGGAAGAATTAGAAATTTTTGGTACACCACTTGGTATGTGTGCACTCGCGCGAGTGCGCATACAACTAAACACAAGGAATGAGGAAGGTGACCTCGGTCGACTTTGAGAGGAAAAGGATTTTCCCTCTGGAGGTGCAATATTAAAAAGCTACAAAAATATATACTTAATACTAATTGAGTTGGCAAACCAATAATCGGTCGTACCTCTCAATATACGCACAAGCAAGCGGGGAAACGAGGTGGCACAAAGCACTTAAAAACCTTTTTCCTTAGACGGCCTTTTATAGCGCGTCGCCTTATACCCACCTTATAGTTTGTATATATCGAGTTCAAACGTCTTACTAGTATTTATCTATTTTGCCTTTATTTTCGTTTAGGATTTAAATACAATAGTTAGGTGATGAAATCCAAACTAAGGCTTATTTGAAAAGTAGGTAAATTATTGTGCTACGTAATATAATATAGTAAAAGAAAAATCTTTTTGTATTTTTTTAGAAAAATATATATTCACAATAAAAAATCGAAAGAAATCGAACTAAAAAAAATAACACTAATACGTAATATTTTTGGTGTAATACTTTTAGGAAAAAGTATTACTTTTGTATTTTTTTTTTTATTTTTTTGGTGCAAATCTTAGGAAAGAATTTGCTTTTGTGGTTTTTTAATTTTTTCGTATTTTAATCTTTTTGATTTTTTTGAATTTTGGATTTTGTGCAAGAAAGTAACGTTCAAAATAAAAGGATCCCAAAATCCAAACGTCTTCACGAAAAATCGTCAATTGTACGAGCGAAGCGGCAGCGGCGCCATTTTAATGTTAGGTTTTTGCAAACTCTTTTTAGATCTATTTTCGCTCCACAAATCGTCTCGAATTGATATCCGGTTAAACGTGAGATTACGTGTTTTTGGTAATTAATATTTTTGGTATTTTTTTAAAAATTAAAAACTTTTGTAATTAAAAACTAATTAAAAACTATTTAATTAAAATCTAATTTCAAAACTTAAACAAAATTAAAACAAATTTTTGAAAACTAAAAACATTTTAAATAAAATCTATTTTTAAATAAAAGTAAATTGAAAATTAATTTAAATTTGTAAAAGTAATAATTTATTTTTTAAAAACTTGTATTTAAAAACTTTTTAAATTTAATTTATAAAAGTAAAAACGTCTAGTGTTAAACTTAATAACTAAATCTGGCATTAAAAATTAAACACCTATATTAATTAAAGACGCCGCCTAATTAAACACAAATCAAGCACTAGATGAGATGGTTAAGACTGTTGGTTGCTATGCCAGAGGTCTGGGGTTCGAAACCCAGCTCGGACGAGTTTGCTATTTATATTTTTTTTATATTATAACTATTTGGACAGAAGAAACCTCAGACAAATTATGTCTGAGAGTTTAACAATATATCAGCAATTCCAAATAAGCTAAACAAACAACAATAAGCAGACTAAAACAAGATAAGCCAAATATGCAGTTAAGCGAGAAAAGCTGGAAGCAAATAAACTAAAATAATTAAAACTAAATAAGCATAAAAAACAAATAAGCTAATAATAAGCTAAAACAAATAAAAATAATCAAATTAAAACTGAGACTAGACCGAATAAGCTATAGCAATTTAACCCAAAACGAAACAAACTAAACTTAAATCTAATAAGCAGTTCAAGCATAAGCTATCAAAGCTATCCGAATCAAATAAACTCAACTAATATCAAGCAAATTCAATCAAACAAAAATAAACTCAAAAACCATAAGCTGATTCAACAGGTAACTCGCACCAACACAAGCAAATTAAAACAACATATGCAGATCTAAATAAGCTATAATCCAACATAAACTAAACAGTAACTACTCAAAATAAAAATGAAAATCAAAAGTCTCGAATCTAAACAAATACTTTAACAATTTAAATCAGATAAACAAACTAACCTAAGCAGATTAAGCAGACAACCAGAAAATAAGCAGATTATAATATCCAAACAAACTAAAAATATCAACATACAAATCTTCAACCAAGCAGATCCAAACAGTATCAAAAACTCAAGCAGAATCAAACAAATCTTAAACTAAACTTAACAAATAAAATAAAAAAGAAAAACAAACCTGGTGACGATTTCCTTTGAGCAGAAGGGTGGTGCTGAACCCCCTTATGAACCGAAAACAAATAAACACCTCCTTATTACCCAAACTCCATCATCATCATCAACAATACCATAAACAACCGAACCACAATATTTTTTTATATATAATTTCCCAGTAGGGGAAATTATTACTACCTCTTTTTAGTTCAACAATTATTTAATTAAAAATAAAATTAAGATAATTATGCAATAATTTAAAACGAGACAAAGAATTAAACAGAAACTTTAAATTTCATTAATTAAAATTTAGAGTACAATACTTTCAAAAAAGAAATTACAATATTAAACCTAAAAACTATTTTTTAGAAAATAAAAATTAAACTAAAGAAAAAGGCACTAAAATTACAGATATGAGGGGGGTTTTTATAGCCAATCCCCATGGCTTTGTTGGTGAAGCTTCGAGAGTAACCATTGAATCACATCCGTTAAATCCATCATTCTTCTTCTCTCTCTTCATTTCCTTGATCTAATGGATGAAAAACGTCCTTCCATCACACGGATTGCCAGGCTGGCAGTTCTGTGTTTGTTGTGCTAGTTGATGGGTGATGTGGAGTGTGTCTATTGGTGGACTGGTGTGTGAAACGTGTGGGAACCAATCAAATCAAAGGATTTAGCCTTGTAGGATTTGAGATGAGGACCACTAGTGAGTGTTCACTCTGAAAACTATGGGGATTTAATCCCAATTGGTGTGAATTAACCAATAAGGGTAAAACCCCCAATTTTCGTTGGTTAAAATTGGTGATGGTAATTTAGGGTTTGAAGTGGTGGTACGTATTTTGTGGGGAAGATGAAAGTGAGCAGTGAAAGATTTCACTTTGTTTGTAACGAAATGTATGAGTGGGTGGGGTAAAAATAAAAGCGTTTTATTTAATGTGTGTGTTGGGATAAAAGTTACACGTGTGAGGGGGGGGAGAGATTTATTGTTTTATTTATTTTGTGGGATGAGTGGGTTGGGTCAACGTAAAACGTGTGAAGTTGTGTTGACTGGGGTGATTGATCAAACCAGATGAAAACTTTACTTAATCCGTTTCATTTGTATCAAAATGTATTCATCAAATGAGCTTTGGCCCAAGATTAAAAGCTCCCATTTGTTTAACTTAATCTCCACTTTGGGCTTGATGGACCCAATTTTGATCCGTCAACTATAATAGATTTGGGCCATTTGATCCATAAGCAACTTCAACAACTTCTTAAATGGGCTTGTGGGCCCAATAAGCAAATGTGGGACCCAAAAAGCTCGAATATCTTCAAAAATATTAAATCCGATAAAATCGTGCTTGATTTCGGCTTCCTTGATTGTTTCTTAAAAAACGTGTCGGCTTAGCCGGTTTTCGTGAACTTGGGCACACTTTTGGTCTTTGAATTTGTCTTCGTCTCTTTTTGGTCTTTTCTTCAACATTTGGCCGTGAAATCCCGTGTTTTCTTTCCTTTTGATCATTTGTACCTATTTCAAACAAAAACACTAAACCACGCGTAATTCCGACTTTTATGACATTAAACACATGATTAGGTCTTGTTTTTCCTTGAATTTAGTGGCAAAAGGATAAGTGTTTACACACTTATTAACCCTCCTAAACACATTTAGGAGGGTTGGTTAGCTAGTTGTAGTATTAGTCATTTTTCATTCTTGTAGGTAATTTTAAAGAGAGAAAGTGACAGTTTCTCTCACTAGGATCTTAATCTTTTATCTTCATTTCTTTCTTGTTTTAATCAAAACTTTACCTTCAATAGCTTAATTCTTGTTTTAATCTTAATCTTATTCCACCTTTCTTTGTTTTTATATAATTTTAATCCGAAATTTCCAAGCTTTTGTTTAAGTTTTATGTTTGATTTATTAAAAAGTTTATCTTTTAGATTTAATTTAAGTTTTCATACGGAATAAGCCATAAGTTTGACAATCTTATTCGTGTTTAGCTTATTTCTTGATTAAGATTTCTTAAAAGTTTTACCCTTTTAAAGTTAATTTTTATTAAGTTTTCGTCTTTTATGTTTTGAAAGGTTTTTTTTTAATTTTGTGCTTACTTCGTTCATCTTATTCTTGTTTATCTAGTTTCGATTCATGCTTATTAGTCATAGCTTATTAAACTTGTGCTTATTGCAAAATTCATTTCCATCGGAAAGTGAGGGCTTTTACACATTGCGACGGGTTTCTTTGTATCGCAATAACCTAAGGGTTTTACATTGCGATCACTTGTATCATCCCCCTTATTTCGATCGGGATTGCGATCGCTCATTGCGATCGCGTATTCCGACGGGTCTTAAGGTCTTATTGAAATGAAGTGCTGCCCAAATTTCCTTAGCAACATTCCGATCTGAGTGACATTCCGATGGGTTTAGTTTTTAAACATTCCGATAGATAGCATTTCAGATTATTCCGATAGATAGGTTTAGACTCATTCCGACAGCTTAGGTTTTTATACATTCCGATAGCTCTTGTTTTCTTTAAGTATTCCGATAGATTGCATGTTCAACATTCCGATAGAATTCTTAGACTCATTCCGATAGACTCATTCCGACGGCACATTGCGATCAGGATTCTGATGGGTATGGTGACAGCATTCCGATTTGACATTCCGATGGTTTTGGGTTTTGAATTATATTTTTGCTTTGTTTGATTTTTAAGTTTACATTATTTCGAGTTTACATTTTTATTACATTGTCAAATTAATTTTTCATCAAGCATTTAATTTTTGTCATTTAATTAATTATAATTTTTAGTTTAATTTCTAAAAGCTTTTATTTTCTTACTCAACGACAAGTTTTTATTTTACCTTAGTTTAAAATAGATAAACCTTTTCCCATTTGTTATTCTACCAAGAACGACTGAGTCGCACATTTTCCCTTTCTCAATTCGAAAAAATTGGAACAACGAAATTTGATACTTAGTAAATCTATGTATTAGAGGTCAGTACAGATTATTTCATCCATAGAGGCGTGTGCATTGCTATCACACGGCTGTCAGGGCTTCATAGCCAATATTCATGACATTACTGTTGAGTCTCCATCGATCCAAGATCAGCCATTGTGTCAGAGTTTCCTGACGTATATCCAGATGAACTTCAGGGCATACCACCTGTTCGTGAAGTCGAGTTTGGAATCGAGCTCATACCAGTTGCAGAGCCGATTTCCAAAGCTCCTTACCGTATGGCTGCTATAGAGCTTAAGGAAGTAAAAGATCAGCTGCAGGAACTTCTGGAACGAGGTTTCATTCGTCCCAGTGCATCGCCATGGGGTGCACTGGTACTGTTTGTGAAGAAGAAAGACGACATCATGTGTTTATGTATAGACTATCGTGAGCTGAACAAGATCATGATCAGCAATCGTTATCCTTTGTCGCGAATTGATGACCTATTCGATCAACTTCAAGGCGTCATGAATTTCTCCAAGATCGACCTGAGGTCCGGCTACCATCAGTTACGGGTTAAAGAGCATGATATCTCCAAGACTGCTTTCTGTACATGTTATGGGCACTACGAGTTCGTAGTCATGCCATTCGGACTCACTAATGCTCCAGCTGTCTTCATGGATTTGATGACCGTGTCTTCCATGAGTTTCTGGACAAGTTCGTTATTGTGTTCATTGATGACATCCTGATATTCTCCAAATCCAAGGAAGAACATGAGGAACACCTTCGTACTGTCTTACAGATTCTTCGTCAGAAGCAGCTGTACGCCAAGTTCTCTAAGTATGAGTTCTGGTTAACCAAGGTGGCATTTCTGGGCCATATTGTATCTGCAGAGGGGATCACCATGGATCCTACCAAGGTTGAAGCTATCACTAAATGGCCGAGACCTAGATCTGCAATAGAAGTTAGAAGTTTTCTGGGTTTAGCTGGCTATTACCACAGGTTTGTAGAGAACTTTTCACGGTTAGCCTTACCTTTGACTAAGCTGATAAGGAAAGGAGAGAAATTCATCTGGACGGAAGAGAGAGAGAAGAGCTTTAAAGATCTGAAGCAGAAGTTAGTGACTGCACCTATTCTTACTCTCCCATCTGGCTCAGGTGGATTTCAGATATATAGTGACGCTTCAGGATAGGGTTTAGGTTGAGTTCTCATGCAACATGGGAAGGTTATTGCATACGCATCACGACAGCTGAAACCTTATGAAAAAAACTTTACTCGTGATTTAGAGCTTGCAGCAGTTGTTTTCGCGTTGAAGATCTGGAGACATTATTTGTATGGTGAATCATGTGACATATTCACCGACCACAAGAGTCTCAAGTACATCTTTACCCAGAAGGAACTGAACATGATACATAGGAGATGGTTAGAGCTATTGAAGGATTACGACACCAACATTCAGTACCATCTTGGTAAGGCGAATGTGGTGGCAGATGCTCTAAGCAGGAGGTCGGGTATGATTGCTGGCGTTTGGATTGCAAAGGAGATCATTCGTGACCTAGAGATGACTGACATTGAGTTTTGTGTACGAGGACAACACGGTTACTGGGCTAATCTTAGAGTGGAACCAGACTTAAATTCTGGGATCAGGGAAGCTCAAAAGGAGGATGGTGAGATTTGGGCTATCATTCAAAACCTTGATCAGCAGACAGAGTTTCGTGTTAACGACGACAGTATCTTACAGCAGGGCACTAGACTAGTGGTTCCTGATGACTATACTCTCAGGGAAGCTGTGTTGACCGAGGCTCACATTTCTCCATTTACCATACATCCTGGTTCTACCAAGATGTACCACGACATCAAGCAACACTTTTGGTGGAGTGGTATGAAGCAGGATGTTGCCACCTTCGTTTCTAAGTGTATGATCTGCCAGCAGGTGAAGATCGAACATCAGCGAGGTAGTGGTTTACTACAACCATTAGATATTCCAACGTGGAAGTGGGACAAAATCTCCATGGATTTTGTTACTGGTCTTCCGGTTACTCAGAAGAAGAATGACGCTATCTGGGTCATTGTGGATAGGTTGACTAAATCTGCTTATTTTCTGCCGATTCGCAAGGAGCATCCGGTCAGCAAATTAGCAGACACATTCCAGAGGGAGATCATGAGACTGCATGGTACTCCATCAGAAATCATCTCTGATAGAGATCCCCATTTCACATCACGTTTCTTGCGAAGTCTGCAGAAAGCTTGGGGCACCAGACTTAAGCTCAGCACTGCCTTTCACCCTCAGACCGACAGACAATCAGAATGTACCATTCTGACTTTGGAGGACATGCTGCGATCGTGTGCTCTAGAATGGTCAGGAAGCTGGGATGAGTATATATTCCTAGTATAATTCACATACAACAACAGCTGGCATGCTAGCATCAAGTGTGCTCCCTTTGAGATGTTGTATGGCAGAAAGTGTCGCGCCTCAATCTGCTGAGATCAGGTAGGCGAACGACTACTTAAAGGTCTAGAGATGATTGAAGTGACCAATGAGAAGGTCGTTGTCGCCAAGGCAAAGCTTCAGGAAGCTCATGCTCGTCAAAAGAGCTATGCTGATAAACGTCGTAGAGATGTGTCTTTCGACGTAGGTGATCACGTTTTCTTCAAGGTATCACCTGCACGAGGAGTTAGACGTTTTGGAATTAGAGGGAAGCTCAATCCTCGCTTCATCGGACCGTTCGACATCATAGAACGCGTTGGTGAAGTGTCATACCGTTTAGCGTTACCGCCTCATCTATCACACCTTCACAACGTGTTCCATGTGTCCTTACTCAAAGGATACAAGTATCATCCAGTTCATGTTGTCCAGTATCCACTTGATCAGATTAGAGAGGATCTTTCATATGTCGAAGAACCCGAGAGAGTTCTTGAGCGACAAGATCGTGTCATGCGGAGGAAGACGATCCCTTTCGTCAAAATCATTTGGAGGGATCATCCTGAGCGGGAAGCCACTTGGGAGACGGAGGAGTCTATACGGACTTCTTACCCTCATTTCCAGTTCTAATTCGGGTATGTTTTCTTTCAGTTTAAGTTTCTCCAATTCGAGGACGAATTGTTCTTTTAGAGGGGAAGAGTTGTAAAACCCGCATTAAAAACCTATGAACAGTACACGTGAACAGTAACTTACGAAAACACGATAAAATTTAAACTTTCCATTTATAATATTAATACACGTGTCACGACAATAAATAACGAACAATCATGAATATTATAAATATGACACGATCACGAATACCAAAATCACGAATAATAAATCATGAACACACACGCAAATTATTTTAAACACGGAAAAGCTACGGGTTACCCTTGATGGGTCCCATATGCCGCGACAAGACAAAGAAGGAGGCGAAGTGGGCCTTTTGGCCCAAAACCAATTTTAATAAAAACATCAGGAGAAACCTTTTTCATTATTTTAGGTTTACAGAAAAGTTTTTGTCTCCTCCTTGTCCTCTCTTGTTGTCGCCGGCCTACATCAAAGAAAACGGAGAACCGGACGATTTTTGTCACTTGTTTTTATTGTTCGTGATCATCTTATCGTTCTACACGCGTTGGTATAATCAAACCCTTTTCTTTTCTTTTTAATTATGTTGATTTCATGTTAATTAATTAATTAATCATCAAGAACACAAATAAAAACATGTAATGGATTAATTAAATACATGAAACGGGCTTGGTTTGTGGCTTGTGGTTCGGCCGAGACACCGAGACCCCAAAAGGGGTGCTCGGCTTGCGTGGAACACCACCACCGAGACCATAAAGGTCTCGGCTTGGTGTGTTTGTGGCTCGTACGCAACAAGGAACCCCGACCTAGGGTCGGGGTGGGTTTTGTTTTTGGTTTGTGTGCACCGAGGCACCACCGAGACCCCCTATGAGGCTCGGTTGGTTTTGTTGTTCCGACCCGAGGCCAAAGGGACCCCGACATTAGGTCGGGGTATGTTTACATGTTTGTTAGAATTAAGTAGTGTCAACCGAGACCCCTCCAAGGTCTCGGTGGGACTTTTATATAGCTTATTTGGTTCGGCTTATATTAAACACGGTCTCAGGATTCGGGTTTTCATGAAAACTATTTTATAAGTCATGTTATATTAAACTTTAGGTTAATTAATTTATTAAGTTAATTCAAGTATAACCTAAGGTATTTATACTTAGTCATTTTAATTAAACATGCATTTTAATTAAAATTATATAACGTATAGTTTAATTAAATCAACCAGTTATTTAATTATTAAGTTATAACCATGACTTGTATTCTACTAATTTAACTTCACTTATTATTTATAATTAAGCTTATTTCTAATTATGGAAACTTACTAATTTTGGGAACTTTCTATTTTTAGAAACTTTCTATTTTTAGAAACTTACAATTTATGGAAACCTGCTATTTTAAGAAAGATACTTAGTATTACAATACAAGTATTATAATACACTAATACATGAATAATACTCAACAGAGCATACGAATAACCATAGTTAAACATAGTAAACAGTAAAACATGACAGAATACGTATAACAAGCTAATAACACATGAAACCAGTAAAAACACATGTAATTCAGACAACTCATACACGTCCATATTTCTTATGTAGTGTTATCCATCGAGACGGATTAGTATTCATCGTTTTCCTTAGCTTCTACTGGACATAAGGTACAGATTTCACGTCCTTTAGTAAGGACAATCTCTTCCTTCATTAGGATTTCCCGTATGTAGCCAACTGTTTTCCCCAATAGTTACAGATTAAATGCTTATATTTTATTAGTTACCTTAGCCATATACATGCATGACCAGTTTCACCTAGTTATGAAGGTACCATAACCATAACACTAGAGACACTAGTGTTATGACTTCACCACGCTGGAGTGATAGCTCATGGCTTCCCTTTTTAGTTATTTGGCCATTATATTATTATATTATCATGTGGGGCATATGGGTGCATCCTAGTTACATGTTTCAGTCAGGATTTCATGGTGAATGTGGTGTGTGCCTTGCATCCTTCACAAGGAGCTGATCCCTCCTACCAACTTACCAGTTAATTAGAGGCATCCCCTCTAATTTGCATGATGAGGTCACCCCTCTAAGTATTCATACACGTTGTTGACCTCATGACCTATATTGGCTATTATGGTACATTAACTAATACATATTTTCATAAGTAACATAAGCTATGTTTTTAGAACTAAAACCAGTTAACATGACAGACAACTAGGTTTTCCAGGACTTATTCATTTCCGCTGCCATTCATGCTTAATATTCTTTATATGCTTCCATATTCTATCTTTTCCATGCTTTATTGTATATGCGTGCACTGAGCGTTATGCCCAACCGTCTACTTTTCCATGTTCCCAGACGGCAGGTACCCAAGGACGTAAGTAGGAACTCTAGAGTATGTGCATTCAGATTGGAAGCTATCCGGCTTCTTTTACCTTATGCATTTATTCCTACTTTATCATACTTTACTTCTTTCGTACATTGTTTAGTCCTTTCCATTTACAGTACTTATATTGCTTGTGTGTGAGTTACTAGACTACCGATGTTTGGTTCCGGTATTTAATGTTCAGACATTTACCTTGCATGCTTTGATGATACGCAATAATTTACTGTAGCATCATATCCTATTAAATAGGGTGTTACATTCTGTCTCAGAGATCTTAAATTCTATAAATTCATCTCTCAGCATTGATCTGCGTATCTTCTTGGATTCCTCATTCCCTCCAAATCTTGCCTTGATCCCATTCAAAATTTCCCTAGCAGCATCCAAGTGATAGAAATCACCCATATGATCATCAGGAAGAGACTGAAGCAAAATAGTTTTTGCTTTTATTTCCTTCTGAACAACACTGATTTCTTCATGAGTTTTAGGATCTAGAATGGTGATATTTCCATTCTTGTCTCTACCAGTAGTCTTCTTGCTATTGCCATTCTAGATAATTTTCCACAAGTCTAGATCAGTGTTGGTGATCCAGCACTCCATCTTCATGGCCCAACTGTCATACTCTTCCTTCTTCAAGAGTGGGAATTTCCCATTCGTATTGGAGACAGTAGCAACGATTTGCTGTGTTTGTGGCGTTGTGGTGTGTAGGTCCACGTTTTCTTTGGATTGTTAATGTGATGTTAAGATCTAAAGAAGGGAGAGAGATGAAAAACTAGAGAGGAAAAGTTAGAGAGAGAAAGGAGAGGATGAGAGAAAGAAAGAATGATGAAGTTAAAATGGAAATGAACAACTACCTTTCCTAACATGCTAGGAAGGGTATATATAGCCCACCCTACATGTGGGATTTATGGGTTATACTTACATAACTAGATCACGAGCCCAATCTATGTATATATCATTGGAGTGACCGATCCTTTCTAAATACGTAAAAACGTATTTCCAACAATCTCCCCCTAAGGGAGGTCACTCAAAGTTACAATGTCCTAAATAGTCTATAGCTCGTGATCTATGCTAACAATAATGTGACCGAGACTTTCTTTGGAAAAACGTATTTCCAACAATCTCCCCCTAAGGGAGGTCACACCATTTTACAAAATCTTAAACCTAGCATACTATGCTTGAGTCTTCGATCTTGTTCTTGTGAATATGCTGAAGTGATCTTTGACTTTAGTCTTGAGCATCTTTCCTTGCCTTGACCTTGTGCATTCATCACTTGTGAAATTTGCCTCCTCGTGACTTCATGTTCCATATACTTATACCTTGATGAAGTCTTGAAAGCTTCAGAGTTTGATACAGTGGAAGACTTGACTTTTAGGGTTTCTTGAATTTGTTGAAGTATTAAGTGCATACAGTATAAGCATATTTTGACGACTTCTTATAGATTTTACACCGAAATTCCACCTTTTTGTTACGCTCCGGTCGGCGAAGACCGTTGGACGATATTAAATATCGTACTTGTGGCAGGTAGTTTCAATTAAGAACCTCCTTGACAAGATTTCGCGGGTAAACCCGTTCTCTTTATTCGTTTGTCCAAAGCTGACTGCGAACATAAAGAGTGAATCATTTGGATAATATTATCTGCATGATTTGAAGCCGTCAAATCTGATTCCTGGAACAAGTTTGATTCATTAAATAATCGCACCATCGTTGCTTTCCAGTTGTCACGAGCTTGATTTGTATAGAATCTTGCAAGTTACATACCAAGTGCTTTTTGAGGTTAACACTAAAAGGATTTCCACTCATCACTGTGAACACTATAGAGTGTCACTCTGAGTGTTCTGGCAAGATCACTAAGATATTGTGTAGAGGCCTGGAACGTGTTTAAGTTCAATTAAGAATTAAACCATTGTTGCTTTCCAGTTATCACAAGCTTGATTCATAAAGAATCACACAAGTTACCTACCATGAGCTTTTTGATATTCGCTCAAGAAGGATTTCCATATTCATTGTAAATACTTTCGTATTACTCGGATGTTCAGGCAAGATCATGAAGATTTTGCGTAGGACTCTTAAGATCTTTCTTACTTTTCATAGTGTGTGAAGAAGCAAGGAATTATGAAAGTGTGTCCTAATGAGATATTTGATGATCTCAAATGGCTCAGACTCGATCGTGTATTTTGGATTTTAGTGATCGAAGGCTGGAGAGGAGTGCCACCATTTCAATACCAATTTTATTCGGAGTGAATAAATCTATAGATAATGCGTTGTCTCCGTGTGATTAAAACAAATATCTTTTGAGAGATATCTGAGTTAGCTGGGATGGGTTGTGCATTGCATCACTGGGTCCATGATTTTTTATCTTCAATATCAAGCGTCATTAAAAATGATCCTAATAAACATATGTATTGACCCTGTTTCTGCCTAAGTTGTAAGGAGGGCTTCTTTCTTTAGACCCTTTATCTTTACAATTATTTTTCATTCTTCAACCCCTTCAATGCTTACCAATACGTCATAACCAGCACCTTGTTGTGATTGTTCCAGTGCTGACTTGAGTACTTGGTCGGCATTCAGCTACATTCCCAATCTTTCTCCATCTTTCCTAAGGACTACTATTTCTAGCTATGGAATGTCCTTGGGAAGATTCCTCCAATTTTGGAATAATCATTGGACTTAACCTATCCTACCATCCTTATGTCATCACAATCTTCATCGTCGTGAAATAAATGGGTTGTGGGTAAGTATAAATCACCATGAAATCCATTTTGAAGTACACATCCATTTTGCTCCTATTTAACATATGCCACGAAATTCGAAAATATTTTGCACATGTCGGGATGAGCCATCACGTTAAGTCAAACCATTTTTGATTAATCATTTCTCATATTAAATCACATTTTCTCCCCCATATTAAAAATATTAACACAATCGATGTTTTTAATATCAATTGATTTAATAGCATTTTAAGAAAATTTGGGAAGGAAAATGCAAATCCAATTATCGTCATGTTTTACACAAGCTCCCCCTCAAATAAATGAGAGTGTACTTTCAAACGTAGATAAAATACCTTTTAAACTTAAGTGTAAGGTACTTATCACGTGCAAAGATCATATATGATAATGTATTCACAAGATTAGCAATTTACGAGGGAGGACCTGAATGATGGAGAACATCATATGATAGAATCACATGGTTCTTGTTCACGAATGTTGGTCGCCTCATCACGTCTGAAGTTATCTCTTGACACCATGTGTATGATTGATATCGTTGCCTTGACACCAATTAGTGACCTTGGCACTTTCGACATCAAAGATTCTGAATGCTGGACAATTGCTCCCCCTCAATTGTTGACCGGTGTTCTATTGAAAGAGCTGTAGTCGCCGTTTAAGTAGTCACATCATCGAGTATGTAGATATCAATTGTAAATTGCTGCGTGTTGGGAATAAAATATAGCCAGTACACTTGGACGTTGACAAGAGCAATTGGGACGTTGATAAGAAGAAAACAAGCGTTGACAGAACAAGCGTTGACATGAAGATGTCAAGCGTTGATAGGATGAAGTCAAGCACTAATAGAAGACTTAGTCTACACGTATTGTGTTTCTAGTTTGTTTCTAGTAAAGATATGATCAACAATGTATTTTCTATGTTTATCTTTACCTAAAATAGTTGATACGTAGACTCTTGTACAAGGCTTCTTATGTCTATAAAAGGAGACCTTTAGGTTTATGTTTTATATACGTTTAACACTTTCATTGTAAGCAAGTTTGTTTTTATCAATCAAGTGAAAGTTTGGTTTACATTGTTTGTGTGTTCTTGTTTGAGTATTAATTCCGCATAATACTTAAATCTTTTTATACACAACAAAGTTTCTCTATGTGTTTAACTTGATTTAAGCTCGTTTAAACAAGCTAAATCGATCTAAGTTTGGGATCAATAAGTGGTATCAGATCTTGTTGAGAAACTTTGATCTAAAGAACACAAGAACCTTAAATCGCTAAAAACCCTAATTTTCACAAAACCCTAAAAACATCATGCTACCCCAGAAGTAAACTCCTCCTCCTCCTCCTCAACCCCCAACATCAAAATTCCGATGATAGATCCAGACAATTTTGAGTTGTGGAAGTTTAACTTTGAACAGTATCTACAAATCCATGACTACACCCTATGGGAAATTATTGAATATGTAAACACACTCAATAAAGCACAAAAGATTGCAGCTGCCATCTTACAAAGAACAAATGTTCAAGGCTCTACTGAAGAGGATCGAAAAGAAAAACCTGAAGATGGTAGAGCTGTCTCAACTGAGGACATAGCAAAGAGAAGGAGTGACATGAAAACCCTAAGCATTCTGAAACTCTCTTTGGGACAAGAAAATCAGCACAAATATAGAAGCTCTGAGTCTGCAAAAGATCTTTGGGCAGCCCTTGAAGTTGCGTATGGTGGTAATGCTGATACTGTATAAGAGAAAAAGAAGCAACTCTTTCATGAGTATGTTGTTTTTAAAGCTCAGCCCAGTGAGAAGCTAAGTGGAGTGAGAAGCAGACTTCTTGACATTACAAGCAAGCTGTCCTTCATGGGAAAAGTGCTTGGTGATGTTGATATTATCACCGCTTTTCTTATAAGTCTTGGTGATGCATGGAAGATTGAAACAAGATCTATAATTGCTAATAACACTCACAAAAGTTCTACTTTTGATGATGTTTACAATAAACTGAGGCTGATACAGAATGAAACTCTTTTGGATCATGGAAGCAAGTCTACCAATGGAAACATGGCCTTCTTCTCACATAGTGAAGGTCAATTTGATCAAAAGGAGTCATACATGCACCCCGTTACTGGATCAACCTGTGTCAACGCTGGATCAAACCCTATCAACGCCTCACATTCAGACGCTGACACATACAAAGTTGACTCAGCAAGAGTTAAGCCTGCTGGTATTGATCTAGATACTTTGTGTGCATACATTGCTTCATTGCCCAATGGTTCAGTGATTACATATGAGGACCTTGAGCAAATTAGTGATGAGCATTTGGAGGAGATGAACATAAAATGGAATATGGCCCTTGCAAGCATAAGGGCAAATAGATGGAAACACTATTGGATTTGATAAATCCAAGGTTGAGTGTTATAATTGTCATCGAATGGGACACTTTATGACAAAATGCAGATCTCCAAGAAGATCTGATGCTGGAAAACCCTCAAGCCAAATCATCAAGGCTCAAGTTTCCAAAGCTATGGTTTCCATGCAAGACGTTGATGGTGTTGGCTGGGATTGGAGCTACTTGGCTAAGGATGAGGAAGAGAACAAAGCTTTGGTTGCAGAAAAGGAAGAAGAAGAGCATGTTCACTATGCTCTCATGGCACACTCCTCATCTTCATCAGACAATGAGGTATATGATGATACATTTTGTAGTAAGGGTTGTCGTCTAAACACCGAAAAACTTAACAAAGAAGTTTTAAAATTGACAACTAATGTGGTTAATGAAAGATGCAGGTTATATAACTATCAACTTGCCCTTACTCAAACTGAAAAAACTGTAGCCGAGTATAAGAAAATGGAGCTTGACCTAAAAGATCAAATCAATATTATAAATCATGATTTAAATGCTAGTATTGAGATTAGAAACATCATGGAGAGAGTCAATGCTGATTTATAGGGTAAGTTAGACGAGGCTATCAAAAATAAGGATAATGTAGATCTTAAAATTCATAAATTTGATAAAGCCTCACAAACCCTAGAAAAATGTGTTAGTGAACAAAAGGATTCTAGGGATATGACTGGGATTGGGATGAAAGAATATGCTGGTGTTCCACCAGCTGCTGGGAACTTCTATGGTGTCCTTAGAAAGGACTTGTCTTGGACTGGTTTACCAGAAATCCAAGAAGAGGAATTTATTCCTCCACCAAGAGTTCTTACCCCAGTAGAGGAATACAGGCAGAAGTTGACTGATTTGGACCAATGGAAGAAAGCCAACCCTACCTTGTTTGTTAAGGGTGGCATGCTTAGTGACAGCCCAAATGAGTCTACACCCATAAAGGTGACAAACCCAACCACTGGCAAGACTGTTGACCTTGGATTAAACATTGATGGAAAACCTAGTATTAAATATGCAGAAATGTATAGAAAACCTAGGTCACCAAAAAGCCAAATTAGTGATAATGGACCAGGTTTCTTTTCTTCTAGACCTAGAGTTATGTCTAGAAAAGCCTGTTATACTTGTGGAAGTTTTTCACATTTAGCCTATAAGTGTGTCAATGCTTCAAAGGTCAACGCTGACAAATAGTCAAACAATGTCAAACCCAAATCTTTTATCCAGCAAAGTCCACAAGTTGTTAGACCATCCCCATTCTTTACTAAAGGTTCTAATACTTATGGACAAAGACCTTTTCAGAAGACCAATACATGGTCTAATAGACAATGGATTCCTGTAGCAAACCCTAGGTTCAACGCTGATAAGGGTAATTTCAGCGTTGACAAGACCAAATTAAACGCTGACAGAAACGTTGCCAGACCAAATAATGGTAAATATTTGCAAACCAAAGGAAAGGGGTCTAAAGCTTCTTCTAGCTTGAGATGGAGACCTAAGCAAGATCAAAACCCTAATTCAGATGGGATTTCTATGACCTGTAACAGATTTCATTATATTTCAAAGGTCATAACAAAACCAATTAGGGTTAACTGGGTGTTTAATCCAAAAAGGGATGAACAAGAGGTTGTCATAAGGACTAAGTCTGTTCTTGTTGAACAACCAAATGAATCCAAGTCTGCTCAGGCTTGGGTTCCCAAAGAAAACTAATTTCTTCTCTTTATGTGCAGGGCATTCAAAAGCATGTTAATGATTTATTGCTATTGGGATAGTGGATGCTCTAGGCACATGACTGGGAAGGAAGATTATCTCACAAACTTCACTCCCATTAAGGATGGTGACAAAGTTTACTTTGGAGGCGGATATGGAACTATCACAGGCAAAAGGAACTCTTCTCACCAACAATTTGCGTTTTGAAAACGTATATCTGGAACCCAAGAAGATTTTTGATGCTCTCAAAGAACCAAGTTGGGTGGAAGCAATGCAAGATGAGCTTCACCAATTTGCTATCCAGGATGTTTAGGAGTTGGTTGATTGTCGCAGACATGTCAGACCTATTGGGACAATATGGGTTCTTAGGAATAAAAAGGATGAAAGAGGCATTGTGGTCAGAAACAAGGCACGCTTAGTGGCTCAAGGATATACACAAGAGGAAGGGATAAACTATGAGGAGGTCTTTGCACCAATTGCAAGGATTGAGGCTATAAGGATTTTATAGCCTATGCTTCCTGCATGGGCTTTACAGTCTATCAAATGGATGTGAAGAGTGCTTTTCTTTATGGCACAATTGTAGAGGAGATTTATGTAATGCAGCCTCCTGGTTTTGAAGATTCAGAACATCCAGACAAGGTGTATAGAGTGAAGAAAGCTATGTATGGACTTCATCAAGCCCTAAGAGCATGGTATGGCACATTGTCCACCTATCTGGTGGAAAATGGATTCAAAATGGGCACCATCGACCAGACCTTATTTACAAAGAAGACTGGTAAGGATTTCTTACTTGTTCAGGTCTATGTGGATAATATCATTTTTTGCTCTTCTAGTCTAAATATGAGTGAATACTTTTCCAAGCTTATGACAGACAAGTTTAAGATGAGTGCAATGGGGGAGATGAACTTCTTTCTAGGGTTACAAGTTCAGCAGAAAGAAGATGGTATCTTCATCTCTCAAGATAAATATGTAGCGGAAATCTTGAAGAAGTTTGTCTTTTCTCCACATGAGAAAAGGGCTAGCACTCCTATTGATAGAGAACACCCTTGGGGAAAAGTTGGAGATGGAAAAGAAGTGGATGTCAGGCACTATAGATTAATGATTGGTTCATTGATGTATCTCACAGCTTCAAGACCTGACATTATGTTTGCTGTGTGTGCATGTGCCCACCATCAAGTAACTCCCAAAGAGTGTCATCTTCATGCTGTCAAGAGAATCTTTAGATACCTTAGATGTTATCCAGACCTGGGATTATGATATCCAAAAGATTCACCATTGGAGCTTATTGCATATTCAGACAGTGATTATGGTGGTGACAAATTTGATAGAAAATCCACAACTGGTGGATGTCAGTTTCTTGGGAGTAGATTGATATCTTGGCAATGCAAGAAACAAACAGTGGTGGCAAATTCTACAACTGAAGCAGAGTATGTTGCAGCAGCTGCTTGTTGTGGACAAGTCTTATGAATTCAGAACCAGCTGTTAGATTATGGGTATAATTTCATGCATACCAAGATTTTTGTAGACAATAACAATACTTTATGCATTATTAAAAATCTTGTACATCACTCTAAAACAAAACACATAGAAATTAGGCATCATTTTATAAGAGATTGTTTTGAAAAGGGTTTAATACAACCAGATAGGTTTGACACAGAAGAAAGTGTGTCTGATTTATTACCTAAACCTTTTGATACTGGAAGATTTCAATACTTGGTAACAAGTATTGGAATGATCAATCTCACTTAATATGTGTTTTGGGATCATAGTGTAAAAGTATGTACAGGATATGCATTGTTAATGGTCTTTATGTGAAATTAGATTTTCCACTTTATTTGTCTAACGTTGACAAAGGTTATCTTAACGCTGATAAGTGTTATCGTGACGTTGTCAGCCACATGTTAGTTTTGTGGTTTTTGATCTAATTGTGTAGGCGTTGTTAGCATTGTACCATTGGATACAAAGTTGCTTATGGATTCTTGGAGAATTATTAGATCATGTTTCAATTTATGGATGATGGTTGGAATATTTATATTCCTATCTTGACATAAATTTTTATTTACATGCATATTATTTGGCAACTTATGTATCATAGTTTAAGGGGAGGTTTCGGAACCTTTTAGGACTTTTTGGGTATTCTTATAATACTCTTATCAAAATTCTAGATTGTGTCCACTGGTGAGTATGAGTTAGTTTTGAAGGATATGTAAATCTTGCTTATGTTTTAGAGAGAGAAAGAGATAGAGAGATGGTGGATTAAACACAATTCTAGAGAGAGAAACAAGAGTAAACTATGTGAAAAATGATTAACCACACACCCTCTCCATCTAAGGAGAGGGTTTATATACCAAGCCCATAAGATGGGCTTGGGCTTGCATTTGGGCCGTCCATACATGACATGGACTAGGCCTTTCCTTGTTTACTTACTGTAAGATATCTAGACTACGAGCTACAACTTAATATATTGTCGGAGTGACCGAATCTTCCTAAATACGTAAAAACGTATTTCCAACAATCTCCCCCTAAGGGAGGTCACTCCAAACAAGGGCGTTACCCGAGTTACAATAATGAAATAAACCTAGCATACTATGCTTGTCTTGAGCTCGTAGTCTTCGTCTTTCTTTTCCTTTTCTTTTTCTGGTGAACATGCTGATGTGATCTTTGATATCAATCTTGACCATTAATCTCTTGCCTTGATCTCGTGCATCCATCACTTGTGATCTTCGCCTCTTCGTGACACCATGTCCCACATACTTATACCTTCGTAATTCTTGAAAGCTTCAGAGTTCGATACAGCGGAAGACTTAACTTTTAGGCTTTCTTAAATTAGATGAGATATTAAGTGCATAAAGTATAAGCATGCGGGGACGACTTCTTCTTGGATTCCGCAACGCCACCGTCTTCAAATGCCGCAACATAAGTAGACACGAACGAAATGGCTTTGAACATTTCATTCTAAATTGGTAGCATTTTACCTCTGGTCGGTGAAGACCGTTGGACGATATTAGATATCGTACCCGTGACGGATAGTTTCAATTAAGTAACTTCCTGACAGGATTTCGCGTGTAAACCCGTTCTCTTTATTCGACCGTCCAAAGCTGACTGCGAACATAAAGAGTGAATCATTTGGGTAATAATATCCGCATGATTTGAAGCCGTCAATTCATGTTCCTTGAACAAGTGAAATTCAATTAAGAACCGCACCATCGTTGCTTTCCAGTTGTCACGAGCTTGATTCGTATAGAATCTTGCAAGTTACCTACCAAGTGCTGTTTGAGGTTAACACTAGAAGGATTTCCACTCATCACTGTGAACACTAAGGTATCACTCTGAGTGTTCTGGCAAGATCACTAAGATTTTGCGTAGAGGCCTGGAACGTGTTTAAATTCATTTAAGAATTAAACCATTGTTGCTTTCCAGTTATCACAAGTTTGATTCATAAAGAATCGCACAAGTTACCTACCATGAGCTTTTTGATGTTCGCTCAAGAAGTATTTCCATCTTCATTGTAAATACTTTCGTATTACTCGGATGTTCAGGCAAGATCATGAAGATTTTGCGTAGGACTCTTAAAATCTTTCTTACTTTTCACAGTGTGTGAAGAAGCAAGGAAATATGAAAGTGTATCCTAATGAGATATTTGATGATCTCAAATGGCTCTAGACTCGATCGTGCATTTTGGATTTTAGTGATCGGAGGCTGGAGAGGAGTGCCACCTTTTCAATACCAATTTATTCGGAGTGAATAAATCAATAGATAATGTGTTGTCTCCGTGTGATTAAAACAAATACCTTTTGAGAGATATCTGAGTTAGCTGGGATGGGTTGTGCATTGCATCACTGGGTCCATGATGTCTGTCTTCAATATCGAGAATCATTAAAATGATCTTAATAACATATGTATTGACCCGGTTTCTGCCTAAAGTTGTAAGGAGGGCTTCTTTCTTTACACCCTTTATCTTTACAACTCTTTTTCATTCTTCAACCCCTTCAATGATTACCAATACGTCATAACTAGCACCTTGTTGTGATTGTTCCAGTGCTAACTTAAGTACTTGGTCGGCATTCAGCTACATTCACAATCTTTTCTCCAACTTTCCTAAGGACTACTATTTCTAGCTATGGAATGTCCTTGGGAAGATTCCTCCGGTTCTGGAAGAATCATAGGACTTAACCTATCCTACCATCCTTATGTCACACAATCTTCATCGTCGTGAAATAAATGGGTTTCGGGTAAGTATATGTCACCCTGAAAATCCATTTTGATATGCAAATCCGTTTTTCCCCCCCTTAACATATGCCACGATATTCGAAAACATTTCGCACATGTCGGGATGAGCCAGCATATTAAGTCAAACCATTTGTGATAATATCCCATATTAAATCACATTTTCTCCCCCATATTAAAAATATTAACCCAATCGATGTTTTTAATATCAATTGATTTAATGAAGTTTTAACAAAGGTTTTGGGAAGAAAAATGCAAGTCCATTTCATCTTCATGATATCAAATGCATGAGATATGATATCGATCTGTAACATGATCACATATTCACCATATTAGAAAAATTGACAATGTTGGACCTGATAGATGAGAACATCATATGATAAGATCAAATGGTTCTTGTCAGCATATGTTGGTCGCCTCGTCACGTCTGAAGTCATCTCTTGACACCACATGTACGATTGGTATTGTTGTCTTGACACCAACTTGTGAACTTGGCACGTTCGGTATAGAAGATTCTGAATGCTTGACAATTGCTCCCCCTCAATTGTTGACCCGTGTTCTAGTGAAAGAGCTGTAGTCGTCGGTTGAGTAGTCGCATCGTCGAGTATGTAGATACCAATTGTAGATTGCTATGGTTGTAGAGATGATAGCTTCATAAAAACAAGACTTCTCTTGTTTTAACAAATAAATGCACTGAAACGTACATATATTTGTGTTAGACCAAGTTATAAAGTAAACTTGATCCCTTACAAGGTTTTAAAGTAAACCTTGCCCGAGAAAATTAATTCCCGTTGTGAGCCAAAGCTTTCATAAGAAATACTTGACTTTAATATGAAAACCGGGTTACAGTCAGAAATAACTACAAGCCATTTTGGCATGTTTTATGAAATATTTACAACTTTTGTACGAACTCTATTTATGGCGCCGTGTCAATATTAATCAACATTTCTAAGGCCGTAAATATTATCGTACCAAAAGACATGCCTTTGAAAAATAAAGTAAAAATATTTTTGGATTCTTATGAATTTTTCAATTTTTATGGTTTTTATATGGTTTTATATTTTTGTATTTTGCTTTTGTGGATAAAAATATAAACAATATATACAAATGATCACCAAGGATACGGAGAATAGTTTTACCACTACTATTCTTTCGCTTCATCTGCTAGTTCCTTTAGAGTCTCAGGCGAGAAAGTTCTCATTCCTAGCTTGTCGGCCAAAAATTCAATTCGAGCGCGATCTAAAGCCTTCGTGAAAATATCCGCCAATTGATACTCAGATCGGACAAAGTAAAGCTCTATTACTCTATTTTCCACTTGCTCCTTGATGAAGTGGTAGCGAATGTCAATATGCTTCGACCGGGAGAATTGAACGTTGTTGCAGCATAAGGAAATTGCACTTTTGTTGTCGCAGTACATCGGAATTTTGTTGAAACCTAGACCATAGTCGGTTAATTGCGATCTCATCCAAAGAATTTGAGCACAGCAACCAGACATAGCTATGTATTCTGCTTCCGTACTTGAAATTGCGGCGCTTTTCTGCCTTTTCGATGCCCAACTGATTAGTCGATCTCCTAGTAGTTGCAAAGTTCCACTCGTGCTACGTCTTGTATCTTGACAACCCGCGTGATCCGCATCTGCATATGCCATTAGTGCAATAGAAGAGTCCTTCGAATACCAAAGTCCCCGATTAATGGTTCCTTTAAGATATCGAAAGATCCTTTTAAAAGTAGCTAAGTGTAACTCAGTAGACCTAGTTTGATACCTGGCACACATACATATAGCAAACTGAAGATCAGGTCGACTGGCTGTGATATACAGAAGAGTACCGATCATTCCATGATAAAGTGTCGGATCAACGACAACTCCATGTGGATCTGCATCAAGCTTAGTTCGTTCCACCATTGGAGTATCCACGGGGTCGCAAGATTCCATCTTATACTTCTTAAGAGATTCAAGGGCATACTTGGATTGATTGATAAAGATGCCTCTGGGACTCTGAGATATCTGAAGACCTAAGAAGAATGATACCTTGCCCATCATTGACATCTTAAACTTGGAAGACATGAGTGTCCCAAACTCATCCGATAAGGTTTGGGTCGAGGCTGCAAATATAATATCATCAACATATATTTGTACCATAATCATATCTTTACCTCGTTTCTGAATGTACAGCGTAGGATCCACCTTGCCTTTTGCGAAGCCTTGTGTAATGAGGAATTGTGACAATAGATCGTACCATGCGCGAGGAGCTTGCTTCAACCCATAGAGAGCCTTCTTAAGCTTGTACACATGATTAGGATAATTAGGATTCAAAAAACCATCCGGCTGTTGAACATAGACCTCTTCCTTGAGTTCACCATTAAGAAATGTCGTCTTCACATCCATCTGATATACAATCATATTCATATGGGCTGCATAAGCGAGGAATAGTCTAATAGCTTCCAAACGGGCAACAGGTGCAAAGGATTCCATAAAGTCGATGCCCAATAATTGCTTGTATCCACGAGCTACTAGTCGAGCTTTGTTCTTCAATATTCCGCCTAACTCATCGAGTTTCACCTTGTAAACCCATTTCAAAGTGAGTAATTGCACTTGATCCGGGCATGGGACAAGTTCCCAAACATCAAGACGTATGAATTCGTTAAGTTCTTCTTGCATAGCTTCTATCCAACAGGATTGAGTAAAAGCTTGTTGCCATGTCTTAGGTTCAACTTCAGTGAGAAAAGCATCAAAGTGACAAAACAATGCACTTTCTTGTAACTGACTTCGTGTGGATACCGGACGATTAGGGTCACCAATAATAGAATCTATTGTATGATCCTTTGTCCACTTGCTGTCATGTTCACGAATCCGTGGATTGGAGTAAACCGTAGTTGGAGCTTCTTCTGAGGTGGACGACCCGACTTGATTAGAGGCGGGAATTGGTACACCAAAGAATGGAGGTTCACGCATTTGAGCGAATTCCAAATCGTGATCATCATCATCCTCTTCATCATCAATAGGCATGACATGGGTAGTTGAAACATGTGTTGGTTGAGAATTACTTGTTGAAGGTATATCTTGACCATTAGGTGCAGATATATCTGATTGTGCAACGGTTGCTGGAGCGACAACTTCGGTTACCGGAGCTATTACCTCAGGTTCTGGAGCAACAATGGTTGGAGGAGTAAAGAATTCATCAAAGAACGGTTGAAACAACGTATCCCATTCATTCCTAGTAGGTGGTGTAAATGATGATGAAGTAGGGTTATTTGGGACAAGACCATAACTAATGTTACTGGGTCCCATTTCATGAAGTGCGGGTTCAGAGCTGCTTTGCTTAGAAGCCATTGCTGTCAGCTCATCAAAATCAACATTCATAGTTTCGAGGATCTTGCGAGAGTTACGGCTGTAGATTCGGTATGCCTTCTTTGCGGGGGCGTAACCAATGAAAATACCAATATCAGCCTTTGGTTGAAGTTTTCCCAAATTGTCACCATCATTATTTGGATAGCAAAGAGAACCAAATACATGAAGATATGATAAATCTAGTACTTTTCCATGGAGAAGCTCATAAGGTGTTTTACCATGGCGTTTACGAATTAGTGACCGGTTTTGGGTGTACACTGCTGTAGATACTGCTTCTGCCCATAAGAACAATGGAGCCTTTGCGTAAATTAACATCGTTCGAGCAGCTTCCATAAGTGTGCGATTTCGCCTTTCAACGACATCGTTTTGTTGTGGAGTGCGAGCAACGGATGTTTCATGAGATATTCAACTTCTTCATAATAATCACGCAAGATTTGATTCACAAATTCGGTTCCATTATCTGTACGAGTGCGTCGGACAGTAGTGTTGAGACGCACTTGAATCATCTTGAGAAATCCGATGATGAATTTAGGTGCCTCATTTTTTGCTTTCAAAAATTTCACCCATGTAAACCGAGAGTAATCATCGACAATAACGAGGATGTACTTTTTGCCACTAAGACTTTCAACACGCATTGGCCCACAAAGATCCATATGCAAAAGATAAAGTTTCTCTTGGTTGGTGTCTTCCGTCTTGGGTTTGTAAGATTTCTTAGTGCTTTTCCCCATTGTACACGCGGAACACAAATGATCCTTGTGAAATGATAGTTTAGGAAGACCACGAACAAGTTCGTTTTTCGCCAAGTGATTAATAGCGTCAAAGTTAAGATGAGATAACCGTCGATGCCATAACCATGACTTAGTCTTCGATGCTTTGGAGAGAAGACATACGGGAGAAGCGGCCATCATGTCTTGTAGAGACAAAGTATACAAATTATTCCCTCGAGTACCTTTCAGTAAATCAACCCCTTCCAAATTACGAATGAAGCAGGTATGCTCTCGAAAAGCAACTTCTAGGTTTGCATCACAAAATTGTCCCACAGAAAATAAGTTGTGACCGAGACCTTCCACGTAATACACTCTTGATATTATAACATTCCCAATATGATATTCACCATAACCCATTATCTTTGCAATATGATCATTTACAAATCTAACCGTACCAAGAAACTTGCTGACGAAATTTCTGAGCTGAGAGCGATCTCCGGTCATATGCTTGGAGCAACCAGAATCCAAATACCAGAGAACAATTTGGACCACCTGTTTTCAATCACAACAGTAGACAATGCATTGGAAACTATTGGTTCCGGAGTGTTAGCAGATACAGATATGTTATTATCAGAATTGCTAACATTTTTGTTATCCTTAGATTTCCTGCATTTTCTAATGTGAGTTTTAGCATTTACAGCTTTTACTGTTCCAATTTTCTGAGGTTTTAGAGTATTAGCGGGCACTATAGTGGGAGTAGACCTATTTAAAGGGCACTTGGTTCCTACAGTAGTGTCAGTGTTCCTAGTTAAAGGACACGCTTGTGTCTTGGCAGCCTTGGTACTCCTAGTTAAAGGACACGCTTTCTTCGCTGTAGTGGGAGTGATCCTAGTCAAAGGGCACGTATTTCCTACTATAGTGAAAGTTCTACCAGTGGGGCGCCACATCCAACCAACTTGGGTTAACACTTTCCCAGTCGGTTTCCATTCTAATCCATGTTTCCGGGCATACATCTCATTCACATGGTCAATAAGGCAGGAATCATGACGACTAGAAAACATACATTCATTGCAATTCCAACATTTCAAATTAGAATTCACACTAGGCTTAGAACGCTGCATAACTGCAGAGCCTTTAGGTTTAGCTACATGATTCTTTTTATTCAAAACAGAAATAACATTCCTAGGATGGGCTTCTACTTTCTTCTTCACTTGACTACTAGATGGGGGCAAGATCCTATCATTCTTCTTTTTTCTTTTAAGCTTAGATCTTTGAGCCTTAGTAGTGGTGCTTACTCCTGTAGAAGGCAACACGGGAATATTAGAAGCTGGTTTTGATTCCGCCTTATCTTTAGTGACCAAAGTTTGAGATGGTTTAGTCTTAGGGCCCTTGTTAAGTGGTGTGACGGCTATTAGGTTCCTTTTGATTGCACTAGAGGATGCTGCTGAGACAGTGGCTGCGTTATCCACAACATTCTTACCTTTTAGAGTACGAAGTGTTTCCTTTAACTCAGCCAAGACCAGATTCTTATCACAAATTTGTTCCCTCAAATCAGATATTTCCACTGACTTTCGATTCAATTGTTCAATCAATGATTGATTCTGTGCAGTGGTATTAGCACATGCGGGCTTTACTGAATCGAAGAGTCGTGTATTTTTCTGTTTTAAGTTATCAACTTTGGATAAAATCTTGGAAACTCGATTATCTAGATCAAGTTTAAGATTCTCAGCGGCCTCAAGTACGTTCACACAGTTATTCTCCTTAGATTTCTCTATGGCTATCGGCAAAGACTTAGCAACCTTGTCACTTGGCTGACGCTGTTTTGATTGTAAATTCAATCGAAAATTCTTTTCAAAGTTTGCATCATCGATATTAAAACCTTCGAATGACGTTTCAAAGGTTTCTTGAATAAATTGTTGCTTGCATTCAAGCGAAATACAATGTGTTTGAATCTCATCAAAACGTTTTGAAAGCGAAGAATATGAATCTTGAAGCTTTAAAAATTCAGCGTCAGATTCGTGATAAGTACTATCTACCACATTATCCACAGTTTCAATATTATGCACAGTAGAATCATTATCAACACGTTTATTCACACAGACAGAAACAATATCATGAGACATCACTTGCTTTAGAAGCTGATCATTTTGGCGTGAAACTCGTTCTATTTCAAGTAAACTGTTTTCATAAGCATCATCCATTTCATTGAAAACATGTTTAACTTCTTCTATTTCCAAATACAAATCCTGATCAAGATTACTAAGACAAGCTTTAACATTCTTTACAAACGGAATAATTTCGTCTCGGAACGCAGCTCTAGTGTGCTCAAATTTCCATTCACCTTCCGTTATGGCCGAAGCCGTCGTACGTTCCAAAATGACCTTGTCAAAATCGGCTAAGTGTTGGTGTACCGCATTTAAGTTAACGGACGGCTTACTTACCGGTGGAATTAACTTCGTTAAATCCTTTTTGACAAGTGTAGGAGACGTACTAGGAGGGTTTTCATTTGACAAACTTTGGGGCACAAGAACTGTCAATTCAGCTAATTCCTTTTGTAAACGAATGCGGGTCTTTTTAGAAAATTGATCTTTGTTATGTTGATCATAATCAATTGTATGGAATTTTGAAAGCATTTTAGAATGAGTTTCATCCGCAAGTGACTGTGTCGCGTCAGAACTACGAACAAAAGGTGCTTCTTTGGATTTGCCAATTATGGTCATATCATAAAGACCGGGAATATATTCCTGAGCTTGTTTTGCATAACCGGGATTAGGTGGTAAATCTTGAAGACGCTTAAGTTCGAAGTCTTTAAATGATTTAGTTAAAAGATGAACCTTTTCTGTGGAAGCGTATTGTTTTAAAAGCTGTTGTTCTTTGAATTTAAGAAGTTTGGTGGCATTAATTTCTGATTCAACCTTTTTAGACTCGAGAGTTTCGAAATCCATTTTAAGTTTCTGAAAATCATTGACAACCGACTCCTTTTCTTTTAATTCATTAGAAAGATTAACTTTTAATGATTCTATTTCTTTCAAGTGTTCAATTTTTTCAAAACGAAATTGGTCAAATTCAGAACATGTTATTTTCTCTGCTTGAGGGACCATTTCAAAAGTTTTGACCTTTTCTTTATGCAACGCAAGCTCAGCAGTTAGGGTGGAATTCGTATCTACGGATTGTCTGAGGGCTATATGCATTTGATCAATAATATGTTTAGGCACCATTACCAAATCATGTTGAGCATAAGATTCCATACCCGTCGCAGCATTTGGTTGAGGTTCACTCAAATGTGTAGAATTGGGTACCACATCATTTGAGTTACTAGTTCCCGAATGCTGTTCGAGGTTGTCATTTTCATGCCCAACTTGATGTTGGTTATCATCAATATTATTAGATGTGGTTGGTACCTCACTGATGACATCAGAACCGTAGTGAGAGAGATTAGCAACGAGAGCAGCTTGGGCAGAGTGAATGTCATCACAATCCGAATCGTATGCATCAAGATCATCCGCTTGATAAGCTGCATTAGAAGTGGAAACAACTGCAATGCCTTCAGTATCTGCTGCCCCTGGGTCTGCAAGAAATGCTAACTCCTCTGAATCTAAAATCTTCCCCTTAGACTGAGCATCAACAAAATACATCTTCTCACGAAACCATGCATCATCCCTCCTCCTTTTCGGCTGAGTGCATTCCTTAGCCATATGACCTTGTCCTCGGCAATTGTAGCACGTCACAACATTCTTAGGACCAATAGGACTCCCATTTCCACTAGCTTGAGAATTCACAGCTTGATTGGTCCCAGTCCTTGTAGGAGGTCTATATGAATTTTGTCTTCCCTAAATTGGTTGCACCGTCACTTGGCCATCTTGAACAGTGGCTTGTTGTCGAGGATTTGATGAGGTGCGGAGCTGATTATTTGTTGGTGGAAATCCTCTAGTTGCAACAAGTTTTGACAAGTAGGCTGTGAGATGGTTTAGAACATCAGCTGGCGTATCATTTGGAGTAAAGACTGGTGCTTGGATTGGTGGAAGTTCATTAGAGTAGAAACCTTGTGCTGGTTGTGCTTCTATTGGAAAATATCCTTGCTAGGGAGTATAGCCCATTGGAGAAGTGTTGGCTTGTGATGGTGATGTCTGATATGGTGGTTGCTGCAGAAAAGATTGTTGATGAACACCTTGTTGATATGCTTGTTGTGGCATCACTAGTGGTGGATAAGATGGTTGCTGTGGTTGCTGATAGTTGTGTGGTGGTGTCTGCTGCAAGTATGATGGTTGCTGATAAGTATAAGCCATGTTTTGTTGAGAAGCATACATTGCAAGTGGATCATGAACTTGAGGTGTAGACAACCGAGCCTCGATCAAAAGGCATTCGTGTTGTTGAAGAAAAGCTTGAAGTTGATCCACATTGGTGCTATGCAAGTCCTTAGCCAATTTAACATCCGTCACGTATTTTTTCCATTCTGAAGGAAGAGTGTTCAAATACTTGGTGTTCAATTGAAAGGTAGGAATTGTCATGCCATAGATATTGAGCTCATGCAACAATAGGGTAAATCTTAGATAGTAATCATTGAGAGTCTCCCCTGGCACATAGGCAAACTTATCAAAAGTATCATAAAGCTTACACTCTCGTTCTTGTTTAGTTAACGAGGTGCCTTGCATGAGAACCCGAATTCTATCCCATAACTTTTTGGCAACTTTATGTTTGCTGACGAGTTTGTAGACATCTGGAGGAAGGGCTTGGAGAATGATGTTTGTAGCATACTTATCACATTTATCTTGAATCTTCATATCTCCAGTCAACTCACCCGTTGTGCGAGGACGAGTAGTCGTACCTTCCGTCACTGTACCATAATCTAATGGTCCATTGAGCACCGATGCCCAAATTAGATGTCCATTCTCCTTGTTCAACATATAAAGTTCCATTCGGGAAGCCCATTCCTCATACATAGTCTTCACCAACATTGGTGGACGATTATCCGTACCCGAGAGGATGGACTTATCCGTAAGGGATGTGTAATCCATTTCAATAAGTTAAGATTTACAAACGTTGATCGATCAATGAAAGAAAGTAAATGTGTTTGTTGTTGTGAGTTGAAGTCGAGAAACAATGTTAAAATCCCCTAAAATATGTCCTCGATAAACCAAAAATTCCAAGTCAAAATTTTTTAAGGAATAATTTTTGTTATCGGAATGTTGATCGGAATAGTGATCGGAATAACCTTGATCGGAATAAACCCTAATCGGAATGTACCTAATCTGAATACCAAATCTGAATGCCAATCGGAATGCCGTGATCGGAATACCAAATCTGAATACCAATCTGAATACCAATAGGAATGTCGTGATCGGAATACCAAATCTGAATAACAATCTGAATACCAATCGGAATGCCGTGATCGGAATACCAAATCTGAATACCAATCTGAATACCAATCGGAATGCCGTGATCGGAATACCAAATCTGAATACCAATCGGAATACCTAAACCCTATTCCGATTACACTGATCGGAATGTACTATAAACCCTTTTCCGATGACCAGATCGGAATAATGCCCACTTTTCTCGGACAAAACTCAACCAATTCGTGATTTTAAGCCAAAAAATTATCAAAACACCCAAAAATTTTGTGTTTTTAGCCAAAGTAACTATACCAAATCCCTACCACAACTATGTAGAAGATTTGTATCAAGAAAAAACCATCAAAAACACAAAAAAAAAAATTGGACGTGTGAAAATGGATCAAAAATGGCGTATGAATCAAGAACACAAACACATGAACAATACAATCATCCCATGGCTCTTGATACCATTTGAAGGATATGTAAATCTTGCTTATGTTTTAGAGAGAGAAAGAGATAGAGAGATGGTGGATTAAACACAATTCTAGAGAGAGAAACAAGAGTAAACTATGTGAAAAATGATTAACCACACACCCTCTCCATCTAAGGAGAGGGTTTATATACCAAGCCCATAAGATGGGCTTGGGCTTGCATTTGGGCCGTCCATACATGACATGGACTAGGCCTTTCCTTGTTTACTTAATGTAAGATATCTAGACTACGAGCTACAACTTAATATATTGTCGGAGTGACCGAATCTTCCTAAATACGTAAAAACGTATTTCCAACAAGTTTACTATCTTATGAGGCACTGTAGCATGCAAAGTTGATATACTATGCATGCTGCCAAGACCTTTTTGGCCTAGAATTGGATGTGGTCTGTTGGGAGACTTGGGTATGATTTATATTGGGCTTACCTGGGAAGTTACTAGGGATTTTATGAGATAACTTAACTGTTAAGAACCTTGGTTAGTAAGGAACACTAGAGGACTGTTATGTCTATCTTGCATAAGCAAGTGTGCATGATTGGACAGTGCTTGCCACCCTATGGTAATTTTCAGTTTATAGGTTATCTTCACTAGAATAAATTACTTTGTTAAGGTCCTTTTTCATTTTTATTTTTGGACGTTGACAGATATATTTCCAAGCGTTGTTGTGACAAATTTAGACGTTGACATGGCTTTTACCAACGTTGACAAGAATATAGCCGTTGGGCGTTAATGGGTTATTTTTGACCGTTGACACTCATTGGGTCCTACCCAGTTGTTCTTTTTGACAAAAAAAGGGGCCGTAATTTTGGGAGTTGATAACTTTTAATTAATGCACAAGATAACTTATTTTCTTTTCAATATTTTCATCATTATATTTTGAAAATACTTGCCTCATTTTTGACCATCACATGTGCCTATCCCTCCTATAAATTTGGCTCGTTCTTTTTAAACAGGGTACTCTCATATTCTTGTCTAACAACTTTTCTCCTATAATTCATCTTTTATAATCTTTCACAAACAGCTTTCTACATCAATGGCGCCTAAGTTTAAACCAAGTGACTTGGTATTGGGATTCAGAAGTCAACATAATATGATTGCTTATTTGGAGGCTGATGATGCTCTGTTTCCTTAATACACCCAAATGGTGGCGTATTTGAATGCATCTCCACTTAGGTATGCACTTTCTCATGCTCCTCTCATCCCTGTCACTCATATTAAACAGTTTTGGAACACTGTAAGTTCCTCAACGCTTAATAATGTGACTACATTAACAGCTATTGTCCATGGGCGTTCTTGGGTGGTTACTGAAGCCTTGGTTCGCCAGGCTTTACATCTTAATGATGCAGATGGTATAACCACTCTTCCCATTGGTGAAATACAACAAGGACTCCAAGCTTTGGGTTATCCTTTCCCTGAAGAGGGAACTTTAAACAAATATAATAAATAGGATTTCCCCCCAGCTTGGAAGTACTTAATACATGTCATCCTTCAATGTTTGAGTCCCAAATGTACTACACATAATGAAATTAACAGATCCATTGCTAGTGCAATTGTGTGTATTAAAAATGGGCAAAAGTATAATTTTTCTAAACTAATTTTGGATGGCATGTGTAAAAACAAGGGTAATAAGATGACTTTGGCTTACCCAAGATTTTTACAAATGATTTTTGATGAGCAAAGGTATTACACCAGGGATCATGATGATTTTTATCCGATCCCTGTGCAAAAGAAAGCTATTGTTAGTAAGATGAATTCACCCCCTCACAGAGACTTACCCCTTACCCAAGCCATGCTTGCTGTTATTGCAGTAGCACAACCTCAACCTGACCCACAACCTTTGCCTGAACCATCACCTTCACCTCAACATATGGACCTTGACCAAGATCCCTTCAACGCTGATACCTTAAATGTTGGCATTGACACTTCAAATCCAGACGTTGACACATTTCTACAACAGACCCAAACACCCCTTAACCTTCAAACTGCCATCCAATCCACATCCTCTTCTACACCCCCTGAATTTAGGTTGGTAAAACGCCCAAGGACTACTGGAGTGTTCTCCTCTAGTGGTCCTAGCCATGTTGCAGAGAGAACCACCACCACAAGTGTGGTTGGTGCTATGGATGAGGCTGGTACTATTGGTACTCGCTTAGATGCAGGCCAAGCCATTCCTAACATCTTTAAGACCTCATCCATGCCCCATGACTCTACTTTGGGAGGTCAAATACCCACTCTAGAGGAGGGCAGATTGGAACCATATACTATGTTGGAATTGACGGTTGTCTGCATTAGCTTGCAAAAGCAAAATGCATACTTGGTACATACTGTCTCTATCCAAGGCCTTGAACTCAAGCAATTGAGGGAGAGGATTGTTGTTTTGGAAACTGCTGACTCTAGGAGAAGGCAGACAAGAGACCTTTCATCAGGGGAGGATTCTTACAAAGGGGAGGAAGCTGCTATAGAGCCTATCAATTTGAGTGATAAAGGCTCACATGAAGCTGCTACAGAGCCAATTGATTTAAGTGGAAAAGGCTCATATGATGGAGAATCTTTGGGTGTGGCTAAAGCTCTTACAGATTTGAAGAAGCAACCAGGTTTTGATGTCTCTTTGATTACTCCTACAAACTTGAACTTATCCTTTACAGCAATGATGGAGCAGTTCACAAGAAGCGCTGACAAGAGTAAGGTGAGCGTTGACAAGCAGATTTTGGACGCTGACAAGTCAAGCGCTGACAAGAGTAAGTTGGGCGTTGACACACAGGATTTAAACTTTGACAGACCTGCAGATATGGTTGATGTATTCCAGTCATCAACTATCATCAAGGAAGTGCCTTCACAGGTACCATCATCATCATTACCCATCATTGATCCATTAGATAAGGGTAAAGGAATCATGGTAGAAACAGAGGTTCCAAAGGATGCAGCACAAGTACAATTTGATTCAATGTTGGCTGCACAAATTATGGAACAAGAAAAGAAGAAAGTTGGTGAGTCACCATTTGTAGTTACTTCTAAGGAGCAAGAAGGAAGTAATGATGAAAGTTCAAATTCAAGTGTTATGATAGTTGAAGAACCAGAAAGACTTGAATATGGTGATGAATTGGCAAGGGAGAAACTTAGAGAGTTAAAGTTGCAGGTAGATTATGATATGCTAGAAGTTGCTCAGATGTACCATGCTTGGGAAAATAAGGTTATGGAGAATCCAGATATGACAATTTTAGATCAAATTTGGGGTTTAGAGATTTGATAGGTGTGTAAACACCCATCCTTTTACCACTTAATTCGGGCTAAAACGAGACCAAAACACGTATTTAATATCATTTGTTTGGAATTATGCGTGGTTTTTGTGTTTATTGTGTTTTCAGAGCCAACCGGATAAATATTGAAGAAAACATGGGGTTGCACGGGTTTTACTGAAGAAAAAGACTCAAGATAAAGTCTATTGTCCAAGAGATGCAAAAGATTTGAAGTCACTGGGCCTATTCGAAGATTTATCGAAGAAAAGGACCAAAGATGGAAGATTTATATAAATCGAAGAAACTCAAGTCTATTAAACGAAGAAATTAAAAGACGAGTTGAATTTAATCGACAACAAATCCCGAATCAGAATCGAAAACGGAAACTTTTCTGAAAAGACGAAAAGACACGAAGAACGGGAGAAAGCCCACTCACCAACCAAAGGAAACACCTATAAATAGGCCATCCCACACACATTTAGAAGACTAGTCTGGAGTTTTTCTCCCCCCCTTTTTTCTCTTTTCTTGTTCGTTCCATCACAATCACCACTAGGGTGATTGATGATTTTAATCTTTGTTATTCCAATCTTATTGTTTTAATCTTTGTTTCATCTTGTCAAAACATCAATCAATCAATACAAAGCTTTTGTTTAATCTTTCCATTTAATCTTGTTTATCTTCATCTTTATCTTCAAGTTCTTAAGTTTTTATTTTTCTTGATTTGATCTTCAAAAGTTGATGGGATTTGTGTTTTTATTAGTGGGATTCGTTGCTTATGGTGTTTAAATGATTTGTATTTAATTTGGTAAATCCTTTTTAAGTATTTGGTTTGATTTTGATCAAAATTTGTGTCCCGTGTTCTTCGCTTCACTGTTACTGTAACTGGGTTTCCAGACTTCCGAATCAAGACAAAAAGTTCCGAATGAAAGCTTCATTCGGAAACTTCCGAACCAAGCACTAAGTTCCGCATCAGTTATTTCCGAATCAGAAGTTCCGAACCAGTCCTTCATCCGGAAGATTCCAAACTTCCGAATCAACAACCTTCATTCGGAAAGTTCCGAATGAGTATGTTCCGAATGAGTATGTTCCGAATGAGTATGTTCCGAATGAGTATGTTCCGAATGAATGAATAGTTACTTCCGAATCAGCAAGTTCCGGATGAGTGAATAGTATCTTCCGAATCAGTTAGTTCCGAATCAAGGTTTAAAGTTCCGAATCAGTTATTTTTGAGTATTTTAAAGTTACTGTTTTACTGTTGATTGATTTACTGTTTCTTTACTCATATTTCACAATTTACATGTTAACTTTAATTTTAATTTGAGCTTTAAATTTTCAACCAAGTTTTTGTTAATCATAATTAAAGTAATTGCCTTTGATTTAAACTTTCATTTCCACTTTTTATTAGACTAGAAAACCCAACTCCTTTATTTAGTAACCAAGAACAATCATTCCACTTAAGACCTAGATCAATTCGAGAGGATATCGAGAGAGAACTTTATTCTGAACCCAGTGAAAATTTATGTATCAAATGGCGCCGCTGCCGGCTCCTCTCGTTAAGATCAAAAGTTTTTTGTGAGAATTTGGATTTTGGGATCCGTTCCCCGTGAACGTTACTTTTTCAAAAATTTTCAAAAACAACTAAAAAATACAAAATTTTCAAAAATCCTAAAAATTAAAAAAAACAATAAAAACCAAAAACATTTTTGCTTTGTTTTTTTTTTGCAGGTGTATGCGCACTCGATCCACGTCCTATCAAGAGCCCGAGCCTCTCGGTAACTTAGACATGGCTGGTGTACAAAACAACAATAACATACCACCTCCGAACAACAATAATAACAACAACAACCCGCCTTTCAACAACATGAACAATAACAACAACAATGAGCACCTTCCGGATAATCGCCCAATGATTGAATTGCTGCAAGCTCATGTCGATGGCAACATGGATCCAATTGTTATTCCACCAATTGCCGCCAACAACTTCGAGTTAAAGTCAGGCTTTATCCAGATGGTCTCAGCTCAACCATTCTTTGGACGAACCATTGATGACCCACACGATCACATCAAGAGATTTCTACAACTCACGAACACGGTCAAGTTCAATGGCGTTCCACAAGAAGTAATAAGGTTACAACTTTTTCCCTTTTCTTTAGAGGGACAAGCCCGGCATTGGCTTGCTAAGGAACCGCCACAGAGTATTCTCTCGTGGACGGATTTGGAAACAAAGTTTATCAACTACTTTTTTCCACCCTCTCGTACTACCGCTTTGCGGAATGAGATTATAACCTTTGAACAAAAGTACGACGAGTCATTCAGTGAATCTTGGGATCGCTTTAAAGATCTTTTAAGAAAATGCCCACAACATGGTTTTACCAAAGTTCATCAAATAAATACTTTTTACAATGGTTTAAGCATAAATGACCAAGATTCACTGAATAGTGCTTCGGGGGGTAATCTCTTGGCTAAGACTTCCAATGCTGCTTGGGATATCATTGAGAACAAGTCTCGTGTGCAAACCAAGAGCATTAGGACCAATGTTGCTAGTGCTAGCACTAATGACAGTGACAAGCGACTTGACAAAATTACCACGCTTCTCGAATCGCTTGTCACCCACACCGTCAGCAACAACAACAGCAACAACGCCAAAAATGCACAAGTGAACGCTGTCAGCCAACCTTGTGAGATATGCGGTGGTCCCCACTCTTACACAACTTGTACCGCCACCCAAGATTACCCTGCTGAGAATGTGAATGCGGCATATGGCACCTACCAACAACCTGCTTATCAAGCTAGACCTCAAGGTGACCGTAACTTGCTTAGCTATCGATCAAACAACTATCTTTCCCCACCTGGCTTTCCTCCTACCAACCCAAACCAACAACAAAACCTTAACCGCCCTCCTCAACAACAACAACCTCGACAACCATACATCCCACCTCACAAGCAGCAACAACCACCTCAACGTAACAATCAAGTATACCAACAACCTGCTTACCAACCACCCGCATACAATGCTCCTTCCAACCAAACCAACACTGCACTACACCAAGAGGTCGCAACCTATATGAGAACCAATGATGTGATAGTGGGAAATCTCCAAGAAGAAGTGCGCAATTTGAAGGCAGATCTGGTCAAGCAAGGAAATGATTTGCGAGCTGATATGAGAAACACGTTGGATAGCCAGACTAATGATCTGAGGAACATGATGGCTAGTTTCTTCCAAAGTAGTCAACCCTCTTCTTCGGGTACTCTTCCGAGTAACACCGTTGCGAACCCAAGAGGGGAGATGAAAGCAATCACCACTCGAAGTGGCAAAGGTACTACGGAACCCGAGCTTCCTATACCTCCACCGGTGGTTGTGACCAAGGAGAACGAGTCACCTGCTCCTGTTCCTCACCCTTCTCCTCCCCCAATTTCTCCACCTCTTCTTTCTACCCCTCCTCCACCCGTGCTTGTGAGTGATCCTATTCCCCTAAATCCTTCCTCTTCTTCCAATATACCTTATCCTTCTAGGTTGAGGAAAGAGAAGCAAAAGAGCAAGGATGATATTCAGGTTTCAAATTTCCTTAAAATGTTCAAGAAACTGAATTTCAATATCTCCTTCGCTGAGGCTCTCGCTCACATGCCCAAGTATGCCAAAATGTTTAAAGATCTTCTGAGCGACAAGGAAAAGCTCCTCGATCTCGCCAACACCCAACTTAATGAGAACTGCTCTGCAGTGCTCTTAAGGAAATTGCCAATCAAGCTTGGTGATCCGGGTCGTTTTCTTATCCCTTGCAATTTCCCGGGAGTAGAGAATTGCATGGCCCTAGCCGATCTAGGTGCCAGTATTAATCTCATGCCTCTAAGTGTTTGGAAGCAATTATCTCTCCCAGAGCTAGTCCCCACCAAAATGACTTTGGAATTGGCCAACCGTACGGTTGCTTATCCAGTGGGGATAGCCGAAGACGTCATTGTAGGAGTCGACAAATTCACCTTTCCTGCCGATTTTGTTGTCGTCGACTACGAGATGGACCCACGTGTGCCACTCATTGTTGGTCGTCCATTCTTGAGGACCGGTCGCACTCTCATTGATGTTGAAGCCGGTGAGCTTATCATGAGAGTGGGTGACGATAAAGTAGTCTTCAACATGGGAAATTTATCTAAACAACCTTCTTCTTATGAGAATGTTAATTGTATTGACGTTCTTGATGAGGCTTGTGAAGAACACTTCAAGGATGCTTGTAAAAACATTCCTACCTCTCTTCCCAATGTTGAGACCGTTTCCTCTATCGACTCATCACTATCTCTATTTGGAGAAAGTGATTTCCTTTGGAAAGATTTGGAAGCCACCTTGGAAGATGTCAAGCAAAATAATGACGATTCTATTGGCACTTGGGATGAAGACCTCAGTTTCATTGCAAACCTCCTCAAAGAAGACAATCCTTCCCCTCCATCTCCCACTATTATTGCTATCGAGACTCCGACTTCGAACACGCCTCTCGTCGACAATCCTCCGGATTTGGAACTTAAGGAGTTGCCACCCCATCTTGAGTATGCATTCCTCGAAGAAGAGAAGAAGTCGCCGGTCATCATTGCTAAGGATTTGAAGGATGAAGAGAAAGCCCGACTTGTTGCTGTGTTGAAAAATTATAAGAAGGCTATCGCTTGGAAAATCTCGGATATTCGTGGAATTGATCCTCACTTCTGCACGCACAAAATTCTCATGGAGGACGACTTTAAGCCCACTATTCAAAGTCAACGAAGGGTGAATCCAAAAATACATGAAGTCATCAAAACAGAGGTTATCAAACTTCTTGATGCGGTATGATTTACCCTATTTCGGATTCACCGTGGGTTAGTCCAATCCATTGTGTGCCCAAGAAGGGCGGAATAACCGTTGTTCCCAATGAACACAACGAGTTGATTCCCACTCGTCTCGTTACTGGGTGGAGAGTTTGTATAGACTACCGCAAACTCAATGATGCCACGAGAAAGGATCATTTCCCTCTACCTTTCATGGACCAAATGCTTGAACGATTAGCCGGTAATGAATATTACTGCTTTCTTGATGGTTTCTCGGGTTATTTCCAAATACCCATCGATCCCCAAGATCAAGAGAAGACTACATTCACTTGTCCCTACGGCACTTTCGCTTACAAAAGAATGCCTTTTGGCTTATGTAATGCGCCCGGGACTTTCCAAAGGTGCATGTTAGCTATCTTCCATGACATGGTTGAACAAACCATGGAAGTCTTCATGGATGATTTCTCGGTCTTCGGGGATTCCTTCTCTGCTTGCCTTGCCAATTTAGAACGTATGCTAAAGCGGTGCGAAGACACTCGCCTTGTTCTAAATTGGAAAAAATGCCATTTTATGGTAAAAGAAGGCGTCGTGCTTGGACATAAGATTTCGAAAGCCGGTCTTGAAGTAGACCGTGCTAAAGTTGATGTTATAGCAAAGTTACCTCCACCTTCCACTGTGAAGGGTGTGAGAAGTTTCTTGGGTCATGCGGGCTTCTACCGTCGATTTATCAAAGACTTTTCTCAAATCGCTCGCCCGATGACCCACCTCTTGGAAAAAGATACTCCTTTTATCTTTTCCAAAGAGTGCCTTGACGCCTTCAACTCGCTTAAGGATAAGCTAACCAAAGCACCCGTCTTGGTTACCCCTAATTGGGAGCTTCCCTTTGAGTTGATGTGCGATGCTAGCGATTTTGCTATTGGAGCGGTTCTTGGACAAAGAGTGAACAAACACTTCCAACCGATCCATTACGCTAGCAAGACAATGACTGGGGCACAATTGCATTATACGACAACCGAAAAAAAGCTTTTAGCGGTTGTCTATGCTTTTGAAAAATTCCGCCCCTATCTTGTCCTTTCCACCACCATTGTGTACACCGATCATTCCGCGTTGAAGTACTTGTTGACAAAGCAAGATTCCAAACCAAGACTTCTTCGCTGGGTTTTGCTGCTCCAGGAATTTAAAATCGACATCCGCGATAAAAAAGGAGCAGAAAACTTAGCCGCGGACCATCTTAGCAGACTTGAGGATCCTTACCAAGGGGATCATCCGACCAAAGAAATCAATGATTCTTTTCCCTTGGAGACCTTATTGTCTATAAACTCGAAGCCGAATGAAACCCCGTGGTTTGCGGACTTTGCAAACTACTTGGCGGGTGGAATTCTCAAGGAAGGGTTGACGTCCCAGCAAAAGAAGAAGTTCTTTACCGACATCAAGACTTACTTTTGGGACGACCCTTACCTATTCAAACAATGTGCTGATCTGATAATTCGCCGATGTGTTGATGGACCGGCAGCGTCGGACATCCTTGATGCTTGCCACAAAGGACCCACCGGTGGTCACTTTGGTCCCAACTACACCGCAAAGAAAGTGTTTGATTCGGGATTTTATTGGCCCTCCATATACCGTGACGCTCACGATATGGTCAAACGATGTGATGTTTGCCAAAAGCAAGGCAAAATCACACATAAAGACGAGATGCCTCAGAATTTCATTCAAGAGTGTGAAATTTTTGATGTTTGGGGTATCGACTTTATGGGGCCATTCCCTTCATCTAAAGGAAACAAATACATCCTTGTAGCCGTTGACTACGTTTCAAAGTGGGTTGAAGCCAAAGCTTTGCCTACTAATGACGCAAGGGTGGTTTGTAACTTTTTGAAAGCTCTTTTCGCTAGATTCGGTGTGCCTCGCGCCATTATTAGTGATCGTGGGACTCATTTCTGCAATGATCAATTTGCTCGAGTCATGGCTAAGTATGGTGTAAATCATCGTCTTTCCACAGCCTACCACCCACAAACTAATGGCCAGGCTGAAATATCCAACCGAGGGCTGAAGCGAATTCTTGAAAGGACCGTGGGAGAGCATCGTGCCTCATGGGCTGATAAATTGGATGATGCTTTGTGGGCTTTCCGTACTGCTTACAAGACCCCGATCGGCTGTACGCCTTATCGTCTTGTGTACGGGAAAGCGTGCCACCTCCCCATTGAGTTGGAGCACAAGGCTTATTGGGCCTTGAAGTGGGCCAATGTTGATATAAACAAAGCCGGTGACCTACGCAAGATCCAACTCAATGAGCTGAATGAACTCCGTAATGAGGCTTATGAAAATTCTTTGATCTATAAGGAAAGAACTAAGCTCATTCACGACTCCAAGATCAAAAACCGAGAGTTCCATGTTGGAGACAAAGTCTTACTTTTTAACTCTCGGTTGAAAATCTTCTCGGGAAAGCTCAAATCTCGTTGGTCCGGCCCATTCACCATTGCCCAAATTTTTCCATATGGTACTCTCGAGCTCGCTCAACCTAATGGACCAAATTTTAAGGTGAATGGCCAACGAGTGAAGTTGTACTTTGGTGAGGACACCTCTAAGGAGGTGATTCCATCCCTCACCACGTTCCCCATGAACTAATTTTGGGTCGAGTCAGGCTCGTGACTCGGTTATCAAAAACAAGCGCTCCTCGGGAGGCAGCCCGAGTATCTATCCTTGTATGTTTTAATCCCCTAAGTGTAGGGGGGACTTCTATATGTGTTTGCCTTTTTGTGGTGATGTGATTACAGGGATAAGTGCACTCTTGGAATCGCTGAAGAACCGTGCTCCCGTGTTTATCCGAAATCCGGTTCTATCTCTCAACTATCGTGATTCAATTTTCTTCATACTCACATTTGAAATTGATCACGTTAGTCGTCTCTTCCTTAACTTGAGTTAACCAACGTGCACAATGTCATAAGTGTAGGGGAGACTTTTCCCACATGCTTAAACATTGAGGACAATGTTTATCTTAAGTGTAGGGGGACTTCTATCGAAGTTTTAAGTGGACTTTTCCATGAAAATGCCTTCATTTAACCGGAAAATCATCTTTTTCAACATTTTTCAAATTTTTTATTAACTTTGGCCATTTAGTCGTAATTTTTAATTTTTTATCGTTGCTTTCATATGTATATATATTCCGCAATAAAGTCAAAAATTTTAATAAAGTGGTGTAGCTAGTTTAGAAGCCTTTGATATATTAGGCCCGTTGCGTTTATTTTGACTCAACCCGAATAGACTTATCCAAGTTTATTCTAGCTAGTATCCTTAACCATGTAGACCTTAATTGGTTTATTAGGCTAAGTGTCCACGAGTCTCATTACTTGAGATTTTAAACTGTGAAGGACGAGAAATGATAGAGTCAATTATAAGTCGGTATTCTTGCGCAAGCCCACTTGGTGTAATTATTTGCCTATTCTCCCATCACTTGCTAATAATTTATTTGCAATAAGTAAGGTCTTACGATTTGAAAAGTTACTTAGCTTCTAGCCCAAGATCGTTTAAAAGTTGCTCGGTAATGATAAGAGTTCATAGCCAAGGCATAACTTATGAAGCGGGGCGCGAAGATTGGCGAGTCCGAAAAGGCCCTAACAAGGCATGAGGATTCAATTTTATTGCTGAAGATCCAAAGTGATGTGAAAAGCATTATTCCTAAAGTCAATAGGATCAAGACTCACGACGAAAAGCAATCAACTCCCATAAAGATCATGGAGAAGTCTATCCGAAAAGACCCTAACAAGGTATGAGAATAAATAGATCCAAGTCCGAAAAGGAGGCGGATCGTTGTATCTCAAAATCCCAATTAGAGATTGAAGAAATAATCATGAAGTCGTGGTCAACAAAGTTGGAGAACCCCTCAAAAGTTTCCAAGTGAAGAAAATCTATTATGATGAGAAGACCATTATCTCAAGAACGTCTCTCGAAGATATGAAGTGTGAAGTACATGCCAAATATCGGCCCGAGAAAGGTCTCAAATCGTGAACCAAGTTATGCCAAGATATGAACTTTTTGATATCCCGAGAAGCAGTTTTAAGAGATTTTGTCCTTTAGCTAACTATTGATCAAATCGTCCTACTTTGCTTTCAGCCCTAATAAACTATCGAAATAAGTCCAAAAATGCATCTTCATGATCATTCTAAGACAAAAATAAAATATAAGAGATACACCTAGGAATAAGGGAGTTTAAGCATTTAATTAAGCCATGTGTGTAAGTGTTTGAATTGCTAACTTATAATAACAATGATCTCGTTTTTAAGCTTAGTTTGGGGAACGTGAAACTTGAGGGTGATAAATCTTCGCTGCACCTAAGCCCTAATGTAAATCATCGATTTCTTTGCAAGTTATTTCCATGTAGCTATTTTCAAGAGAAAATGGTTTTCTATCCCTTTGTTATCTTTGAAGTTTTATTTCTTTAATTTTTGTTTAGTAGCATTTTAAATAAGGCCAAGGTTGATTAATTATGAGAAAAGTGTAAGCTTGCTTTATCACTAAGCATTGCATGAGGGCATGGCAATGGTTAAGTGTAGGGGATTTGATAGGTGTGTAAACACCCATCCTTTTACCACTTAATTCGGGCTAAAACGAGACCAAAACACGTATTTAATATCATTTGTTTGGAATTATGCGTGGTTTTTGTGTTTATTGTGTTTTCAGAGCCAACCGGATAAATATTGAAGAAAACATGGGGTTGCACGGGTTTTACTGAAGAAAAAGACTCAAGATAAAGTCTATTGTCCAAGAGATGCAAAAGATTTGAAGTCACTGGGCCTATTCGAAGATTTATCGAAGAAAAGGACCAAAGATGGAAGATTTATATAAGTCGAAGAAACTCAAGTCTATTAAACGAAGAAATTAAAAGACGAGTTGAATTTAATCGACAACAAATCCCGAATCAGAATCGAAAACGGAAACTTTTCTGAAAAGACGAAAAGACACGAAGAACGGGAGAAAGCCCACTCACCAACCAAAGGAAACACCTATAAATATGCCATCCCACACACATTTAGAAGACTAGTCTGGAGTTTTTCTCCCCCCCTTTTTTCTCTTTTCTTGTTCGTTCCATCACAATCACCACTAGGGTGATTGATGATTTTAATCTTTGTTATTCCAATCTTATTGTTTTAATCTTTGTTTCATCTTGTCAAAACATCAATCAATCAATACAAAGCTTTTGTTTAATCTTTCCATTTAATCTTGTTTATCTTCATCTTTATCTTCAAGTTCTTAAGTTTTTATTTTTCTTGATTTGATCTTCAAAAGTTGATGGGATTTGTGTTTTTATTAGTGGGATTCGTTGCTTATGGTGTTTAAATGATTTGTATTTAATTTGGTAAATCCTTTTTAAGTATTTGGTTTGATTTTGATCAAAATTTGTGTCCCGTGTTCTTCGCTTCACTGTTACTGTAACTGGGTTTCCAGACTTCCGAATCAAGACAAAAAGTTCCGAATGAAAGCTTCATTCGGAAACTTCCGAACCAAGCACTAAGTTCCGCATCAGTTATTTCCGAATCAGAAGTTCCGAACCAGTCCTTCATCCGGAAGATTCCAAACTTCCGAATCAACAACCTTCATTCGGAAAGTTCCGAATGAGTATGTTCCGAATGAGTATGTTCCGAATGAGTATGTTCCGAATGAGTATGTTCCGAATGAGTATGTTCCGAATGAATGAATAGTTACTTCCGAATCAGCAAGTTCCGGATGAGTGAATAGTATCTTCCGAATCAGTTAGTTCCGAATCAAGGTTTAAAGTTCCGAATCAGTTATTTTTGAGTATTTTAAAGTTACTGTTTTACTGTTGATTGATTTACTGTTTCTTTACTCATATTTCACAATTTACATGTTAACTTTAATTTTAATTTGAGCTTTAAATTTTCAACCAAGTTTTTGTTAATCATAATTAAAGTAATTGCCTTTGATTTAAACTTTCATTTCCACTTTTTATTAGACTAGAAAACCCAACTCCTTTATTTAGTAACCAAGAACAATCATTCCACTTAAGACCTAGATCAATTCGAGAGGATATCGAGAGAGAACTTTATTCTGAACCCAGTGAAAATTTATGTATCAAGATTCTTCTAAGAGTTCAAAGAGATTGTAAGGTAATTCTAAAGCATAAGGCTAGCAATGTTTTCTCACTGCTGAAGAGAGATAGAAGGGAGCTTTATTACATGTTGCTCAGATGTCATCAAACAGGATGGACTTTTCAGAAATTGCAGGGAATATCCTTTGAAGAATTGGAGTAGAAGGCTTATCCTATTTGGGCAACAGTGCAAGAAATGAACACTCTCAGACTTCTTTCAGATGAAAGGAGAGAAGAACTTGCAGAAGAGATGGAGATTCAAAAGGCTATGATTGATCCAAGGCCTTTGAAGAAGGGAGTTCCACTTGAGTTCCCTAAAGATTTGGATAAAGTGAATCCCAGTGAAGCTGTTATTAGAAGGAGCATTAAGCTCTCACCCATGGAAGCTTCAGATATGGTACAAGTGTTACCTCTTGATGCCAGAAACCCTATCATTAGCTATGAAGAAGATGAAAGTGGGTTTTGGATGATTGGCAGACATGGGAAAGAGGTACACACATTTACGACTCTTATGTCTTTGTTTGCAAGTATGGATAGGGAAGACTTGGCAGACCTTTGGAGGTTCTTGTTGGCCAAGTATGAGACTGAAGCACCTACTTCAGTCAATGAAATAAAGCTTTGGTCAACATTCAAGAGAATGTGTGCACCAGAAGAAGATCCTGTTTAGAAGGATCTTGAGGATGATATCAGTGGACTTCAATGGCGTTTGTATTCAGCAGCTGGTGTGTATCATTTGAGTTCTACAAAGTTTTCTGAGTATCCTCTTGTGGATGCTGAGTATCCCATGTCCAAAGAAGTTTTAGAAAAGATGAAGACAACACAGCTGGAGATTGACTACTCAAGTGATGTGGCCAAATATTTAATTAGATATGTTTATTACCAATTTGATAAGATTTGTAAGAATCCTCCTAGTTCTTAGTTTTTATTCAGAAACTTGATTACTAGAGTAGATATCAAGTTTAGGGGAGGATTGTTGGGAATAAAATTGTCACACCCCACCATGGCGGAATATGGGGCGCGACGTATGGATATCATCACAACAATAGCGTATCTATAGAGATAACTAAATGAAATGGAAATATCATAAATGGTGACACAATGTCATGAAGATATCTCAATCAATGCAGGCGTCTAGGTAAGTAGGTAACATGTCTACCTCTTACCAAAGCATACAACTAACAAATAACAAACATATAGGTGTCTACAAAGTATCATTTATTCAAACATAAATAAAGACTAAGAGGAAAGGGGGTTCCTCCAAATGCAATCCTAAGCCTTCCAGCTAGCCACTCCTATTCTCACGTTTAACCACATTCTCACCTGAAAGAGACACTAAAACACGTCAACATAAAGTTGGTGAGAGTCATAGGTTTAGACTCCAATGCCAAATCAGTTATAAGCTGTGAATAACAACCATTAACAAAAGAATATATGGACAATGTGCTACAATTATGTATTAACAACTAGTACTCAAGATTAACCAATCACCACAAATCCAAGGCTCTAAGCCTTACCAATAACCACAATTCCAAGGCTCCAAGCCTTACCAATAACCATGGTCCCATAGGCGCCCATACACCTATGAACCAATCCCAAGGCCCCGCCTTGTCAACATCCCCTTGGTACCAAGTCAAACCACAATAACTGAGATGGTACGTGTCCCCCGATCCAAATCATAAACACAATCAAGAATCACATAGCAGTTAATCACATAAGTGTACACACAAGTCCATCACAAACCATAAAAACATTCACAACATTCTTTACAAAACCATACAGTATCTCTTCCATCTCATCTGGAAATCAAATCATAAAAAGACATGGGACTATGAAATTCACCTGAACAAGCTTCTCTAAGTACCCGCACTCTAACACAAATCTAAACACACAAACGTATACAATCAAGACATAAAACACATACCAAAATGGCTCATCAATCTATGATGGATATCTAACCTTCACCTACAACTTAACCCCATTTATATGCCATAATCATCTCATTACACCCCTCTATAAAGCCCTTAACTTAGTTTAGTTCATAACTCGTCCTGTTAACATTTAACCCAAAACAATCCCGTTTTTCACACTCCATATTATGATCCAAACGCCCACCAAACCTAAACCTAATTCCTTGTAATGAAGACCCCATAAACTTATATGTGTTAGCTAAAATATCAGCCCTTTCCCCAACATCAAAGCTAATCTTAAGTCCCCGAGATATAACTTATACTTTCGCCTATTCAGATTCTACCGATTTTGAACATATGAAATGTTTGTTATGATAAGAGGGTCTTACCCTATCCCATTTTCTTAGCCCTTCTCCAGATCTTTTATCTAATATATGATCTAAGTCTCATGTTCTTTTTAAGCTCCAACTATAACCCTAAGTACCCCAAACAATTCAAAACATAAAATGAAAACTAGCTGATCTAAAAACTGTTTTGACACACGACTGATGTAACCTGTTTTTGACCCACTTCCCAACCTCCAATTTAGTTCTCATTAATTGAATTTGTAAGCTAATTCAATTAACTTTCCAGGGACATAAGATTCGAAAATTAAAAGTTTGTAGAACTCTAGATATGATCAAAACAATGGACCAAAAATTCTGCCCAGTTTTTAAAAACGAATTTAAACATGATTAAACCCTAATTACCATCACTAATCTTCATAATAACCAAAGTAATCAATTCATATGAACCCTAAGCTCACTAATATCAGAAAACTCACAAACCCTAATCTATCATAAGATCAATTACATGATTAGATTGATTAAAATCATTAATAGAACAAGTGTTTTGAAGGTTTTACCTTAGAAATCAATGGAAAATCTTTATTTTTGAAACCCTAATTGGCCACCATTGTTGAATTTCGGCTAGGAGCTGTTATGGAGCTTAAAAATCTGATTAATTTGGTTATGGATTGGGTTTGGTTAAGTCCTAAAGGCTCCCTAATCCTATTACAAGTCCATTGAGCCTGTTTTTGGGCTTTTCCTTCTTTCTTTCTTTTAGCCGCCCAACCCAAAGCCCAAAACCCCTATTTGGCCGACTTTTATACTCCACCTACTGTAAATTAACTATTAATTATTATTACCTTAAATTCCCTTAATTTATTTCAGCTCCTAAAGCCTCCGAAACCTCAAAACCGCAAAACTAGTCCAATTTACGCGTATACCGTAAAAGACGTAAAAATATACAGTTTTATAAAAACTCTTAGAATATAAAATAAAATATATAACTAAGTCCTAAATGACTTAAAACCATCTCGTAAATTATTCCCGTGACTAAATACCTCTTCCGAGACCCCTAAATGCAAAACCTTAAACCGTAAAAATACGATTTTCTATAATACATATACGTATACGTAAAACCACTAAACAACACCATCTCATTTCATAGTCACTACATTGTGAGCTCATGAACATGAAATCATCATACATCGTTTCACTCACAAGGTACCCCGTACCCGAAACGATATCCAAACCACAATCTATACACACCAATTAGCACATAAACACGTAAAGACACGTAACTTGCACAAAATAAAACTAAGTGACGAACCTCAGAACCGCGGTTGTCACATCACTCCCTCCTAATAGAAATCTCGTCCCGAGATTTACTCCTTAGGATCAAACACACAAACAAAAAATCATATGAGGATACTTGTTCTAAATGAACTCCTCTCATTTCCATGTGTACATTAGTTCAAGTCTCAAATTACCACATATACTAACCAAAAATATTTAAATTCATTCCCAAACTCATGACCTCACAGCCAATAAATCTCACAAATGACTTTTTGATAAAATAAAGACTCTTATTAACACAAATCTCGAATAACCGTACATGAAAATATGCATTCTCAAACAACATTTACCAATCTTAATACATGAAATATATCATGTATACCACTCAATTCCCCCAGGTAATTCTATTCTCATAAACTACTGGTCCAATCTTTCAAAAGGTCATAAATGGACCTACAAAACTTGACATCAACTTTCCCTTTTACCAAAACATGCCACCCATTACTATAGGTGAAACTTCCTACATAACTTTGTCACTAAACTCTAGTGATTTCCTCTTTTTCAACATATCATCTCTTGTTACTCTCATCCTTTCCACAAACACCATTTCCACATTAGTAGTCTCGTTCACGAATTTTAGTCCACCATAAGGACAACTCACCCTATCCTTCCATATAGTGCCTCAAATGGCATTCATTGACCTCTAGTATGATAACTATAATTATATGAAAACTCAGACATCGCTAACGAGTTTCCCACATCCATCTAAATTAGTCACCCAAGCTCTCAACACGACTCCTATACTTGTATCAATCTTTCACTTGCTCATCCTTTTTCAATTAGCTGGATATACTCATATCCAATCTTGTTCAAAAACCCCCTTTAGTCCGTACCCCAAACTACTTAAAAATTCAAATTTCCTTTAAAAACTAACCTATGACGGTCTTTAACATATCCATTAGTTCATCACAACAAGGCTCTTCCAATCCAAATCAACTTATGATCTATACACATCACCAAAAGGACGGTTATCTTAGTTAGTCTATCAACTGCCATCAAAACCCATGCTACAACTACTTCCATTAAATTTGGATGGCTCATTAGTAGCACCTATACACTTCTTTTCTCACTTTTCTCAATGAAGGATTTTTTTTCCTTGATACTCAACACTTCCTTTATACCTACACAATGTCTTACCTTCAAGGTCATAGCGCTCCTCATCTTGTCTCAGTTAGACCAAGCCCTTCGTTTCTCATGACACATCACATCTATAACTCCTCAACCATTTGATGATCGATACTAAACCTTCCAATCAAACATTATAGGTCAGTACCATTTACTTTCCACAAAACAACAATATTAGCATGCTTAGTGCCTTAGTCTACTCATTAGGCTATACCAAAGTTTTACCTTCGGTTCCTATCTCGACCTATTTTATTCATGATTCGCATCTATCCACACTTCCTTCTTCTTCCTCAGCTCATGACATACATCACGATGTTATGCTTCCCGTCTTTCAAGTCATCTATACCTCAAAATTTTTCCAAGTAGCTTCACTTGTTTTTCCTCACGATCAGTTCTCCTACTCCCTCCTAATAGGGATAGACTAGAGTTTTATGTGATCCCATGCGGATCACACTCTCATATTATACCCATATTAGTTTCTATTTTTCTAAACTAAGCCATTTTTTAAATTCTTATTCGAATCTCATACTTCTATTTTGATCTTGCACCCAACATGAGGTACTTTCAATCATCATCTTCTAGGTACTTGGTTCTCTCCTTCCATGGTTCTCCCTAATTCCTATACTATCCCGTCCAACAGAAATTCCATACTTCATTCATCAAATCTATGGAAATCTCTAGTGCATTGGATAATGCATAACTGTCTCTTCCAAAGATCTTTCATAACACCTTCACCAAATCAACTCTCTAATCACTTCTCCATGAACTTATTCAGCTCAGCTTCACTACTCATCCCTCGATATTGATCGCCACAAAAAATTTATCCGCGTAGTCACTAGACTCCCCTTGTTACCTCCACGAGATCTTAATCTCCCATGTTATGTAGTCAATTCATCACGATCCACTAGTTCAGCTCTTTGTAACTCTACTCCGGTACTCGATCTGTCCTTCTTCGTCACGAACCATACAGAGATTCCCATCATAGTGCTTGTCACCTTTCCAGTCCTTGCAACTTCTGTGACTCCTTCGAAATCTCTTGCTTCCTTCTAGCCACCGGCACGTAGTCCTTTCAGCTCCTTGATTCACGATGTAGCTCTTCACGCACTCCTTCTCGTCTCTATGATGTTACCTAGGAACTTCACACTACCCAGTAGCCTCTAACTTCAACTCATCTACCATAATATTTCTAAAGGTACTTCAACCCCTCAATGGCTCACTCTTCCTTACTTGTTGTAATCACCATTAATCAGCCTCCTACCAATCATTCTTTCACATTCATGTTTTCCTTCACGTGTCTACTACTACATCGCCTCCATAACTATACCAATTCCCTTGCGTGTTATTTTCGCAATCTTTCCATTAGTAGAAAATTTCTACTCTACCCTCACATCCGCTGGTACTTTCATCAATCTCCTAATGGTACTTCAACCAACTTCTCATAGCATGACATCTCGTTCCCACGACCAGTCAACTAACTTTACTTACTCCCTTATTCTCGTAACCAATCTAAGTTTCAAAACTCCACAAATCTTAATCATTCCTTCAACACAACCTTTATACCAAAACACATCTCTGCATTCTAATATCTAACCATAAGTAATACTATCGAACTCTATCCTCTCATCCTAACGTTTCCACAACCGCATAACTAAATCAACCATGACGTGTACCAAAAGAATTCCAAACGATCGCGTCCCATAATAAATATAGGGTAAACCGAAAGATCAACCATAATGAACCCTAGCCAAAACAACTGAAAATGAAACAAGGTAATCCAAAAGATTCAATGGAGTGTGCCAACAACGAAAAATTATACTCGTGACAGTTAGTATTACCAAATTTCGATACCTCAGAAAATTTTAAACTTTCGGCCCATTTAGTTACTCCTCATAAGAACCAAACTTCAATATTATTAAAATCAATCATACTCGTTTTGAACAATAAACTCATCTTTTATCTTCCTTATTTTATCAAGGATATCAACTAGTTAGTATACTACAATATTATTCTAACCATTATCTTGTTTACCCATATTAAACTTATTTCACTTGTTATAATGAAACCAATACATGTTTATAAAATACAGTGTTTTTTTTCATTTTATTCTATGTTATTATTATTATTATCTTATAAAATTCATTTAGGCTGGTTATAACTAAACTACTACACGTTTACAAGGTGTGGTGTTATTATTATCATTACTATAATAAAATCTCCCTTTTTACTCTTTCCGTCTAGTTAAATACTTCTAAAATTTTAACTCCACTTAAATTTTTTTTTGTAAAATTTCTTTACCCCTTTAAAATGTATTATCACATGTTACATATAAAACAAATCCAATTATTTTCAAGACAAAATTTTTTATAACTTACTACCAAAAACATAAAAAAAAGATATGTAAGTCACGATATCATATCATACATTTACAAATTATTTTCAAAGTCGTTTTCCTATAATTAGCCAGACTTATTTGCAAGAAAATTTAGTAGTTCTCATTAATTAAAATACATACCCGAATGTAGACACACATCAAAAGACTCAAAACGTCGTTGCAACTCCATCAAACTCCATCACCATAAAACACGATCAAATACAAGGTACGTTCAAGTTATAATAACTACTGAACGACCATATATCATAACTTAACACGTACTAGTATATATACATCTATATATATATACCTATTAAATCACCCAAAACATACTCGTTACCGTACATGTTAGATCAATCAATCGCGTCATACACTCATTTTTTCCATACGAGTAATCGCCATCTTACAACAAGGCATAAAACCTATCACTAAAACTAGTCCATATCGTGTGACCCCATAATCACACAACATGACTATAACCCAAAACATATAACACACCAAAAAATATCCATACGTACGCAACCGTTACATAAAACCACATATTATACATATTCCTAAAATCCACATCTCATCATATACAAGCATGTATTAACCCTCTTTCATGCAATCATACTTAGGAACCATTGAAGTTGTGGTACTTGTATAACTATGTTGGCCACCATACTTATACAATTACTCTTTCCTCAATGCACTCCCTCCTATGATGACACTTATAAGAATCAATACAACATATAACACATAAATCCATCTACTCACATAAGCTCATAACCACATAAACAATAAGGTCCAAAACTCAATCTATTAAAATAATATAGTCAAACTCTTGGAATACATAAATCCATAGTCTAGCTAAAACAACATAGATAAACTCCAACACAACATCATAATCAGTTATAAGTCATGTCGCCCATAAGAGTGGAAACAACTTAAAATCCTTCCTATCCACCTACTCCTAGTGACTCGAATCACCACATGATTCTTAGGGAACATGACTTAAACATCAAAAGAAAATACTATACATTAGGTACGCCAAATAACTTACTATGGTGAAAGTAATTTATATATCAAAAGCAAAACATAAATTAACAGGTGACTAAGTATGGGCAACTACAGTTCAACTCATACTAGTCAAAATTCACAAAAAATAAAATTTAGGAAAATATAATCAAGACCACACGTAATCCTATGACGTCTATACGCATGGATCCTTAAGCCATAGACTAGGCTAGGAAACCTAATTCTCTATAACCTGTCTCTGATACCATTCTGTCACACCCCACCATGGCGGAATATGGGGCGTGACGTATGGATATCATCACAACAATAGCGTGTCTATAGAGATAACTAAATGAAATGGAAATATCATAAATGGTGACACAATGTCATGAAGATATCTCAAACAATGCAGGCGTCTAGGTAAGTAGGTAACATGTCTACCTCTTACCAAAGACATACAATTAACAAATAACAAACATATAGGTGTCTACAAAGTATCACTTATTCAAACATAAATAAAGACTAAGAGGAAAAGGGGTTCCTCCAAATGAAATCCTAAGCCTTCCAGCCAGCCACTCCTATTCTCACGTTTAACCACATTCTCACCTGAAAGAGACACTAAAACACGTCAACATAAAGTTGGTGAGAGTCCTAGGTTTAGCCTCCAACGCCAAAATAGTTATAAGCTGTGAATAACAACCATTAACAAAAGAACATATGGACAATGTGCTACAATTATGTATTAACAACTAGCACTCAAGATAAACCAATCACCACAAATCCAAGGCTCCAAGCCTTACCAATAACCACAATTCCAAGGCTCCAAGCCTTACCAATAACCATGGTCTCATAGGCGCCCATACACCTATGAACCAATCCCAAGGCCCCGCCTTGTCAACATCCCCTTGGTACCAAGTCAAACCACAATAACTGAGACGGTACGTGTCCCCCGATCCAAATCATAAACACAATCAAGAATCACATAGCAGTTAATCACATAAGTGTACACACAAGTCCATCACAAACCATTAAAACATTCATAGCATTCTTTACAAAACCATACAATATCTCTTCCATCCCAACTGGAAATCAAATCATAAAAAGACATGGGACTATGAAACTCACCTGAACAAGCTTTGATTGTGGTAAATTACGTCTTTTAGGAAAAAGAGCGTAAATGTGGTAAGTATTAAGTGATGATTTAGGAAAATCAAGCACTAATGACCCAATGAAGTTCGTTTCCCAAGGAGGTACATGTGTGTGACTAAAATGTAGCAAGGTTTGAGATTAATATTGCTTAGAAGGGGATGAGAAAAGAGGATGACGAAGACGTGAAATTAATTACTACAACGACTTAACGTAAAACCGTAAAATAAGCCAAAATAAAAATTAATTCTAAAAATTACCAAAAATTCACCAAAAATTCACCAAAAATAAAAATAAATAAACTAAGAGTTTACCAATGATCAAAACTTTTTCAAACCTTTTAAATAATTAAATATTCAATTTTTAAATGCTAATTAAAGCCCTAAAAATCAAATTAATTATCAAAAAGCCCAAATAAAGATTTTTCAATTGGTAAACCTCTAAAATGACCTAAAAAGATTAAAAACTATTTTTAGAAAAATTTTTACCAAGAAAAACTATTTAAAATGATTTAAAAACTATTAAAACTTAAAATAATTATAAAAATTAATCTAAAAGTGATAAAATTAATCTAAGAGTTGCAAAAATCCTATTTTAATGAATTTAAGCTAAGAAACATGTAAAAAGTTGAAAAATGTGAAATTTGAAAAATAATAATAAAATAATATTAAAATAATATTAAAAATCCAAAAATTATAAAAAATTCTAAAAACTTGCAAACTAGTTTTTAACCAAAATAAACAGAAAATTAAAGTGAAATGACCAGAATACCCCTATTGCGCCCTCAAATGGCCCAAAACCAAAAACAGTCCAATTAAATGGGATTTTTAGCCCAAAAATTCAAACTTGGCCCAATTGACTTGTAAAAGCCCTATCTGACTTAAAATTTAATTCTAAACACAAAACTCTAAAGGTCCAAAAGCTGAAAGTGAGCTTATCACAGCTTATTAAGCAAACAGCTTATCCTTATTGGGCTTTTTAGCCCATTAATCAATAAGCTAATGACATAAGCTCTAATTTGACACACAACCTTCTTTTGGGATGCTTAAGAGATCTGTAAAAAGAAATTTCGAAAAAGCACACTCAATAAGCCAGAAATAAGCAAAGTACAAATCCACAAAACGACAAAATAGTCGGGTTTGAGATTTAGGGCACCTCAGAACTTGATTCAACTTGCAAAATGTCACAAATGAACTCAATAAGCTAAATCAATCAACAAAATTCCAATAAGCAACACCAAAAGCAAGAATGAACCAATAAGCACTTATGAAAAAGTCAATTAAGTTGGTTTTCTATTCAAACCTCAAAGTCAACACACCAAATGCTCCAGTACGAACAAATGGGTCAAACAATGAGCACCTATTACAAAATCCAAGTTTTTGCTGGTTAAAATAAACTATTTTAGCTTATTGATAAGCTGAAACCCAATTAACACTAGCAGTGGCTAGCAGCAGGGGAAAGGAGTTCCCACTGCTTTGACTATTTGACCAAGCTTTTTAGAGAGATTTAGTTGGATTTAATTGGAAACAAGGGTACCCTTGTGATCAGTGAATCACAAGGAGTCAATATCAACAAGAAAATCACAATTTGGTTCACACAATAAGCCCAGAATAAGCAAACAGTCACCAGATATAGCACAGATATGGGAAATAAGCAGTTATGCACAATGATTGTGGTAAAATTTAGATAACTTGCTTTAGGAAAAACAAGCAACTAAATATGAGCGGTAAGTATTAAACACGACGGTTTAGGAAAACCGTGTATTAATGACCCAATCACTTAAAAGAGATGAAAGATTCGTTTCCCAAGGAGGTATGGTGTTGTGAATTAACTTGTATTTATTTGAGATTAATATTAAGAAGATTGGGGGTGAGAAGAAGAAAAGACGGATACGTGAAAATTACACTATGACGTAAAAAAAACGAAAACGTAAAGCCGTAGAAAAACCACAAAAATTAAAAATTAAGCTAAGACCAAAAACAAAATCAAGAAAAAGATAAAAAGAAGTCTAAAACAATATAAATAAAGTTAAAAATCCAACAAAGATATTTTAAAACCTTTTATTAATTAAATAAATAATTTTAAATGCTAATTAAAGCCCTAAAATTAAATTTAATTAATTCAAATGTCAAAAATATGATTTTATTGAATTATCACTTAACTTATATTATTAGAAGACTAAAAAGTAATTTTCTAAAAATTAAAACCTAATAAAACTATTTTTAAAACTCTAAAAATGATTTAAACTAATTAAAAACTAATTAAACTTAAAATAATTATAAAAATAAATCTAAAAACTTAAAAATTATTCTAAAAATGGAAATGATCCTAATTAATGCTAAAGATCTTAAGAAAAATGAAAAATAAAGAAAAAGAAAATTTTGAAATTTAAATAATAAAATAATATTAAAATAATGCTAAAAATAAAAAGTTACTAAAATTTGAAATAAAAAATTTCTAAAAATCCTAAATAATAAAACTAAGAGAAAAACACAAATTAGAGCTTCTAAACCTTTTTTAATAATTTTATAAAAATCTTTAAAGTTTATAAAAAACCTTAAAATATTATAAAATTAAAAATAAATGTTTTTGAAACCAAAATTATATGTAAACCTCAAAAATATATTTTAAAAACTAAAAACTATTTTTCCTAGAAATTAAAACTATTTTTGGTATTTTTTAATGATTTAATAAAAAACGTCTATTAAATAAATTCTAAAAAATAATCTATTAATGGGAAAAATAAGAAAATAAGCTAGAAAAATCACTAATCCAAATAAGTTCCTAGGAAAATTGAAAAGAACAAAAATGAGCTTAAAAATAAGCTGGAAATAAGCTTAAATGCTACGGCTTATATTAAAAAGCAAAAGAGAAAAGTGGTTAAGTGTAAAACAAAACCACACCCTAGTAGTCAAAGACCCTAGGGCGCAGTGGTGAGTGTGGTGTGGTGTGAACGTGGTGACCAGGGTTCGAATCCTGAAACCCCCCCTTTTTGTCACTTAGTTGCGCCGCAACGCTTTTGTCTTGCGCCGCAACTAGTGAAACGGGAGTACCTTTGGTCAGCAGCTCCTTCAGTTGCGCCGCAATAGGTAGTTCTTGCGGCGCAATACTATGCAAAAACGTGGCCAATTCTTTAAATAATACACAAGCAGGTTTGAACTTTGTTTTGCTTTTCTTCACAGATTTCAGAGGCCAAAGGATTGGCTTGTGAGCTTATTTGATGGGATATTATGGAACAATAGGGGCACTCTTGAGCTCCTTTGAGCTCAAGAAGTCAAGAACAAGCAATTACGAGCAATTACCACACAAATTCAGGCAACACAAAGCACTCAAAACCAAGATGAAGTTGCTGTGACAGTTTCAACAGACCAATGGACTAAAATGCTTCTAGCTAACACCCTAGTGAATTTTAAACCACCAAACTTGGTATAAACAACCACCAAATCATATTCAAGCAATACCAAACCTAAAAATAACCTATACTTCACAGGATATCAAAAGATCATGCACAAGATCATGAAAAACCAAGCAATTTAGACTTAAGCAAATTTTCTACTTAACTTATTCTTTTTAAACACACAAAATTACTCCAAACTTGTTCCAAAGTAGATTACTAACTTACTATAACCTAACTCAATCCTATTCCAAACTTCTAACACCTTCAATAACACTAATCAAAACATTATGCCCTGCTAAAACGTATTGCCAAACACCACTTAAAAACTTGTAAACCAAAATTATCAAACCAAAATGCTTACAAAAGCTACCAAATTGATTCCAAGTGCATCTAACATGTAAACATACACACTAGAACACAAATCATGCAATATAAACACACTTAATCACCAAATCACTTAAGATCATACCAACTAGCTATTTTTGAACTTTCAAAAGGGAAATAAGAAAGATACCTTAGGGCTTTACATCCAAAGCCCTAGAGGGTGTGTAACCCTCCTCCAATCCAACCCGGGTTGGAGCTGAACCAAATCAACAAGCCTTCAATCCTGCTCAAGAACAAAAACAAAGAAAACACACAATAATACTATATAATGTATTTTTCTGATTTCTTTCTTTCTTCTTAAAAACTTTGCAAAACTTTTTCAAACCTTCTTAAAACGTTTCTATTATACTTAAATCACCAATAAACATGAACTCCTAACACCAAAAACCTTTTGAGAAGATTTTACCAAAATCTCTCAAAATCTCAAAACCTTAAACAACTTTGAAAATCAAAGTTGCTTAACCATAAAACAAAGTGGAACTCAGAATCAATCTCCTCACAACACACAAACTTTTAAAAACAATAAAAAAGGAATTACACTTGAATATTTCAAAAACCAAACTTTTTATTTCTTTAAAAAGGAATTACATGTGAGAGACTAGAAACTGGAACAAAGGGATCACCACAGCTTGGGTCTCCTTTTATAGAGCCTATAGAACATCCTAGAAGCATAAAAACATAAACCCTAATACATAAGAAATTCCAAAATTGCCCTCAAACGTTTTTGGTGCATATGAGCTGTCCATTTGATCTTGAACGTTTATTTTGCTTTGGGAGGAAGCAAATAATCTTGGCCATTCAATTGGGACACGTCATTGTGCTTGGAGGCTAAGGAATGATGTGATTGGTGGATTGGGGAATTGGGGGTTTGGTGCACATGAGTGGGATGCAGGTTTTTAGGAGTGGGTTGAGTTTTGGCATGTGTGAATTAAGTGTGTGAGAGTTTAATTGAGTTTTACCCAAGTAAAGGTGAGGGTAAAATCTGGGGTGGTAAGAATGATGAACAGTTACCATTTGATCCGAAAATGGGGGAAAAAAAGGTGTTAGGCGCCCTTTTCTTTTAAATGTTTCACAGTTGTCACTTTTGGTCCTTGGTTTTTGGTTTTTTTGGCTTTTAAAGATTTCCAGCCCTAAAACTTGATATCCTTTGTAATTAACTTTCCCACTTTGACAATTTTGGCACCAACTTTTGATAAAAGGTTATCAAGGATGTAATTTGACATTTGGTGATTCTTTAAGGGCTGATCTTGGACTATTTGATCTTCAAAGGTCTTCCTTGCATCTTAATCTTCATGAGGGACCATTTTTGGCAATTTGAATTTGTTGAGGGACTATTCTTGCCATTTCTTCAAAGTTGAAGGACCTTTTTGCAATTTTGACAAACTTAAGGGACCAAACTTGTAATTATTAATATACAAGGGTTTTAAGTGTCATTTCTTCAATAAATGATGATCAATCTTGTTTTGTCTTCAAGTCTTCAAGGGTATTTGATGAAAATTCCATGATTAGGGCCCGGTTCTTTGTACGGCTTCGTTTCTCGTGTTCGTTTTTCCTTGATTCTTGTGATCTTTTGTCTTTTTCACGATATCCATACCTAAAACACACAAGTAAACAAACACAAGCATATATATGGTATTTTATGACATTTTTATGCATTTAAAGCCCGAAAAGAACGATGAGATCATGTATAAATGCCATCTCATCACTCCCCCATACTAAGCCATTGCCGTGCCCTCACGCAATGCTAGAATAAAGTATCTAAGCATCACCAAAGTTCAATTTTATTAACCTTTATTGAAGAGTAAAAGAAAACTTGCAACATACTACGATGATGTGTAAAGACATAATGTATGATTTTCATCACCAAAAGGTACTTTTAGGGTCTAAGAATAGAAACAAGTTAATGTCCCTTAGAGTAAATTTCGTCATCCTTGATTGTCATACATTCCATGCTAAGTGCAAAAACAAGATCATTGTTGGTACAAGTCACAATGCTAACACTACTCATACGTCCAAATTGTGTAATACTTTTTCTCCCCGCAATCCTAGTTATTATAAAAGGAAATGGGTTACTAGCATTTTTTATCTATTTGTCATGGATCACAAGTGATTCATATTGACTTATTTGAGTAGTTATTAGTCCGAAAGTAAAGTAGCACGATTTGATCAATAGTTAGCCGAAGGACAAAATCTTTTAAAACGGCTTCTCGTGTATCTCCTTAAGTTCATATCTTGGCATAACTCGTTTCACGATTTGAGACCTTTCTCGGACCGATATTTGGCATGTACTTCATACTTCAAATCTTGGGAAGACGTTCTCGAAATTATGGTCTTCTCTTCATATATTTGGAATTTCTTCACTTGACGTTTTTGAGAGATTTTTCATATAGGACCACGACTTCATCATTTTTCTTCAATCTTTACTTTGGATTTTGATATACAACGATCCGCCTCCTTTTCGGACTTGGATATATTTATCCTCATACCTTGTTAGGGTCTTTTTGGATAGACTTTCTCCATTCTTTAGGGGAGTAATTGCTTCTCGTCGTGTGTCTCGATCCTTCATACTGATTTTGGAATAATGATACTTCACATCATCTTTGGATCTTTAGCAAAAATAGAGCTCCTCATGCCTTGTTAGGGCCTTTTTGGATGATCGCCAATCTTCGCGTCCCGTTTCAATAAGTTATGCCTTGGCTATGAACTCTATTCAACCCCGAGCAACTTTTAAACGATCTTGCGCTAGAGGCTAAGTAACTTTTCAAATCGTACGACCTTACTTATTGCAATTATGATTTATTCCTAATGCATTGATCTTATGGGAAGAAAAAGCCACAATTAAAAACATATGAGTTTTTGAAAGAACACTTTCATGTTCTACGTTTAGCATGATCACTTGTCTAACTCTATCATTTCTCGTTCTTCACTATTTAAAGACCTCTAATTAAAGAGACTCGTGAATACTTAGCCATGCAAGTCAAAATTAAGCCAAATTTGGATTAGCTTTCATTAAGACTATATCAAATCAAAGTTTTGGGTTTTCAAGCCACCTATAGGATCTTGCACTTTCTTGGACTTTTTCAAGTTTAGAGAATGCGTTTTAAAGTTCCCTTGATAAGTGACTTTCTAGAATCAATTATAGGAACTTGCGAAAAGTTCTTGTTCTTAACCCGAATGAATTAAGACTTTCGCGTTTTAAAGCTCCCTATATAAAAGTCTAGCAAAACTTGAATTGAGCGGGTTAAGGAATGTAAATGGCTCCAAATGCCCATCAAGTCAAAAATTAACTCTTATTCTACCCATCGGAAAATATACATTCGTGTCTTAAAAACACTTATGAAAACTAAGAAAAATTTTAAAATTTGGCCATTTTTAGCCTTATTAGCAAAACAAAACATTGAAAATTGGAAAACGTGAGGGCGTAGCAAAGCAAGTACCTATTCACCCCCCCATACTAAAAGTAAACATTGTCCTCAATGTTTCGAGTCTAAAGGTGGAGCACCCCCATACTAGAGACGAAGAATCGAATGCTTAGGATCTAGCATGGAAAGGGTGATCAACAATATATCTAAAGCCGTTTATTAATTATGCTAAAAGATAATTGTTAGAACAATAAAGGATATGTCATGGAATCGTGAAAAACTTCTTCAAACGAATGATGGAGGCTCACGTAAACGAACACGAGAGTCTTCAATCGTAGACGATGATGATCTAGATAACACAATCACAAACAACCACGAGACAACGAGTTGGAAGGGTACAAGTCCCTTTATTAGTGAACATAAAGCATAAAGATAAGCATGGGATCTCCCCCACGAGGCACCTCGTTTTTGATTACCGAGTCATGAGCTCGACTCGATCCCCTCAAAATGTGAACATTTAGGGATATCATGGTGTGGTCAATTTTTGATGGGGCTTACATGATTAACAAGGCCCAAAAAGCAACCGGTAAGAAGGACTAAGTCCTTAGATGATGCAAAATACCGGGGTCGAAGATGGCGTTCTCGTTTCCTTTGGGAAAACAAATTAACACCACTTGAACATGTGCCATAAACTCAAAGAGTTTGAAGAAAATAGATGAGAAATAGAAGGGTGAGACAATTGGTAAGACAAACGTTTGAGCTACTCGAGGTAGACTCGCACCAAGCAAATAGATATAGTTTCCATTTATTGCATCGGTGGAAGACCGAGATTTCCCTTTACATGAAATTCCGGGATCGAATATCTCGTCCTCGGTGGACAAGGATGAGGGAGCATAAGGGGCTTCCCCCATACTAGGACCACACAAAACATCGTCAAAAGGAGTAGACGAGTTTGTAGTACTCAAATCACGCGGTGATGACGGAGTTAGATTTGTAGAAAAATCAATTAAATCACATTCAAGATCTTTTCCTTAGTTATCTTTTAAACTCTCCTTATGAAGACCCTTGTTGATTATGTCGAAAATATTCGGTGTTTCTAAGACGATGTTAGTTACACTAAAAATTCTCACATTTTGAAACCGTTTTGGTTTTGGTGGTGGCAAGTTCTCAAAACGTTTATTGACGAAGAAAACCTCCCCATCGGGGCCAACATATTCATCATCCGAAAGATCTTCCGTAGAAACCGGCAACTTATCAACATTTTTCAAGAACGAAGGTGAAGGATTTTTCGATTCAAGTATTGATGGTTTCTTCTTTGTAGGCTTAGCACTCATAACCTCCACCGGCGGAGGAAATGGTAATTTGTTTTTGGAGACATTCCCTAAAACTCTTGGTGAAAATTCTTTGCAAACGACATTGGTCGAGTCACCATGGTTTAAAGTTGCAATAGAATATACATGAGAAAGATTGGAGTTTTGTGTTGCATTGATGACAAGTTCTTCTTCATTGAAACGAAGGGTGATTTTTCGAGCATGAACATCGATAAGTGCTCGTGATGTATCCAAAAATGAACGACCCAAAATGAGAGGAACTTTTCGATCGATGGGAATGTCTACAACGATAAAGTCAACGGGATAGTAAAACTTTCCGACTTTAACGAAAACGTCCTCGGCTACTCCACATGCCATGATCGTAGAATGATCGGCCATCTCGATGGACATGTTCGAAGGAGTAAGAGCCGGAAGCGAAAGTGATTTGAAAATCTCGAGAGGCATTAAATTAATACTAGCACCAAGATCGGCCAAGGCGTAGCATTCCTCCATATCTTGTATAGCACACGGAATCAAAAATTTACCGGGATCACCGACTTTTTGTGGTATGCGGCTTAGAAAAACCGATGAACAACTAGACGTTTGTTGTAACTTCTCTTTGTTGTTAAGCATACTTTTGAAGTTTGCGGCGAATCGAGGCATCATGATTAAAGCATCGGCAAAACTTATGTTAAAATGCAAATCACGAAACATTTTCATAAATAGCTCAAATTGATAATTGTTCCTTTCTTGTGCTTTTTCTTTGTTACGTCTCGAAGGGTAAGGTAAAGGTGGTGTGGGTTGGTCATTAGGCAACGGCCTTGGAATCTCGGGTTCCACAATTGGTATTGGTGTAACCGTAGGTGTGGTTTGAGCGGTACTTCGTGGGATTGTAATGTGCTCCTTTTCGACCATCACCTCGGGTTCTTTCTCGATTTCCTTCTCCGTAGAAGTACTTGGACGAGAGATTGGTTCCTTGAAAGTTTTACCACTTCGTGTAGTAATAACCTTCATTTCTCCCTTCGGGTTGTTAATGGTATCACTAGGAAGACCACCCGAAGAAGAGGGCTTACACATGATTGCTTCGAACATCTTAGCCATTCGGTCCTCAAATTTTGATTGCCTAGCATCCGCTTTCAATAACTCTTGCTTAATCTCATGTTGTCCTAATTCCATCTTTTGTTGGTTTTGTTGAAGACGTTGGACATTTCCTTCCATTTTGTTTGCATGAGTTTTAAGTTCATTAGCAAGTTCATTTTTAAGCTCGTTTTTCAACTCGGACCTTAAGCTAATCATCTCACGTTGCATATTATCAAATTTAGCGTCATTTGCTTTAGCATAATCCAAAAATTCTCCTTGCAAATTTTTCGTGTGAGCATTTTGAAAACCTTGTGTAGTGTTTTGAAAATCACGGTTTTGGTTTTGATTAGAGATTTGTCCATTCCCACTTTGATAATTCCCTTTGTTGTAATTGCGTGTGTTGCCTTGGTAATTACCTTGATTGTTGTTTCGATAATTGTTAACATTTTGATTTGGTGGAGCTTGATTTTGGCGGGAACCTTGGCCGTTTTGGTTGTAAGTTCCCGTTGCTACGTAAGCACTCGAAGTGTTACCATCCGCGGTAATGCACTCGGATAAATCATGAGCTCCCCCACACGATAAACAACTCTTAGCAACCGCTTTAACCGAAGCGGAATTGGAAGCTTCTTGAGCCTTCCAATGGGACATTAGATTAGCAAATCTATCAAAAAACCGATTTTCCTCATTAGCTTCATCATGTAAGGCGTTAATGCTACGAGACGATTGTGATGACGATGACGAACCCATATTGGCAACACTCGGTGTGTTACGAGGGCTATAAACCTTAGATCGATTTTCAATGATTTGTAAAGCCTCATTTGTCGTCTTGCACAAAAAATTACCACCCGCGGCGGCATTCAAATAATCTCGTTCATGATCATTAAGCCCATTATAAAAGGTATCAATTTGATGCAATTCCGAAAAATCATGGTGAGGACATTCATGTAACATCTCCTTAAATCGTTCCCATGCCATTGAAAAACTTTCATTGTTATGTTGCACAAATCGTGAAATCTCATTTTTTAAGTGTGTTGTTTTCGATGGTGGAAAAAACTTGTTCACAAACTTAGAAACGAGATCGGCCCATGTCAAAATCGAATTTGGCGGTTCTTTCTCGAGCCAAATTTTAGCGGGTCCATCCAACGAATATGGAAACAACATCATCTTAATGGCGTCATGCGGAACATCTTTGAATTTGCTAGTGGCGGTGAGACGGTTGAAATTCCTAATATGGTAATGCGGGTTGTCTTTCTCATGACCTCGAAATTTGTTTGCTTGTAGCATCGACATTAAACCCGTCTTAATCTCGAAATTCTCCGCAAGGATGGCGGGAATAACAATGGCCTCTCCAAAACCCTCGGTGGGTGCTTGTAGCAACTCCATCATAGTACGATTAGCCATTACGACTTCTTGTTCTATAATAGGTTCAACAATTGGAGGTTCTTCGACAATCAACGATCCTTGATTTGCTTGCTTTTGAAGACGTTTACGAGCTCGTTTAGCTTGATTACGAGTGATCATAAACTTCACGAAGAATGGGAGGTGAGCAAAGAAGATTCTTTTTGGTTGTTTTGTGGATTTTCAATTTTTTTTGTGTTTTTGATGATATTTAATTTTTTTGGATTTTGGTGTATCTTCGTAGACAACAATCTACAAAATCTCTCCTCGAATCAAACTCTTGATTAAAGAAGCCTCAAAGGAATGAAAACGATCACGTGGAGTGAACGCCTTCTAATGACTTTAGAACTTTGGTGAAAACCAAATTGTTCACGAGGGTTTAATCACAAAGAAAACCAAGCAAATATAGTATACGTATTAATACTTTGGGCGGCAAAACCCTCGATTAGCTTTCAAAATCAAAATACTCACAAGCAAGCGGGGAAACGAGGCGGCGCGAAGCACTTAAGAGCCTTTTTCCTTAGGGTATATTTTATAATACCCGCCTTATACCCACCTTATAGTTCGTATCTTTCAAAATCGAGCTTCACGAAAGTATTTATCTATTTTTGCCTTTTCTTTTTGTTTGAGATTCGAATACAATGATCGAGTGATGAAATCCCGAATCAAGGTTGTGTTTTCACACTTTTGGAGATATTGTATTTTGGTTGTGATACTTAATACAATATATTAATAATATTCACAAAGAAAAACCAAGAAAACCGATAATACGTGTTAAGGGAGTTCCACTTAACACAAATACTATTTATGGATAATATTAAAAACAAAAGCTTCCAAATTAAGACACGACAAACCTCCCCGGCAGCGGCGCCAAAATTGATTGTGGTAAAATTTAGATAACTTGCTTTAGGAAAAACAAGCAACTAAATATGAGCGGTAAGTATTAAACACGACGGTTTAGGAAAACCGTGTATTAATGACCCAATCACTTAAAAGAGATGAAAGATTCGTTTCCCAAGGAGGTATGGTGTTGTGAATTAACTTGTATTTATTTGAGATTAATATTAAGAAGATTGGGGGTGAGAAGAAGAAAAGACGGATACGTGAAAATTACACTATGACGTAAAAAAAACGAAAACGTAAAGCCGTAGAAAAACCACAAAAATTAAAAATTAAGCTAAGACCAAAAACAAAATCAAGAAAAAGATAAAAAGAAGTCTAAAACAATATAAATAAAGTTAAAAATCCAACAAAGATATTTTAAAACCTTTTATTAATTAAATAATTAATTTTAAATGCTAATTAAAGCCCTAAAATTAAATTTAATTAATTCAAATGTCAAAAATATGATTTTATTGAATTATCACTTAACTTATATTATTAGAAGACTAAAAAGTAATTTTCTAAAAATTAAAACCTAATAAAACTATTTTTAAAACTCTAAAAATGATTTAAACTAATTAAAAACTAATTAAACTTAAAATAATTATAAAAATAAATCTAAAAACTTAAAAATTATTCTAAAAATGGAAATGATCCTAATTAATGCTAAAGATCTTAAGAAAAATGAAAAATAAAGAAAAAGAAAATTTTGAAATTTAAATAATAAAATAATATTAAAATAATGCTAAAAATAAAAAGTTACTAAAATTTGAAATAAAAAATTTCTAAAAATCCTAAATAATAAAACTAAGAGAAAAACACAAATTAGAGCTTCTAAACCTTTTTTAATAATTTTATAAAAATCTTTAAAGTTTATAAAAAACCTTAAAATATTATAAAATTAAAAATAAATGTTTTTGAAACCAAAATTATATGTAAACCTCAAAAATATATTTTAAAAACTAAAAACTATTTTTCCTAGAAATTAAAACTATTTTTGGTATTTTTTAATGATTTAATAAAAAACGTCTATTAAATAAATTCTAAAAAATAATCTATTAATGGGAAAAATAAGAAAATAAGCTAGAAAAATCACTAATCCAAATAAGTTCCTAGGAAAATTGAAAAGAACAAAAATGAGCTTAAAAATAAGCTGGAAATAAGCTTAAATGCTACGGCTTATATTAAAAAGCAAAAGAGAAAAGTGGTTAAGTGTAAAACAAAACCACACCCTAGTAGTCAAAGACCCTAGGGCGCAGTGGTGAGTGTGGTGTGGTGTGAACGTGGTGACCAGGGTTCGAATCCTGAAACCCCCCCCTTTTTGTCACTTAGTTGCGCCGCAACGCTTTTGTCTTGCGCCGCAACTAGTGAAACGGGAGTACCTTTGGTCAGCAGCTCCTTCAGTTGCGCCGCAATAGGTAGTTCTTGCGGCGCAATACTATGCAAAAACGTGGCCAATTCTTTAAATAATACACAAGCAGGTTTGAACTTTGTTTTGCTTTTCTTCACAGATTTCAGAGGCCAAAGGATTGGCTTGTGAGCTTATTTGATGGGATATTATGGAACAATAGGGGCACTCTTGAGCTCCTTTGAGCTCAAGAAGTCAAGAACAAGCAATTACGAGCAATTACCACACAAATTCAGGCAACACAAAGCACTCAAAACCAAGATGAAGTTGCTGTGACAGTTTCAACAGACCAATGGACTAAAATGCTTCTAGCTAACACCCTAGTGAATTTTAAACCACCAAACTTGGTATAAACAACCACCAAATCATATTCAAGCAATACCAAACCTAAAAATAACCTATACTTCACAGGATATCAAAAGATCATGCACAAGATCATGAAAAACCAAGCAATTTAGACTTAAGCAAATTTTCTACTTAACTTATTCTTTTTAAACACACAAAATTACTCCAAACTTGTTCCAAAGTAGATTACTAACTTACTATAACCTAACTCAATCCTATTCCAAACTTCTAACACCTTCAATAACACTAATCAAAACATTATGCCCTGCTAAAACGTATTGCCAAACACCACTTAAAAACTTGTAAACCAAAATTATCAAACCAAAATGCTTACAAAAGCTACCAAATTGATTCCAAGTGCATCTAACATGTAAACATACACACTAGAACACAAATCATGCAATATAAACACACTTAATCACCAAATCACTTAAGATCATACCAACTAGCTATTTTTGAACTTTCAAAAGGGAAATAAGAAAGATACCTTAGGGCTTTACATCCAAAGCCCTAGAGGGTGTGTAACCCTCCTCCAATCCAACCCGGGTTGGAGCTGAACCAAATCAACAAGCCTTCAATCCTGCTCAAGAACAAAAACAAAGAAAACACACAATAATACTATATAATGTATTTTTCTGATTTCTTTCTTTCTTCTTAAAAACTTTGCAAAACTTTTTCAAACCTTCTTAAAACGTTTCTATTATACTTAAATCACCAATAAACATGAACTCCTAACACCAAAAACCTTTTGAGAAGATTTTACCAAAATCTCTCAAAATCTCAAAACCTTAAACAACTTTGAAAATCAAAGTTGCTTAACCATAAAACAAAGTGGAACTCAGAATCAATCTCCTCACAACACACAAACTTTTAAAAACAATAAAAAAGGAATTACACTTGAATATTTCAAAAACCAAACTTTTTATTTCTTTAAAAAGGAATTACATGTGAGAGACTAGAAACTGGAACAAAGGGATCACCACAGCTTGGGTCTCCTTTTATAGAGCCTATAGAACATCCTAGAAGCATAAAAACATAAACCCTAATACATAAGAAATTCCAAAATTGCCCTCAAACGTTTTTGGTGCATATGAGCTGTCCATTTGATCTTGAACGTTTATTTTGCTTTGGGAGGAAGCAAATAATCTTGGCCATTCAATTGGGACACGTCATTGTGCTTGGAGGCTAAGGAATGATGTGATTGGTGGATTGGGGAATTGGGGGTTTGGTGCACATGAGTGGGATGCAGGTTTTTAGGAGTGGGTTGAGTTTTGGCATGTGTGAATTAAGTGTGTGAGAGTTTAATTGAGTTTTACCCAAGTAAAGGTGAGGGTAAAATCTGGGGTGGTAAGAATGATGAACAGTTACCATTTGATCCGAAAATGGGGGAAAAAAAGGTGTTAGGCGCCCTTTTCTTTTAAATGTTTCACAGTTGTCACTTTTGGTCCTTGGTTTTTGGTTTTTTTGGCTTTTAAAGATTTCCAGCCCTAAAACTTGATATCCTTTGTAATTAACTTTCCCACTTTGACAATTTTGGCACCAACTTTTGATAAAAGGTTATCAAGGATGTAATTTGACATTTGGTGATTCTTTAAGGGCTGATCTTGGACTATTTGATCTTCAAAGGTCTTCCTTGCATCTTAATCTTCATGAGGGACCATTTTTGGCAATTTGAATTTGTTGAGGGACTATTCTTGCCATTTCTTCAAAGTTGAAGGACCTTTTTGCAATTTTGACAAACTTAAGGGACCAAACTTGTAATTATTAATATACAAGGGTTTTAAGTGTCATTTCTTCAATAAATGATGATCAATCTTGTTTTGTCTTCAAGTCTTCAAGGGTATTTGATGAAAATTCCATGATTAGGGCCCGGTTCTTTGTACGGCTTCGTTTCTCGTGTTCGTTTTTCCTTGATTCTTGTGATCTTTTGTCTTTTTCACGATATCCATACCTAAAACACACAAGTAAACAAACACAAGCATATATATGGTATTTTATGACATTTTTATGCATTTAAAGCCCGAAAAGAACGATGAGATCATGTATAAATGCCATCTCATCACACAAATAAGCAGATATAGCATGAATAAGCCAACCAAATTCAACCAGATGCATACACAAGCTATATAAACTATGAATAAGCACAAACAAACTTAAATCAATCACTGAATCAAAGTGAAAAAGCAGAATCAAGCACCAACAGTTACTGATAAGAACAAGTATAATATGCAAAAACCTTTTGTTGATCTAATTGACCATAGATCCAATTTCAATGCTTCAAATCTCTTTCCCTGGTGTTATTAGCCTAGTTTAATCACTTGTTAACCCTAGTCTATGATTAGATCTAGGTGTCCCTTAAACCAAAGCAAAAAATATCAAGTAAACAAGATTTTATAGACCTATTATGGATCTAGGTGTTTCAACCCACAAAACCTGCAAACAGATGATACTTAGCACTCAATAAATAGATATAAGCACAAAGCACCACAAAGCATCCACTCAAAATCACACAAATCTAACTTATGCAGTTAACCCAAACACCCCTTAATAATCTGTTTGACAAATTTTCAAAGGATAATCTAGATTTTACCCACAAATCAAGTCAATAACACTTCAATAACATCAAGCAATACCAGATGAACAATAATCAACCATAAAAACATAGATTTAAGAAAAATCAAGCAAAATCACAAATATTCAGAAATTAAAAGAGAAAATGAAAAAGGAGAAGGTGCAAACCTCCAAGACCTACATCCAGGCCCTGGATTGTTTGAGCTGAGGTACTAGCAAAACAAGTACCAGCTTCCAATGTACCTTCTAAGAAGAACAAACCAAGTGATGAACAATATCAAGCACTTTTCTGATTTTTGAAACACAAGCCTTATCAATTAAAACCTTGCCTCAAAAACCTTCAAACATGAAAGTGGAACTCAGAATTAAGATATTCTAACACCAACTTTTAATAAACAAAAACAAGATTTCACAAATTTCTGAAAATCAAATTTTATTAACTTAAAAAGGGATTACAAAGATTGATAGCCTAAAACTGGAACAAAGGGACTCTCACAGGTTGAGGTCTCCTTTTATAGGCAAATGACAAGCTATCACTATTCACAAACCCTAGAAGTGAAATTCCCAAAATGTCCTTGAGTACTTGAGGCCATTTGTTATTGATGAGCTGTCCAAAATGATCCTAGACGTTTATTTTAGCTTTGGGGTTAAGCTAAGAGTGTGGGTTGTTGATCTTGCCATGTCAGCTTACTTGGAGAGGAAGTTGAGTTTTGATTGGTTGAAAGGGAATTGGGGGTGGGGTCCATGGTGAGTAGGAGTGAGGGTTTTTCTTGTGGGATGGGTTTCTGCATATGTGAATCATACGTGGGACAAGGTAATTGAAAATTACCCTTTGTTTAGTAAAAGTAAAATCTGGGTGGATGAACATGAATAGTGGTCCCTTTGATCCGGTTTTGGTGGAGTGGAATATGTTTCGCGCGTGTTTGTGTGTTTGAAGTTTAGAAATAGCAGCCTTGGTCCTTGTTCTTTGGCAAAGTGTGTATAACAAGATTTTCAGCCCATAAAAACGTATTCCTTTGTTAATAAACTTCCACTTTTCACACTTTTGGCACAAAACTTTTCCAAAAGGTTTCAAAGGGTTGTTTTTGCCATTTTTGGATATTTGAGGGACTGATCTTGGACATTCTTTATCTTAAAAGGTCTTCATTGTCTCTTTGGCTTTATGAGGGACCATAATTGACAAATTAGATTTGATGAGGGACTAATCTTGCCATTTCTTCAAAGTTGAAGGACCTTTTTGTAATTTTGACAAACTTAAGGGACCAAACTTGTAATTATGATTTCACAAGGGTTTTAAGTGTCATTTCTTCATTCATTGAGGATCAATCTTGCATATCTTCAAGTCTTCAAGGGTAAATGTTGGATAAATGATGAACTAGGGCCCGGTTCTTTGTACGACTTCGTTTCTCGTGTCCGTTTTTCCTTGCTTCTTGTGATCTTTTGTCTTTTTCATGATATCCATACCTAAAATACACAAGTAAACAAACACAAGCATATATATGGTATTTTATGACATTTTTATGCATTTAAAGCCCGAAAAGAACGATGAGATCATGTATAAATGCCATCTCATCACTCCCCCATACTAAGCCATTGCCGTGCCCTCACGCAATGCTAGAATAAAGTATCTAAGCATCACCAAAGTTCAATTTTATTAACCTTTATTGAAGAGTAAAAGACTTGCAATAATACTACGAAGATGTGTAAAGACATAATGTATGATTTTCATCACAAATGTGACTTTTAGGGTCAAAGAATAGAAACAAGTAAATGTCCCATAGAGTAAACTTCGTCATCCTTGATTGTCATACATTCCATGCTAAGTGCAAAAACGAGATCATTGTTGGTACAAGTCACAATGCTAACACTACTCATACGTGCAAATTGTGTAATACTTTTTCTCCCCGCAATCCTAGTTATTATAAAAAGAAATGGGTTACTAGCATTTTTTAACTATTTGTCATGGATCACAAGTGATTCATATTGACTTATTTGAGTAGTTATTAGTCCGAAAGCAAAGTAGCACGATTTAATCGATAGTTAACCGAAGGATAAAATCTTTTAAAATGGCTTCTCGTGTATCTCCTTATGTTCATATCTTGGCATAACTCGTTTCACGATTTGAGACCTTTTTCGGACCGATATTTGGCATGTACTTCATACTTCAAATCTTGGGTAGACGTTCTTGAAATTATGGTTTTCTCTTCATATATTTGGAATTTCTTCACTTGACGTTTTTGAGAGATTTTTCATATTTGGACCACGACTTCATCATTTTTCTTCAATCTTTATTTTGGACTTTGATATACAACGACCCGCCTCCTTTTCGGACTTGGATATATTTATCCTCATACCTTGTTAGGGTCTTTTTAGATAGACTTTCTCCATGATCTTTTGGGGAGTAATTGCTTTTCGTCGTGTGTCTCGATCCTTCATATTGATTTAGGAATAATGATACTTCGCATCACCTTGGATCTTTAGCAAAAATAGAGCTCCTCATGCCTTGTTAGGGCCTTTTTGGATCATCACCAATCTTCACGTCCCGCTTCGATAAGTTATGCCTTGGCTATGAACTCTATTCAACCCCGAGCAACTTTTAAACGATCTTGCGCTAGAGGCTAAGTAACCTTTCAAATCGTACGACCATACTTATTGCAATTATTTTTATTCCTAATGCATTGATCTTATGGGAAGAAAAAGCCACAATTAAAAACATATGAGTTTTTGAAAGAACATTTTCATGTTCTACGTTTAGCATGATCAGTTGTCTAACTCTATCATCTCTCGTTCTTCACTATATAAAGACCTCTAATTAAAGAGACTCGTGAATACTTAGCCATGCAAGTCAAAATTAAGCCAAATTTAGATTAGCTTTCATTAAGACTATATCAAATCAAAGTTTTGGGTTTTCAAGCCACCTATAGGATCTTGCACTTTCTTGGACTTTTTCAAGTTTAGAGAATTCATTTTATAGTTCCCTTGATAAGTGACTTTCTAGGATCAATAATAGGAACTTGCGAAAAGTTCTTGTTCTTAACCCGAATGAGCTAAGACTTTCGCGTTTTAAAGTTCCCTATATAAAAGTCTAGCAAAACTTGAATTGAGCGGGTTAAGGAATGTAAATGGCTCCAAATGCCCATCAAGTCAAAAATTAGCTCTTATTCTACCCATCGGAAAATATACATTCGTATCTTAAAAACACTTATGAAAACTAAGAAAAATTTTAAAATTTGGCCATTTTTAGCCTTATTAGCAACAAAACAAAACATTGAAAGTTGGAAAGCGTGAGGGCGTAGCAAAGCAAGTATCTATTCACCCCCCCATACTAAAAGTAAACATTGTCCTCAATGTTCGAGTCTAAAGGTGGAGCACCCCCATACTATAGACGAAGAATAGAATGCATAGGATCTAGCATGGAAAGGGTGATCAACAATATATCTAAAGCCGTTTATTAAGCATGCTAAAAGATAATTGTTAGAACAATAAAGGATATGTCAATGGATTCGTGAAAAACTTCTTCAAGTAAACGATGGAGGCTCACGTAAACGAACACGAGAGTCTTCAATCGTAGATGATGATGATGATGATCTAGATAACACAATCACAAACAACCACGAGACAACGAGTTGGAAGGATACAAGTCCCCTTATTAGTGATTAGTAAGCATAAAAGGATAAGCATGGGATCTCCCCCACGAGGCACCTCGTTTTTGATTACCGAGTCATGAGCTAGACTCGATCCCCTCAATGCTAATTATCATTGGGGAAGGTGACTTGGTCGAGGGAAACCATTGAAGGAATTTCCCCACCAAAGTAGTGCTTAAGCCTATGTCCATTCACCTTGAAGTTAGGACCATCATCTTGAGCTAGCTCGATGGTCCCATAAGGAAACACTTGTGTAACGGTGAAAGGACCCGACCAACGAGATTTCAATTTCCCGGAAAATATCTTAAGTCGAGAGTTAAAAAGTAACACTTGATCACCAACGTTAAAAACCCGGTTTTTAATCTTTGCAGCATGAAACTTTTTAGTATTTTCTTTGAAAATCAATGAATTTTCATAAGCATTGTCTCTTAATTCATCTAATTCATTCAATTGTATTTTCCGGTGATCTCCCGCGGTCTTCAAGTCAAAGTTTGCATGCTTAAGGGCCCAATATGCCTTGTGCTCCAATTCAATGGGAAAATTATAATTCTTCCCATAGACTAACTTATAAGGAGTGCAACCGATAGGTGTCTTATAAGCGGTCCTAAAGGCCCATAAAGCGTCATCGAGTTTGTCGGACCATGAAGCACGGTTCTCTCCAATCGACCTCTCTAAAGTCCTCTTCAAAGCTCGGTTCGAAACCTCGACTTGCCCCTCGTTTGCGGGTGATAAGACGTAGAAAGACGATGAGTAACTCCATATTTCTTTAAAACCTTTTCGAATTGGTCATTACAAAAATGGGTTCCACGATCGCTTATAATAGCACGAGGGGTTCCGAACTGAGAGAATAGTTGCTTCAAAAACTTCACTACCACACGAGCATCATTAGTAGGTAAAGCCTTAGCTTCCACCCACTTAGAAAGGTAGTCCACCGCGACGAGGATATACTTGTTACCATGAGACGATGGAAACGGCCCCATGAAGTCTATACCCCATATGTCGAAAATCTCACACACTTGAATTATGTTTTGCGGCATTTCATCACGTTGAGACGATTTTCCTTGATGTTGGCACGAATCACATGACTTCACAAGTGCGTGTGCATCACGATAGATAGAAGGCCAAAAGAAGCCGACATCGAACACTTTCTTAGCCGTGATATTAGCACCATGGTGACCACCCGTGGGTCCCTCGTGACAAGCTCTAAGGATATTAGAAGCTTCGGCACCAAACACACAACGTCGAATGAGTTGATCTGCACAAACCCGAAAGAGATAAGGGTCGTCCCAAAAATAGAACTTGACGTCACGAAAGAATTTTCGCTTTTGTTGTGTCGTCATACCCTTGATTATGAAATTGCCCGCATGGTAATTTGCAATGTCGGCAAACCATGGGGTGGTGTCTTTAGAATTAACTACACCGAGAGTCTCGAGAGGAAATGTTTCGGTGATTTCCTTGTTCTCGAATACATCTTTGTGAGGATCTTCTAGACGAGAGAGATGATCGGCCGCTAGATTCTCGGCTCCTTTTTTGTCAAGCACGGTGACATCAAATTCTTGGAGGAGGAGCATCTAACGAAGCAATCTCGGCTTAGCATCTTGCTTAGCTAAGAGATACTTGATAGCCGAATGGTCGGTATACACGATGCTTTTAGTTAAGACGAGATAAGGTCGGAATTTCTCAAAAGCATAGACCACGGCAAGGAATTCCTTTTCTGTTGTGGTGTACTTTAATTGAGCCTCGGTCATCATCTTACTAGCATAGTGGATAGGACGGAAATGCTTGTCATAACGTTGCCCTAAGATGGCCCCTATAGCATAATCACTTGCATCGCACATGATTTCAAAGGGTAATTCCCAATTAGGAGCAACAATAATGGGAGCTTCGGTAAGTTTCCTTTTGAGAGTTTCGAAATCTCTAACACAATCCTCATTGAAGTTAAAAGGAGCATCCTTCTCGAGAAGGTGTGTCATAGGTCGAGAGATTTTCGAAAAGTCTTTGATGAAACGACGATAAAAGCCCGCGTGGCCTAGGAAACTCCTAACTCCCTTAACGGTTTTGGGATGAGGTAACTTGGAGATGACGTCTACCTTAGCTTTATCGACCTCAATCCCCGCTTTCGAGACCTTATGTCCTAAGACGATTCCTTGTTTACACATGAAATGACATTTTTCCCAATTAAGCACAAGATTGGTTTCTTCACAACGTTTTAACATTTGCTCGAGATTAGATAAACACGACGTGAACGAATTGCCAAACACCGAAAAGTCATCCATAAACACTTCCATCGACTTCTCGATCATATCGTGAAAAATTGCCATCATACACCGTTGAAACGTACCCGGTGCATTACAATGTCCGAAAGGCATCCTACGATAAGCAAACGTTCCATAAGGACACATAAACGTAGTCTTCTCTTGATCACGAGGGTCGATAGGGATTTGAATGTAACCGGAAAAACCATCTAAAAAGCAATAGAATTCATTTCCCGCGAGTCGCTCCAACATTTGATCCATGAAGGGCAAAGGAAAGTGGTCTTTACGAGTGGCGTCATTTAACTTTTGGTAGTCAATACACACCCTCCAACCGGTCACAACACGAGTGGGAATTAACTCGTTGTTTTCATTAGGCACAACGGTCATTCCTCCCTTTTTAGGGACACAATGGATTGGGCTCACCCATGGGCTATCGGAGATAGGATAAATCATTCCCGCGTCAAGGAGTTTCAACACTTCCTTTTTAATGACATCGTGAATTTTGGGATTCACCCTTCTTTGACTTCGAATTGCGGGTTTGTAGTCCTCCTCCATTAAAATCTTGTGAGTACAAAATTTTGGGTCAATACCCTTAATGTCGGAAATTTTCCACGCAATTGCCCCTTTATGAGCCTTAAGAACTTTCAAGAGCTCGGTTTTTCATCATTAGCAAGACCACTTGCAATAATAACCGGCAACTTGTCATCACCTTCCAAGAATGCGTATTCAAGGTGAGAAGGAAGATCTTTCAATTCAAGGATAGGTGGTTCCTCGATTGAAGATTTTGGTTCAACACTCATAACTTCCATCGGCGAAAGAAATGGTGGAATAGAAGTATCATCACTAATCAACACCTCACCTTCATTGTCGATTTCATTTGAAGTGAAATCGCCTCCTTGGAATGGAGTGAGATTTGGTGTAGAATTAGCAAGAATCGGATCCAAAATAGTGGGATTGCCACTTGACGAGCTATCGGAAAAACCTAACACTTCTTGTGAAAACTCATCGCAAACCACATCAACTAAGTCAATGTGATTGATGGTAGCGATTGCATAAACATGAGAAGGTTTCGAGTTTTGAGTAGCGTTTATAACAAGTTCCTCTTCGTTGAATCTCAAAGTTATAGTTCTTGCATGAACGTCGATAAGCGATCTCGAGGTGTCTAAAAATGAACGACCTAAAATTAGAGGAACTTGAGGATCCGCGGGGATGTCAACTACTATAAAATCAACGGGATAGTAGAACTTCCCCAGTTTCACGAAAACATCTTCGGCTACTCCACATGCTAAAATCAAAGAATGATCGGCCATCTCAATAGACATGTTCGAAGGAATAAGAGCCGGAAGCGAAAGCGATTTCCAAATGGAAAATGGCATCAAATTAATGCTCGCACCAAGATCGGTCAAGGCGAGGAATTCTTTCATATCTTGTATGTCACAAGGAATGAGAAACTTTCCGGGGTCACTAACTTTTTCTGGTATGCGGTTAAGACAAACCAAAGAACAATTAGCAAGCTTTGAAAGCTTTTCCTTATCGCTCATCATACTTTTAAAAGTGGAAGCGAAACGAGGCATATATAACAACGCGTCGGCTAAACTCACATCAAAATGCACTTGTTGAAACATTTTTATAAAAAGCTCGATTTTTTGTTTGTTACATTCTTGCAATTTCTCTTTGTTTCGTCTCGAAGGGTAAGGTAAGGGTGGTGTAGGTTGGACATTAGGCAACGGCCTTGGAATCTCGGGTTCCACAATTGGTATTGGTTCAACCGTAGGTGTGGTTTGAGCGGTACTTCGTGGGATTGTAATATGCTCCTTTTCGACCACCACCTCGGGTTCTTTCTCGATTTCCTTCTCCGTAGAAGTACTTGGACGAGAGATTGGTTCCTTGAAAGTTTTACCACTTCGTGTAGTAATAACCTTCATTTCTCCCTTCGGTTTTGCAATGGTTTCACTAGGAAGACCACCCGAGGAAGAGGGTTTACACATGATTGCTTCAAACATTTTTGCCATTCGGTCCTCAAATTTTGATTGCCTAGCATCCGCTTTTAACAATTCTTGCTTAATCTCATGTTGTCCTTGTTCCATCTTTTGTTGAAGACGTTGGACATTTCCTTCCATTTTATTAGCATGAGTTTTAAGTTCATTAGCAAGTTCGTTTTTAAGCTTGTTTTTCAACTCGGATCTTAAGCTAATCATCTCACGTTGCATGTTATCAAATTTAGCATCATTTGCTTTAGCATAATCCCACCTTGAAGATTTTTAGTGTGAGCATTTTTAAAACCTTGTGTAGTGTTTTGAAAATCACGGTTTTGGTTTTGATTAGTCACTTGTCCATTCCCACTTTGATAATTCCCTTTGTTGTAGTTACGTGAATTGCCTTGGTAATTATCACCTTGGTTGTTGTTTCGATAGTTATTAGCATTTTGATTTGGTGGAGCTTGATTTGGGCGGGAACCTTGGCCGTTTTGGTTGTAAGTTCCCGTTTCTACATAAGCACTCGAAGTGTTACCATCCGCGGTAATGCACTCGGAAAGATCATGAGCTCCACCACAAGACAAACAACTCTTAGCAACCGCTTTAACCGAAGCGGAATTTGAAGCTTCTTGAGCTTTCCAGTGAGTCATAAGATTAGCAAATCTATCGAAAAACCGATTTTCCTCATTAGCTTCATCATGTAAGGCATTAATGCTACGAGACGATGACGACGATGACGAACCCAAATTGGCAACACTCGGTGTGTTACGAGGGCTATAAACCTTAGATCTATTCTCGATAATCTTTAAACCTTCATCGGTCGTTTTGCACAAAAAATTACCACCCGCGGCGGCATTCAAGTAATCTCGTTCATGATCATTAAGCCCATTATAAAAAGTATCAATTTGATGCAATTCCGAAAAATCATGGTGTGGACATTCATGTAACATTTCTTTAAAGCGTTCCCATGCCATTGAAAAACTTTCATTATTTCTTTGAACAAATCTTGAAATCTCATTTTTCAAATGTGTTGTTTTATATGGTGGAAAAAATTTGTTCACAAACTTAGAAACGAGATCACCCCATGTCAAAATTGAATTTGGCGGTTCTATCTCAAGCCAAATTTTAGCGGGTCCATCTAACGAGTATGGAAACAACATCATCTTAATGGCGTCATGTGGAACATCCTTAAACTTGCTAGTAGCGGTGAGACGATTAAAATTCCTAATGTGATAATGCGGGTTGTCTTTCTCATGACCTCTAAACTTATTAGCTTGCAACATTGACATTAAACCCGTCTTAATCTCGAAATTCTCCGCAAGGATAGCGGGAATCACAATGGCCTCTCCAAAACCCTCGGTGGGTGCTTGTAGCAACTCCATCATAGTACGATTAGCCATGACGACTTCTTGTTCTACAGTAGGTTCAACAATTGGAGGTTGTTCTTCAATCAACGTCTCTTGATTGGCTTGCTTTTGAAGACGTTTACGAGCTCGTTTTGTTTGATTACGAGTGATCATAAACTTCACGAAGAATGGGAGGTAAGCAAAGAAGATTCTTTTTGGGTGTTTTGTGAATTTTCAATTTTTTTGTGTTTTTTATTGTTTTTAATTTTTTTGGATCTTGGTGTATCTTTGTAGACAACAATCTACCAAATCTCTCCTCGAATCAAACTCTTGATTAAAGAAGCCTCAAAGGAATGAAAACGATCACGTGGAGTGAACGCCTTCGAATGACTTTAGAACTTTGGTGAAAACCAAATTGTTCAAGAGGGTTTAATCACAAAGAAACCAAGCAAATATATTATACGTAATAATACTTTGGGCGGCAAAACCCTCGATTAGCCTTCAATCTCAAAATACTCACAAGCAAGCGGGGAAAAGAGGCGGCGCGAAGCACTTAAGAGCCTTTTTCCTTAGGGTATATTTTATAATACCCGCCTTATACCCACCTTATAGTTTGTATTTTTCAAAATCGAGCTTCACGAAAGTATTTATCTATTTTTGCCTTTTTCTTTTTGTTTGAGATTCGAATACAATAATTAGGAGATCAAATCCCAATTAAGGTTGTGTTTTCACACTTTTGGAGATACTTTGTATTTATTGTGATACTTAATACAATATAGTAATAATAATTTCACAAGAAAAACCAATAAAACCGATAATACGTATTAGTAGATTTCTACTAATACAAATACTATTTATGGTTAATATTAAAAACAACAAAACAAATTAATCACGACACACCTCCCCGGCAGCGGCGCCAAAATGATTGTGGTAAATTACGTCTTTTAGGAAAAAGAGCGTAAATGTGGTATGTATTAAGTGATGATTTAAGAAAATCAAGCACTAATGACCCAATGAAGTTCGTTTCCCAAGGAGGTATATGTGTGTGACTAAAATGTAGCAAGGTTCGAGATTAATATTGGTTAGAAGGGGATGAGAAAAGAGGATGACGAAGGCGTGAAATTAATTACTACAACGACTTAACGTAAAACCGTAAAATAAGCCAAAATAAAAATTAATTCTAAAAATTACCAAAAATTCACCAAAAATCAAAATAAATAAACTAAGATTTTACCAATGATCAAAACTTTTTCAAACCTTTTAAATAATTAAATATTCAATTTTTTAAATTCTAATTAAAGCCCTAAAAATCAAATTAATTATCAAAAAGCCCAAATAAAGATTTTTCAATTGGTAAACCTCTAAAATGACCTAAAAAGATTAAAAACTATTTTTAGAAAATTTTTTACTAAGAAAACTATTTAAAATGATTTAAAAACTATTAAAACTTAAAATAATTATAAAAATTAATCTAAAAGTGATAAAATTAATCTAAGAGTTGCAAAAATCCTATTTTAATGTATTTAAGCTAAGAAAAATGTAAAAAGTTGAAAAATGTGAAATTTGAAAAATAATAATAAAATAATATTAGAAATCCAAAAATTCTAAAAAATTCTAAAAACTTGCAAACTAGTTTATTTTAACCTAAATAAATAGAAAATGAAATTGAAATGACCAGAATACCCATATTGGGCCCTCAAATGGGTCAAAACCAAAAACAATCTACTTAAATGGGCTTTTTAGCCCAAAAAGTCAAACTTGGCCCAATTGACTTGGAAAAGCCCTATATGACTTAAAATTTAATTCTAAACACAAAACTCTAAAGGCCCAAAAGCTGAAAGTGAGCTTATCACAGCTTATTAAGCAAACAGCGTATCCTTATTGGGCTTTTTAGCCTATTAAGCAATAAGCTAATGCCATAAGCTCTAATTTGACACACAACCTTCTTTTGGGATGCTTAAGAGATCTGTAAAAATAAATTTTGAAAAAGCACACTCAATAAGCCAGAAATAAGCAAAGTACAAATCCACAAAACGAAAAATAGTCGGGTTTGAGATTTAGGGCACCTCAGAACTTGATTCAACTTGCAAAATGTAACAAATGAACTCAATAAGCTAAATCAATCAACAAAATTCCAATAAGCAACACCAATAAGCCAGAATGAACCAATAAGCACTTATGAAAAAGTCAATTAAGTTGGTTTTCTAGTCAAACCTCAAAGTCAACACACCAAATGCTCCAGTATGAACAAATGGGTCAAATAATGAGCACCTATTACAAAATCCAAGTTGTTGCTGGTTAAATTAAGCTATTATAGCTTATTGATAAGCTGAAACCCAATGGGAAAGGAGTTCCCACTGCTTTAACTATTTGACCAAGCTTTTTAGAGAGATTTAGTTGGATTCAATTGGAAACAAGGGCACCCTTGTCAATATCAACAATAAAATCACAATTTGGTTCACACAATAAGCCCAGAATAAGCAAACAGTCACCAGATATAACACAGATATGGGAAATAAGCAGTTATGCACAAATAAGCAGATATAGCATGAATAAGCCAACCAAATTCAACCAGATGCATACACAAGCTATATAAACTATGAATAAGAACAAACAAACTTAAATCAACCACTGAATCAAAGTGAAAAAGCAGAATCAAGCACCAACAGTTACTGATAAGAACAAGTATAATATGCCTTTTGCTGATCTAATTGACCATAGATCCAATTTTAATGCTTCAAATCTCTTTCCCTAGTGTTATTAGCCTAGTTTAATCACTTGTTAACCCTTGTCTATGATTAGATCTAGGTGTACCTTAAACCAAAGCTAAAAATATCAAGTAAACAAGATTTTATAGACCTATTATGGATCTAGGTGTTTCAACCCACAAAACCTGCAAACAGATGATACTTAGCACTCAATAAACAGATATAAGCACAAAGCACCACAAAGCATCCACTCAAAATCACACAAATCCAACTTATGCAGTTAACCCAAACACCCCTTAATAATCTGTTTTGACAAATTTTCAAAGGATAATCTAGATTTTACCCACAAATCAAGTCAATAACACTTCAATAACATCAAGCAATACCAGATGAACAATAATCAACCATAAAAACACAGATTCAAGAACAATCAAGCAAAATCAAAAATATTCAGAAATTAAAAGAGAAAATGAAAAAGGAGAAGGTGCAAACCTCCAAGACCTACATCCAGGCCCTGGATTGTTTAGGCTGAGGTACTAGCAAAACAAGTACCAGCTTCCAATGTACCTGCTAAGAAGAACAAACCAAGTGATGAACAATATCAAGTACTTTTCTGATTTTTGAAACACAAGCCTTATCCATTAAAACCTTGCCTCAAAAACCTTCAAACATGAAAGTGGAACTCAGAATTAGGCTATTCTAACAGCAACTTTTAATAAACAAAAACAAGATTTCACAAATTTTTGAAAAACAAATTTTATTAACATAAAAAGGGATTACAAAGATTGATAGCCTAAAACTGGAACAAAGGGACTCTCACAGGTTGAGGTCTCCTTTTATAGGCAAATGCCAAGCTAGCACTATTCACAAACCCTAGAAGTGAAATTCCCAAAATGTCCTTGAGTACTTGAGGTCGTTTATTGTTGATGAGCTGTCCAAAATGATCCTAGGCATTTATTTTAGCTTTGGGGTTAAGCTAAGAGGGTGGGCTGTTGATCTTGCCATGTCAGCTTACTTGGAGAGGAAGTTGAGTTTTGATTGGTTGAAAGGGAATTAGGGGGTGGGGTCCATGGTGAGTGGGAGTGAGGGTTTTTGATGTGGGATGGGTTTCTGCATATGTGAATCACACGTGGGACAAGGTAATTGAAAATTACCCTTTGTTTAGTAAAAGTAAAATTTGGGTGGATGAACATAAATAGTGGTCCCTTTGATCCAGTTTTGGTGGAGTGGAATATGTTTGGTGCGTGTTTGTGTGTTTGAAGTTTGGAAATAGCAGCCTTGGTCCTTGTTCTTTGGCAAAGTGTGTATAACAAGATTTTCAGCCCATAAAAACGTATTCCTTTGTTAATAAACTTCCACTTTTCACACTTTTGGCACAAAACTTTTCCAAAAGGTTTCAAAGGGTTGTTTTTGCCATTTTTGGATATTTGAGGGACTGATCTTGGACATTCTTGATCTTCAAAGGTCTTCATTGTCTCTTTGGATTTATGAGGGACCATAATTGACAAACTAGATTTGATGAGGGACTAATCTTGCCATTTCTTCAAAGTTGAAGGACCTTTTGTGTAATTTTGACAAACTTAAGGGACCAAACTTGTAATTATGATATCACAAGGGTTTTAAGTGTCAAATTATTCATTCATTGAGGATCAATCTTGCATATCTTCAAGTCTTCAAGGGTAAATGTTGGATAAATCATGAACTAGGGCCCGGTTCTTTGTATGGCTTCGTTTCTCGTGTCCGTTTTTCCTTGTTTCTTGTGATCTTTTGTCTTTTTCACGATATCCATACCTAAAATACACAAGTAAACAAACACAAGCATATATATGGTATTTTATGACATTTTTATGCATTTAAAGCCCGAAAAGAACAATGAGATCATGTATAAATGCCATCTCATCAAGCTTCTCTAAGTACCCGCACTCTAGCACAAATCTAAACACACAAACGTATACAATCAAGACATAAAACACATACCAAAATGGTTCATCAATCTATGAAGGATATCTAACCTTATCCTACAACTTAACCCCATTTATATGCCATAATCATCTCATTACACCCCTCTATAAAGCCCTTAACTTAGTTTAGTTCATAACTCGTCCCGTTAACATTTAACCCAAAACAATCCCGTTTTTCATACTCCGTATTATGATCCAAACGCCCACCAAACCTAAACCACATTCCTTGTAATGAAGACCCCATAATCTTATATGTGTTAGCTAAAATCTCAGCCCTTGCCCCAACATCAAAGCTAATCTTAAGTCCCCGATATATAACTTATACTTTCGCCTATTCAGATCTACCGATTTTGAACATATGAAATGTTTGTTATGATCAGAGGGTCTTACCCTATCCCATTTGCTTAGCCCTCTCCAGATCTTTTATTTAATATATGATCTAAGTCTCATGTTCATTTTAAGCTCCAATTATAACCTTAAGTACCCTAAACAATTAAAAACATAAAATGAAAAAAAGCTGAACCAAAAACTGTTTTGACACACGACTGATGTAACCTGTTTTTGAACCAATTCCCGACCTCCAATTTAGTTCTCATTACTTGCATTTGAAAGCTAATTCAATTACCTTTCCAGGGACATAAGATTCGAAAATTAAAAGTTTATAGAACTCTAGATATGATCAAAACAATGGACCAAAAATTCTGCCCAGTTTTAAAAAACGAATTTAAACATGATTAAACCCTAATTACCATCACTAATCTTCATAATAACCAAAGTAATCAATTCATATGAACCCTAAACTAACTAATCTCAAAAAACTCACAAACCCTAATCCATCATAAGATCAATTACATTATTAGATTGATTAAAATCATTAATAGAACAAGTGTTTTGAAGGTTTTACCTTAGAAATCAATGGAAGATCTTTATTTTTTAAACCCTAATTGGCCACCATTGTTGAATTTCGGCTAGGAGCTGTTATGAAGCTTAAAAATCTGATTATTTTGGTTATGGATTGGGTTTGGTTAAGTCCTAAAGGCCCCCTAATCTCATTACAAGTCCATTGGGCCTGTTTTTGGGCTTTTCCTTCTTTCTTTCTTTTAGCCGCCCAACCCAAAGCCCAAAACCCCTATTTGGCCGACTTTTATACTCCACCTACTGTAAATTAACTATTAATTATTATTATCTTAAATTCCCTTAATTTATTTCAGCTCCTAAAGCCTCCGAAACCTCAAAACCGCAAAACTAGTCAAATTTACGCGTATACCGTAAAAGACGTAAAAATATACAGTTTTATAAAAACTCTTAGAATATAATATACAATATATAACTAAGTCCTAAATGACTTAAAACCATCCCGTAAATTATTCTCGTGACTAAATACCTCTTCCGAGACCCCTAAATGCAAAACCTTAAACCGTAAAAATACGATTTTCTATAATACATATACGTATACGTAAAACTACTAAACAACACCATCTCATTTCATAGTCACTACATTGTGAGCTCATGAACATGAAATCATCACAGATCGTTTCACTCACAAGGTACCCCGTACCCGAAACGATATCCAAACCACAATCTATACACACCAATTAGCACATAAACACGTAAAGACACGTAACTTGCACAAAATAAAACTAAGTGATGAACCTCAGAACCGCGGTTGTCAAAAAAATATAGCCAGTACACTTGGATGCTGACAAGACCAATTGGGACGTTGATCAGAAGAAAACAAGCGTTGACAGAACAAGCGTTGACAGGAAGATGTCAAGCGTTGATAGGATGAAGTCAAGCACTGATAGAAGACTTAGTCTATACGTATTATGTTTCTAGTTTGTTTCTAGTAAAGATATGATCAATAATGTATTTTCTATGTTTATCTTTACCTAAAATAGTTGATATGTAGACTCTTGTACAAGGCTTCTTATGTCTATAAAATGAGACCTTTAGGTTTATGTTTTATATACGTTTAACACTTTCATTGTACACAAGTTTGTTTTTATCAATCAAGTGAAAGTTTGGCTTACATTGTTTGTGTGTTCTTGTTTGAGTATTAATTCCGCATAATACTTAAATCGTTTTATACACAACAAAGTTTCTCTACGTGTTTAACTTGATTTAATCTCGTTTACACAAGCTAAATCGATCTAAGTTTGGGATCAATACTGCGGATTATGGAGATGATAACTTCATAAAAACAAGATTTCTCTTATTTTAACAAATAAATGCACTGATGCGTACATATATTCGTGTTATATTGTGTTATTACGTAAACACAATCCCTTACATGGTTATAAAAAAACCATGCCCAAGAAAATTAATTCCCGTTGTTGAGTCAAAGCTTTCCGGTGAAAAGCTTGACTTGAATATGAAAAGCGGGTTACTATCTAATATAACAGCAAGCCATTTTGAGCATGTTTTAAATCATTTAACTTCTGCTCGAACTTTATTTACAACCCCGTGTCATTATAAAACGACATTTCTAGTATCGTAAATATTATTGATTCCAGAAGACATGCTCTTTTTATCAAAACATTTTTGAACACACAATTGTGAAAGATTTAGAAAAACCTTTTGAAAAACTCTTGAAAAATTGTGTTCAACATTTTGAAAATCAATTACTTGAGCTTAAGATTTTGAATATCTAAACGAGCTCAAGTCCGAGAATTTGTAAACTTCCCGTTGTGAGGATAAGTTTATCATCGACGATAAACTTTCCTTTTAACTGAAGAACGAGTCCTAAGTTGACATTTACTTAGAAGTCGTTTTTATGAGCTTGAAAAACTTTTGAATGTTTTAACGTAAAGCTCATGACTGAGAAAGATGAATTTCTCGTTATGAGGAAAAGTTCTCTTATTTAAAAGATACACTTTCCTTTTTGAGGTTAAAACTTGGAATATTTTAATACAAGCTCATGAACGAGAAAAATTAATTACTTGTTACGAGGATAAGTTATCATTAAAGATAAGCTTTCCTAAAATGGAAGTCCGAGTTACAGTCTGATATTTAACTGTAAGTCATTGTGCATGAGCTTAAAAACTTCGAATGTTTTTAATATTAGCTCATGCCCGAGAAAAATTAATTTCTCGTTGTAAGGATAAGTTTATCATTGGCGATAAACTTTTCCTTTCTTTGAACTCCGGGGCATAATCTGAAATGTGATTATACGCCATTTACACGAGCTTAAAAATATTTGAATAGTTTTAAAGTATGCTCGTGTCCGAGAAAACTTAATTTCTCGTTAATGAGGATAAATTTATCATCGGCGATAAACTTTCCTTTATTTGAAGACCGGGTCATCATCTATCATTTAACAATGAACCATATACACGAGCTTAAAACCTTTGAATGGTTTTAATGTAAGCTCGTTTCCGAGAAAGTTAAATTTCTCGTTTGTGAGGATAAGTTTATCATCGGCGATAAACTTTTCTTTAATTGAAGTCCAGGTCATCGTCTGTTATTTAACGATGAGCCATATACACGAGCTTAACACCTTTGAATGGTTTTAATGTAAGCTTGTGTCCGAAAAAGTTTAATTTCTCGTTTGTGAGGATAAGTTTATCATCGGCGATAAACTTTCCTTTAATTGAAGTCCGGGTCACCGTCTGTTATTTAACGATGAGCCATTTTCACGAGCTTAAAAACCTTTGAATAGTTTTAATGTAAGCTCGTGTCCAAGAAAATTTAATTTCTCGTTTGTGAGGATAAGTTTATCATCGGCGATAAACTTTCCTTTATTTGAAGTCCGGGTCATCGTCTATTTGACGATGAGCCTTGTACACGAGCTTAAAACCTTTGAATGGTTTTAGTGTAAGCTCGTGTCCGAGAAAACTTAATTTCTCGTTTGGAGGGTAAGTTATCGTTGACGAGAAAAACTTCCCTTTCTTTGAAGTTCGGGTCACAGACTATGATTTAACTATGAGCCATATACAGCTTAACTGCAAATCCCCCGAGAAACTTTTTTATTAGATATCAACTTCTTCAACAACCAAACTCTGAGAGTGTCCTTAGTTGTACGGTATACAAAGATTGGACCGCTGTGTTCTTGTTGAATGTTAATTTTGGTACCTGCATTCTCATTAGGAATTTTCATGCTTTGATATGGGTTAGCGATATCTATTTTAGAAGCAGGTGGGGGTTCACAGTTGTCTTTTCTTGTGCCAAAGGCGACCTGAGTAGATGATTCACTTATCTTAGCTAGCAAACGTTTCCCTTTATAGAAAACCTTAAGTTCAGGCGTAAGTGATGTATCATCCTTTTCAATTTTCTCCCTAGTAGTCTTAGTAGAATCGGAGACTATCCTAGTTAAAGGGCACTCGTTTCCTACAACAGTGAAAGTTATGAACTCGTGTGTCGCCAAACTTTAACAATGGGTTTGTTTTTAGCTAACCACTAGGATTTAAGTCTAGCACGAGAGTTCACCTCATTATGTAATTTCTTGACACAAGAATCACGATTGGATTTAAAGACACATTTCCTACATGTTTTACAAGTAGCATATTTAATGTCCGAGTAAGATCTAGAACTCCTAAATGATTGATTGATGCTCCTAGTGTATGATCTGCTACGGTTAGCAGTGTTGGGTAACCTAGAAGGCATGTGACTAGGTTTAAAATTCCTATCTCTTACTTGTGTCTTTTGCTTAGCTTCCCTCAGACCAAATTTATGGAAAACGTCATTTCAACTAGTTCGAGACGTGTTCTTTAGACTATGTCTAGGGAGACTAGATGCACTCATGTGATTAGGTCTTGCAAAAGCTGTTTTAGTCACATTGGCCCTAGTTGGTGGAGTGACTGGTGTAGAAAGATGAACCATATCAACTTGGGAGGCAAACCACGGTCTCGAGGATTATGGTCGCTTGGATCTAAATGTAGTCGGTTGTCTGACGAACTGATTTTTGGGCGGTTTCCCCAAGATTGATGGTTTTTCAAGCTTAGTGTCCACACTAATTCCTTTATTTTTCCTCAATTCGTTTTTCAACGCAGCTATAGCAAAGACCTTTTCCTATACTTGAGCCTTTAAATTCTCATTCTCTTTGAGAAATTTATCTTGGGATGCCAACTTAGATTCAAGCAACTTAATTTGTTTCAAAAAGATTATCCTTTTCAGCTTTAGAATCTAGAACTTTTTTTATCTAATTTTTGTTCAAGAACAACGTTTGACTTTTCAAGTTTTTCAAAATATGTTTCAAACTTGTCAGTTCTCTTAGAAAATTCAAGTTTGGCATCCTCAAGATATTTTGATTGCTGAGCTATGATCGTTTCGAGCTCTTTAATCTTGGAATTAGAATTATTTAAAGAAGCACTCATAAGGCACTTGTCATGATGTTTAACATTTTGAACACTTTCTCCCCCCATTATGACTCACATCGGATGAATCAGAAGTGGTATCACTATCACTCTTTTCCATCCCATGTTTGGCATAATTAGGTTCAGAATGCTCAACATGCTGTATATTGTTGGAACTTGGCACCTGAACAGTTGGTGCTTGTGACTTGCTGATTGGTTCATGCTTTCCTCCTGATTCCTTATCATTGCTTACCGTGACGACCAAATTGGCACCTATTTCTTGCATCAGGCAGATCTGATCATCTTTTGACGACAGCTTGAAGCGTGTCTCTCTCTCATGTTCATGAGGTATTGTTGCATGCAATGGTTTAGACGACTCCTTGATTCTTTGAATCTGACCCTTTTTCAACCGGTTCTCGTTGTAAATAACTAACCTTACCTCAATAGACTTCTCAAGTATATTAATGTGATTGAGTAAACCACTTTTAAAGGTTTCAGTCTGGCAACCCGTATGCAAGTTGAAAATCTGGTGAAGGATTGGAGTCAAATAATCAAAAGGAGGTTCCATTGTGAGGCAAAGAATTCCTTAAACTATGTGTGAAGGACTTCTAGACATATCTTCGCTTTAACCTCATGAAGATTCTCCCTTTCAAATTGCAGCTGTAATTCATCCAAATTATTGAAAATCTTCTCTTTGAAATTATGCGCTTTGCCAAAAAAAATTTGAACTATGGCTGGAAGTTCGGTCATGTTGTTCAGATAGAGAAGTGCAAGATGTGTCTTGAGCTCGTGAGAGATTTCCAATGTTTTTTGACGCAATTTGATCTCTTTGAGTTGCATGTGTTACAGTTCTCCCTCTTGAAATGTCGAACTCAACGATTCCATTAAAGTTCGATGAAAGATAATTGTGATTGTGGTTGTTTTTCGGGATTTTTCAATTCGTGAAGAAACCAAGAAATTGAAACTCGCGGGATTTGACAACACCAACGAAAGAATTCTAAAACTTTTTAAGTCCTTGTTCAGTAAAATGTAAATTTTTCTCGTCACCTTGTCTCGTTATATTGTCTCAATAGGGTCACGAAAAATTAAGCATAAACCTCAAAATGATAAGATTAGCAACAACAAAAACCAATATGAGAACTTTCGGCCCATCTGTTATATTGTCTATGATAAGTTATATTGTCTCAACATAAGATTTATCAAAAATTAAGATTTATCAAAATGATAAGTTATATTGTCTCAACATGTGTTATAACTTTCAGCGCATGTGCACTTTGCAATTTTCAAATTTCAGTTTAGGCCCAGATAATCAATTGACTAAATATATATAGTCGGGTCCAAACAGTGTTCTAATCGCTAGCAACAAATTCGGTTGAACTATTAAAAGCCCAAAACAAATTGTCACCCACTAACCGAGTATAAAGTAACAAGTACCCTAATATTTCTAACATAGAAAACCTAACCTCACTCTAATAAACTCCACCCCATCTTTTTCTCTCTTCATCTGACAAAATTTTTAATCAAATCCCACCTTTATCAAATCAAAGCAAACCTAAATCAAAGCAACCACCGATTAGCTTATTATATGTAAATGATTTCCTAATTGAAGATTATGCATAGGCACGTTACACGGCTGCAAGATCAATTACATGGTCTCGGGTAGGTTCGCTTATGATTGTTTTTGTGTATATCTAATCGAAACAAAGTTGATGATAACAGATTTGTTATTAATCAAAATTTATATTCGGATATTAAAAAGGGTTATCCCAACAAAGATCACTGATGATTAATTCGTGTTAGATCTATCAAGATCATGACATGCATGTCAAAACATGAATTGAAACTGAGATCAATCAATTTTTCCCTTTTATATTTTTCGAATCAGAGTTTAGTTGGGATTAGGTGACGGTGGGATAGATCAGATTGATTGGTGTTGTGGAGTTAAAAGGCTGGTGTAGATGGGTCTGTGTTTGTGTTTGGAATCAGTTTGTGTCGAGGGTGTTGTGAGGTTCAAGCCTTGTGTGATTTGTTGGTTTAGTATGTTGGATAAAGTTTGAGTCTGTTGGTGTGAGTCAAAGTGTTTGAGTCGAGAGTCGAAGTGTTTGAAGTGTTTTGGTTGAGTTTGAGGCGAGAGTCGAAGTGTTATGTCAAGTCGAGTCTGATTAACGAGTCAAGTTATCTTTTGTGTCGAGTGAGTCCAAGTGTGTTGGTGTCGAGTTTTGTTTAACAATTTTAAACATAGTCTATCGCAATATCAAGACCATCGGAATGTCACAAAACCATCGGAATGTCAAAACCATCGGAATGTCAAAACCATCGGAATATCAAAACCATCGGAATGTAGTATCTGAATAAGTGTCGGAATGTGTAACTGTCGAAATATGGAGAATTGGATCGGAATAAGGATTGTTGGATCGGAATAAGACAAAACTTGTAACTGCCGGAAAAAGTGTCGTAAAAAGTATCGGAAAGAAAAGAAAAGAAAAAAAGTAAATTTTGACCAATATAATTGTTTAGACAAATTGTTTAGAAAAAGTAAAATCAATAGATATAACATTTTACCTAGTCACAAAAGTTATACCAGATTCGGAAAGAAAAGAAAAAAATTTTGACCACCAAATCAATAGATAAAAACACGCAAATCCAAAGATTCAACCATAGCTCTTGATACCATTTGTAGGTCCACGTTTTCTTTAGATTGGTAATGTGTTGTTAAGATCTAAAGAAGGGAGGGAAAAGAAAAACTAGAGAGGGAAAGTTAGAGAGAGAAAAGAGAGGATGAGAGAAAGAAAGAATGATTAAGTGAAAATGGAAATGAACAACTACCCTTCCTAACATGCTAGGAAGGGTACATATAGCCCACCCTACATGTGGGTTTTATGGGTTATACTTACATAACTAGATCACGAGCCCAATCTACGTATATAGCGTTGGAGTGACCGATCCTTTCTAAATACGTAAAAACGTATTTCCAATATGGTGGTTCTTGGTTGTCCTGATTCATTAGAATTAGAAGCAGACATATTTCAGTTAGTAATAAAAATTGAAAGAAAAAAATGGTTCTTCTTGTACAGAGACTCTCCCAAGCTCTGATACCACTTGTTGGGTCCACTAGTTGTAGATCTTGCAGCATGTTAAGGATGGTGAACGACTTCTTTAATCACAAGTCTATTCACTGAGAGACTAATGAAATACAAAGTATTAGTGAAGAATACAAATACTAAGAAAATGAAGAAACATAATAACTAGATAAATGATTTGATCCTTTTTAAGGATTTCTACTATATATATATAAAAATAAGAAATGGTGAAGGTGTGTCTAACCTTTCGGCCAATGGGTTCCTTTTATACTACAAGGAAACCCTAACTACATTAAACACAAAACCTATAACTAATGATATGCATATCCTTTCCTAATCTCATGCATATCATAACAAACTACTAAGAATACTACTGTTTGACTTTCTACCAGACTAGGAGCACGTGTTGCTCCTACTACTAGGACCAGGAGGAACTACATACCTCCTAGTTCTTCTATTACAAATAGCCTATTTCATAGGACCTAACAGAAGCTATCTAGCCTTCACTACTTTATGCATTTTTCATACTTTATGCTATTTCATTTCTTTGGACACTATTTAGTCCTTTTTCCATTTCAGTACTTATATTTATGTGTGATGACCTTATACTTAGACTACCGATATTTGTTTCCGGTATTTACATTCATGGTCATTACGCGTGACATTCCATTTACCAAAATGGGGTGTTACAATTATGGTATCAGAGCCAAGCAAACGGGAGTAAGCACCAAGGGGGAATTTGTAAAGTCCGATTCCTTGGTGCCCCAAGCAAGGGGGAGTAAGCATCAAGGGGGGAATTTGTAAAGTCCGGTCTCGCATTGTTTTGACTACGACAATATGTAAAAACAAGCATTTACGAAAACAACGAAAAACGAATTCTTAAGTTCAAGTAATTTTCTTTTCAACGATTATCACTTAAGGTATGAACAAACAAGTACTCATCCTAATCAAGTGATCAAGGATTTAATCTTTTCTTAAAACTCACTTTTTATTAAGCGTGACAAATTTTTATTAAACTTTCTTTTTAACAAAATGTTTTATTAAATTAATTATTTGAAAATTTGAAAATTTGAAAATGGCATATTCTATCTTGGTTTGAAATATCCTTTCAAGATATTTTAATCCCCAGATTTGAACCAATCCACTAAAAGACAAAAAAGGAGCGGAGTCTACTCCGGCGGTTCCTTAATGGCTATGGCGGTTCCTTATCGATAAGGAACCGCGGACTCTAATAAGGAACCGCGGGCAGATATAGCCGTTGGAAGTTTGTCTTATAAATAGTGGACCGTTATAAAACTTTCTTTTCACCTCTTTTGCACATACATTTTCAGATTCTTTCCTACTTCTTAAATCACTCAAATCCTTGATCATTTGTTTGATTACTACTTGTTTAGAAGTGAATCATTCTCCTCCCATCTCTTCCTCTTAAAGTGCAAAGAGAAGAACACTATCATCGTTGAAGTGTTGTGTCTACCTCAAAGATCCATTGAAGATCCAAACTTATTTATTCATTGTTGTATCATTGTTGTAAAGATCTAAGTAGAGTTGTCTATTTGGAAGTTGTGTATGTATTAAGGTTAATACTTGGTCCTTAAAGTATATTGGTGTTGATTGGTCCTAACTAAGATTAGGGCTCGACTTTTAGCTTAGAATCAGAAATTAGATAAGCGACGTTGTGTACGGTTTCTCCACCTTAAGTAGCTTGTTGATTAGTAAACTCTCGAGTAAGGAGTACTCGAGGAGTGGAGTAGGAACGAGGAGTGAGCTTCGTTTCCAAACCACTATAAATCCTTGGTGTTTGCTTTGATCTTTCCTTCCCTTATCTCTTTACATTCATTATTCTTTATACTTGTGATTATTAGTTTAGTTGCACTATACCTTGTTCATATTGTATATAAGAAGGTTTCACATAAATACTCAAGCCTATGTTTTTGAAAAGGATTTTTAAAAACCAACCTTTAACAAGTAAATTTAAGAAACTATTCAACCACCCCCCCCCCCCCCTTCTAGTTTCTACAACATGGCAGGAGCGATTCAACAAGCAGCGTCCGCGATCCTTCGAGAAGACTAACAGCCCCAATGAGGCGGAGAGCTGGCTAGCTCATATTCAGAAGATCTTTGATGCAATAGGATGCGACCCTGTCTTTAAGGCAAGGTTAGCCTATTACAAGTTTGAAGGAGACGTGTTTGGATGGTAGAAATCAGTGAAACAATCAGAGAGAGGCGACGATTGGGTGGCTGGCTTGAATTGGGCACAGTTCAAGGAGTTGGTTATGGGACAGTTCTTCCCAAAGGTTGAGCAGGATAAGCTTAAGAGGGAGTATCACGGGATTAGGCAGACAGCTGGGGAGAACAACAATGAGTTCATGCAGAGGTTTCTTCGTTTGGCTAGATTCCTTGGTGCAGCAGCAGGGACTGCAGAGGAGCAAGTGTACCACTTTCGCTGGGCTCTCCGTACATCAGTCGTCAATAACTTGGTGTGTGCTACCTTTAACACGGTGGCACAAGTAGCTGATGCAGCACGCAAGTTGGAGATGCTGTAGGAGAGGGATGAGTTTGGAGAAGTAGAGAGACCGGACAAGAGGTATATCTCGTCATTCAGCGGTGATCATTTCAATTCATTCAGTAATATCCAAATATTTATCTTTCTCTATAAAATTGTATCTTTTAGGCAGAAGACTGGGGACCAGTCCCAACCGGCCACTCAGCAGCAGCAGAGTCAGCACAAGGGTAACGGTCAGACCCAAGACCGTTCTGCTTCGGATAGGCGTGGCGGTAATGACAATTACCGTAACAACGCTAACAACTCCAACAACAGCAGGTCCCTAACTTACTCATTTCTTATGTTACATGCTTTATGATTCTTAATTCTGACACTTCAGCATCTTCTACCAGGATTCATGGAAACGGAAGGGAGCAGCACCGCAGAGGTTCACATCACAACCGTGCAGCTATAGCTGGTATTATATCTTACGATTTTCGGCATTGTCTTGTTTGTACTCTTTAACCATGTCTCACGTTTAGTTTTCTGAACAGGATCCCAGTTAGCAAGGGCACCTGTTGGAGGGTATACTCACCCTCTCTACACTACGTGCAACCGAAGGCACCCAGGGTCGTGTCACCGAGATAACGATGCTTGCTTCAAGTGTGGCAAGTAGGTCCATCACATGAAGGACTGCCGTAAGGGTGAGATAGAGGGAACTTCTGGACATGCCGACTCCAAGCCACCTCCTACTACGAGAAGGGTGTACACGACCTCGCGTGATCAGGCCAAAAAGTCAACAGGTACCATCACTGGAATCTTACATATGTATGGTCAAGCCGCATGCGTTTTATTTGACATGGGTGATACTCATTCGGTCATCTATACTGTTTATGCCAAGAATGTTAGGATATCCCCTATGCCATTAGAAAATGTCTTAAACATTTCCACGCCCTTAAGAGACTCTGTACGCATAACACATGGGTACAAGGGTCTTACCCTCGAGTTTGATGACAAGATTCGTCCAGTTGACGCCTTCCATTCTATATGTGTGACTTTGACATGATATTAGGCATGGACTGGCTACCCAAACATCATGCCACCATTGACTGCCATTCATATCGGGTCATCTTCGGTGATGTAAACGCACCAGAGTACATTTACAATGGTTTTATAACCAGAAGGTCTATACAAATAATTTCAACCTTACAAGCACGTGCATTACTGCCACATGGTTGCGAGGGCTATCTAGCTACTGTTCATTATTTGGAGTCTGAATCTCCATCTATCTAGAATCAGCCGATCGTGTCAGAGTTCCTAAACGTTTTTCTAGAAGAACTTATGGGCATACCACCTGCTCGTGAAGTAGAGTTTAATATTGAGCTCATCCCAGGAGCTGAGCCAATTTCCAAGGCTCCTTATCGCATGGCTCCCATATAGATGAAGGAGTTAAAGGAACAACTGTAGGAACTTTTGGAACGAGGTTTCATACGTCCTAGTGCATCTCTATGGGGCGCACCGGTTCTATTCGTGAACAAGAAGGACGATAGTATGCGTCTCTGCATTGATTATCGTGAGATTAATAAGATCACCATCAGGAATCGATATCCTTTGCCACGCATTGATGATCTGTTTAACCAACGCCAATGTGCCAAAAATTTCTCCAAGATTGATCGGAGGTCGGGCTGTCATCAGTTATGGGTTAAAGAGCAGGACATCGCCAAGACTGTTTTGCGTACACGTTATGGACACTACGAATTTGTAGTCATGCCATTTGGCTTTACCAATGCTCTAGATGTTTTCATGGACTTGATGAACCGTATCTTCCATGAGTTTCTGGACAAGTTCGTCATTGTATTCATTGACGAGATTCTGATTTTCTCTAGGTCAAAGGAGGAACACGAAGACCATCTTCGTACAATATTACAGATACTTCGCCAGAATCAGCTATATGCCAAGTTCTACAAATGCGAATTTTAGTTAGACAAGGTGGCATTCCTAGGCCACATAGTATCCGCAGAGGGAATAACCATGGATCCAGTAAAGGTTGAGGCTATTATCAAGGTGCCAAGACCGACATCAGCGACTGAAGTTCGTTGTTTCCTAGGATTAGCTGGTTACTACCGTAGGTTCGTAGAGAACTTTTCTCGTTTAGCACTACCATTGACCAAACTAATGCGGAAAGGGGAGAAATTCGTCTGGACTGAAGAAAGAGAGAAAAGCTTTGAATACCTAAAGCATAGGCTGGTATCTGCACCGATTCTTACTCTCCCATATGGTACAGGTGGATTTCAAATATAAAGTGATGCTTCAGGGAAGGGACTTGGTTGTGTTCTCATGCAAAATGGGAAAGTGATTGCTTACGCATCACGACAGCTCAAGCCTTATGGGGAGAACTACCCTACACATAACTTGGAACTTGTTGTAGTCGTGTTTGCATTGAAGATATGAAGGCACTACTTGTATGGAGAATCATGTGATACCTTCACAGATCACAAGAGTCTGAAATATGATATAAGGTTTTCTGCCAAGTATAAAAATTTGTTCGTCCGATCTTTTCGAATTGAGAAAGGGATTTAAGTGTGACTCAGTCGTTCTTGGTGGAGTATAAAATGAGTTGTCGTTGTAGTATAATTTAAATTGCAAAACTTTAAACTAAATGACGTTAATTAAAAATTAAAACTGATTAAAACTTAAATGGTGCTATATTAAAACTTTTAAAAGTAAAATAATTAAATGACAAAAATTAAAGCGCGATGAAAAGTAAATTTGACAAGTTAATTAAAAGGAAAGTAAGATTGACAATTAAATTAAAATAAAAGCTTTAAAAATTAAACTAGAAAATTACTAGGAAATTAAAACGTAATGAATTTAAAACTTCAAACTTTGCAAAAATAAACTAAGGCAAAACTCGTTTAAAATAAAACTAAGTAAAAATGCGGGAAAAATTAAATTTAAAATAAAATAAAAAACAGGAAATATAGTCAAAACCAAGTCAGATCGCAGTCACGATCGCAACCAGCGATCGTACTCAGGATCATACCCTGGATCGCAGTCAAGAAAGGAGGGATCGCACTTGGTGATCGTAGCCCACGATCGTAACAATCGATCGTCGCTTAGATCGTGGCCAAGTGATCGCACTCAATGCGATGGAAACAAGAAATGTTGCCCAGATCGCACTCAAGTGATCGTGGTCAGCGATCGCAATGAGTGATCGTGACCAAGTGATCGTACTTGGTGATCTTAGCCTTGATCGTGACACTGGATCGCAAGTATAAACCCTAGGGGTTTATGCGATCACACTTGCTGGATCGTACTGGTAAAACCCTTAAGCAATACGATAGAATCTAATAAGCAAATAAGCAAATACTAAATAAGCACTTAGACAATAAGCAAATAACAAAAACTATATGAAAGAAATAATAAGACGGACAAAATAAGCTAAAAATTTGAAAACTTTCAAGACACAAAATAAACAACTTTATAAAATAAACTTTAAAAACACTAAACTTTTAAGAAAACTTAAAAGACAATAAGCTAGATACAAAATAAGCCAATAAGCATGTCAAGCTCAAAGCTTAATTCGTAGGAAACTTAGATTAAAACCAAAAGATAAACTTTTTAATAAATCAAACATAAAGACTAAACACGAAGTATAAAAATTCGGATTAAAGATAAGTAAAAGGCTAAGAAAGGTAGAATAAGATGAAGATTTAAACAAGATTTTAAGCTATCAAAAGTAAAGATTTGATTAAAAACAAGAAAGGAAGATAAAAGATTAAGATCCTAGTGAGAGAAACTGTCACTTTCTCTCTCTAAAATTACAAAATGAAAATGAAGACTAATTATCTATCTAACTAGCTAACCCCCCTAAATGTGTTTAGGAGGGTATTTATGGGAAATGGGGAGGTGTATGTGTTGCCTCCTCTTTCTTTCTTTCTTCACATCTTTTCGTCTTTTAAGTTCTTCGACTTTATCGACTTTGTCTCGGGATTAATTAAACTCGTCTTATAATTTCTTCGTTTATTAGACTTGAGTTCTTCGGCTTTATTATACTTTCGTCTTTTGACTTGTTCTTCGATAACTCTTTAGAAAAGGCCTTGGACTTCCGTTCTTTTTGCACTCTTGATCTCTTGACTTCGACTTTTGTCTTTTTCTTTGATAAAAGCCCGTGAAAGCCCGTGTTTTCCTCCCTTTTCACATTTTGGTCCTAAATCACAACAAAAACACAAACCACTCATAATTCCGACATTTACGACATAAAATACACGTTTTGGTTTGGTTATTATTGTAATTAAGTGGTAAAAGGATGGGTGTTTTCACACCTATCAAATCCCCTACACTTGACCATTGCAATGTCCTCATGCAATGCATTAGTCACAAAGCACGTTTTACATTTTCCATCATAATCAATCCACATTGGCCTTTATTAAAAAGATAGAAAATTATAAAACATTCACAATAAGTAAAGAAATCAAAAACTTACCTTAAGGTTTTGGAAATGTCATGAATGATCATCATCCTCACGTTTTCACGTTCCCCCAACCAAGCTTAAAAACGAGATCATTGTTATTATAACTTAGCAAACTAACACGAACTCATGTGGGGAAATTATTCACTTAGACTCCCTTATTCCTAGGTGTATCTCTTATATTTTATTGTTGTCTTGAATGATCACGAGGATGCATTGTTGACTTATTTCGATAGTTATTAGGCTGAAAATAAAGTGGGACGATTTAATCAATAGTTATCTAGAGGAAAAAATCTTTTAAAATTGCTTCTCGTGACCTCATAAAGTTCATATCTTGGCATAACTTGCTTCACTATTTGAGACCTTTCTTGGACCGATATTTGGCAGTGACTTCATACTTCAAATCTTGAGAGACGTTCATGAAATAATGGTCTTCTCTTCATAATAGGAATTTCTTCACTTGCTCTTTTTGAGATATTCTTCATATTTGCACCACGACTTCTTCATTTTTCTCCAATCTTTATTTGGGATTTTGATATACAACAATCCGCCTCCTTTTAGGACTTGGATCTATTTATCCTCATACCTTGTTAGGGCCTTTTTGGATAGACTTCTCCATGATCTTTACGGGAGTATTTGCTTTTCGTCGTGTGTCTCGATCCTTCATATTGATTTTTGATAAATGATTCTTCACATCACTTGGGATCTTTAGCAACAAAATGTAGCCCTCATGCCTTGTTAGGGCCTTTTTGGACTCGCCAATCTTCGCATCCCGCTTCAATAAGTTATGCCTTGGCTATGAACTCTACTTAATACCGAGCAACTTTTAAACGATCTTGGGCTAGAAGCTAAGTAACTTCTCAAATCATACAACCTTACTTATTGCAATTAAATTTATGAACAAGCGATGGGAGAAAAAGCTCATAATTAACTCACATAAATTCATGAAAGAATACCAAACTTATAATTGACTCTATCATCTCTCGTTCTCCACAATTTAAAATCTCAAGGAATGAGACTCGTGGATGCTTAGCCAATTAAATCAAAGTTTTGGGTTTTCGAGTCATCTATAGGATCTTGCATCTTCTTAGACTTTTTCAAGTTTAGAATTTGCGTTTTAAAGTTCCCTTGATAAATGAATCCCTAGGATCAATTATAGGAACTTGCAAAAAGTTCTTGTTCTTAACCCGCGAGAGTTAAGACTTTCGCGTTTTAAAGCTCCATATATAGAAGCCTAGCAAAACTTGCCTTAAAGACGTTAAGGATACTAGCTAGAGTAAACTTAGATAAGTAAACTCGGGTTGAGTCAAAAGATTCACAACGTTTGAAAATTAAAACTACTTTATTAAAATTTATTTTAGCAAAGAAAGAAAATAACTATAACAAAGGAAAAACTATTAGGCCAAAATAGATCAAAAATTTTGAAAAAAGTCGAAAAAACAATTTTCCGGTTAAAATGAGGACAAATGTAAGGAAAATCCCACTTAACTTCGATAGAAGTCCCCCCTACACTTAATATAAACATTTTACTCAATGTTTAAGCATGTGGGAGTAAACTCCCCTACACTTAGGACATTTTGCACTTTGTTTAAATCTTTCTAAGGAAGACACAACTAAAGTGATTCCTATTTTAATATTGAATAGATATAGAATAGAGAATAAAAAGAGTTTAGGATAGAACCGGGAAGAAGGGTACACGTGATCATGGTTCGTCAAAAGTCATCAAAAATGTATCTTTGAAAACTCGAATCCCTTCACATGATAAGAAAGAAAACAACGAACACATACTAGGGTCTCCCCCTACACTTATTATGAAAACAGAGAAAAAGGATAGATACTGCGGGTTGCCTCCCGAGAAGCGCTTGTTTTTGATAACCGAGTCGTGAGCCTGACTCGACCTTGATTAGCATAGGAAGAAGCTTGAAACACATCCACCGGGATCAAATACATGGTTTTCGTCCATCAAATAGCACAAGCTTAAGGCGAACAAGACAAGGCAAAGAAGAGTAGGCAGGGTTCCCTCAAGCAGCGATTGAGCACGGTGGTAGCAAGGGTGAAGTGCAAGCATATCTCCATAAGTTCCAAAGATTTTTCCTTTTATTTCATCAGATGGATACTGAGATGGCTTAAAAAGTGCAATGCCGGGGTCGAACACCTTTTCCTTTAAGGGAAAATAACACTCAGGCTCAGCAGACCTTGAAGAAGATCCGATCATAAATCTCGCAATCTCATCCTCAGAAGGTGGATAGAGAGGAGTTAAGATATAAGTGCTGCGGATATCGGTGTCGTCCGGCTTCTTCTCCTTTGAGACAGGTTTCTTCATATACAAAGGGGGATAAAGACCATAATCATCAAAGTCCAAAGGAGGAGCATCACTCTCATTTGGGAAGTAAGTGTTGAGAAAAGTAGCAATGTCTTCCTCAAATGAGTAGTCATCCAAAGTAGGATTAAGCATGGTTGGCGGAGGATCTTCATCAAAAGTAGGTGCAATGTCATCATGTGAAGAATCACTTGAGAGAGTATCAGCCTGATCAAAGTCATCATAAGTGGGCATGTCTGGATACTCAGAAGTAAAATTATCATAATCATCCCCATCAGAACTAGAATCGTCATCATAAGCATCATAGATCGGTGGAGATTCATATATTGGTGGAGGATCAGAATTGGAGGGAGAATCATCCACATCATCATGGAACAGTGGATTATCATAGCAAGAATCGAACAGAGGATTGTTGTAGACGACAAAATCATCGAGCACATTAATCAGATTCGTTGATTCTCTTCCAGTTGGTTTGTTTGTGATCTTCCCTAGTTTGAACACTTGTGCATCATTCCCGACCCTTAAAATAAGCTCACCTTCAGCAACATCGACTAATGCGTTTCCGGTTCTAAAAAATGGACGACCAAGTATTAGCGGAATACGAGGGTCCATTTCATAATCAACAACAACAAAGTCGACCGGAAAAGTGAAGGTGACAACTGTTACAAATACATCTTTGGCAATACCAACGGGGTAAGCGAGAGTGCGATTTGCTCAAGAGTCATCTTTGTTGGTGTAAGGTCGGGTAATGATAGTTTTTTCCAAACACTTAAAGGCATCAAGTTTATACTTGCCCCGAGAGCGGCTAAGGCAGTAAATTCTTCGATTTGGTTGAAAATGCAAGGTAGCACAAAACAACCGGGATCTCCAAGTTTTTCCGGAAGTTCTTTAAGAAGGACTGCAGAACAGTTTTCATTCAATCGAGTATTAACAAATTCGGCCATCTTCTCCTTCTTATTAAGCAATTCCTTAAACATCTTGACAAATTTAGGCATTTGTGCAAGAGCTTCAACAAGGCTAAAGGTGATGTTTTTGCCAGCAATCTTGTTCAAAAAGTTGGAAACTTGAACGTCATCCTTAGTAAGAATTCTAGCCTTGTTCAGCCAGAAAAGGTAAGGTATGTTGGGTTTTGGTGGTGTAGGTGTAGCAGGTACAGGTTGAGATGTTGAGGGTTGAGAAGTAGAAGGTTTAGAGGTGGTAGGTGGGGTTGGTGGAGGGTTTTGCTTGGGTACTTCTTCATTAAGAGGTGGAGACGGTAATGGAGAACTAGTACCAGGTGTGGAAGTAGGAGAAATAAATGGAGGTGGAGGAGGTGTAGATGGAGTAACGGGAGGAGGGGTAGAAGGTCCTACTAGAGTTGCACCACTTCGAGTAGTAATAGCACTCACATTCGCTCTAGGGTTTGTTTCGGTGTTAGAAGGAAGAGCACCTTGTGGACGAAGGGTTTGTAACATTTGAACGAATTTCCTATCCGTGGACTCTTGAATTTGTCTTGTAGATTCTTACATTGCTTGCATGATTTTCTCATGTTCATTCAATTTTTGCAAAACCAAGTCCATTGGCGGATGAGGTAAATTGAACCCTTGTTGTTGAAAACCTTGATTTGGGTATTGGTTATAAGGTGGAAAACCTTGAGGATTGAAACCATGGTGTTGAAAACCTTGGTTTTGCATGTGATAGTTACCCTGATTTGCATTTGAGCCCCTCATATTGGCATTACCTTGAAAATTAGCTCTTGGTGGCCCTTGGTTATTTTGGTTAGGTTGTGGTGGTCTTTGTTGAAAACCGGGTGGAGCCAAATAATTTGTCGAGTTGTAAGACAAGTGATTAACATCGACATTAGGCTTGAAATGAACTCTCTCGGTGTTGTTGTAAGCATACACTTCCGCGTGAGATTGATCATAAGCTTTATCACAGTTAGCATAAGAGTGTGGCCCACCATAAGTTTCACAAGTTATATTAAGAACATGGGCATGTTGAGTGGGAGGGTTATCTCGTAGAACAAGATGTTTTACTATAGAATTAAGCTCCTTGATTTGAGTAGTGACTTCACTTTCAATGGCACTAGCCATAGTAGCCCTAACACTCTTGGTTTGGACTTTGGCTTTGTTCTCAATGATATCCCATGCGGCATTAGAAGATTTAACCAAAATGTTACCCCCCGAGGCACTAATTAGTGAATCTTGGTCATTCATGCTTAAACCATTGTAAAAAGTGTTAAGTTGATGCACTTTTGTGAAACCATGTTGTGGACACTTTCTTAAAAGTTCCTTAAAGTGGTCCCAAGATTCACTAAATGTCTCACCGTACTTTTTTTCAAGTTAATGATTTCATTCCGCAAAGCGGTAGTACGTGAGGGTGGGAAAAAGTAGTTGATGAATTTGGTCTCTAAATCCGACCACGTAAGAATACTTTGTGGTGGTTCCTTATCAAGCCAATGTTGGGCTTGTCACTCTAAGGAGAAAGGAAAAGTTGCAAGCGAATTACCTCTTGTGAAACCCCATTAAACTTAACCGTATTATTGAGTTGAAGAAACCTTTTGATATGGTCATGAGGATCATCAAGTGTACGCCCCAAGAATGGTTGAGCAGAGACCATTTGAATGAAGCCGGATTTGAGCTCAAAGTTGTTGGTTCCAATCTCGAGTATGACAATAGCATCGGTGTTGCCCTCTACGTGCGATTGCAAAAGCTCGATCATTGGTCGATTGTCTATGGTGACAATAGGTTGAGTTTCGACTTCGACTTGAGTTGCTTTCTTCTTACGAGCACGGATACGCATACACACGTACAAAAGGAAAAGAAAGATAGACAAGAAATATATATATATATATATATATATATATATATATATATATATATATATATATATATATATATATATATATATATATATATATATATATATATATATATATATATATATATATATATATATATATATATATATATATATATATATATATATATATATATATATATATATATATATATATATATATATATATATATATATATATATATATATATATATATAGGTGAGTTATATGCAAAACTCACTTTTTGTGTAGAACTCTGCAGAACTCTTGTCAACCAATCAAAATTTAGTAAATATTAAATGTTTAATTTTATTCAAAAGGGCATATAAGTCAAACTACATTTTATTTTTTTTTTATATTTTTTAAATTAAAAAAACGTTTTTTTAGCATTCATCAAACTTGGTGCATCTATGTTTTGTTTTTAATACATATCTTTAAATTATGTGCATAGGTTTTATTTTAAGAATGTTAATACCCAATGTTGTGTAATTATTTAACAATTTTGAGCGACAACCAAATCTTACAAGCAAATACACTTTATCATAAACAAAAAAATTATATACATAAATGTTACATTCCATTCTAATATAAGTTTAATAACACAAAATGCTAAATAAATTTCATCGATACACTTGTGCAAAAAAAACATATGTAATACAAAATTTCTTCAAAAAGTGCAAATTATCTTTTTGTATAACTTGTGTGCATTAATGTCTATATCCTTTCGAAATCATCTTTGGACTTAAAGTTATCAGCATCTTCATGTTTATTAATCTGTTATGAACATATTCAAAAAAATTTAGTTAGTAGTAAACAAGGATCAATAACAAACGTGATGAGATCTCATCGATCATAAAACATATACGCACCGTTCAGTCATAACAAAAAACATAATTTCATGAATCTATTCCGTGTAATAAAAAACATGCATGTTCTAGGACAAAAGCAATAACCGGAGCTGCAACATACATGTTCTAAACCATTATTTCATGAATCTATTCATTGTAAAAAAAACATACATGTTCTATGACAAAAACACTAGCCAAGAGCTGCAACATACATGTTCTAAGCCAAAATTTCATGAATATATTCATTGAAACAAAAAAAACATAGATGTTTTAGAACAAAAACACCAACGATAAGCTACAACATACATGTTCTAAGCCATAATTTCACAAATCTATTCATTTTAACAAGAAAAACATAAATGTTTCAGAACAAAAACACTAACCATAAGCTACAACATACATGTTCTAAGCCATTAATTTCATAGTCTATTCAGTTTAAAAAAACTATATGTTCTAAACTATATTGTAATTCATAACTCACTCAGTGAAACAAGAAAAACATACATGTATGCACACTTGACAGAACACGAAAAACATAGATGTATGCACGCTTGACAAAACACGTATGCAGGTTGTGTTTTTTTTGTCAAGTTCAATAGAAACATAGATGAACCAATTCGTGACCCATGACTATAATTTAGGAACCATATTCCCTAAAAGATAAGATTAATATTCCAATAAAAAATCAAACCAATATCAAAATTTCGTCTAACAGTTGCATGTATGTACACATGGCAGAATCTTATGAATCAATTGTCTCATGCTTAACAAAAAAGAAAAACTTAATGTACGCATAGCATAATCTTAAATAACTAAGAACCCAAGATGTATTTGCTGTCCAAACCAAACATGAGACACCAACCAAACTCATTATATAGATTTGTTAGTAAAGCTTTTTGTAAACAATTTTATTTTAAAGAATCTCGATACGAACTTTGTTCCACTTCTTATGATAAGGTAATTAAAGCTTAAGAACAAGTTTGTAAGCAAATTGGGACAACGGTAACACATAATTAGTATCATACCCTTTTGACAATTTACGAACAGTAGTGATTTGCCTAGATATTCGGGAAACAGTGGTGGTGATGGTGTCGGCAGCCCAGATCTGAAAGAAAAAGATAGGTAAGCCACGACAGGTGACTCGGCGCTGCTGATAGGGTCACTACCATAAGTGGTTCAAAAGCGGTTCTGGTGGGTTCCAAGGATGGAGCGTGTGAATGATGGGGAGATGAGGGTGGTTATGGTTTTGAGAGAGATATACCTTTTTAAAAAAATGAGGATCTTACAAAGTAAGTGACGGGATTGAACATTTTATTAGGATCGATTTAAAAGCAGTTTGGATCCGTTTGATATCTATAAGCCATAAAAAAGAACGTAGTGGTGGAGGTGGTGATAAATAGGGGCGGCTATACTTCGGGGTGAGGAAGAAAGAGATGAAAACTGAAAATGCTAGATCCATAAGAACCAAGAAATTTGGTTGGAATGATTAATACAGTTTGAAAATTAATCAAAGTGCAATACCCATAATACCCTTTTAGCTTTTTGTTTAATTGAGAACAAACCTTTATGTTTTATTTAGTAGCAGTTTTGGCACTTTAATTTTTAACCTTTGATCATAATCATTCAATGGCCTAGATTCATTTTGATAGTTCTGCATAGTTCTACACTTTAAATGGGTTCTGCATATAACTCTTACCTATATATATATATATATATATATATATATATATATATATATATATATATATATATATATATATATATATATATATATGGTTTTTTATGTTTTTTAATTTTTTTAGATTTTTGAAAATTTTTATATTTTTTAAGATTTTTGAAATTTTTTGAAAATTAGACAAGAAAAATAACGTTCAAGAGTGAACGGATCCCAAAATCCAACGCGTCTCTCACTAAAAACCGTTAATCTTAACGAAAAGAGCCGGCAGCGGCGCCATTTGATACAAGAGGTTTTCTGCCAAGTATAAAAATTTGTTCGTCCGATCTTTTCGAATTGAGAAAGGGATTTAATTGTGACTCAGTCGTTCTTGGTGGAATATAAAATGAGTTGTCGTTGTAGTATAATTTAGATTGCAAAACTTTAAACTAAATGACGTTAATTAAAAATTAAAACTGATTAAAACTTAAATGGTGCAATATTAAAACTTTTAAAAGTAAATTAATTAAATGACAAAAATTAAAGTGTGATGAAAAGTAAATTTGACAAGTTAATTAAAATGAAAGTAAGATTGACAATTAATATAAAATAAAAGCTTTAAAAAATTAAACTAGAAAATTACTAGGAAATTAAAACGTAATGAATTTAAAACTTCAAACTTTGCAAAAATAAACTAAGGCAAAACTCGTTTAAAATAAACCTAAGTAAAAATGCGGGAAAAATTAAATTTGAAATAAAATAAAAAATAGGAAATATAGTCAAAACCAAGTCAGATCGCAGTCACGATCGCAACCAGCGATCGTACTCAGGATCGTACCCTGGATCGCAGTCAAGAAAGGAGGGATCGCACTTGGTGATCGTAGCCCACGATCGTAACAATCGATCGTAGCTTAGATCGTGGCCATGTGATCCCACTCAATGCGATGGAAACAAGAAATGTTGCCCAGATCGCACTCAAGTGATCGTGGTCAGCGATCACAATGAGTGATCGTGACCAAGTGATCGTACTTGGTGATCTTAGCCTTGATCGCAACACTGGATCGCAAGTAGATACCCTAGGGGTTTATGCGATCACACTTGCTGGATCGTACTGGTAAAACCCTTAAGCAATACGATAGAATCTAATAAGCAAATAAGCAAATACTAAATAAGCACTTAGACAATAAGCAAATAACAAAAACTAAATGAAAGCAATAATAAGACGGACAAAATAAGCTAAAAATTTGAAAACTTTCAAGACACAAAATAAACAACTTTATAAAACAAACTTTAAAAACACTAAACTTTTAAGAAAACTTAAAAGACAATAAGCTAGATACAAAATAAGCCAATAAGCATGTCAAGCTCAAAGCTTAATTCGTAGAAAACTTAGATTAAAACCAAAAGATGAACTTTTTAATAAATCAAACATAAAAATTAAACACGAAGTATAAAAATTCGGATTAAAGATAAGTAAAAGGCTAAGAAAGGTAGAATAAGATGAAGATTTAAACAAGATTTTAAGCTATCAAAAGTAAAGATTTGATTAAAAACAAGAAAGGAAGATAAAAGATTAAGATCCTAGTGAGAGAAACTGTCACTTTCTCTCTCTAAAATTACAAAATGAAAATGAAGACTAATTATCTATCTAACTAGCTAACCCCCCTAAATATGTGTAGGAGGGTATTTATACGAAATGGGGAGGTGTATGTGTTGCCTCCTCTTTCTTTCTTTCTTCACATCTTTTCGTCTTTTAAGTTCTTTGACTTTATCGACTTTGTCTCGGGATTAATTAAACTCGTCTTATAATTTCTTCGTTTATTAGACTTGAGTTCTTCGGCTTTATTATACTTTCGTCTTTAGACTTGTTCTTCGATAAATCTTTAGAAAAGGCCTTGGACTTCCGTTCTTTTTGCACTCTTGATCTCTTGACTTCGTCTTTTGTCTTTTTCTTTGATAAAAGCCCGTGAAAGCCCGTGTTTTCCTACCTTTTCACACTTTGGTCCTAAATCACAACAAAAACACAAACCACGCATAATTCCGACATTTACGACATAAAATACACGTTTGGGTTTGGTTATTATTGTAATTAAGTGGTAAAAGGATGGGTGTTTTCACACCTATCAAAATACATCTTCACTCAGCGTGAACTGAACATGAGGCAGAAAAGGTGGTTAGAGCTGTTGAAGGATTATGACATTAATCTGTAGTATCATCCCGACAAGGCGAATGTAGTGGCATATGCTCTTAGTAGAAAGTCGGGTATGATCAACGACATCAAGATAGAGGAAGAGATTATAAGAGACTTGGAGCGACTAGATATTAAGATCATGGTACGTGGACAACATGGTTACTGGGCAAATCTTAGAGTGGAACCTGAATTACTCTCTAGGATCAAGGAAGCTCAGAATGATGATGGTGAAATTTGGGCAATCGTTCAGACCTTAGAGCAGCAGACGGAGTTTTGGTTGGATGATGATGGTCTCTTATGGCAGGGCACTAGACTTTGTGTTCCTGATGATCTTACACTCAAGGAAGCGTTGTTGCCTGAAGCTCATAGCTCCCCAATCTCCGTTCATCCTGGTTCAACCAAGATATACCACGACATCAAGCAGTACTTTTGGTGGAATGGTATGAAATATGATGTTGCTACTTATGCTCCAAATGTCTTACATGCCAGCATGTTAAGATCGAGCATCAGCGGTCTACTGGTCTACTAAAACCGTTAGACATTCCAGAGTGGAAGTAGGACAAGATCACTATGGATTTTTTACCGGTCTTTCGTAGACCAAGAGGAAGCATGATGCAATTTGGGTTATTGTTGATCGACTTACCAAGTCAGCCCATTTCTTACCGACCCGCAAGGATGATCCAGTTAGCAAATTAGCGGACACTTATAAGAAGGAGATCATGAGACTTCATGGTGCTCCATCCAGTATCATCTCAGACAGAGATCCTCGGTTTACTTCACGATTTTCGAGGAGTCTACAGAAAGCTTGGGGTACCAAACTTAAGCTTAGCACGAATTTTCATCCTCAAACAGACGGGCAGTCGGAGCGAACCATTCAGACATTAGAAGACATGCTTCGAGCATGTGCATTAGAGTGGACAGTATATTGGGACGATTATATCTGCTTGGTAGAGTTCGCACACAACAACAGTTGGCACTCCAACATCAAGTGTGCACCATTTGAGATGTTGTATGTCAGGAAGTGTCGTGCCCTAATCTGCTGGGATCAGGTTGGTGAGCGAACACTTGAAGGACCAGAGATGATAGAGTTGATCAACGAGAAGGTCGCTGTTGCTAAAGAGAAATTACAAGAAGCTCGTTCACATCAGAAGAGTTATGCCGACAAGCATCGTAGGGATATGCATTTCAACGTGGGAGATCATGTCTTTCTTAAGGTATCAACGGCACGTGGTGTTAGACGTTTTGGAATCAAAGGAAAACTCAGTCCTCGATTCATTAGACCGTTTGATATCATCGAGCGAGTCGGTGAAGTATCGTATCGTTTAGCGTAACCTCCGCAGCTTTCTCACGTTCATGACGTTTTCCATGTGTCCTTACTCAGAGGATACAATTATCATCCCCTTCATACGGTTTAGTATCCACTGGAACAGATTCGCGAAGATCTTACCTTCATTGAGGAACCCGAACGAGTTCTTGACAGACAAGAATGAGTCATGAGGAAGAAGACGATTGCATTCGTCAAAATCCTTTGGAGGGATCATACCGAGCGGGAAGCCACTTGGGAAATAGAGGAGTCTGTCCGGGCTTCTTACCCTCATTTCAAGTTTTGAATTCGGGTATGTTCCTCTTTCAGTTTACTTATCTATAATTCGGGGACGAATTATTCTTTTTAGGAGGGAAGAGTCGTAAAACCCACATCTAAATGCCATGAACATTGTACTACATAAACATATGTACCAATTAAAACTTTCCTTTTATAACATGAACACGTGTCACGAATATTAAATTCAGAAACTACGTACGCGTTAGTGTACGATAATTATTTAAGTACGTATTAATACACGATAATTATTCATCATAATAATTATAATCACGAGCAAGTAATCATGAACATTAAAACACGAACATGTGGATTACGTATAATTATTATTTCACGATAAATGTTGTTTACGTACAAGTATTAATTATAACACGAATAATTAATCACGAATTAACACGAATACATTAACAAATGAACACGCAATTTATTAGACATGAAAATTAGTCGGGTTACCCTTGTGGGCCCCTCATAGCCGCGGACAAAGGAAGGAAAGGGCCAAGCCCAACTTGATTTTGACTAAATAAACAAAAAGGAAAAACACATGTTCATTCACAGAGTTTTCTTAAAAAAAACCCTAGCCCCTTTTATCATTGCTGCTTTCCACCGGCTATACACAACACCACCAAGGGTGTTGGTTGATTTTTGGTTATTGAATTCGGGTATTCGTGTTCGTGTTATTAGTTCTCATTCAATCACGCATTTGGTAACCTCTTAATCCTGTCTTTTTATTCTTTTAATTGGGATCAAGAACACATGTTATGTAAATCATAAAAACAAACAAGAAAACATGTTAGTTAAATCATGGAAACATAAAAAGAAGGGTTTTCGTTTGGTTTTGGTTCGGCCGACGCACCACCAAGAGCCACCAAGCTCTCGGCTTGGTTAATCGCACCACCACCGAGACCTCAAGGTCTCGGCGTGGTTGGGTTTGGTCGACAGCAGGAAACAAGGACCCCAACTTGCGTCAGGGTGGCCTTGTGGTTTGTTGTGGGCCTCGGCGCATCAGCAACAACACCACCGGCTTAAGCCGGTGGCTGTTTGGTTTAAGCAGGGGGAACACACACCACAATAGGGGGAACCACCGACCTACTCCCGGTGAGAACTTTGTTGTGCGTTGTGGGTAGCCGAGACAAACCAGGGGGAACCACCTGCTGCAGCCGGTGGTGATTTTATTCGAGCAGTGGCAACCGGCTAGGCCGGGTAGCCACTGCTAAGGGTTGTTTGGTTCGGTCCGGTTCAAGGGTCCGGTTCGGTTCATGTTCGATCTAAATTAAAACACGGGTTTGGTCACATCATTAATTTTTTCAAGTTATATGATTTTTCAAGGAGGTTAAATTAATTAAAACCTGACTATATTAGTTTAATTTAATCATGGGCTTAGGTTATTATTATTTAGTAAATAATACATGTTTTAACCTAAGTATTTTTACCATTTAATTTAGACTATAGTATTAACTAATTATTAAAGACATGGACTATAATTAACTAATAAATCATGACTTAGGTTATAGTTAAAAATTTATTAATACATGTTTAACTTAAGTATTTTATATGCTTTAATTTAATTAAATCATGCTTATATTTAATTAAATCGTATAACCTATAGTTTATTTAATTAACATGACATTATTAATAAACTATACTAATATTACACGACTTATGATATTTAACTAGTAAACTTAAGCTTATATTATTAGCTTATTAATCCAACTTATTACTATCTATGGAAACTTTCTATTTCAAGAAACTTACTATTTTTGGAAACTTTCTGTTTTTAGAAACTGATCTATTTTTGGAAACTAATCTATTTTTGGAAACTTTCTATTTTTGGGAACATTCTATTTTTGGAAACTTTCTACTTTAAGAAACCTGCTATTTTTAGAAAGTTACTTATTATTACACAACAAGTATAATAATACAACAATACAAGTTAATACTTAATCAGAATACATGAAATACATGATAAACATAGTAAAACGCTTAAATCAGTAAAACAAGACAAGAACATATAAAACAAGCTAAGACATGATATAATCAGTTACGTACTCAGTAATCAGAATAATTATACATGTCCCCTATTTATGTAGCATTAGTGAGGTCGGAGTAGGACTTTCATCCTTTCGTCTTTCCTCGTTCACTGGACACAAGGTACGGATTTCCCGTCCTTCAGTATGGACATTCTTTCCTTATTAGGACTCCCCGTTTGCAGCCAACTGTTTTCCCATTATTGTTTTATATGTTTGATACTTATGTTAGTTTAAATGCCTAAGCCATATACATGCATGACCAGTGTCACCTAGTTATGGAGGTACCATAACCATAACACTGAAGGCACTAGTGTTATGACTTCCCCACGGTGAAGTGATTTCTTGTGGCGTCCCTTTTTTGTTTTGGCCATTATATTATATTATCATGTGGGGCGTATGGGTGCATCCTAATTACATGTTTTACATGATTTTCATGGTGAATGCGATGTGTGCCTTGCATCCTTCACAAGGAGCTGATCCCTCCTACCTAGAATAAATAGAGGCAACCCATCTAATTGCATGACGGGGTCTCCCCTCCAAGTATTCATGCACGGTGGAACCTCATGACATATATGGATTATTAGCTAATTAATACAGTTTTTCATGATTTAAAACATAAGTCTTTTCAATCTATAAAACCAGTTTTATGAACATGTTCCAGGTTATCTCGGACTTATACATTTCCGCTGCTATTAGTCTTATATGCTTATATCATTTCATGCTATGCTTGTATATAGCTTCACTGGGCGTTATGCTCAGCTGTTTTCCTTTCATGTTCCCAAACGGCAGGTAATCAAGGGCGCTCGTAGACTGTTAGAGTAGGTGCATACGGATTGGAAGCTATCTATTCTTCACTACTTTATGCATTTTCCATACTTTATGCTACTTCATTTATTTGGACATTGTTTAGTCCTTTTCCATTTTAGTACTTATATTTATGTGTGATGAGCTTATTCTTGGACTATCGATGTTTGTTTCCTGTATTTCCATTCATGGTCATTTAATGTTTTTAAGACATTTACCTTGCATGCTTTGATGACACGTCATAATTACGCGTGACTATCTATTTACCAAAATGGGGTGTTACAATAACACCAAATACAGGTGTGTGTTGATTAGGTACATAAAACTTTCCACCATTTGCTTGTAGGTGGTGTCACCATAAGACTAACTTGATCAACTCACTGATAGTTGAAGTTTTTACCACCTTGATAACACAATATCAGGATGCTATGATCAGCCCTATAGCCCAAGAATTCCAAATAGACCAAGAACTTAGCAAAATATCAAGCTTGAAAGGAAATATGCAAACTTTTGCACACTCCTTAAAAACAGGTTTTGAGATTCAAAATTATCAAACTAAGAACAATAATAAGCAGATATAAATGATGGCACTTAAGCTTTCTTCAACATTTCAAACACATTTCATTAATACTAAAAATGGATTTACAGAAAAGTGAACCAAGGAAAATTCAAGAGCAAGCTAAAATGTAAAGAGCTATGGCCTTTATATAGGCTACAAGTTATCTAGGAAAGCTGAAAAAAACATAACCCTAATGTTATAAAGTCCCTGAAATGCCCTTGAGAGCTTTGGCATCTTTGAAGATCATGTGACTGAATTTGGCTTGTAGCATGAGTTGGTAATGTGAAAACTTGATCAAAGGGTGGAAAATAAGCTTAGGAAGTAAGCTGGATTGTGAGCTGTTGGATGACTGTCCTCTTCTTGTCTTCTTGCTCAAAGGTGTAGCAGGGGAGGTCCCATGTAGCATGTGGGTTGTTGAGGTGGCCAATGTTAAGGTTGGGATGTGATTAGGACATCATTAATCACTAATCTAGAAAAGGTGGTGGTTTAATTTTTGCTTAAACAAAAATCCCCAATTATGTTCTTGAGTGAATAGTTTAGTGTTTTGATCCGGTTTTGGGTTAATTAGGATTTAAATCCTTGTTAAGGCGCCAAGGATTAAGAAAATATTAAACCGGGTGAGTGGATTGCTTAGGTGGAGGGAAGGATAGTTCTCATTGGCTGAGGGAGGTGAGTGGGACACGTGGGAGGTGGAGAGTGGTCTAGGTAATAATGTATGTCGGCCAGCATTAAACCCCCATCTTTCACAACTTGTCATTTCTAAATAAAACTGGCTAAACTTCAATTCCTTTGTTATTGAAGTTTCATTTTTCACACTTTTTCCCCAAATACTTTACCAAAGTATTTTCAGGGGTATTTCTTGCCATTTTGTGATTCTTGAAGAGCTGTTTTGGCATTTTCTTGATTGATAATGGTCTTGACTTACATATTTGACATTTTGGAGGACTAAAATTGCCAATTCTTGATAAATGAAGGACCATTTTTGCCAAATCTTCAAAGTCAAGGGTCCTTTTTGTAAATTAACATATTTCAAGGACCAAACTTGTCTTTTCTTAGTCTTTGAAGGACTTCATGATATATTTGACTTTGTGGAGGATAATGGTTGATAATTTAGCTTTGATGAGGGGCTAAAATTGCCAATTCTTGAAAGTGGAGAGCCCTTTTTGCAATATTGACAAACTTTAGGGACCAATCTTTTAATTATGAAGATACAAGGGTATAAAGTGTCAATTCTTCCATATTGGAGGACCCTTCTTCATAATTCTTCAAATCTTCAAGGGTTTTCTTGGGAGAATCTTCATTAGAGCTTGGTTCATTATGCGGCTTCGTTTCCTGTGTTCGTTTTTGCATGATTCTTGTGATCTTTTGTCATTTTCTTAATATCCGTACCTAAAATACACAAGCAACAAACACAAGCATATATATGGGTATTTTGATGATATTTAATGCATTTTAATCCCTTTTTGGACGATGAGACTATGTATAAAAGTAGTCTCATCACTCACTGATGTACATCCTAGAGATGAAGAAACCTAGGTCAAGGGATTTAAATTGATTATCATGAGCTTCCTCAAAGGCAGCCGTCTGATGTTCCTCACCAAGAACTTGGTTACCAATGCTTGAACGCGAAGCCTCAAGAGATGACACCTTCCCAACTAACTCATCTTTATCCCTTTCTAAACCAAAGGCCTTCAAAGTCAACTGATCAAAAGATATGATAAGCTATGTCGGCTTACCTTCAAGCTTCACACCTTTCCCTTCAAAAACCTAAGAGGTTAGTACACTTAGAATTATTGTTAGCCTCAAGGGAAGAAACCTGATCCCGAAAGTCAATAACCTTAGGTTCCTTCAAAGAAAAATTAAGTTTTAAAGAAGCAATTTCCACATCTCTCTCTTTCTCTCGCAGCAAATTGACATCCCTAGCTTGTCTACCCTCAAGTTTTTGCATCCTACTAAGATCATATTCAAACCTCATCTGAACATCAGCAACCAAGCTAGACTATCGCATCGTACCAACATTAAATTTAGCAAAAAGTTGTTGAGGGTCCATGGCACGGAGCTGACCAAACAAAGCAGGAGAAGCCAACTGATTAAGCATACTCTGGCAAGCCATAGGGTCATCAAGCTTACAACCATTAGTGACTCTCCATTTAGGCCTGTAAACTTCCTCAAGATAAACAGGAGCCACTGTTCGGGATACATAAAAGCTATCACCAGAAGCTTCAGAGTCACCCGCATTGGGTGAGTCGGGACCGCCAACATTATAGGGACCCCAACCTCAAACCTGATTGCACAAGAGGCAGTGGACTCATAAACTTCCTCAAAACCCTAAAAGGAGGGAACAACGGTTGACCGACACTTTTCGAAAGGATGGAGGCAAAAGAAGTAGTAACTATTAGGAGATATATGGCCCAAGCCCGGTTGTGGGTTGGGTCTAGGGTTTTACCAAAATAATGGATGAATAATAATTCATAATAATGGGATTTTAAGCATTTTAACATGGTATCACAGCCTATACACCGATCCTACAAACCCTAATAATCACATATCTCGTTTTTTTTCTTTCCCTTTTTCAAGGTGTTTGTTCTTTGGTAACAAACCATATATAAATTAAGTGTCCTTCCTGTTCTTGGTAACAGGTTGCAGAAGTTAAGCTTGGTACTTGTTCTTTGGTAACAAGTCTTCCACCTTACAGATTCTTGTTCTTTGATCACCAATTAAGGTCGATCGTTTTGTTGGTTATCAGTCGACAATAGTTTATTCATTTTCAGCCTTCACATCACAAAGAAGAGTTATAAGGCTATTGTTGTTTGTGATTGGTTGATACTCTTTCACTATCATTAATTTGTAAATGTTCTAGTTTTATAAACCTTTTTTACTATGTATAAACCTTTTAAAGTTTATAAATTCTCAATATTTACACGTGAATTAAACTTTGAAGAGGTCTAATATTTTAGACCTATACATCATAAACCTACTTATAAACATATCTTCACTATGGTTTACAAACTCTTAGACCTCTTCATCATTTTATAAACCTCTTCTTAAACTACCATACACTATGCCCTTAGTGTCATTACTGGTTATTTAAGCAAAGTGTTATTAAAGAAAAGTTATTTTATATGGTATTTGGTTCAGCCATATGTTTACAGTGGCCCAAATTATGATGTCGGTGGTAAATCACGCTAGAACAAAGGCTCAAATCCAGCCCGTTATCACTGGCCCCCCAGGCTTCCCAGATTTTGTTCACATCTCTTATTATGGAGAGCCCCTAACTCATCCGGCTTAATAGGTATTCAGTTATATTGGTACTCAATTTGGACAGTCTATTTCGGCTAGTGTCCTGACGCAAGAGACGATCGTGTTGCATGCTTTTAGTACCATGACTCTCTAGGATTCTGCTAATTCTTGGAATATGGACAAAGGTGCGAGTTCACATCTTAATAATTCAGTTATTAATCTTAGTCATGTTTTTAATACTTGCATTTATCCATCCATTTCGGTTGGTGACGGTCATGTTATACCCGTTATAAATGTTGGACATAGTATATTTCCAACTTCTATTCGACCACTTCACCCTAATAATGTTCAACACATCTATTGACCACCTCTGTCAGACCATCTGTTTGAGGATGGTAGGCAGTACTCAAATGCAATTTCACTTGAAGTCATTTGAATAGCTCACTTCAAAACCTACTAAGGAACTGTTAGAAGTATTTAAAGTTATGGTCATATAATATACTGTTTCGAAGCTCGTGGAAAAAGCTACTTAATGGTGTCGAGAGTTCTATGTTATTGTTATGTATGTAACGGGAATTAGTCCCGAACACACAAATGAGGAAGGCCTCCCAAACTTGTAAGCCTTAGTATAAAAGGACAATCCAACCTCATTTGTGTGTGTGTCTCTCATAGTATTTTCCATCCTTCTTGTTTTAGAGAGAGAAACTCTCCTTAGTTTCTCTCACTAGAATCACCTACTTTGTATCTTTCTCTTTCTTCTTCCTTAATCTAATATTCCATTCTTTGTTTTAATCTTGTTCTTCATCATCTTTATTTCTTGTTCTATAAGTTGTGTATATGTCTTACAAGTGGTATCATTCGCCAAGGGATTCGTGGATAGCTCTTTGGTGTTGTCCTTGTTTTTCTTGAAATTCGTGTGATTTTGATCAATTTTTTTTCGTGTTTTGTTGTTCCAAGTAATACTATATCTTCTACATAGTTGTAGTCGCGATTTGGGTATTTTGGTTTGTCATAAACACGAATTTCTTGTCAAAAAATCTCAACTTGTTGCCTAAAGTCACAAACTTTTTCAAGTATTGCGATTGCACCTTCATCGGAAAGTTTCCAGGTTTGTACATTGCGATCGCAAAAACCTTAGGGTTTCTACGTTGCGATCGCTCATTCCGATCACTTATTTCGATTGTGAATTGCGATCGCTCATTGTGATTGTACATTACGATTGGGACTAAGGCTATATTGCAATCCATATTGCGATCTGATATTGCAATCCATATTGCGATCTGATATTGCGATCCATATTGCGATCTGATATTGCGATCCATATTGCGATCTGATATTGCGATCCATATCGGGATCTGATATTGCGATCCATATTGAGATCTGATATTGCGATCCACATTGCGATCTGATATTGCGATCACACATTGCGATGGGTGTTCCGATGGGTGACATTGTGATGGGTATCCGATGGATATTGCGATGGACATGTAAAATTTGTTAGAGTGCTTATTAGACTTAGTCACTATCTAGTCTAGTCCCAGAACATAGTTTACACAAAGATTAAAAAATAAATAATAATAATAATAAAAAAATTGGCGGGAAAACCCAATAAAAAATTAATTTTTCCTAGACTTATTTTAGGCCATTTAAGCTTCGATTTTAAATTTTGGCGAAACAAAATTTTTTGGACCCAAAATTCAAATTTTTAGGCCAAAATTCGAATTTTTTTGGGTTTTATTTTTGTCAAAAATTTTCAATTTTTCAAATTTTCCCTACTAGTTTTTGGCTATTTCTAACTTGATTTCAAAATTTGGCAACTTGAAAATTTTTTCGATTTACTTTATATCGGACTGAGGTATTTTTGTCGGACTAAAAAATTTCGGCAAAGTTTGATTTGTTGAGACTCCAAAACACGCTTTCTAAGAATTGAGATCATGTCTTTCGCACGACTTCTACTATGACGTATCAACAAGATAGTGATGCTGCGGGTATGGAGCATCGTGATAGCCATGCATGAAAGAAGATGAATGATGCCCATCTCTAGTCTCAGTTTCTTATAGCACAAAAGGAAGAAGCAGGAATTCTACTTCTAGCTAAAGAGTTTGATCTCATGGCATCTGTAGCAGCATATGATGAGGAAGAAGAGGTGAATACCGACTCCATCTTGATGGCTAATTCGCAGCAATCATCAACATCGCTAGTTCAACCTGACAGAGCTCCTGTGTATGATTCAGACGGTTCCTCTGAGGTACACCCACGTCTCAATGATAATGAGTTATATAATATGTCTAATCAGGAGGAAGAGTATACTGAGTCCCTTGAGCCTTCCACTGCGACACACGGGGTTCAAACGAATAATAGCAATATTATTTCTAATGTGCCTAGTGTGGACCTTAGTGGAGATCAAGTAGCGCAACCTACAACCCTTCCTGACGAGACGCATGCGTATTATAAATCATTATTTGATAAGCTTGCCAAGGATGTTGCTCATGCGAATGTGGTTAATAATAAGTTTAGAGAAACTAATGCCAAATTGACCACTGAGCTTGCGAGTTATAAGGAAAGGGAGAAAAGTTTTGAGATTCATCATGCTAAAATTAAAGAACTAGAACAAGCTCATGCTACATCGGTTTATTAAGAAAAATGCTTCACTAAGAAATTAAATGCTTTACATCTAAGTAGTGCTAAAAATATAAGTGAATTGAATGATGAAATCACCTCTCTTAATAAACAGTTGTCAACTGAAAATCTATCATTTTTTATCTAAAAGAAGAAAAGAAAAAGCTAAAACACGATTTCAAAATTCGAGAAGATGGGCTTCTTGAGGATTTTTACAAAGCTCATGATAGGATTAGGGAATTAGACAACCTTTTGGTAAAACATGGCCAAACTATGCAAACGATAAATATGCTCGCACCTAAAGTGAATGAGATAAATTACACCCATTACAAAATGGCTTTAGGATGTCCTCTTCCTCCCAATCCCGAATATCTTAAGCAAGTTCAGGCCACAAATCAAACTCTATATAATGGTAGTGTGCTCTTGTATGAGGAGCATGATCCTCCTAGTGTGCATGATTCTGAGGAAACTACTGAACTTGCAGTAGAGACTCGTTTAAGAATTAAAAAGCTTGATAAAGAAGTGACACCCGTTTATTATCCGAAAGTTAATCCTCCAACTATTTTTGTTCGGTCTAAAACGAGTACTGAAATGCTTTTGATACCGAGTGAGGAATTGTTGGATGATCCTCCTAAACTGAGTATTACACGCCGATTTCTAAATGAGCTAAAAGATAACTTTGTCATACTTAAACGTGTTGTTAATTCTAAAATCACTAGAGGAAATTTTACATCACCAGTTCTGATTGAGGTCTAGAAAATTCTTCATTACGATATTAATCCGCTTATTAATCAAGTTAATGCTTGGATAAGCAACCTGGAAAACGCTTTTCTAAAAGAATTAGCCAACTTTGTTGAAGACTTTAAATCTTTGGCGAAGGAGGGTGATGAATTTCTTGATAGAATTAAAGTTTCGGAAAGCAATCTTGAACGTCTCTCGAAAGCAAGTGACAGTGGTGATTGTGTTGATAGTAACCCCGTTGTGGTTAATATCTCTGTGACGGATAATGAAACCCTCCAAAATGATCTTGATCGTAAGACAGAGAAAATGGAGTCTTATGTCATCAAAAAGGATAACAAATTCACCGATTTTTGGAATAAATATGTCAAAAAATGTGATGAATGTAAGGATGACAAACTTTCGTATGAAAAAGCTTACAGTGAGATGCAATAAACAATCGAACGGTTGCAAGCTCAGTTAGGAGGTGAATGTCGTGACAGTGAGCCTTCAACAAATGTTAATCAAAAAGAGTTCACGATTCTTCAATACTGATATGATTTTCTTCAGAAACATTGTCATTCTCTTGAACTTGCTTTGCAAAACAAGAATGGAAAAGTTCCAGATGAAATTAATTTACAAGTAAAACTCTCGGAATCATTTCGGGATTTGAACGAAAAGATAGTGGAAATTTCTGACTTGAAAGCTCAGTTGCAAGACAAAGAAATCGCGATTGCCGAGTTGAAGAAACTTGTTGGAAAGATGGGTGGAAAAACTGTGGAACCTAAGGTTGTAAAATCAGTTGTTAGACAACCCAATGCGTACAAAGTACCAAATCCATCTATCTTAGGAAACCCGCCTTCTAATGTTTCTAGGTTACCTCCTAATACCGATGGGCAATCAAGTGTTCCAAAACCAGCCATATCACCCTATGTTCCATCATTTAGAAAACCTACTCTTTCTAAAACCAACCATGTGAATGCACCTTCCACTAATCCTAAGAGTATACCCCAAACATGTGATTCTTACGCCCACAAAGGAATCTAAAGGGTCAAATGATGTTGTTCAAACCAACAATCTAGGGAAGGGTATGCCAAAAGGGAACATTCAGAAAGTAAACCATGTATATTCAACACCTAGTAAATAACCAACTGCTAGAGTTCAACAGACTCCTAATGGTAGTCAACCAAAATCTAGGATCCCTTACCAGCAACCTAGGAATTGGCAACCACCAATGAGAAGTCGTGTATCGAACAAGGTGCTTGAATGGACAGCAAAACCTAGGTACACAAGGACCTTTGAGAATCCCAAACTCCATGTATGCCCCACGTGCAAAAAGGGCATTCATCATGGAAACCATGCTCATTGTATTCTGTAATACCTCTATGAGGTAAACTCTCGTACCTTCTCACAGAGAAAGAATGTCGAGTCCCATAAGACAACAAGGAGATTCACACCCGTCACACAGAACAAAATGACAAGAAATCTTAAGGAGGTTCAATGTAGGATCTAGTTTCTTACCAAAGAAGTCTTCCGCTGTGCAAGAGAACACTGCTCCTCGCTCTAGTATTTAGTGGAAACCAACGGGTAGGATCGTCAGGGAAGTTGGTCTTAAGTGGATTCCCATTGAGAAAACTGATGAAACCTGCTCCAGCACTAATGCGAGTGTTCTGAATGTAGGAAATGAATTTTTTACTCCTAACGCTAGCATTTGTGCAAACTCTTATTCTGTCATTGCAGGTTCTTCAGCGGATTCTGAATACATTTCTTCCAAGGGTTCCAATTATATACATTCGATATCACCTTCTTCTATGGTACAAATGTCTATTTTTGATTATTTTCGAAAAACTTGAAAAATACAAAAATATAATAAAATGTAAATATCATAGAAAAACAAAATAAAAAATGAAAAAATTTCAAAATACCAAAAATATTCTTCTCGACATGTCTCTCAGTATCGATAATATGGTTGCCCCTAGAAATGTCGCATAATAACAACACGGGTGTGTACATAAAGCTCGAATGAAAGTTCAAATGTTTTCAAAACATGTCATTTCTTCCTTCTTCAGATGATTTGCAATTACTTCAGATTGTGACTCGTGCCTCAGAGAAAGGAAAGTTGATCACAGATGATAACTTATCCTTAAAAACGAGAAAATAATATTTTCTCGGTCATGAACTTTCGATAAAAACATTCCATGTTTTTAAGTTCATGTAAACGACTTACAGTTAAATGTCAGACTGTAACTCGAACTTCAAATAAAGGAGAGTGTATCTTTAAAGATAACTTATCCTAATAACAGGTAGCACAATCTATCTCGGGTTGAGCTTGTCACAAACCATTCAAAGTTTTGAGCTCAACATAATGGCTTATAGTCACATGTTAGACTATAACCCGGTCCCCAAAGAAAGGAAAGTTTATGACTTATCCTCAACAACGGGAAATTAATTTTTCTCGGTCATGGGCTTATAGTAAACATCCAAAGTTTTAAGCTCATGCACAAAAGGAAAATGTTCATTTATGTACATTCTTCCTCCACAACGGGAAATTAAGTTTTCTCGGTTTTGAGCACAATTTTTCAAGATATTTTCAAATGTCTTATTCATATTCTTTCAAAATTGTGTGCTCATATACTCCCCTATTTTAATCAGAATCTTTTTTCAAGGGGGAGTATAAAAATCTCATAACATATAGTTCCAAAATTGTCATGAAACATTATTCTCTCCATGTTACATCACTAGTATATAAAAAATTTCACAAACACATGCAATTTTTGAGGGGCAGAATAGTGATAAAATGTTTCATTTTTGGATACGATCTTTGATATGAGCTCTATCTTCCTAATATGTGCAAAAACCTTTCCTTTTATGATGCACATATGTAAGGGGAGCGTTTTGGTGATATAGAAAACTTTCAAGGTGTAAACATTGATTTCATTAACACCTTGATTGCTTTTTCAATCGTTTTTCTGGTTACGATATCTACACCCTACAACACATTAATTCACGATGGTATTGGTGTCAAAAGGTGGTTAGGTATTCGTCCTATGATCCAACCAGAACCAGAGGGATCTTCCCAGGGACAATCCATTAGAACTTAGAAGTCCTTAGGAATGATGGAGCAGTTGAGTGTATGGGAATAATGCCGACTAATGACTTAAGCTAGCACTGGAACAATCACACCAAGGTGCTGGTTATGACGTCTTGGTAAGCATTGAAGGGGTTGAAGAATGAAAAAGAAATGTAAGGATAAAGGGTGAAAAGAAATAGCCCTCCATACAACTTAGACAGAAACTGGGTCAACACGTCTACTATCAGAGCCACTTGGATGATTTTTGGTATTGAAGACAAAGCATCATGGATCCAGTGATGCAATGCACAACCCTTCCCAGCCTACTCAAGATTCTCTTAAAAGAAGTTTGTTTTATTGTCACAGATTTCAACTCATTTCTATCGACTTTCTCACTCCGAGAAGGTAGATATTGAAAAGGTGGCAGTCTGCTCCAGCCTCCGATCACCAAATAAACGTGCACTTATAGAGTCTAGAGCCAACGAGATTCATCAAAAATCTCATTAGAACACTTATTCCATATATCAATTGTTGTTCATCTTTAGAACACAAGCGATAATTTATAGAGTCCTACGCTCTATCCTTGTGATATTGCTAGAACATTCAGAGTGATACTCTTTAGTATTCACAGTGATGAATGGAAAACCTTCCAGTGTTAACATCAAACAGCACTGAGGTAGGTCATATGTAAGATTCACTTGAAAACATATGTTAACTGAAAAGCAACAGTGGTTTGATTCTTTCTTGATTCAAACTCGTTCCAGGTCTCGACGTAATATCTTTATGATTTTGCCAGAACATTCAGAGTAATACTCCTTAGTATTTACAGTGACGAATGGAAATCCTTCTAGTGTCATCATCAAACACCACTGCGGTAGGTAACTTGTGAGATTCTACATGAATCAAACTTGTGTCAACTGGAAAGCAACAATGGTTTGATTCTTTATTGATTCAAACTTGTTCCAGGAAATGAATTGACGACTTAATCAGCAGAATGGAACTGCATGATTCACTCTTTACTATGAATTATCTTTTGAGATATTCAAGTATTGAGAACGGTTACCACAGCCGGAAACCCTGTCAAGGAAGTTCTTTGAACTTACCTAATCACAGGTATAGTATTCGTACTGTATAGCAGGAAACCGGAAGAATGAAAACGGTGGCAAAGAGTCATGATTCAAGACCACATGCTCAAGTAAATAAAGAAAGTTCAAGAACATCTAAAGACAAAGACTTCCGCTACTCTGATGATCAAGGGCGATTGTTAGTCAGCTTTTAACAATACTGCAAAGAATGAGTATGTGGGGAAAGACACAAAAACACAAGTTGGCAAAGTTTCAAGATCAAGTCAAGGTAAATATTAAAGATCCAAGATCATAAGTCATGAAAGGAACGATGAAGGAACTCTCAAGAAAACAAGCTTCAAAGTCTGCAACAACAAAGAAGTGATGTAACATATTACATGACCACCACTTAGGGGGAGATTGTTAGAAGTATTTAAAGTGATTGTCAAAGGAGTGAAGTCACATATTATATGACCACCCCTTAGGGGGAGATTGTTAGAAGTATTTAAAGTGATGGTCATATAATATACCGTTGCGAAGCTCGTGGAAAAAGATACTTAATGGTGTCGAGAGTTCTATGTTATTGTTATGTATGTAACGGGAATTAGTCCCGAACACACAAACGAGGAAGGCCTCCTAAACTTGTAAGCCTTAGTATAAAAGGCCAATCCAACCTCATTTGTGTGTGTGTCTCTCATAGTATTTTCTTTCCTTCTTGTTTTAGAGAGAGCTCTCCTTAGTTTCTCTCACTAGAATCACCTACTTTGTATCTTTCTCTTTCTTCTTCCTTAATCTAATATTCCATTCTTTGTTTTAATCTTGTTCTTCATCATCTTTATTTCTTGTTCTATAAGTTGTGTATACGTCTTACAAGAACACTGCATCCCTACCACTAACAATGACTTCAGGGAGACCATGAAGCTTGTAGACATTATCCAAAAAGGCTTGGGCCACAGTAATTGCAGAATATAGGTGAGTTAATGGAATGAAATGGCTATACTTTCTTAATCTATCTACTATTACCAACAAGACTGATTTTCCTTTAGACATAGGTAAAACATCCACAAATTCCATAGAAATATGAGTCCAAACCTTATCAGGAATAGGTAGAGGTTGCAGTACCTGGAGATGAGACTAATTCAGGCTTAAAACTCTGACATACAATGCAATTTCTGACCCATTCTTTGACCTCCTTCCTCATTTTCATCCAATAAACTTGTGAACTCATCCTATGGATTGTGGCCTTTACTCCAAAATGCCCACCCAATGAACCTTCATGAAATTGTTTAAACAAGTCTCTAACCGCAATTGTGGATCATCACCAATTACCAGTCTTCCTTTCCTGAGCAGTTGTTGTGGAAACCATACGTAATGCCTAACTAAGTCTTTATGAAGCTCTAACTTGTTAATAAGGTCTTTTAACTTGGTATCTTGAGTCCACTCAGCTTTAATCTTTTGATACACCTCAGCTGTCAGATTGTGCTCATAGTGACTTGTAGTAGTTCTCTAGTGTTTGGCAATCTCGATAAGGCATCTGCTGCATTTTCAGATCCTTTTTTATACAAAATCTCATAATCAAAGGCCATAAGTTTTAGAAGCCATTTCAATTGAGCTGGTGTGGAAAACCTCTGATCCATAAGGTATTTAAGGGAGAAATGATATGTCTTAATGATGAAATGCCTGTCTAAAAGATAACCCCTCCACTTATCCAATGCTTGAATCACAACTAAAAATTCTTTCTCCTAAGTAGATAGTGTATAGTGTTTAGGTGCCAAGGTCTTACTCATGAAAGCAATCGGATGACCATTTTGTTGCAACACAACACCAATACCTAGGCCTAAAGCATCTGTTTCCACCAAAAAAGGAGCTTCGAAGTCTGGCATTTTTAAGACAGGAGCATGAGTCATAGCCTCTTTAAGGTCTTCAAAAGCTGTTTGAGCCTTGTCACACCACTTAAAAGCATTTTTCTTCAATAAAACAGTTAAATGGTGACTAATGATGGCATAATCTCGTATGAACCTTCTATAATATCCTTTTAGACCCAAAAATCCCCTTAGCTTCTTTAAGGATTTAAGAACAGGCCAACACTTGATAGCTTCTATCTTTGCAGGGTCAGTAGCCACACCTTGATTAGTGATGATGTGGCCCAATTATTCTACACGATCAGCTCCAAAAATACACTTACTCTTCTTAGCATAGAGCTTGTGTAGCCTCATAGTGTGCAATATTGTTCTTAAATGTTCTTCATGGATCTCCTTTGTAGGGCTATATACCAGTATGTCATCAAACAAAACGAGAGTGAACCTTCTCAAAAACTGCTTGGACATCTCATTCATCAATGCTTGAAAAGTTTAAGGAGCATTAGTCAGGCCAAAATGCATAACAAGGAACTCATAATGTCCCTCATGGGTCTTGAAAAGCTGTTTTAGCAATGTCATCTTTAAACATTCTAATTTGGTGATAACCAGACCTCAAATCCAACTTTGAACAATTGACTGAGCCATGTAGTTCATCAATTAATTCTTCTATTATAGGAATGCGGAACTTGTCTTTGAGGGTGTGTTTGTTGAGTTGTCTATAATCTATGCACATGTGCCAAGAACCATCTTTCTTCTTGACCATTACTATCAGGGAAGCAAAAGAACTTTGACTGTGTCTAATAACCCCTGTATCTAACAATTCCTTCACCATAACCTCAATGGCATCCTTCTGAGTGGGAGGATGCCTATAAGGTCTTATATTGCCTGGTGGAGTACCTTCTCTAAGAGGAATTTAATGATCATGAGATATGTGAGGAGGTAAAGTAGTAGGAACAGCAAAGACATCATCATACTCTAACAATAAAGAATCCCATTCAGTAGCTTGAGGAGCTTGACTTTGACTTCCCTAAATGACTTTTAGCATAGGAAAAGGATACACACATAGAGACATTTCATTACATTGAACTTTTGCAAACTAATTCCCATTCATCCAATGCATAGAAGACTTTTTTTGAGAATAACAATTGTTAGTGGTTAGTGGGTGGAGTCATGCAATGACATCCAAGCGGAAGAATATCTTCTTCGAACCCACGCCTAGTTATGTTAGACTCTTTATCCGCTTCGCATGAAAGGCCCTTGGCAGGTCTTGAACCCAAGACCTCTAGGAATCCTCCCCCAAGGAAACTACTTAGTGGAACCTTGGTGGCCAACTGAACTAAGCCAGTTGGTTTAATGCATAGCAGACTTAGTAGTGTCCCTCAAAGTCATACGTTTCCCATTGTACTTAAAATCCATTTTATGGTTTTGGTGTTGGGAATAAAATTAGCTAAGTCAGTGGAACACTGACAAGAGGAAATTGGAAGCTGACAAGAGTAAACGGGGCGCTGACAGGTGAGACGCTGATAAGAATTATCAAGGCGTTGACAAGAAGAATTTTAAGACAAAGACAAGGACTAAATCTGCCAATGATGAATTCTTCAAGCTGGTGGACAAAATATGAGGATAAGAATTCTATTTATATATTTTTAATGTTTAAAAAGATTTAGTCAATAAGTTATGTTTATCTTATGTCTTTTCCTAAAATAATTGATCTTATCTTTTTGTACAAGGCTCCTTAAACCTATAAAAGGAGGACTTAGGGTTAGACATAATACACATCTTTTTCACACACCTCTTCCACATATCTCATAACACTTTCATTGTAATCATTCATTGATATTATTAATCAAAGTGAAAGTTTTGTTTACTTTGTTTTGTTCTTTGTTCTAAGTGTTAAATCCCGCATAACACTTAGTTTGTTCAATACAACAAAGTTTCTCTACGTGTTAAACTTGATTTAATCTCGTTAACACAAAGCTAAATCGATCTAAGTTTGGGATCAATAAGTGGTATCAGAGCTTGTTGAGAATTTGATTTGAAGAACGAGATCCAATACCGTGAGGTGAACCAGGCTAAGGAAGAAGGTGAAGAAGAATCTGATGATGTTTTCAGTCAAGGCCAAGTCTACTTCAAGTTCCAACTCATCTTCGTCATCTGATAATGAGGTATGTAATGACTCTTCTTGTAGGTTAAATACTGAGAGACTTAACAAAGAGGTGTTAAGGTTGTTAGATGATGTGAGTACTGAAAGATGCAAACTGTCTAACTATCAAATTGCTCCCACTCAAACTGAGAAGACAGTTTCTGAGTACAAGAAAATGGAATTTGACTTAAAAGATAAAATAAATATCTTAAAACATGAGTTAAATGCTAGTATGGATATTAGAAACATCATGGAGAGAGTCAATGCTGAATTACAGGCTAAGTTAGATGAGGCTATCAAAAATAAGGATAATGTAGACCTTAAAATTCAGAGATTTGATAAAGCCTCACAAACCCTAGAAAAATGTGTTAGTGAACAAAGGGATTCTAGGGATATGTCTGGGATTGGGTTGAAAGAATATGTTGCCGTTCCACCACCTGCTGGGGACTTCTATGGTGTCCATAGAAAGGATCTCTCTTGGACTGGTATTCTAGAACTCCAAGAAGAGGAATTTATTCCTCCACCTAGAGTTCTTTCCCCAGTTAAGGAATATCAACAAAAGGTTATTGACCTAGAAGAGTGGAAAAAGGCCAACCTCACTTTATTTGTTAAAGGTGGGATACTTAGTGAGAGTCCATTTGTGCCTACACTCATTGAGAGTCCAGTTGTATCTACACCTATAACTGTGACAAATCCCATAACTGGAAAAGCTGTTAATCTTGGCTCCCCAATTAAGAAACAACCTAGTGTTAAATATGCTGAAATGTATAGGAAACCTAGGTCACCCCATAGCCAAGCAAGTGTTAATGGGACAGGGTTTTATCAGTCTAAGCCTAAGTTTGTGTCCAAAAAGGCTTGTTACTCATGTGGGAGCTTCTCACATTTGGCCTATAATTGTGTCAGTGGATACAATTCATTCGCTGAAAATAGGTCATCCAATGTCAACCATAGACCTTTTGTCCACACTAGACCACAGGCTACTAGACCAGCTCCTTTCTTTTCTAAGGCAGCTAATACCCATGGACAAAGGCCCTTTCAAAAGACCAACACTTGGTCAAACAGGCAGTATGTTCCTATAGCAAACCCTAATCTAGGCGCTGACAAGAACAAATTCAACGCTGACAGGAACAAACTCAACGCTGACAGGCACAAATGCAGCATTGACAGCACCAAGTTTGGTATGAGACCTTATTTTAGACCATATAAACAAAGATACATGGTTAGTAAGGGTCAAGGGTCTAGGGCATCATCCCACATAACTTGGAAACCTAAACAAGAGCAAAACTCTAATTTTAATGGTATTTCAATGACTTGCAATAGATTTAAATATCTTGAGAAGGTCATTAATAGTCTCATTGGAACAAATTGGGTGTTTAGGTCACAAAGGGATGAACATGGATTTATGGTAAAGAATAAGACCACTCTAGTTGAACAACTAGATAGATCCAAGTCTGACAAGGCTTGGATCTCCAAAGGAAACTAATTTGTTTTCTTTTTGAGCAGCCTATCCAAAAGCAGGTTAATGATCAAGGATATTGGGATAGTGGATGCTCAAGGAACATGCATTGTTGGTCTTTCCACTGATATTATTTTTATCTACTGACATGTTATCTCTACCCATTATCATGGGATAGGGTAGCCTCTGTTGGTGTGTGTTTTTGTGGTTTTTGTCTAACTATGCAGGAATGTGGAGCTACATTTGGATGGATACAAAATTGTAAACTTTTATTTATGATGGTTGGAGTGTTTACATTCCTATCTTGAGATAAAATTTTGCTTCTTCACATATAATGATTTGTATGCTTCTGTTAAGGGGAGGTAAACCTTTAGGTTTTTGGGTAATCTTAGAGCACTCTTGCACAATTCTAGATTGTGTCCACAGGTGAGTGGGGTTAGAAATAATGAAGGCTCTTTCCTTATGAAATTGTTGGAATTTCTAAACCTCGAGGCACTGTAGCATGCACGTAATTTATTTTGCATGCATGTTGCCAAGACTTTTGACCTAGAATTGGGTGTGGTCGTATGGGTGACTTGGGGTAGATATATTTTTGGGCTTACTTGGGGAGTTGCAAAGGTTTTATACGAGTTAACTTTCTCTTTGGGGCATTTGTGAACAAAGGACTCTAGAGTTCATGTGTGTCTATCATGCTTTTGCATGAGTGTATGCATGAATAGTGTTTGTCATTCTTGCTTATTAGAGACTAGTTAATTTCCTTAGGATTATTACCTTTGTTTGTGTTTTAACTAAGGTTTTATGCATTCTCAAGTATATTTTAGTCTATTCCATCTTAGCTGATGTCATTTTTAAATTTTTTTATAGACCCAAAACGTTTCTTCACCCTTACATTTTTCAAATTTTTGGATATCTGGAAGCCTAATGATCATTGAGATGTTTTTCCTAGTGATTGACATCTAGTAGCAATAGAGATCACTTTCACAAGGGTGTATAGTGTTATGGAGATGGCTGAGACTATTGGCACTAGCTTTAATGCAGGTCAAGACATTCTTATCATCAGTAAGTCCATCCCCATGTCCTATGAATCAACATTGAGGATTCATTTCCCGAATGTGGATGAGGACAGTATGAAACCTTTGACATTAATGGAATTGACGAAAATCTGTATTAGCTTGTAAAAGCATAATACAGAAATGGTACAAATTGTCAAGGATCATAGTTTTGAACTGATAGACTTGTTGTTTTGGAAGCTGATGCAAGGAGGACGTTCTTGGTTCCGTCCTTGTATATTAATCTTGGAGAGGAGTCTTAAAAAGGAGAGGATCAATCGAATTTGAGTGACAAAAGTAATAAAGAAAGCTCCAAAGACTCTACATGTGCTGAAGATGATTAAGACCAAGTGAAGGCTAACTATACAAGTGATTTGAGTGATTGACTTTTCGAGATTTATTATTACTCAAATTCAGGGATAATTATATTTGTAAGAATCCTCTCTGTATGTTTTATTTTATTCAGAAACTTGATTACTAGAGTAGATATCAAGTTTAGGGGAGGATTGTTGGGAATAAAATTAGCTAAGTCACTGGAATGCTGACAAGAGGAAATTGGACGCTGACAAGAGTAAACGGGGCGCTGACGGGTGAGACGCTGATAAGAATTATCAAGGCGTTGACAAGAAGAACTTTAAGACAAAGACAAGGACTAAATCTGACAATGATGAATTCTTCAAGCTGGTGGACAAAATATGAAGATAAGAATTCAGAATATATTCTTAATGTTTAAAAAGATTTAGTCAATAAGTTATGTTTATCTTATGTCTTTTACTAAAATAATTGATCTTATCTTTTTGTACAAGGCTCCTTAAACCTATAAAAGGAGGCCTTAGGGTTAGACATAATACACATCTTTTTCACACACCTCTTCCACATATCTCATAACACTTTCATTGTAATCATTCATTGATATTATTAATCAAAGTGAAAGTTTTGTTTACTTTGTTTTGTTCTTTGTTCTAAGTGTTAAATTCCGCATAACACTTAGTTTGTTCAATACAACAAAGTTTCTCTACATGTTAAACTTGATTTAATCTCGTTAACACAAAGCTAAATCGATCTAAGTTTGGGATCAATATTTGGAAGTTGCAACTAATGTCTCCCAAGGTAGATAGCCACTACACTCCCAAAACCATCTCACATCCTCCTAATGCTAGAATCATGATAGAAGTAGTAAATGTTTCCCCTTGTAGAGTCCATGTAAAAGCATGACACATGGTAGTACTAATCAAACTTTTGCCCCCAGCTATAGTAACTTGTAAGGGACAAGTCTGTTTGGTGTTGCAACCTATTTTCTTGGCCACTTTGGTGTCTAAAAAGTTGTGTGTGCTACCAGAGTCCACTAGAATGTGCAACTCAATTGTTCCTACCTAACCAGTGACTGTCATGGTTTGATAGTTGTACACACCATTAACGAATTGATTTCCAGTTCAAAGTACGACTCAATTGTTTTTGGTGAAACAAATATTTTTGGTTGTTTTAAAATAAATGTGCAAAGATGTAAATGAAAATGACGTTAAAGTAAATCTAACACTAATTTAAAATAAAAGGCGAGAATTTAAAAGCGAGACGAATAATTTAAAGGCACTAAAAGTAAACAACGCAAACTTAAATCTATCTAAGGCAAACTTAAAACGCAACTAAAACTTAAAACTAAGGCAAGGCTGAAATAAATCTAAGGCAATTAAACTTAAAGTGCAACTAAGGAAAAAGGCGGGAAAAGTAAAGCTTGCAAATTAGAAACAGTTTGTTAAAAACTGAAACTAAAAAGAACCTGAAAACAGCTCATTCGGAATAATCCTTCGTTCGGAATAATCACTCATCCGGAATGTCACCTTCGTTCGGAATGATTCTTCTTCACTCGGAATATTTACCAAAACCCTTGATCCGGAATAAATCCTTTATCCGGAATATGTCACTTATCCGGAATAAAGTCTTGACTCGGAATAAAGCCTTGATCCGGAATGTTTGATTCGGAACTCTTGATTCGGAATAATTCCTTGGCCCTTCGTTCGGAATATATTCCGAATGAACCTTGATCCGGAATATTTAAAATATTCCGAATGAACAAATTGATCCGGAATAATTTCCTTGGTTCGGAATGTTTCTTCACAAAGCCTTCACTCGGAATGTTTGGTTGATTCGAAATGAAAGGCTGATCCGGAATGTTTGGTTGATCCGGAATATGTCACTTATTCCGGATGAAAGCCTTGATTCGGAACAAATTTCAACACAACCTTGATCCGGAATGCGCTGTTGATTCGGAATATCTAGGGAAGAACAGTAACAGAAACACGAAGAACAAGGAAGCACAAAATAATACGAATCTAATTAAAACTAATCAAAATCAACCACAAGATTAAATCAAACTAATCAATAAACATCTACTAATCATAAACAAACAATCCAAATCAACAAAACTAACAATAATGATCAAAATAATCAAAACCCACTTAATCAATTTAACAAAAACTCAAGAACATAAACATGAACATAAACATAAAGATCAAAGATTAAAGAAAGGTAGATAGGAGATTGACAAGTAAAGTAAAGATTGACAATAATTAAAAAGAAAACTTACTTGAAATTAAATGTATTTAAGGTAGAAGACAATTAATTAAATGACATGTAATTAAATGTGCAAAAATTAAAGTGGAAGAGCATAGTTTGTCAAACTAGCCAACAAAAACTAATGAAATGAAATCCTAATCTATTTATAGGGTAGGATTAGGAGATGCTTAGGAAGCTTCCTCCCCTCTTTCATCTTTCCTTAATTGCGTCATTAAGTCCTTCCCCTTCTTAATTCTTTGACTTTGAAGACTTTGTCTCGGGATTTCTTTGAACTCGTCTTGTAATTCTTAAATAACTAGACTTGAGTTCTTCGGCTTTTAGTAAACTTCCGTCTTTTGACTTTTTCTTCGATAAATCTTCAGAATTGGTCTTGAACTTCCGTTCTTTTTGCACTCTTGATCTTTCGACTTCGTCTTTCGTCTTTTTCTTCGATAAAATCCCGTGAATGCCCGTGTTTTCTCCACTTTTCACCTTTTCGTCCTAAATCACAATAAAAACACAAACCACGCATAATTCCGACATAAATGACATAAAATACACGTTTTGGCTCGGTTATTATTGTAATTAAGTGGTAAAAAGGATGGGTGTTTACACACCTATCAAATTCCCTACACTTGACCATTGCAATGTCCTCATGCAATGCATTAGTTACAAAGCACGTTTACATTTTTCATCACAATCAATCCACGTTGGCCTTTATTAAAGAGATAGAAAATTATAAACATTCAAAGTAAATAAATCAAAAACATACCTTGGGTTTTGGAAATGTCATGAATAATCATCATCCTCAAGTTTTCACTTTCTCCAAACCAAGCTTAAAAACGAGATTATTGTTATTATAAGTTAGCAAACTAACACGAACTCATGTGGGCCAATTATTCACTTAGACTCCCTTATTCCTAGGTGTATCTCTTATATTTTATTTTTTTGTCTTGAATGATCACGAGGATGCATTGTTGACTTATTTCGATAGTTTATTAGGATGAAAATAAAGTGGGACGATTTAATCAATAGTTAGCTAAAGGACAAAATCTTTTAAAACTGCTTCTCGGGACCTCATAAAGTTCATATCTTGGCATAACTCGCTTCGCGATTTGAGACCTTTCTCGGACCGATATTTGGCAGCGACTTCATACTTCAAATCTTGAGAGACGTTCATGAAATAATGGCCTTCTCTTCATAATAGGAATTTCTTCACTTGAAGATTTGAGAGATTCTTCATATTTGGACCACGACTTCTTCATTTTTCTCCAATCTTTATTTTGAATTTTGATATACAACGATCCGCCTCCTTTTTGGACTTGGATCTATTTATCCTCATACCTTGTTGGGCCTTTTTGGATAGACTTCTCCATGATCTTTTGGGGAGTTCTTGCTTTTCGTCGTGTGTCTCGATCCTTCATATTGATTTTTGATAAATGATTCTTCACATCACTTGGGATCTTTAGCAACAAAATATAGCCCTCATGCCTTGTTAGGTCCTTTTTGGACTCGCCAATCTTCGCATCCCGCTTCAATAAGTTATGCCTTGGCTATAAACTCTAATCCATACCGAGCAACTTTTAAACGATCTTGGGCTAGAAGCTAAGTAACTTTTCAAATCGTACAACCTTATTTATTGCAGATAAATTTATAAGCAAGCGATGGGAGAATAGGCTCATAATTAACTCACATAAATTCACGAAAGAATACCAAACTTATAATTGACTCTATCATCTCTCGTTCTCCACAGTTTAAAATCTCAAAGAATGAGACTCGTGGATGCTTAGCCTATTAAATCAAAGTTTTGGGTTTTCGAGTCGCCTATAGGATCTTACAAGCTCTTAGACTTTTTCAAGTTTAGAAATCGCATTTTAAAGTTCCCTTGATAAACGAATCTCTAGGATCAATTATAGGAACTTGCGAAAAGTTCTTGTTCTTAACCCGTGAGAGTTAAGACTTTCGCGTTTTATAGCTCCCTACATAAAAGCCTAGCAAAACTTGACTTAAACACGTTAAGGATACTAGCTAGAGTAAACTAAGATAAGTAAACTCGGGTTGAGTCAAAAGATTCACAACGTTTGAAAATTAAAACCACTTTATTAAAAAATTATTCTAACAAAGAAAGAAAATAACTATACAAAGGGAAAAACTAATAGGCCAAAATAGATCAAAATTTCGAAAAATGTCGAAAATTTGATTTTCCGGTTAAAATGAGGACAAATACAAGGAAAAGACCACTTAACTTCGATAGAAGTCCCCCTACACTTAATATAAACATTGTCCTCAATGTTTAAGCATGTGGGAGTAAACTCCCCTACACTTAGGACATTGTGCACTTTGTTTAAATCTTGCTAAGTAAGAGACAACTAACGAGATTCCTATTTTAATATTGAAAAATATAAAATAGTGAATCGAAAAGAGTTTAGGATAGAACCGGGAAGATGGGAAACAACGGAATCATGGGTCGTCAAAAATCATCAAGAGTGGATCATTGAGCGCTCGAATCCCTGATTAGTAGAAGAGAGGAAATAGCAAACACCAACGGGTCTCCCCCTACACTTATGGTAAAAACAAAGAAAAATATAGATAGATAGTCGGGTTGCCTCCCGAGAAGCGCTTGTTTTTGTTAACCGAGTCACGAGCCTGACTCGACCTTGATTACCATAGGAAGACGCATGAAACATATCCACCGGGATCAAATACAATTTTTTCGTCCATCAAATAGCACAAGCTTAAGGTGAACAAGGCAAGCCAAAGAAGAGTAGGCAAGGTTCCCTTAAGCAAAGATGGAGCACGGTGGGAGTAAGGGTGAGGTGGTGCAAACATATCTTCCAAAGTTCCAAAGATTGTTCCTTTTATTTCTACAGACGGATACTGAGATGGCTGAAGAATATCGATACCGGGGTCGAACACCTTTTCCTTTAAGGGAAAATAGCACTTAGGCTCAGCAGAATGTGAAGAAGATCCGCGAAGAAGATGCACAACCTCGTCCTCAGAAGGTGGACAAAGAGGTGTCAAAACATACGTGTTGCGGATGTTGGTGTCGTCCGGTTGCTTCTCCTTTGAAAGAATTTTCTTCAAATCCAAAGTAGGATCAAGACCATAATCATTAAAGTCCAAAGGAGGAGCATTACTCTCATGAGGGAAGTAAGTATTGAGAAAAGCAGAGAAGTATTCCTCAAAAGAGTAATCATCCAAAGTAGGATCAAGTGATGGCGGAGGATCTTCATCATGTGAAGAATCACTTGAAAGAGTATTGGCCTCATCAAAATCATCGTAAGTGGGCATATCAGGATACTCGGAAGTAAAATCATCATAATCATCCGAATCTGAGCTAGAATCATCATCATAAGCATCAAAGATCGGTGGAGAATCATAAATGGGAGAGGGTTCCAAATTGGAGAGAGAATCATCCACATCATCTTGAAAAAGTGGATTATCAATGCAAGACTCGAATAGAGGATTGTTGTAGATGACAAAATCATCGAGCACATTAATCATATTCGCAGATTCTCGTCCAAAGGATTTGCTTGTAAGCTTCCCCATTTTAAAAACTTGTGCATCATCCCCGAATCTTAAAATTAATTCACCTTCGGCAACATCAACTAAAGCTCATCCGGTTCTCAAGAATGTCCGACCAAGTATTAAAGGAATACGAGGGTCCATTTCATAATCAACAACCACAAAGTCGACCGGAAAAGTAATGGTGCCAACTTTGATGAACACATCTTCGGCTATACCAACGGGGCAAGCGAGAGTGCGATTTGCAAGCTCAAGAGTCATCTTTGTTGGAGTAAGGTCAGGTAATGATAGTGTTTTCCAAACACTTAATGGCATCAGATTAATACTGGCCCCGAGATCAGCTAGGGCAGTAAATTCTTCGGTTTTGTTAAAAATGTAAGGCAACACAAAACGACCGGGATCTCCAAGTTTTCCCGGAAGTTCATTAAGAATAACTGCAGAACTGTTTTCATTTAAGCGTATGTTGGCGAGCTCAATCAACTTCTCCTTCTTGTTAAGCAATTCCTTGAATGCTTTGAAAAATTTCGGCATATGGACAAGTGCTTCAACAAGGCTAATGTTGAAATTCATTTGAGAGATCATCTTCAAATAGCTCGACACTTGAGAATCATCATTGGTTAGCATGTTGGCCTTGCCGAGCCGTGAAGGATAAGGGATATTGGGTTTGGGTGGTGAAGGTGTAGGTGTAACAGGTAAAGGTTGAGATGTTGAAGGGTTCTTCTTGGGAACATCGTCATGACGAGGCGGAGACAGTAATGGTGTACTAATACTAGGTGTAGGAGGAGTAGGGATGAATGGTGGTGGAGGAGGCGTAGATGATGGGGGCGGGATAGGTGGTCCTACTATGGTTACTCCACTACGGGTAGTAATAGCACTAACATTTGCTCGCGGATTGGTGACGGTGTTTGAAGGTACAGAACTCGAGGTAGAGGGTTGAGTTGTGGGCAAGAAACTAGCCAGCATATTCTTTAAATCATTCGTTTGATTGCTGAAGGAGGATTGAATATTATCTCGAAGCTCGGATCTAATGTCATTTCCTTGCTTGGTGATATCTCCTTTCATATTGATAATTTGGCTCTGTAGATTCTTGATTTGCTCACCTTGGGTTCTCATTATAGCTTCAACATCTTGATTGATGGGTGAGGCTTGTTGGGCGGGTGGGTGATAAGGATTAGAAGCTCTAGGTGGGATTTGGTTGCTTCTATTGTAGTTGAGGTTTTGGTTTTGAGGAGAAAAACCGGGGGAAAGGTAGTTGTTGGACCGGTAACTCAGCAAATTTCGATCCCCTTGAGGTCGGGCTTGGTAATTTTCCGGTGAATAATTACCATAAGCTGCATACACATTTTCCGGATTTCCTTGAGTAGAAGGACAATCAGTGTATGAGTGAGGACCGCCGCATGTCTCACAAGGATTAGCAACCGCTTTTACTTGTTGCTGTTGGTTTGTAGCGAGAAGCAAGACATTTTTGTTCATTTCGGTCATCATGCGGGTGAATTCGGTCATGTCGGGGCTTGCTGAAGTAGAAGAAACATTGACTCTCGGGTTGTTCCTTGAAGAAGCGGAGGAATCCCAGTTTTTGTGGTGAGTAGTTATGTTCTCAATAAGCTCTCTACACTCCTCGGGTCTCCTTTTCATAAATGTGCCACCGGCGGCTGCATTAATCGTATCACAATCTCGAAAAGTCAAACCGTTGTAGAAAGTATCAATCAATATGACAGGGAGCATGTTGTGGTTTGGACAACGATCGATCAAGACATTATATCTTTCCCAAGCATCAAAAAGAGATTCATCGGGGTCTTGCATGAAACCGCTGATTTGATTGCGAAGGCTCGTGACAATGGATGGTGGAAAGTAGCGCGACAAAAAGCGTTGAGTCATGTCATCCCAAGTATGAATAGAATTCTTCGGGAGACGATCTGTAACACCGCCAAATTTATACAACTCAATACAGCGGAAGACTAGTTGGTGTTACGGGATAGCACATTACTCACATCATAGACAACGCTTAAAAGTCGCGTCGTTTTAATAATAAAGCATTTCCATTCATAAATATCAAAGTTACATAGGTCCCAAGTCATTAAATTTAATACAGGTTTTACAAAACATTTGAATGGAAATAAGTATTTAGGTGCGGGCCAGGAATTCTTGTTGTCTTCCCGAGAATTACCTTCAAGTACCTGAGATAAAACATGTTAAAAGAAAAGGTCAGCGACAACGCCGAGTGAATTCATAGAGTTTAATAAAATCCATCAATATAATATCAGTATAAAATTATTACTGAAAATCATTTTGTACAAATCATTTTGATAGGCCATAAAATAGCCAAAATCATTTTATACAAATCTTTATCAAAATCATAATATAGACATTTGCCTTAAAAATCATTATACGAGCCAATGTCGTAAAAACATCATACAATACGTCTTATGACGTTGTATGAAAATAAAAACCGTTATATGAATATGGTTATGAAAACCAAAACACGAACATAATATTAATAGTATGACCCCGTATTGCTAGTCAGGCAATACATCGTGATTCGGTGCGTCTAGTAGTATTTCGTTAGTTGGATTATTATAAGCCGCATGACATTGTTACCTTACTAAACCAAACAACGGGTAGCTAACCCGATACTCAATTTGCCCATCTAAATTAGTGTTTCGTCACAAAGGTCACGCTATGGAAATCTTCTCATACATAAATTCGCTTACCAATCAATGTGGCACGACGGGGATCAACCGTCAAGGCGCGAACTGGGGTGATCGTCCCCAAATAGTACTATTATATGCATAAGCGTCTACCAAATCCCGGTAGTTCACAATTCATGCTAATGGGACTTTTAGTGACATAACCTAACTTTAATAATCCATTTAATTTCATCTATCGGGTCCTTTAATCATTTATCGGGTCATACAATCGGGTCATACAATCATTCGGGTCCAAATCAATAAATAAAAAATCGGGACAAATGGTGTCCTAATTTTATAAAAACTAACATGTTATCTCCCTCGCGGGTTTATAAAACATTTCATAAAAACATTTAAAAGAGTGCGAGGCTATGAACTCACGTTGATGTGGGAAGGCGGGTTATTGGCAATTCGGACGTACGGTACGTGCTTCAATCACGGAAACCTAGACAAATAATACTCGTCTTAGACTCATGTCCAATGACTTTATAAAAATAACAATTATGTATACATATGATGATTTTATATATATGATGATCAAGTGGGTTTACATATTCTTATTTACTCATTTTAGTGTTATGTGTTGGGAATTTTTCAAGACTAGTTATACTAGTTCAATCTTGTTTATATTTTGAAGCCCAATGGGCCCATTACAAGCCCAATACTATTCATTAGTCCAATTATACTTTTATTATCAGTATTTACACTTTATATGTTGGGCCTAAATGGGTTAAGTCCAAGAAATAAGTTTATAAGTGTTTTAGTCCATTTTGTTGTATTATTAGTCCAATAACGTTAACTTAGCCCGTTAATGTCCGTATGTTATATAGTTCGGGTTTTATCGGTTTTCACTTGTTATATATGTTTATATATCAGTATATGAGTTTTATAAAGTTCATATTAGACGGGTCCAACCGTCTAAGTTTTATTTAGCAAAAACGTTAATTTTACGATAATAGCCGAAAAAGTCGTAAAAATCATGTTTATAGTTTTATAAATTATAAAACTTAACAAGTTACCATTTTTATAAAATGTCCACTTATTTAAAATTGTACATATTTATATAAATGTATTATATGAGTTAGTGGGTTTTTATTCACATTTTATACTATATTTACGTGAGTGCTTATATAATACTATTATACTTTAATTTCCAAAATCTGATTTTTATTTTCATGTTCACCAAAACTGGCATATCTAGAGTTCTATATGGAGATAGAAGCTCAAATTTTTATGACATAAATTACATGATATGTGCTCCATTTAACTCTTGTATAGCTACTGTTGAATCATCTTCTAAGTATTTTCTAAAAATCGTCCAAAACAGTAAACTCAGATTTGTACTTTAAACTTGTTTTGATCATATCTCACTCACTACAATGATTCCATTGCATGGCCAACTATCACATGTGTACAATACCCATAGCTTACTGTATATCAATTTATTCAAGTCATTTTACCAGTTTACCATATGATTCTTTACTGTTTTATACAGCCATCTAAATTAAGCAAGATTTTAACCTTGTTTCTTATAGTTTTCATCTTTTTAAGCATGTTTATCAACACCAAATCCCCACATAATATTTTTAATCATCATTCATCATTATATACATATACATAAGTAAAAGAAATACAAGATTACATAATCAAAAATAACAAGAGGATGAGGAGGACAATCTTTATACCACCAAGTTGATGTAGGTTGTGATTTGGACATGGATTTTGATGGAGAAACTTATGAATAACCAAGACCATCTTCAAGACCACCATTATTCATGAACACCTTGTGGAAAATCAGCCCCAAGACTCCATGGAAACTCCTCCTTGGATATTATAATCACCACCAATCAATAGGGTTTCAAAAGGGCTTCAACATGTGCAAGAATAACATAGGATTTCATGGTTGATTTTGATAAAAAGTGCTGTTTTGGGGTGATATGGGACGGCATAGTGAGAGAGATGAGAGAAAATGTGAGTTGATTTGCATGGTGGAAATGATGGTATGTGTGTAGCTAGTAGTTTTGAGGTAAGTTAGCTTAATGTGTAAGCTTGATGGACAAGTGTTCATATGGAGTGTGAAGTTTTGCCACCAAGGGTGTTGGGTGGCTTACTTTGGCCGTCCATATTGAGTGGGGTGGGGCAAGATTTATCTTGTCTCATCCCACTAATTTACGGGTATCCCTCGATTCTAGTTTCCTCGATTTGCGTGTCCTCGGGTCGTTTTACGAAAAACGTTTTTATAAATTATGAATCAACGGCACAAAACGAATCTAATAAAAATTGTTTCATCAAAAACAGAGTTCGAAAACGTAAATACGCAATCCTAAGGTTTCCGGTTTAGTCGTAAAGGACGTTAAAATAAAATCGTAAGTCCTAATCTCTTCTCGTAAATTTGTGAGTTTATGAACCAACACAAATTTAAAACTCCAAAATAATATTCATGGACAAATTTATTTTCTAAAATGTCGGACTGTCACCAAAGACGGTGTATGTAAACGTAAGCACGTAACATAGAATCCTCCGGTTTAGACGTAGTCGACGCTACTTCAAGACGTAAATCCAAATTACTTCCCAAAAATAAGTGAGTTCATAATATAACATTAAAATAATGTTTTTAAATAATATCTGAGAATAAAATATCAATCATAAATTGACGGATTGTCACAGCATTTACCCCTAAACAGGATCTTTGTCCTCAAATATCATCTTACTACTTGCTTCTTATAGAGTTAAAGCCATGTGGGTATTTCCTCCACATTCGGTCTTTTCTCACAAGTGCAATTCATTACAATACGCGGGTTTCATCAAACATAACTACGGGGATAAGATCAGGCTTAATGTTGACTTACTTTCTCTATCCATGATGTTCACGGGTTTCTGATGAATGCAGCTTTTCGCCGATCTAAGCTTTATTAAGAAGTGATCAGATTCTCACTTGATAGACATTCCATCAAGTTCGATTTACGAAACATAATTCACGCAGTTCTTGAAGTCCTAGGGTAGATCCAGCTTATATGCCTTTCAAACCAATCTTTTACATCATCTCAATGGTCCCATACAACAGGGACTTATATCCCATGATTTGTCAGATCATTAATTCATTTCTCCAAGGTTAAAATTTTGGCATAACTTCGCTATCCATCTGGCACTTCAAGATCTACATTTCATATTCACATAACCTCTTGCCCACTACCGGCAGTCAATAATCAGATCCTAATTTCAAAAATCATTTCAGGTCTCGCGGGTCGAGTATTTTGTAAGGTTAGGTTCGTCATCATAGGAAACCTTAAACCTAAAAGACATGTCCAACTCACAATGGGTGTATGTCGGGTGTCTTCATCTCAACTCTTGCTTACAGATGCTCTAATAATTGGATCATAAAAAGATTCTATCTCGATCCTAATGCGATAATTATCAATGATAATCTCTCCAAAGGAAAACGATTATACGGTTTATTACCAAAGGTCATTCATTCAAACATAGAACAGCACTTATATTACTTTGTATCGTTATTTTACCTCGTCCCTTCGATTTGGGGTGGTACATAGTACTCTCATCAAGGTTCGTTCTCAATGATTTCTGAGCAAATCTCTAGAAATTCGATGCGAAGCGATGATCTTGATAAAGATGTTCGATACAGGCACACTATGTTTACATAACTCTTTTGCATTTATCATTAACGAGAATGATATTAGCAGATTTGGTCAGTCTGTCGACGATGACCCAAATCGAATCAAATTCAGATGATGACCTTTGCAATAGCTAGACGTTTACTAATGTATGAGGCGATGTCTGCCTTCATAATTGCCATCAGTACAACTTCTTCAGACAAAGATACTTTTAGTCATAAATGACATAAATAGAATACTTATACTTACAAATTCCAACATAACTATATCTCACAATCTCCATATTTAGGCAACCACAAGTGGCTTTTAAAACATTTAACGCTATTGGCTTCTCAATTTTAATTGTTCACATTAGCCGCGAACCCCTTTTATTATCTATATTATCCTTTTTATATAATGTGTCAGTATTTACATTCATCTTTCCTGATGAAATAATTATTATGTCTTCAATTTACTCAGAATTTCTTTCTTCACATTTTCTATGTTTTAATTATATCTCAACTATTGTCTTTATCAGTTTTGCTCAATCCGACATTTAAAGCGTCGATAATTACTACAAGTAATTAAATAATAAATATTTAACTTTTACATTTTCTTAGTTTGTCCAATTATATAAAAAAAATTTCAAAATAAATTTGAATTTAATTAACACGATTTTTGCTGATTTATCGAAAATAATTAATAAGATTCATAAATGTTTGAAAAATCTTTGGTTATACTTTGGTCAAAATTTTCTTAGTTGAAAAGCAAAAATTGTCGTTTCAAATTTCAAGTTATGGTTTATATGGGTTTCCTCAATGCCTCTTAAGTTGTCTAGAAGTACACACAAACATTTACCCCTAAACAGAAGTTTAGTTAAATGATTTGTGTATAAGGGAATAATCCCTAAAAAGTTCTTTGATAAACTATCTGTCAAAACATATTTCCATTTTTCTTTTTGGTAAAACCCAAAGTCTTAAAAAGGGCTCTTAATTTTTAAAGAGTCAATATATATCATTATCTATTACTTACACGGTCAATCAATGTAAAGGATTAAGTCTTTAATCTCATGTCAATCATTCAAGGTACATGTTTTTATTGTTCGGCCAATTTAAGGCAGTCTGTAACTAATTATTAACTCATTATTATTCTTATATACAAACAATTGGTCCTTAATGATCACGAGCATGAATTTATCAAATTACAGCCTACACACTTGATTCACCAAATTTATGAATGCTACATGTGTATTAGTCAATCCAAACGACACCACGTGAAACTCATAATGTTCATTACAAGTATCGGATGTAGTAATTGGAATAGACAATCTTTTTCGCGGACGCGAAGTTGATGATAACCATGCCATAGATCAAATCTTTCGAACATACGCTAGAACCTTGTAAATGATCGAACAAATCTTCCATTTCGAGTTATGGATATCGTTTTCGATTGTCAATTTACTCAGTTCATAGTAATCTATAAATATAAGGAACGATAACACCATAGCTCTTCATGATGACGAGCTCGGTAGAATAAAATCTTTTTCCGACAACTCTCTCAGTTGTACGGCAATTCCTTTAATTCAGATGGTGCTGACGTACAGTGCACAAGCCACAGGTGCAGCACCGGAAATATAATCAATACCAATTTCAATCTGCCTTAATGGCAAAAGTCTAGGTAATTCACCAATAAATACCTCATAAAGTTTCAGATAACATAAACATCTTTTAATACATACATATTAGGTTCCTTCTAGATTACAATATCTATAACTAGTTCACAACCATTCATGGTAAAATTTTAAGTCTAAATGCAGGATATGGTCATCCATCAGGAATTATTTAGTTCACTTTTGATAATCAACATCTTTATCATTTAGGGGAATTCTATTCGAGTTCCCATCAATTAAGACAATGTCGTCATGTCATAATCAATCAATCCATTCTACGGGCACTATCAACTTTTCAGTTTTATTGTCATCGATAAGATGTGAACTTCTCAAAAGACTAATAATAACTCTTAATTTTTCACAAATTCAAGGATATCTGGAGACACAACTATTATTAAAAGAGTAAGGTCAACGCATAATCTATGCGAGAGAATTTCAAATCAGATACAAACGAAAACATTTAACGAATATGAATATATCCGATGTTTTCATGATTCGAGTACGCATTCGAAAGCTCCTCGGATCGTTACCCAGGTCATTCAAATGAAATCAAATCAAAAGAAATGATAGGAACGTCAATACATCCAGTCGGGTATCAACACTCGGTAATCAGATACTTTTCCAAATAATCTCACTACGGGAGAATTGGACAAGAAAGAATTGTCAATTGTCAAATAAGACAATTTCCACAGATGAGTAAATTCGACTCAGAAGAATAAATAGTACGGGCACATATGTAGGTGTCCCTAACACTATGTCCCTATTTTTCACTTCTTGCAGATCTCATAAAATTAAATCTTTCACGATCTTCAACGAAAATGTAATGTTTATTAACAATTTTATGGTGACTACTAATCAGCCTTGCATGGTCCATTCCAAATTGTATGTAGGCGCGCAACTATATACAATTTCAAGATTGACGATGCAATACTCAGTTCGTCAAAATTTTATCATCATGTTTATAATAAAAACATTTTCATGCTTAATTCTTAAATAAGAATCGAAAATAAATTTACAAAGATTTTCTTTGTTATGAAAACAATTAAGTTTCCAAAGTGTTTCATAAACAACCTTATTTCGACAATGATTACTCATAAATCTCACTTTAAATAATCCATATAGTGATGAAAATCCAATTTTTCTCAATGGATACGGTTTTATCTTATAAAAACAATGAGTGATCTGCAGAAAAAGTGATGAAAGCTTGTTCACCAAGAATTAACTACGATATCATGGGAAATGAGCTTAGCCAGTTAATCATGAGGTTCATGACCTCGATGGCATTCAGGAAGAATGATTCACAACGTAACTCAAATCAAGATGAGTACTTGTTCAATGTTTGCATCACTAATGCGAGCATTAGGAAGAAGCAAGAAAAGATAGATATCATTGATACATGTAGAATTTAGCAATCAAAGGTACTCTTTTCATTAATCACAAACAAGTCGAATTGCACCGTAACACATTATGTGTCACTATGTCATACAATTCCAAGATCTCATCCTACCAACTGATTTCTCAGTTAAGTTAGGGATTATTTTTAAAAGATACCGCAATGAATACTAATCTACAAGAGTCATTAGGTGTTCCACATGTCCCGAAAGATCCATCGGTCTCAATTCAAAAGAAGATTTATTCGATTTATTTATTGGACACTGGGCATCCTTGTTAGTGGACAATGGCTTAGGAACAACCCTTAACACAAACAAACAATCATTTAAAACCATATAATTCAATCACAGAACTTAACGACTTCCTCTTGACAATCTCATATTCCATACAGGTTAAGTTTCACTTTATTCAAGTTTCAACCAAATCATACTTAATTCGATATCCTATCTCATTCTCCAATAGATTCAACCTTATTCTTAGACCTTAATAGGGCAATAAAAGCTCGATATGATCAACACTTAATTTCAATCCTATAGCTCTTACAACCAAAATTATCAAATGAGTCACTAGTATAAAATGACTCGATCATTCAGTTAGATTTCTCGGAAAGGTACTAGTGGCATGAGGCTTTTGGGTAATGGTTCCAATGACAGCCTCAAATGCAACATTCACCCTTTCGATTTCAATTTTAAGAATTGGATGACAACGAATCAGATGACATCTTTCTAGGTGGTATCGTGTTGTCGAACTCCAATCTATATGGAAAGATCGTCATGACATCGATATCAGATTTAATCTCGCTAATTCTTCTTCAATATCGCAATCAACAAATATCTACATTTCTACGAATATCAACCATTTGTTGGGATCATAAATATCCACGACTTGGTTTAAATCTAGGATAGCTAGAATTCCTACGAGAATAGCTTCGATTAATTTACTAGGGGAATTAGGGTTACTTGTGACAATCTACGTCGTATAAATACCTCGTATAAATATCAAGATAATCATCAAACAATCATGTAATAAAATTACATCATATATATATATATATAATCCAAGTTATATATAATAAAATAACACTTCTTAGTCTGGCCTTGTCGGTAACTCGGGAATTCTTCGGCACCGTTATAGTCAAAATATTTTTTAGACATTTTTAGAAAAATGTTTATAGTTAAAAGATTTTGAAATGTTTTATTCAAAACCTTGGTTTTAAAAATCTTTCGTTCTCTATAACGAGAGCTATGGTACCAAACTGTAACACCCCCAAATTTATACAACTCAATACAGCGGAAGACTAGTTGGTGTTACGGGATAGCACATTACTTACATCATAGACAACGCTTAAAAGTCGCGTCGTTTTAATAATAAAGCATTTCCATTCATAAATATCAAAGTTACATAGGTCCCAAGTCATTAAATTTAATACAGGTTTTACAAAGCATTTGAATGGAAATAAGTATTTAGGTGCGGGCCAGGAATTCTTGTTGTCTTCCCGAGAATTACCTTCAAGTACCTGAGATAAAACATGTTAAAAGAAAAGGTCAGCGACAACACCGAGTGAATTCATAGAGTTTAATAAAATCCATCAATATAATATCAGTATAAAATTATTACTGAAAATCATTTTGTACAAATCATTTTGATAGGCCATAAAATAGCCAAAATCATTTTATACAAATCTTTATCAAAATCATAATATAGACATTTGCCTTAAAAATCATTATACGAGCCAATGTCGTAAAAACATCATACAATACGTCTTATGACGTTGTATGAAAATAAAAACCGTTATATGAATATGGTTATGAAAACCAAAACACGAACATAATATTAATAGTATGACCCCGTATTGCTAGTCAGGCAATACATCGTGATTCGGTGCGTCTAGTAGTATTTCGTTAGTTGGATTATTATAAGCCGCATGACATTGTTACCTTACTAAACCAAACAACGGGTAGCTAACCCGATACTCAATTTGCCCATCTAAATTAGCGTGTCGTCACAAAGGTCACGCTATGGAAATCTTCTCATACATAAATTCGCTTACCAATCAATGTGGCACGACGGGGATCAACCGTCAAAGCGCGAACTGGGGTGATCGTCCCCAAATAGTACTATTATATGCATAAGCGTCTACCAAATCCCGATAGTTCACAATTCATGCTAATGGGACTTTTAGTGACATAACCTAACTTTAATAATCCATTTAATTTCATCTATCGGGTCCTTTAATCATTTATCGGGTCATACAATCGGGTCATACAATCATTCAGGTCCAAATCAATAAATAAACAATCGGGACAAATGGTGTCCTAATTTTATAAAAACTAACATGTTATCTTCCTCGTAGGTTTATAAAATATTTCATAAAAAGATTTAAAAGAGTGCGAGGCTATGAAATCACGTTGATGTGGGAAGGCGGGTTATTGGCAATTCGGACGTACGGTACGTGCTTCAATCACGAAAACCTAGACAAATAATACTCGTCTTAGACTCATGTCCAATGACTTTATAAAAATAACAATTATGTATACATATGATGATTTTATATATATGATGATCAAGTGGGTTTACATATTCTTATTTACTCATTTTAGTGTTATGTGTTGGGAATTTTTCAAGACTAGTTATACTAGTTCAATCTTGTTTATATTTTGAAGCCCAATGGGCCCATTACAAGCCCAATACTATTCATTAGTCCAATTATACTTTTATTATCAGTATTTACACTTTATATGTTGGGCCTAAATGGGTTAAGTCCAAAAATAAGTTTATAAGTGTTTTAGTCCATTTTGTTGTATTATTAGTCCAATAACGTTAACTTAGCCCGTTAATGTCCGTATGTTATATAGTTCGAGTTTTATCGGTTTTTACTTGTTATATGTTTATATATCAGTATATGAGTTTTATAAAGTTCATATTAGACGGGTCCAACCGTCTAAGTTTTATTTAGCAAAAACGTTAATTTTACGATAATAGCCGAAAAAGTCGTAAAAATCATGTTTATAGTTTTATAACTTATAAAACTTAACAAGTTACCATTTTTATAAAATTTACACTTATTTAACATTGTACATATTTATATAAATGTATTATATGAGTTAGTGGGTTTTTATTCACATTTTATATTATATTTATTTGAGTGCTTATATAATACTATTATACTTTAATTTCCAAAATCTGATTTTTATTTTCATGTTCACTAAAACTGCCATATCTAGAGTTCTATATGGAGATAGAAGCTCAAATTTCTATGACATAAATTACATGATATGTGATCCATTTAACTCTACTATAGCTACTGTTGAATCATCTTCTAACTATTTTCTAAAAATCGTCCAAAACAGTTAACTCAGATTTGTACTTTAAACTTGTTTTGATCATATCTCACTCATTACAATGATTCCATTGCACGACCAACTCTCACATGTGTACAAGACCCATAGCTTACTGTATATCAATTTATTCAAGTCATTTTACTAGTTTACCATATGATTCTTTACTGTTTTATACAGCCATCTAAATTAAGCAAGATTTTAACCTTGTTTCTTATAGTTTTCATCTTTTTAAGCATGTTTATCAACACCAAATCCCCACACAATATTTTTAATCATCATTCATCATCATATACATATACATAAGTAAAAGAAATACAAGATTACATAATCAAAAATAACAAGAGGATGAGGAGGACAATCTTTATACCACCAAGTTGATGTAGGTTGTGATTTGGACATGAATTTTGATGGAGAAACTTATGAATAACCAAGACCATCTTCAAGACCACCATTCTTCATGAACACCTTGTGGAAAATCATCCCCAAGACTCCATGGAAACTCATCCTTGGATGTTATAATCACCACCAATCAATAGGGTTTCAAAAGGGCTTCAACATGTGCAAGAATAACATAGGATTTCATGGCTGATTTTGATCAAAAGTGGTGTTTTTGGGGTGATATGGGACGGCATAGTGAGAGAGATGAGAGAAAATGTGAGTTGATTTGCATGGTGGAAATGATGGTATGTGTGTAGCTAGTAGTTTTGAGGTAAGTTAGCTTAATGTGTAAGCTTGATGGACAAGTGTCCATATGGAGTGTGAAGTTTTGCCACCAAGGGTGTTGGGTGGCTTACTTTGGCCGTCCATATTGAGTGGGGTGGGGCAAGATTTATCTTGTCTCATCCCACTAATTTACGGGTATCCCTCGATTCTAGTTTCCTCGATTTGCGTGCCCTCGGGTCGTTTTACGAAAAACGTTTTTATAAATTATGAATCAACGGCACAAAACGAATCTAATAAAAATTGTTTCATCAAAAACGGAGTTTGAAAACGTAAATACGTAATCCTAAGGTTTCCGGTTTAGTCGTAAAGGACGTTAAAATAAAATCGTAAGTCCTAATCGCTTCTCGTAAATTTGTGAGTTTATGAACCAACACAAATTTAAAACTCCAAAATAATATTCATGGACAAATTTATTTTCTAAAATGTCAGACTGTCACCAAAGACGGTGTATGTAAACGTAAGCACGTAACGTAGAATCCTCCGGTTTAGACGTAGTCGACGCTACTTCAAGACGTAAATCCAAATTACTTCCCAAAAATAAGTGAGTTCATAATATAACATTAAAATAATGTTTTTAAATAATATCTGAGAATAAAATATCAATCATAAATTGACGGATTGTCACACGATCAAACCATTTCTTGGCGTGGTGTGATAAAGTATGTGGAAAGAGTTGAAGGCGAAGAACATCCATTATGGCACCGGGCAACTTCATGCTTTGAGTGATTGTAATGAACTTGTCGAGGTGTTTTTTGGCATCATCATCAGGCATTCCTCAAAATGGATTAGTTTACACTTGCTGAATCATGTGGTGCTTCAACGAAAACTCCGGAGCCGTGATTTGCATCGGCGCAATCGGTCCTCCTCGTCCAAACATTGTGGGTTGACAAAGCTCCTCCATTGTCTAAAGATCGGGCTGTGGAAGAACATTGTTGTTATTATTATTGAGGTGCGGTGGATTATTGTTGTTGTTAACACCTGCCATACATAAATCTTCTCGAGTCTCGGGCTCTTGATAAGTAGAAGATCTAGTACGCATACACCTACAAAGGCAAAAGAAAATAATACCAAACACAAAGACAATATATATACACAATAAAGAAAATAAAATCTTTTTGGATTTTTGAAGTTTTTTAATTTTTATGGATTTTTAACAATTTTTAATTTTTATGGTTTTTTGAAATTTTTTAAGCAAGAAAATAACGCTCACAAGTGAACGGATCCCAAAAAGCAACGCGTCTCTCACAGAAAACCGTTAATCTTTACGAAAAGAGCCGGCAGCGGCACCATTTTAATGTAAGAGATTTTGCTAGTAGAAAAAGTTCGTTTTCTCGGTATCTTAACGAATTGATTTCTGGTTCAAAGTACGACTCAAATTTTTTTTTGAAACAAATATTTTTGGTTGTTTTAAAATAAATGTGCAAAGACGTAAATGAAAATGACGTTAAAGTAAATCTAACACTAATTTAAAATAAAAGGCGAGAATTTAAAAGCGAGACGAATAATTAAAAGGCACTAAAAGTAAACAACGCAAACTTAAATCTATCTAAGGCAAACTTAAAACGCAACTAAAACTTAAAACTAAGGCAAGGCTGAAATAAATCTAAGGCAATTAAACTTAAACTGCAACTAAGGAAAAAGGCGGGAAAAGTAAAGCTTGAAAATTAGAAACAGAAAGTTAAAAACTGAAACTAAAAAGAACCTGAAAACAGCTCATTCGGAATAATCACTCATCCGGAATGTCACCTTCGTTCGGAATGATTCTTCTTCACTCGGAATATTTACCAAAACCCTTTATCTGGAATAAATCCTTTATCTGGAATATGTCACTTATCCGGAATAAAGTCTTGACTCAGAATCAAGCCTTGATCCGGAATGTTTGATTCGGAACTCTTGATTCGGAATAATTCCTTGGCCCTTCGTTCGGAATATATTCCGAATGAACCTTGATCCAGAATATTCAAAATATTCCGAATGAACAAGTTGATCCGGAATAATTTCCTTGGTTCAGAATCTTTCTTCACAAAGCCTTCACTCGGAATGTTTGGTTGATTCGGAATGAAAGGCTGATCCGGAATGTTTGGTTGATCCGGAATATGTCACTTATTCCGGATGAAAGCCTTGATTCGGAACAACTTTCAACACAACCTTGATCCGGAATGCGCTGTTGATTCGGAATATCTGGAGAAGAACAGTAACAGAAACACGAGGAACAAGGAAGCACAAAATAATACGAATCTAATCAAAACTAATCAAAATCAACTACAAGATTAAATCTAATCAATAAACATCTACTAATCATAAACAAACAATCCAAATCAACAAAACTAACAATAATGATCAAAATAATCAAAACCCACTTAATCAATTTAACAAAAACTCAAGAACATAAACATGAACATAAACATAAAGATCAAAGATTAAAAAAGGTAGATATGAGATTGACAAGTAAAGTAAAGATTGACAAGAATTAAAAAGAAAACTTACTTGAAATTAAATGTATTTAAGGTGCAAGACAATTAATTAAATGACATGTAATTAAATGTGCAAAAATTAAAGTGGAAGAGCATAGTTTGTCAAACTAGCCAACAAAAACTAATGAAATGAAATCCTAATCTATTTATAGGGGAGGATTAGGAGGTGCTTAAGAAGCTTCCTCCCCTCTTTCATCTTTCCTTAATTGCGTCATTAAGTCCTTCCTCTTCTTAATTCTTTGACTTTGACGACTTTGTCTCGGGATTTCTTTGAACTCGTCTTGTAATTCTTCAATAATTCGACTTGAGTTCTTCGGCTTTTAGTAAACTTCCGTCTTTTGACTTTTTCTTCGATAAATCTTCAGAATTGGTCTTGGACTTCCGTTCTTTTTGCACTCTTGATCTTTCGACTTCGTCTTTCGTCTTTTTCTTCGATAAAAGCCCGTGAATGCCCGTGTTTTCTCCACTTTTCACCTTTTCGTCCTAAATCACAACAAAAACACAAACCACGCATAATTTCGACATAAATGACATAAAATACACGTTTTGGCTCGGTTATTATTGTAATTAAGTGGTAAAAAGGATGGGTGTTTACACACCTATCAAGGCTTACAAACTATTCATTAACTGGTTGTTGTTCCCACACAATCTCTTCTCCTAAACACCCCTCTAACTCCTGAGTAATGTTATGTTCCTCAGTATCCACAAGTACTTCCAACAAAACACTTGACCACTACATTTATGGCCAGGAAAGTACCGCTGATCACAATAAAAACACAACCCCTTGGTTCTTTTCTCCTCCATTTCCTTTTTAGTCAACTGTTTTCTAAAAGTGTTGCCACTAGGTGTAGAGGTTTTATTTATCCATTTAGCATTTGGTGCAGGCAAAGCCAATGGTTTGGGAGTATTCACTACCCCTGAATTAGAGTAATTATACCTAGGAGTGGATAGCAATGGCGTTTTACCCTTCTACTTGGCCAAATTCAACTGTGACTCTTGTAACTTGCACAAACCATATAATTCAGCCAAAATATTTGGTTTAAACATCCTAACTACCAATTCTATTTCACCTTTCAATCAAGCAATAAAGAAACTCATAGATTGTTCATCTTGCAATTGTACTCTACATAACAATTTATCATAAGCAACTATATATTGCTGAATTTTACCAGTTTGTTTCAACTTTTTGATCTCAGCCAATGGATCATCATAAGCTAAACCAAATCTCTATATTATGGCCTCCTTATACATTACCCGAGTCACATTACCCCCCATGAGCCTCATAAATAGTCTATGCCACATAAGTGCAATATCATGCAAATGAACAAAAATCAAATCAATTTTACCTTCATCGGCAACATGATCTATAGCAAAAAATTATTCACATCTAAACATCCACCCCATAACATCTTCACCACTAAATTTGGGGAATTCACTCTTTGTAACCCTGGTGTTCTCTTCTGTGGAATTAGAATTATTGGATCGTGTTTGACTAGGCATGATGGCTTGACTTTGTGTTATTACTAATTAACAGAATAACATAATTGTAACAAAATTAACTAATTAACTTAACAATGTGTTTGGATTAAGAAATGGACAAGAAAGTGTGTGTGTGTGTTTCTAGAAAAATGAAAGCGACGATGGATGGTGGTTGCTGATGGTATTTATAGTCGGAAGAAAATTGAGTTGAATCTAGCCAGGAAAGAAGTTCTTGGTACGAATTGATCTGATCTTTCTGGTTGACTAAAGAAAGAAGATGATCAAGTTCAACTATCAAGAATGCAAGAAGAAGAATAGCAATTCGAAATAGTAGAACAATGTTTGTTATTATTGATAGATGGAATTGATACAAGATTAAGAGAGAAGTGTTTACAAAAATAAACAACTGTAAATGATCTCCAATACATGTATTTATACAATGAAATTGGTAATGTGAAAAATGTGGAAAATTTTGTTATATTTGGTTTTCGGAAACTCTGTTGACTTCCCTAACTGACCCATATCAATAAGTAGATGAAAACACACAACGAGAAAAGAAAAAAACCACCCGTTCCGTCAGGTCTCAAAAAGGCAGTGTAAAAGTTCCTTCCATACGTGTAAAAACGGCTTATGGCGACCATAAAAACAAGATTCATGATATTTACGAAAGGGCGCTGAATGTGTAGAAAAAAGATCTTGATCCGAGACGTTATAATCAGTAGCACAAGGAGGCGGATCCCCCTTCACGACTTTACCAATAAACAATGAACGAAAATGGGAAAAATGGACTCATCAACAAAAAGAACTAGTCGTTCTAAGTTTTTACGAACTCTAGAGCTTTCACATAAAAGACCGTAGTGTTCCTTACTAACGGATAACCAACCTATACTAACAAAATTAAAATAAAAGAATCGAAACAACGATGGGAATTATATGGTGAACACGACAAAAGACCTCAAAATGAGCAATTTTAGTAGCAACAATAACAGAGAGCTGGGATAAATGAGTTTGGAAATACCAAGAACCTCAGTAAGGAAAGAGGAAAGGGGGTGTGATAGTTAGCATAGTAAAAAAAGCTTATTCAAACGTCAATCTTCCCAGTAGGAGCCTAACGGATACTAACATCCGCCCCGGTATTTATGGATGAACACTTCAAGAAATATGATATTTTGAACAAAAAGCATTAACTGCTCTTGTGAAAGAACATACATACAAGCACCTATGATAGAATCCATCACAAACGTATAAAACAAGATAAAAATAATATGAGAAGTCTAAAAGGCTCGAAAATAATCAATGAAAAAGGCTAAAAGCTTGAAAGATTTTGTAGCAAAAATAAAAATGATGGAAAGAGGGAAAAAATGAGTAAAAGTCATACAATGCCATCGTAATTATCAAAATGTATCGCCTTTAAACACTTATAATTTTACCGATAGACTTTACCAATGAACTTGTTTATTTTGTAACGATATCACTATTGTGACCATTTACATTTACACGTCATTAAATTATTAATTTTAAAAATAAAAAATCAATTAATACTTCCGACGTGTATATTTTACAAGACTTTTGACCGGATCCTTTGTCCAGTACCCAGTCCAAGAACCATACAAGACTTTGAGACAAAAAGTATAACTACCGTCACAAACATTGAGGGGTCGGAGCCCTCTCCAGTCATTTTATATGAGCCTAGCATGTAATGGTGTATTTTTTTAATAAGTGTATGGTTGGTGCATACAAAGTCACATGTGATTGGTACAAAATCACACGTGATTCCTACAAAATCACACGTGATTCGTACAAATTTAACTTATTTTAATTGACTAAAGATTAATGACAAAAAACTGATCTATAGATGTATTCATTGTAACAAGTTAAGTTGAAAAAATCATGAATAGTTAGTCGGCGGTCGACCACCTTTTAGCTTGAAACCGGTCAAGGTGAGATTAATCCGATTGCCATTTTTGGCAAACTTTGGATATTTACGGCAAGTTTTGTGTATTGTCGGTGAATTTTTGATATTATTGGCAAAACGTTTTCTAGAAAAAAACATGTAACATATTTAAATAGATACTATAAGAGATCATAATAACTTTACGGTGCGTTTTAGGCACTTTCAACAAGATTAGAATGTGGCTTTGTAGCACGTAATCAGATATTAATCGGCCTTGTAGACCTTGATATTTTAACACTAACAAATCTCTTATTTTAATTGTTTTAGTTTCTTACTTCATCATACACGTAATGTAGATATTGTTGAGGTAATTCACATGTGATTCGTACATGAATCACATGTGATTTATGCATAAATTACATTTCAATCTCCGAACCAATGAAATAATTTACTTACTTCGGACAACATAGGCAACACCTAATCCACCAAATTCCATTGTTTAATGTAATTAAATTTAAACTTTCACGACATATACGGGAACTAGAGAGTATACTTAAGGTTTTCGCTGAGATTTGTTTGTTATTCCTGCGAACGGTGGTTGAGATGCACATCTGGGTTTTTTTAGAGAGAGAAAATAGGTGGATAAATGTGCGCTATGATGTGTTTTTTTGAAATTAAATATGTTTGGTAGATCAAATTGTAGCCGATGAAAGTAGAAATGAATGATTTGTCCTTTTATTCTTTACTAGGCGAGTACCCGCATATAGCGGCGGAAATTCTTGCCGGGAAATAATTAACGTCATGCGATATTATGGTAAGTTTTTCATGTAATTTCAAAATAGAACGTGAAAATATCAAATTGTAATTGCAAAAATTATAACATGCGATAACTTAACTTTAGCAAAAGAAAATTAACATGTATAAAAAAATAATTTAAAAAATATAATCTACTAAACCAAAAAAATCCAAAAACACCAAAGCTATTCTATTTTTTATTATGAAGTCCAAACTAAATTTTTCTGCATATAACTACCAAACTAACCATGATTCTCTTTCAAAGCCTCTTACAAGTTTTGACAATAGTTAACAAAAATAAAATCTAAAGTAATAACATAATCATAAACAATCAATCTAAATACTAACAATAACGAATAAGAGAATAACAGTATTACATATATTAGAAAGGCAAGAAATAAAACAAGATAAATGACTGATACCAACACTTGCTTAGGGACAATTTAAGTTATTTTTAGGTCCTCCAAAGAATATATAACTACCCCAATTGTTATGAAACAAGGTTTGGCTACCCACGCTTCGATACGATGCGTTAAAGCATGGTTTTTTGTATGACTTGATCATTCTTTACTGAAGACATCCCTGTTATTTATGAATTTCTAATGACAGTCGCGTGTTATTGTGTGAAGAATGCTTTGATACTTAATAACTATAGGGTTAGGACAATACTTAATTATAAAGTTTGGTGTTAGATATATTTGCAGCAAACCAACTTACAAATACCAACTTATATGTCATAATCATTCTGATACTTACGAAACAAATTTCTAGAAATTAAAGTTTAAGGCGCGTAATATTTCTTCTTTCACTTGCTCATTCCATTGCATCTTCCCTTTTATTTAGAAAATTTCTCACCTTCGTGATCCATTAACTCCCAGCAACGTGGTACCTTCGTAAATCAAACGATCATATGGCCAACTTAAAACATATTTTAACAAAGAAATAGCAATTGAAACATGAAAAATCTCTATAAATAATGATGGTGAGACTAACTCATCTTGATCCGAGTTTCGAAGTATGTGACATCTTCGTCGAATTTCAAATATTAGAAAATGAGAAACACGTATTAACCACATATGTCTGTTGCATATATTTCTTTATAGATAATCGAATCTTCCCCTAACTAAATGCTTTCATGTTTAGGAATCAATTTTTATCTAGATCTCTAGCATGACATTCTTGACCCATTGAAGATAAAGCATAACCAATATCAACCCACTTTTAAGTAATAGGGTCAGAACTCACGTCTTAGTATTTCCATATAATAAACGAGATTTGGCAAAAATGTGCTTTTCTTTTACTGCCGTATAAAATGTTCAAATTAAGAAAAATTATGGAAATTTTACTTACAAAAAACATGCATTGTTAGATTTGTCTTGATGGATCCAAAAAGGGTTAAAAAGGCTACATAAAAAAACAATGTATATTTGAAAATGCAAATGGTGTCTGCATCAGTCAATACTGATTATGAATGCATTAGCGTGCGTATATCAATGAAATAAATACCAATGCTAACAACTTGTGTGTATATGGTGTAGCTGATAATGTATGGCATACCTCTTTATCAATTAAATTGTAATTGTATCCTATCGGTGTTGGGTTAAGTGGGAGTCAGCTTACCCATTTCGGGTACACTTTAGTTTCTAAAATTATGTTATCGTCCCATTTCCAGTACCCATTGTTGGTATACTTTAGCTTCCTCATGTCCAGTCTTACAACATACTCACTTTTTATCGTTCTTTTTAACCCGTAATGGATATGAAAGAACAATTAAATGAACAAACCTATTACAAGGAGTTGTACCAAAGCTATTGTTGTGCAAATCTATACCTAAATGACTCTAATTGAAGTAACAGATTTTTAAAGGTGTACTCATAAGTAAAACTTGCAAAAACTCCTTGAGTAACTTACCTAAGTCCATCACCAGACCTTGAAAGTTAAAATATGGATAAATTTTGAATAGAAGTTATTGGATGGAACCTCTTATGTGCACATGTTATCATCTAGCATGAAACATCAGATATCACATGCCTTTTACAACAACTTTAAAGTAAACAATCGGCCTTTACAAAATTTTCAATAAAATGAAATTGTAAATCTTAAAGGAACGGAAGTATACCCGTTTATTAAGCCTTAAATTGGCTATGGAAGTAGCTAGAAATCTGCGTACAAAAATAAACATAAGAAAACCATCATGAACTTTTGTATATGTAAACTAGCTTAAGGACCCGTCTAACGCCGGGAATACTTTAAAGAGTGATTTTCGTAATAAAAAATAAGAAGATCTCTATATTCAAAACATGAAACGGGTTCGCGTAATATTTGAAAACAGTAATATAAAAACATGGAGTATTCGATAAGCAAGTAAAATTTTTAACAACAATAAAAGTAGTATTCAATCTCTTATGATCTTCAAGCATGTTGTATGTGAGTTCATTCAAATGAGAAGACAATCCTCATTACGTTAACACCTAAAGTAAAACAATAGTTAAGATTAATAGATATTACTTTTGTAAACCAATAATTTAAAATGTAGTAAATTACATACCCTCATAAACTTTTGATTAAAGTCCATGTAACACTTCTTTGTAAACTACATTTACAGTCGTGTTACATACATTCCCATCTGAATCACAAGCAACCACCTTCAATCCTTTCTTGCTTTTAACTCTAGATACCGCTACATATAGTTGTTCGTACGTGAAAACAGGACGTGGTAGGTACAATCCGACTTTTGAAAGCGATTTACCTTGACTTTTGTTAATGGTCATTGCAAATGATATGGAGATAGGGAACTGTTTTCTGACGATCTTGAGCGGTAATCGCTTGTCGGATGGAGTGATTATTAACCGCGATATGATAACTAATTTTCCAAAAAATTTCCCATTGATATTTCGTGCACTAATTCCTGTTCGTGTTAACTTAAGAACCTGCAACCTCGTCCCATTACACAAACCATTTGCTTGATCAATATTTCTCAAAAGCATAATAGGCACACCCACTTTTAAGGCTAATCTGTGGTTTGGGACACTGGAGAACTTTATCCATTTATAAACTCAGGTGAGAAAATGGATTCATCTACAGAAGCACCACGTTCACTTTTGTCGATGCTGTCGCAACTCAAGTAGAGCAATTCTTCGTCAAGAAATCTTTCCAAAAATTTCTCATTTATAGTGTCTACAATTTCATTAGTTGGCGCAAGAATTGCCTTTTCTTGAAAGTAGGTTGGATCATAGATGTTATCCAAAAGATTTGGATAAGTGAAGTCCACAATAGACGCAACTGGATCGTCACTCTTATCTATCAGAATCTCTGTAGGCACATCAATTGAAACTTCTCCTTCATTGTCCTCTCCAAGCTCACCGTCTCCTACTTTTAGAATCCACTCAGCAAATTCACAGATCTCATCAACATCCTCTGGCCGTGCACCAACAGTAAGCCTCATGTTCGCCGTCAACTTAAGGACTTTCCAATGATCCCACAAGTAAGACTGCTTAAGGGAAGCACTTACAATGTCTGAACACGAACCTTTTTAAACTACGGGTAGAACCTGCCTAAAATCCCCTCCAAACACCACCGTCAAGCTCCCAAATGGCTCTTGACACATATCCTGCCTATTTTTCCTAAGCACGTCCCTCAATGTACGATCGAGTGCCTCAAAACAAAGTTTGATTGCCATTGGAGCCTCGTCCCAAATAATAAGTTTTCACTTCTTTAAAAGCTCTCCCAGGTCGCTGTGAAGAGCTATGGAGCAGGTGGATGTCTCTTCAATGTTGATCGAAATACGAAACCTTGAATGTGCAGTCCGACCGCCTGGCATCAACAATGATGAAATACCACAGGAAGCAACGTTTAGTACTATGTCTCCGCGTCTCCTCATACATGCGGCTAGTGTTCTCCATAAGAACGTTTTTCCTGTACCTCCGTATCTATACACAAAGTACACGCCGCCCGTCCCATCCTCAACATAACCAATTATAGTGTCATAAACGCCCTTTTGTTCTGCTGTTAAGGAAGCGTATAACCTTTCATACTCAGACTGTAACTCAGCAGGATTATAATCCGTCTCATCATATGTCATACGATTACCAAGTGTAGTCACGTATTTGTCATCCGGGTAAGGCATCTCAGGCCAAGCACGCAGAGAAGTTCCTCTAGATCGCATAAGTTCTTCTATATAAAACAAACAAACATTCTTCTTTTCCTCGTCGCTCATAATCAAATCTACACACAATATATTTTTTAAAAAACTGTATAAAATAGTTGTTTGGAAGAAGATGTTTCAAAATAGTGACATAAACAAATTAAATTGTATACCTGGAATATTAAGAAGTTGTCTTTTCTTTGCTTGCACATCCTGTGCCATCAAGTTCCATGTTTCTAACCAAACCTGTAAAGGTTTATAAGCTCCTTTTGTGTAAGCAACGTTACAAACAACTCACGTATTTGTTCAGGAGCTGCCCAATGTCCAGCGTCTTTAATACTCTCCACATATTCGTTGTCGTCCTCTAAAAACCCTGTCGCATAGCAAGCGTCTTTGTATGTTTGATAAACAACTTTATTAATTGTTTTAATCTCATCATGATCTCTACATCCTTTGGCACTATTGAGTAGCATCCTGCAATAAAATGCTTCTCCTGTCGATATGGGAACACTATGAATTCTTCCAATGGACATTCCTCTCTTCCTAAACGTCCAAATTCTCTTAAACGCGTTCCATACAAATTTGGTTGGAAACTCGGCATACGTAAGTTCTCGTACAGAGGGATACAACTCATTCATTTTCATCCATCCTTCAAACATACTTTGCCCAATGGTAGGCTTGTGAATAACTTCTTCAAGATCCGAGTTCTCGTCATAAACTACTTGCTGCTCCCCAGGCAAGTGAAACGACAACCGTTCAACAGAAGGTGTATGGTAATGAATCTCAAAACCAAATATCCTCCACGCCGCCTCACACGTAGAGACGTATCTGCAGTCATAGTATGCCTTAATTTCGTCAACCGCTATTTTAACTTGTTTACCATCGGCCGTTGTTTCCGGTGTGTACAACTGCGCCGACACTCTATCGGGACCTTTGTTGATGTATTTAAACAAATACTTTATTGATCTGGTCTGGTTGCACCACTCAACATTTATGTGACACTGATAGCATTTTAAAAGATATGAATTATACGGTACCACATATCCATTATACAAATGAACTCCTTTAGCAGCTTCAACATACCTTCCGTTATCGCGTCTTTTATAAACTGGATACCCTTCTGAGTCAACCGAACTGCGCTCTGTGAATTCAAAAGGAAATATTTTGGTACATTTACCATCAACCATGCACATCTGTTTCGGGTTATCTTCACCGCAAGGACCGTGCATCATAAACTCAGAAACCAATTTATACAAATTCGGATCCTCGTCCTTATCAGGCATTTTTGCCGAATGTATCTGTCAATCTGCTCAGCATTTGGCACCTTGTCGTCCTTATGCAAAAACACACCAACATGTGCGTGAGGAAGCCCTCTTTTTTGGAATTCAACTGTATACACAACTGTTTAAAGAGTTAAAAAATAAAAATATGTTAATCAAACCACATAGTTTTATACAAACAAAAAAATGATTGTTTACGATTTTGAAGTAAAACTTAAACGATGTAGACATTATTTGCTTGGGTATTCCGAAAAAACGCAAATCTTTCAAATCCTTCACCAGCAGGTCAAGTTTTTGTTTGAAAACTCTTGATAGTACGTCAGGCCGGTCCAAAGATACACAGTTATGATCACGCATGAATCTCCCAACCTCAAGCCAGTTAGGATTGCATGTTATAGTTATGAACAAATCTGGGCAGCCGTACCATCTACACAACGCCATTGCATCCATATAGTTTTGCTTCATGAACCTTAGACTGCCGGTAAACGTAGAAGGCAACACTATAGGTTTGCCAAGCACAGTTGGGTCGGTATTTCCTTCTGCAATGCTTTTGCGGATACTTGAGTATGTATCACATCTCAATTTTGATTGTTTGGACCGATGGAAATACAAAGGTTCTGTCTCAACCATCGTATAACCATCCACAAGGAACTGTTGATATAAATGGCCCCCACGCACAACTAAATTTTCTTTATTTGGTCGGTCTTGTATTTGAAAAGCAAACCACTCGCGCATGCTAACATATTTACGTTTTTCTTCTTCGTCTTTTTCGTCGTCTTCCTCATCATCGCGAGATGCTTTACCACCCTTCTTTTGATGAGTTATTTCTAGATAATAACCATCTTGCGCACGTGGCATTAATAACGGGTATTGCAATGGATGGTACATAGGATGAAAAATATTAATACGTTGGAAGCCTTCTTTACGTTTTTCAATTACAATATCTCTTTGATTTACGCAAGTATCAATGTTGCCTACAATCAGTCCAGCGACCTCATTAGCGGTTGGTAGATTATACATCCTTACATCTTTGCCTCGCTTAGCTACCAACCTTATTTTAATATTTTGTTCACTGTCTTGACTAAAACTGTCTCGCGCCCTTCTAAATGTTTTGACCAAATCACTTGAGCCGTCCAACACTTTTTTTACTTCACGGATTATGTCTCTGTCAATTGGATGCTTTGCATTGGCAGGAGCAGAGGACGCGTTAGAGCTGTTGCAAATAAAAAACTCATGTCATCAATCTAATATTCTTCTCTTTAAGGAGAATAATCCATTACCATAAAAATTAAATAGATTACCTTAGTGTTCTCGCTCTATTTTCCACTTCGTTCTCAGTATCATAAATATAAAGTTGTGCAAACTTGTGAGACCCCCAAAATCAGGCAAGGAAACAACTAGGCAGCAAGGGGGTGCCAAGTCATGGTTCAAGAAACAATGAAACAATGTTGACACAAAGTTGGCGTAATAAAATCATATACATTACATCATATATATCAGAGTTTTTAAACAAAAGTCCCAGAGTTTTATAAGCGGAATAATCTATTATTTAATCATGGTTTTGTAACATATAGTCACCAAAAATACAAATAACTTGTGACAGCTTTTACCAACACTAAAATTTAACAAGTATCACAGAAATCTTCAAGCCGCGATAATATCCTGCGGGCTCCCATCCAAGCAAAGCTAAGTAATAATACCTGAGATTAAACATGTAAAATCGTCAACATAGAATTGAGTGATATTCATAGGTTTAGCAGTAAAGTTGTGGAATGCAAGCATTCATTTGAAAAACAAGAAAATAGGGAAAATGGTTATGATCATTAACCATAGTCTGAAACCATTATTATTGCTATTTAGTTCATCAACTGAATCTTAACTCAATGTAAGTTCCTCTAGGGAGTATTCAGCATAAATACTCAAGTAACAAAACGAATGCAATGCGTCAATGGTTAAACAACCGCAACATGGGACGGGGATTGTCAGTCCCGGTGGATCCACCCACAACATTCGCGCTTAGCAACACAAGTAAATTAACGGTTCATGATAAAGAGAGGAAACTTAAGGCTATTGACTAAAAGAAACAATAACAATGAAAACTATTGGAAATCATACAATTCTGGATAGCATACAAGTTCTGGATAGCATACAAGTTCTGGATAGCATACAGTTTTTTTAAATGGATGTGTTCCACCATGTAAAATCTCACCCCGCATTTAGAAACATTGTGAAAGAAATAAAAGGGGCTATGAACTCACCTTAAACCGCAAGATCAAAAGATGCGATAGCAATCGACGCGAGAACCAAAAGTTTCTTAGGAACGGCCTAGTAACGAATTATGTGTCTTAGGCATATGTGTGAAATAGAATGAATGCACATGATTATATACTTATTTCATACAGATTAGGAATTGTACATATGGTTTTCAAAAGTCAAAAAGTCAAACTTCCCAAAAATAGTAAGTTTCCGACACTTCTAAAGACCCCGCTTCAATAGTATTACTAATTGGCCGAAACTTCATTCGACTTGCAAAAATCATAATTCTCAAACCGTAAATCGTTTAGACTACTTCTTTAAATCCCTAGAATCCTAAAAGAGTCTACTTTTCTGTAACAATTACCATGAAACCTTAAATCTCAGTTAAGCTGGATTTATAATTTTAATACTACAAGTCAGTCCTAAAGAAAACATGTGACTGATTTTTAAGGCTTACGGAAACGGGCGTAATTTGAAATCTACAAGTGCTATCAAAGCAAACTCAGTGGGAGGTGATAGCCCTCTGAGTTATCTACATGGATCAAGAGCTCGTTTTAAAAGATTGTAGAAACATCTTGAATTATTACCCGTTTATCAGCAGTGTGCAAAATCAGACTCGTTTTACCAAAAAAATCATAATTAAATAAACGTAACACATATCACAATGAGCTTTCTTGACACATCAAACTAAGACCTCTATCTATACCCATATATTTTTATCTAACTCTATAAACCCATTTAACATTTTTGAAATCAACCAAACATCACAGACCTTCAAAATTCATACCAAAATATAATCAGTCCACTAATGTTGATGTATCTTACAATCTATTAACCCTACAGTATTCAATCCAATTGGAGAAGTTAGATATAAGAGTTATCTACAAGTTTCATTTTTGTCATTTTAGAGAGTTTAGTACAAATATTTCGAGTTATTAGCCTTATACAGCAGGTGTGCAGATTCTGCGCACCTAGACCATTTAAATCATAACTAAATCATCGGACCTCGTCTTGGATTGAGCGAGCCGGAAAAACGAACCTAAGACCTGGAGATATCCCATCCTATTTTTCTTCTACAGGTAAAACCCACGAAATATTTTCAAAATCCCTTTTCAACACAGTAGTGCAGAAATTAAAACCCAAAACATATTGAATCCTAGTTTTAACATATTTTAAATTCACCCAATCTCATACAATGCCATAATCAATGAAATCAAAGTATAAACATGAATATATGAGTATAAATATAGAGGATTAATCAAAACCCATGAATGATTATATAAAAATAATAGATGTAAATTAAAAGATTGAAGATGCTTACAAGAGATGATGGTGGATGATTGATTAATAAAGAACCTTGTACAATCCCTCTCAATCAAAACACCTTTAATAATTTTGTTTCTCAAGATTTTTGATAACTCAATATGAAATGACTTTAGCCCATACTTACTTGAAATATGAAGATGATGATGTTAATAAAGAGATGAGTAACAGATGCTAACTAGTAGTATTTGAAAGAAAAATTGATATGAATGATTTATGGTGGGTGTAGTATTTCGGCAAGAAGAAGAAAACCCAAAAGTGTGTATTGGTATGTATGAAATGAGAGAAAGGATATGTTTAGATGTGTGAAAATGTAAGTTTGACACATAAGATAAAAAGGGTGGGTGGCTTGAGACGTGTACAAGCTTGGAGTGGGTGAAGTTTTATATAAACTTTGCCTTATAATTTGTAAAAGCGGGTATTATCGAGTCTCGATATTCTAATTGTTACGCGGTTAGAAAGATACCCGTTAAACACGAAAAATATACGCTCAAATGAAATAAAAACATCGATAATTGGATCGCGTTGATATTTTGGTAAATAAATGGGATTTATAATATAATAAGGGTTAACGCGTCGAATAAACGAATGACGCCTAAATGTTTAACGTAAATTATAAAGAACTACTCGTAAGACGCGAAATTAAAACGACGACAATAAAAATATTTCTATGTCATAACGATGATATTTATGGAAACATAATTATTTTGACTTCTTAGAGTCGAAATATCCATCGGTAACGGTTCCATCGAATCGGATAAAATTTTTATAAAACACGTGCGAGTGCTTTTAAATCAGAACTTTTGATTTAAATAAATATAGACAAATAAAATAAAATTTTAATAATTCCAAATAAATTATTTTGCATTGTTAGAAAAATAATTAAAATACAATTTAATTAAAAATTTTGAATTCTCAAGATTTACGCATAAAAAGTAAAACAAACAGGTTAAACATTATAAAATTGAAAGGTACGAATAAAAGAATAATTTGGTTGCCGAAAAAAATACGAGTTCTCACAAAACTTGGGCGTATCACCATCTTGGGGAACTAAGCTTCCCATTTTATGGTAAGTCTGATCATGCAACCGGAAAACATAAGGACCGCGTCCGTTTCTATTGACAGAATCATCAACCTTACCTCCCATAGAAGTAAAAGCAAACATACTGTTGTATGATCTGATTTTTGTTTTAAAGTTTTGACTCTTGGCATCGTTGTTATTAAGCAAATCAGATATTTCTTTTGGGGGCGGTTTTTAATAAACACCTTCCCCTTTTTACAACATATGTTATAGGATTTGTTATTCGGATTGTAGTTGCCTGCTCTTGCTTCTTTCTCCCATAACATAGCATGGCATTCTGTGCACTCATATACAGGGTCTCCATGGTCGTAGTAATCTGTAAATTACAAACAGTTAGAGGTTGTTACTTTGTATCCCACATATAATTAGCTCATAAATTGAATATTCCTTCGGAACAAAATTACGAAAAAATACCTTTGGATATTCCAACGTATTTGTCATAAATTCTTCTAACATTCCCATCGCTGTCACCAAGATAAAATCTGACAGGTGTGCAAGCTTTTTTAGGCGGTCAATTGTATTTTTTTGGCGCATATGAGGATTCACCAACTTCGTTTATAGAGTTTTTTGTTGGCGCCGATGGAATGGTTCTTCTAACGTAAGCTCTTGTTTTCGGTTTACATGTTTGTGTAACACCACCAACGTTAGGCGTTTGCAAAGACACTGAAAAGATAGCCATTGGCCAAGTATTTCAGGAAGTTAAGATTTGTTCACAGGTAACTTAATAAAAAAATATTTAACGATCAAGTGTGTGAAGGTTACCGTTTGTAACATCACTCAGCGGAGACTTACGGGAACGTGTTGATGTTGTTGTAATTCCTTGGCTAACACGTGTATCCAAACAGTTTGTGGAGCTTATAAAACGATTAAAATTTGGATTTGTTATGCTAAAATTTAACCTTTGTGGGTCTACAAGACACAAAAAGTTAAACTAAACTCAGTATGATGTATACCACATCCAAAGCATCATAAAATACCTTTGGAAATATAATATAATATCAATTGAATTTAGAGGTGATGGTTGTGAAGGAAGCGTTATAACTTTCTTAGCTTGTCTTGTTGTAACACCACGAACCACTGGCGTTTGCAAAGACTCTGATACGTTAACAACACCATTGACATTCTTGTTCGTATAGTTATTGACTTGAGTTGGCGATAATACTAAAAAATATGGTATGTAATTAGAGGGTAGCTATTGAACTAAAGTAGATAACATGAGTAAGAAAGCTGCAAAAGATTTAATACCTAATGATTGCCCAGTAGCTATGGTTGTCACTATAGAAAGGAAGTATGGAGATGTTGATACCTTCTTTTGTTGACGTGGTGTAGCTGTCATACCAAATGTTCAATTTGATTAAAAACTACGCATAAAGCTTTGTTCCACAACAACATACACATATTTTTTTGTTTTGTTAATTTACCTAGTAATGAATCAGCTAACATGGTTTGTCTTTTTCACGTTGCAGGGACAGAAGTTTGTCCAACACCGCTTGTTGGCTTCACGTTTGGTGATACTAAAAAGCAACATAATGTTATTAGTTTGATAGTTTAGTATCATTGTAGCAAACGCAAATGAGACTTATGTTTTACTGACCAACTGAATTTGGCAGACTTGAAGTTATGATATTTTGTAACGACGCAGAAGCTGTAACGTTTGTTTATTTGTTTTTAGCAGCCGCATAACTCTTGTCATTGGCTTGTCTTTTAAGCGTTGTAGGAACTAAATTTTGCTCAACACCACTGGTGGGCAACACACTTGGAGATGCTACAAAGCAACGTAATGTTGTTAGAGCTCACACAGATTTGAACCATAATAAAATTTAAGATATACATGTTACTAACCAACTAAATCTTGCACCATTGTATCTCCTATAACACCCAAGGTCCCAGAAGATGTGGCAATCTTTGTCTGAATGTCTTTAGCAGACGTAGAGCGCTTTGTTTGTTTCTTCCCATTCATATTTGATGTTGCTTTTGCATTATTTTACAATATAGGGTTGCTTCCTAATATTCATACAAAGATAAGTGATAAAAATAATATTAACAACAAACACACTTTAGTAACATATTATACAAACAAACTCAGTAATAAGGTAAGTTAAGGACACACCTAATGGAGATTGTGTTGTTGTTGCTGATGTTTGTCTAAAATTTGAACTCATGTGGGCAAATAAGGGAGATAAGTGACTTGACATAGAGGTTCTATTCTGTGCAAAATCTGTTACAAGTTACAACAATAGACTCATTATTGCTTAGTCGACGGAGTTTTTAAGTGGTCGTAAATAAGTATGTTAAACAACATGTATTACATACAATTACCAAGAAGGGAAGTCGGTGGCGTATTGTAAGTAGTTTTGTGCGATATTATAGGATCATTTGATAAACTTGATAGTGAAAGCATCATATTGTCGAGTGTGAATGACTTTTTTATAATCTTAGGTATGGGAGAAAGAGATTCATATGCTGGTACCTGGTGGTGATTGAAATGTTGTTGCTCTTGTTTGGCTAAATGATGTAGACGCATTGCCCAAGAATGTTGATAGTTGAGTTCCAAAACTATTGTTAATCTTTGGCAAGACTGCGATTTCACTACAACAAAAGAGGTATATGTTAAGATTCAGTAATTCATAAACTTATTCATTAACTTAAATACGCCTTGGATAAAAAACATTGTCTTACATTTACTAATATCATATAGAGGTTTTCTACTACGACATGTTTGTCGTGCCATTCCAGTTTGCGAACTTGAACCTAACAGATTGAAACAATGCAGTCTTTAACATAAATTATAAACGAAATGGTACATAATTGTGCAAGTACAGTGGCTCATGAAAAACAACAGTAATTAAAACATCGATATTAAACCTGTATTGTTTGGTTGTGTTTTGGAAGGTGTATTCGAGCCATCCGCCATTTGAATATTATTCTCAAGCGGGTCATCTAATAACAAAGCAAAAAAATAAGTAAGAAAAATCATACCACTACTTGACTTTATGGATACTTTGTGTGCAGATTAACATACAATGTCGTAATTCAGCAAGTGAAACTCTTTTCTTTGAAACTTGCACAGGGGTTCTGTTGACACTCAAAGAAGCATTTTCCTTTAAAGTATGATCTTTTTTATTTCGATCAGTACTTTTTTCGCTTTCTTGTTTCTGTTTGATTGTATTCAGCCATTTTTGAACAATCTGTATGAATCCAGTTACCTATTTAACCACTTTGGATGATTAAATAAGAAACAAATCAATAGCTTAGTTTGTGGAACATTTAAACATGAATCAATATATTTTAAGCAATTATATCGCAATTTAAATGTTATTAAAATAGGTTTGTAACAGTAATTGAGCAATTTAAGGAGATAATAAGTGCAAATTGATTCTCATAAACACATAAAATCATCCTTAACATTATTTGCTTAACATTATTAATATGCATTTGAATTTTAATCTTCACTGAAGAAGTTGATGTCCACCAAATATTCGTCAATCAACTCATGGCCCATCGCGCGGATTTCATGAAGCATTGAATCGACCTTTAGAATCTGTCATTCACACGTCTCATAACCTCTTGACAATCTTCATGGTCGCCAACATTAAATTTAAGCCAATCAAGCATAACTGATTCATCTACATGACCTGCAACAAAAGAAAAACGTATTGATACTAAAAAAAATAAGAAATCATTGTTTCATATTTAATATAATGTGTCGATTAGATATAGCATTGTTTGATGATTCTCCTTTTCCAGATATTGATGCCAAGAATGCCATTGCTTCATCTATTTTTGCTTTTAATTTTTGTTTGTGTTCATGCACAACATCATCTTGTTTTCCTTCATGTGGATCTTTTTTTTGATCATTTGATTCTTGAATAAGAATTTGGTGTTCAGCATAAGATGGAAACACAGATGAACTTTTACCGGTTTTAGGTTTTGACGAAGACATATTTTTTTGTACGTACTAATCAATTGGTTATGAGTTGTTTATATACGTTTTTTTTTCACAAAATTGGTGTTAATGTCAATTTACATTTATGGACCTTGATCTAATGTCATTTATTATGTTTATTCCTTCTTTCCATGCAAATGTAATGTATTTGCGTCTATTTTTTCATAAAATGTAAATGTAACAATTTTTAACAAACATATTAACTTAATAAAATAGATTATATTGATAATAAATATAAAAGAAACATAAAAAAATTATTTTATTATAACTCACAAAAGAACATGTATAAATAAAGACAAATAAAACAAAATTGCAAAAAAAGAAAAACATTAAACGTAAACTTATTATCGAGAAAACACATTCATAATATTTTTATTCATCATCTTCATTATCCGTGCTTAAACTGCTGGGATTATATTCATCATCACTTCCATCATTAGTGTCGACTTTGTCATCTTCATCATCCGTATCACCATTATTAGGATCATATTCATCATCAGTATCATAAATGGTTGCACCTTCATCATCAATGAAATCACTGTCATCGGTGGTTGGTTCTGGAGATTCTTCGTTTACGCCTTCCGAGTGTTCCAAATCAATATTAGCTTCATCATCAGTTGTTTCAACAGGGTCATCCTTATACACATTTTGTGTCATGTTGATAAAAGTGTCACTATTAGGAAGTTCTTCGTCGGTGACTTCATCAATAAGATGGAAAGGTTCCGGTTTGGAGGTTGAAGGCTTTGATTTTTTTGATGCACGGGATAGTGAAAGCAGTTCAGCCTTATTTTCATCCTGCAAATTATGAGTAATCAATAATTAAAAAAACAACATGAATATCTTGTATAAAAGAATTAATTAGCAATTGTTACATTTTGATAAGTCTTTTCTAAGCCAATGTCGTCATTTTCTTGTTTTCCTAGTGGAAGAATAGCTTCATCGTCGGAATCACCAATATCAATAACTTCCTTTACAACACCAGCAGGTTGAACAGTATTTTCTGAGATATGAATATTCGTAGCCGGCTTTGAACATGAACAATATTATTAAGTGTTAGATGTAATACAATATTTTATATGTAGATATTTTAACATAATTTAGTAAAAATTAACGTCTTACGGTAGCAACAACATCATCATCATCATCAGATAGATCAATAACAACTTTATCGTCATCTATTGGTGGATCGCTTTCTGTTGAATATTTCATTTCCACAACAAATTAAGTCCTAACATAAATTTCACAAAATTATAATTACAAAATAATATAAATGATAACATGTAAATATAAATAGATCAAAATATAAAATATAAAAAAAACATACCTCAGATGATTAAAAATAAACCTATTTATTGGTTAATGCTGTTTTTTATGATACATATCATTGGGATTTATAGCAATCACAAAATATTACTAAATCAAAACTTGATTTTCAAAATACCTATATTAAAAATACAGATTATTAATGATTTTATATGTTTGTTACAAATATACTATTGTTTCAAAAAAATCTTTTAAATTGAGTAAATATTCAAATGTTGAGTTTATGTTTAAACATTTATTTACTTGTTATAAAAAAAGTAACCCTTAGCAAATTAAATAAGCCAATATAATTAAGGTATTTTGATATTGAAAAGATTGTGTGGGAAGTATCAATTATTATCACCACAACAACACTCCATCTCAAACACAAACATACACAATAACCGATTATCAGTTTCGATCTTCTCAACTTCCAATAATGCATGTAATTGTTTCTTCAGATTTTTACTAATTATTAATCTTGATCATATGATTCATACGCATGCAGAATCTACTTGTTATGATGATTGATATAACTCAATAATTGCTCCTCTAGATAATAAGAATCATTTACATAGACTTGCTGGACAATTTATAGGTTTTGATCCTTGAAATGCCTAAGTTTACACCAATTTAATTGAAGTTGTTAATAGTTGAATTGATGTGTTATATATAAAGTATCATTCAGAAGTTATCACTTCAAAATAACCTAAATAGAGCCATTTATTTGCATGTGTAATGATTCGTACATGGTTTTGTATATAATCATTTGAATGGTCTATGTTGACTTTTATATAGTTAGTTCCCTTTGCTAAGGATACAGTTATAATAGTATTTGGATTTTGTAATGTATTTTACCTTATTGGGTGTAAATGAATGTTTCATTGTCAAACTTTCAACTTTTCTTACTATACTGTTGTTTACAATTATGTAGATTTTCCTAATTATAAACCATAGATACTACAATTTAGGGATGTCGTCTAGTTTGAAGCTCAATACAAAACTGTTGATCAACACATTGTCATTGTGTTATGAATTTGATCCAATAGATATAAACGACATGTAAAAAAGATATAATGTTTACCATTTGTAATTTTTATGTTTGCAGGGCAACATGGCAGACGAATTTGTTTTCCCAATGTGCACTCAAGCATACAAAAGCTTTCTTGTGAGTATTCATATTAATCTTCACAGTCGTATTGTTGTTTGTTAGTAGATTAGTTTACACATTCATAACAAACAAAATCGCACTTGCAGGTATTACCAAAAGCATTCAAAGTAAGGTTCTTCAATGGTAAGCCATACGTTTTCCTTAACGGACCAAACATGTATCGTTATGTATGTCTCCTCAGAAGAGATGAAACAAAGCTACATTTGTATGGGGACGAATGGAAATATTTTGCAAAAGACAATCTGGATACTGTGAGGATGCTACATTTTGTGAAAGAAGGAGATGACACATTTTACGTCACAGGCTATATAAAAGAAGGATGGGAATGCCAAGGTTATGAAAGGCGTACTATGGGAAACAGAGTTCCCAAGTGTCTCGTGCATTTTACAAAAGGAGGAACGACACGCTCAATAATTACTCCGTTAAACTTGATATTTTTTTAGTTTTACATCAAATAAATGTAAACTGATAATACCAATTATATTTTTTTGCATATTCTTCACGTTGATTTCTTTTAAGACATTTGGAAAACCAAATTCAAAGTGTACACCAACAGCACAAGGTATAAGGTCAATCATGAAAGGGTTCAAACTGTCCCAAATAGTGTTGTACGTTCAAACGGGCTATTTGGAGGACACTAGGATAGGATGGCTGCTGACCTACATCTCGATGAAGGACAAACATTGGTTTTTACTAACATGGGAGAGTATAGGCTACATCTCTCTGTTTTTAAAAACAATGGAATAGCAAAGTACAACGCACATATCTACCCAACAATGTTGAGGATGCCGTCTCGTGTGATCCTAATGTATGCTGCTAAAGGTTTGTTCATTTTATTTACCTAATTTATGTAATTGTTTTTAGGAACACTATATCAAAATATTTATGGTAACTGTGAATGGCAGATAAAATAGCCCGACACTATTGCGGATGGGAAGGACATTTGACTCACAACGATGAAGTGAATGTTATACACGTTGATATGAATGCTCCTGCCTATGACCTTTTGTAGGATATGTAAATCTTGCTTATGTTTTAGAGAGAGAAAGAGATAGAAAGATGGTGGATTACACACAATTCTAGAGAGAGAAACTTAATAAGAACTATGTGAAAAATGATTAACCACACACCCTCTCCATCAAAGGAGAGGGTTTATATACCCAAGCCTTGTGATGGGCTTGGGCTTACAATGTTGGGCCAGCCTACACATGTTGTAGGCTAGGCTTGACTTTGTTTGTTTAATAAAGATATCTAGACTACGAGCTACAACTTAATATATTGTCGGAGTGACCGAATCTTCCTAAATACGTAAAAATGTATTTCCAACAATCTCCCCCTAAGGGAGGTCACTCCAAACAAGGGCGTTACCCAAGTTGCAATAATAAAATAAACCTAGCATACTATGCTTGTCTTGAGCTCGTAGTCTTCGTCTTTCTTTTCTTTTTCTTTTCTGGTGAACATGCTGATGTGATCTTTGATATCAATCTTTAGCATTAATCTCTTGCCTTGATCTTGTGCATCCATCACTTGTGATCTTCGCCTCCTCGTGACACCATGTCTCACATACTTATACCTTCATAATTCTTGAAAGCTTCAGAGTTCGATACAGCGGAAGACTTAACTTTTAGGCTTTCTTGAATTAAATGAGGTATTAAGTGCATACGGTATAAGCATGCGGGGACGACTTCTTCTTGGATTCCGCAACGCCACCGTCTTCAAATTCCGCAACATAAGTAGACACGAACGAAATGGCTTTGAACATTTCATTCTAAATCGGTAGCATTTTACCTCCGGTCAGTGAAGACCGTTGGACGATATTAGGTATCGTACCCATGACGGATAGTTTCAATTAAGTAACTTCCTGACAGGATTTCGCGGGTAAACCCGTTCTCTTTGTTCGACCGTCCAAAGCTGACTGCGAACATAAAGAGTGAATCATTTGGATAATAATATCCGCATGATTTGAAGCCGTCAATTCATGTTCCTGGAACAAGTGAAATTCAATTAAGAACTGCACCATCGTTGCTTTCCAGTTGTCACGAGCTTGATTCGTATAGAATCTTGCAAGTTACCTACCAAGTGCTGTTTGAGGTTAACACTAGAAGGATTTCCACTCATCACCGTGAACACTAAGGTATCACTCTAAGTGTTCTGGCAAGATCACTAAGATATTGCATAGAGGCCTGGAACGTGTTTAAGTTCAGTTAAGAATTAAACCACTGTTGCCAGTTATCACAAGCTTGATTCATAAAGAATCGTACAAGTCACCTACCATGAGCTTTTTGATATTCGCTCAAGAAGGATTTCCATCTTCATTGTAAATACTTTCGTATTACTCGGATGTTCAGGCAAGATCATGAAGATTTTGCGTAGGACTCTTAAAATCTTTCTTAATTTTCATAGTGTGTGAAGAAGCAAGGAAATATGAAACTCAAATGGCTCTAGACTCGATCGTGCATTTTTTATTTTAGTGATCGGAGGCTGGAGAGGAGTGCCACCATTTCAATACCAATTTATTCGGAGTGAATAAATCAATAGATAACGTGTTGTCTCTGTGTGATTAAAACAAATACCTTTTGAGAGATATCTGAGTTAGCTGGGATGGGTTGTGCATTGCATCACTGGGTCCATGATGTCTTATCTTCAATATCAAGCATCATTAAAAATGATCTCAATAGCATATGTATTGACCCGGTTTCTGCCTAAAGTTGTAAGGAGGGCTTCATTCTTTACACCCTTTATCTTTACAATTCTTTTTCATTCTTCAATCCATTCAATGCTTACCAATACGTCATAACTAGCACCTTGTTGTGATTGTTCCAGTGCTAACTTAAGTACTTGGTCGGCATTCAGCTACGTTCACAATCTTTCTCCATCTTTCCTAAGGACTACTATTTCTAGCTATGGAATGTCCTTGGGAAGATTCCTCCAGTTCTAGAAGAATCATAGGACTTAACCTATCCTACCATCCTTATGTCACCACAATCTTCATCGTCGTGAAATAAATGGGTTTTGGGTAAGTATATGTCACCATGAAAATCCATTTTGATATAGCAAATCCATTTTGCTCCCTCTTAACATATGCCACGATATTCGAAAACATTTCGCATATGTCGGGATGAGCCAGCACATTAAGTCAAACCATTTGTGATAATATCCCATATTAAATCACATTTTCTCCCCCATATTAAAAATATTAACCCAATCGATGTTTTTAATATCAATTGATTTAATAAAGTTTTAACAAAGGTTTTCGAAAGAAAAATGCAAGTCCGTTTTATCTTCATGATATCAAATGTATGAGATATGATACCGATTTGTAACATGATCACATATTCACAATATTAGAAAAGAATTGACAAGGTTGGACCTGATAGATGAGAACATCATATGATAAGATCAAATGGTTCTTGTCAGCATATGTTGGTCGCCTCGTCATGTCTGAAGTCATCTCTTGACACCACGTGTACGATTGGTATTGTTGTCTTGACACCAGTTAGTGAGCTTGGCACGTTCGGCATCTAAGATTCTGAATGCTTGACAATTGCTCCCCCTCAATTGTTGACCCGTGTTCTATTGAAAGAGCTGTAGCCGTCGGTTGAGTAGTCGCATCGTCGAGTATGTAGATACCAATTGTAGATAGCATGGTTGTAGAGATGATAGCTTCATAAAAACAAGACTTCTCTTGTTTTAATAAATAAATGCACTGAGGCGTACATAGATTTGTGTTAGACCAAGTTATAAAGTAAACTTAATCCCTTACAAGGTTTTAAAGTAAACCTTGCCCGAGAAAATTAATTCCTGTTGTGAGCCAAAGCTTTCATAAGAAATACTTGACTTTAATATGAAAACCGGGTTGCAGTCTGAAATAACTACAAGCCATTTTTGGCATGTTTTATAAAATATTTACAACTTTTGTACGAACTCTATTTATGGCGCCGTGTCAATATTAATCGACATTTCTAAGGCCGTAAATATTATCGTACCAAAAGACATGCCTTTGAAAAATAAAGTAAATTTTTTTTTGGATTTTTATGAATTTTTTCAATTTTTATGGTTTTTATATGGTTTTATATTTTTGTATTTTGCTTTTGTGGATAAAAATATAAACAATATATACAAATGATCACCAAGGATACAGAGAATAGTTTTACCAAGACTATTCTTTCGCTTCATCTGCCAGTTCCTTTAGAGTCTCAGGCGAGAAGGTTCTCATTCCTAGCTTGTCGGCCAAAAATTCAATTCGAGCGCGATCTAAAGCCTTTGTGAAAATATCCGCCAATTGATACTCAGATCGGACAAAGTAAAGCTCGATCACTCCAATTTACACTTGCTCCTTGATGAAATGGTAGCGAATGTCAATATGCTTTGACCGAGAGAATTGAACGTTGTTGCATCATAAGGAAATTGCACTCTTGTTGTCACAGTACATCGGAATCTTATTGAAACCTAGACCTTAGTCGGTTAATTGTGATCTCATCCAAAGAATTTGGGCACAACAACCGGACATAGCTATGTATTCTGCTTCCGTACTTGAAATTGCAGCGCTTTTCTGCCTTTTCGATGCCCAACTTATTAGTCGATCTCCTAATAGTTGCAAAGTTCCACTCGTGCTACGCCTTGTATCTTGACAACCCGCGTGATCCGCATCTGCATATGCCATAAGTGCAATCGAAGAGTCCTTCGAATACCAAAGTCCCCGATTAATGGTTCCTTTAAGATATCGAAAGACCCGTTTCACAGTGGCCAAGTGTAACTCAGTAGGTCGAGTTTGATACCGAGCACACATACATATAGCAAACTGAAGATCAGGTCTACTAGCTGTGATATACATAAGAGTACCGATCATTCCATGGTAAAGTGTCGGATCAAAGGCAACTCCATGTGGATCTGCATCAAGCTTAGATTTTTCCACCATTGGAGTATCCACAGGGTCGCAAGATTCCATCTTATACTTCTTAAGCAATTCAAGGGTATACTTGGATTGATTGATAAAGATGCCTCTGGGGCTTTGAGATATCTGAAGACCTAAGAAGAATGATACCTTGCTCATCACTAACATCTTAAACTTGGAAGACATGAGTGTCCCAAACTCATCCGATAAGGTTTGGGTCGAGGCTGCAAATATAATATCATCAACATATATTTGTACCATAATCATATCGTTACCTCGTTTCTGAATGAACGGCGTGGGATCCACCTTGCCTTTTGCGAAGCCTTGTGTAATGAGGAATTGTGACAATAGATCGTACCATGCGCGTGGAGCTTGCTTCAACCCATAGAGAGCCTTCTTAAGCTTGTACACATGATTAGGATATTTAGGATTCACAAAACCATCCGGCTGTTGAACATAGACCTCTTCTTTGATTTCACCATTCAGAAATGTCGTCTTCACATCCATCTGATAGACGATCATATTCATGTGGGCTGCATAAGCTAGGAATAGTCGAATAGCTTCCAAACGGGCAACAGGTGCAAAGGATTCCATAGAGTCGATACCCAATAATTGCTTGTATCCACGAGCTACTAGTCTAGCTTTGTTCTTCAATATTCCGCAAACTCGTCGAGTTTCACCTTGTAAACCCATTTCAAAGTGAGTAACTGTACTTGATCCGGGCATGGGACAAGTTCCCATGCTTCAAGACGTATGAATTCATTAAGTTCTTCTTGCATAGCTTCTATCCAACAGGATTGAGTAAAAGCTTGTTGCCATGTCTTAGGTTCAACTTCAGTGAGAAAAGCATCAAAATGACAAAACATTGCATTTTCTTGTAGTTGACTTCGTGTGGATACCGGACGATTAGGGTCACCAATAATAGAATCTATAGGATGATCCTTTGTCCACTTGTTGTCATGTTCACGAATCCGTGGATTGGAGTAAACCGTACTAGGAGCTTCCTCTGAGGTGGATGACCCGGCTTGATTAGGGTCGGGAATAAGTACACCAAAGAATGGAAGTTCACGCATTTGAGCGAATTCCAAATCGTGATCATCATCATCCTCTTCATCATCAATGGGCATGACATGGGTAGTTGGTTCGGGTGTTGGTTGAGAATTACTCGTTGATGGTATATCTTGACCAATTGTAGGTGCAGATGTGTCTTATTGTGCTTCAGTTGCTGGAGCGACAACTTCGGTTACAGGAGCTATTACCTCAGGTTCTGGAGCAAAAATAGGTGGAGGAGTAAAGAATTCATCAAAGAACGGTTGAAACAACGTATCCCATTCAGTCCTAGAAGGTGGTGTAAATGATGATGAAGTAGGGTTGTTTGGGACAAGACCAGAACTAATGTTACTCGGTCCCATTTCATGAAGTGCGGGTTCAGAGCTGCTTTTCTCAGAAGCCATTGCTGTTAGCTCATCAAAATCAACATTCATGGTTTCAAGGATCTTGCGAGAGTTACGGTTGTAGATTCAGTATGCCTTCTTTGCGGGTGCGTAACCAATGAAAATACCAATATCAGCCTTTGGTTGAAGTTTTCCCAAATTGTCACCATCATTATTTGGATAGCAAAGAGAACCAAATACATGAAGATATGATAAATCTGGTACTTTTCCATGGAGAAGCTCATAAGGTGTTTTACCATGGCGTTTACGAATAAGTGACCGGTTTTGGGTGTACACTGCGGTAGATACTACTTCTGCCCATAAAAACAATGGAGCCTTTGCGTAAATTAACATCATTCGAGCAGCTTCCATAAGTGTGTGATTTCGCCTTTCAACGACACCGTTTTTTTGTGGAGTGCGTGCAACGGATGTTTCATGAGATATGCTAACTTCTTCATAATAATCACGCAAAATTTGATTCACAAATTCGGTTCCATTATCTGTACGAATGCGTCGGACAGTAGTGTTGAGACGCACTTGAATCATCTTGAGAAATCCGATGATGAATTTAGGTGCCTTATTTTTTGGTTTAAGAAATTTCACCCATGTAAACCGAGAGTAATCATCGACAATGACGAGGATGTACTTTTTGCCACTAAGACTTTCAACACGCATTGGTCCACAAAGATCCATATGCAATAGATAAAGTTTCTCTTGGTTGGTGTCTTCCGTCTTGGGTTTGTAAGATTTCTTAGTGATTTTCCCCATTGTACACGCGGAACACAAATGATCCTTGTGAAATGAAAGTTTAGGAAGACCACGAACAAGTTCGTTTTTCGCCAAATGATTAATTGCGTCAAAGTTAAGATGAGATAACCGTCGATGCCATAACCATGACTTAGTCTTTGATGCTTTGGAGAGAAGACATACGGGAGAAGCGGCCATCATGTCTTGTAGAGACAAAGTATACAAATTATTCCCTCGAGTACCTTTCAATAAATCAACCCCTTCCAAATTACGAATGAAGCAGGTATGCTCTCGAAAAGAAACTTCTAGGTTTGCATCACAAAATTGTCCCACAGAAAATAAGTTGTGACCAAGACCTTCCACGTAATACACTCTTGAAATTATAACATTCCCAATATGATATTCACCGTAACCCATTATCTTTGCAATATGATCATTTCCAAATCTAACCGTACCAAGAAACTTGCTGACGAAATTTCTGAGCTGAGAGCGATCTCCGGTCATATGCTTGGAGCAACCAGAGTCCAAATACCAGAGAACAATTTGGACCACCTGTTTTCAACAACAACAGTAGACAATGCATTGGAAACATTTGGTTCCGGAGTGTTAGCAGATACAGATATAAGATTATTAGAGTTGCTAACATTTTTGTGACCCTTAGATTTCCTGTGTTTTCTAATGTGAGTCTTAACACTAACAGGTTTTACTGTTCCAACTTTCTTAGGTTTTGGATTATTCGCGGGCACTACAGTGGGAGTAGACCTATTTAAAGGGCACTTGGTTCCTACAGTAGTGTCAGTGTTCCTAGTTAAAGGACACGCTTGAGTTTTGGTAGCCTTGGTACTCCTAGTTAAAGGGCACGTTTTCTTCGCTTTAGTGGGAGTGATCCTAGTCAAAGGGCACATATTTCCTACTATAGTGAAAGTTGTACCAGTGGGGCGCCACATCCAACCAACTTGGGTTAACACTTTCCCAGTCGGTTTCCATTCTAATCCATTTTTCCGGGCATACATCTCATTCACATGGTCAATAAGGCAAGAATCATGACGACTAGAAAACATACATTCATTGCAATTCCAACACTTTAAATTAGAATTCACAGTAGGCTTAGAACGCTGCACAACCGCAGAGCCTTTAGGTTTAGCTACATGATTCTTTTTATTCAAAACAGAAATAAAGTTCCTAGGATGGGCTTATACTTTCTTCTTCACTTGACTACTAGATGGGGGCAAGATCCTATCATTCTTCTTGTTTCTTTTAAGCTTAGATCTTTGAGCCTTAGTAGTGGTGATTACTCTTGTAGAAGGCAACACAAGAATATTAGAAGCTGGTTTTGATTCCTTCTTATCTTTAGTGACCAAAGTTTGAGATGGTTTAGTCCTAGGGCCCTTGTTAAGTGGTGTGACGGCTATTAGGTTCCTTTTGATTGCACTAGAGGACGATGCTGAGACAGTGGCTGCGTTATCCACGACATTCTTACCTTTTAGAGTACAAAGTGTTTCCTTTAACTCAGCCAAGACCATATTTTTATCACAAATTTGTTCCCTCAAATCAGATATTTCCATCGACTTTCGATTCAATTGTTCAATCAACGATTGATTCTGTGCAGTGGTGTTAGCACATGCGGGCTTTACTGAATCGAAGAGTCGTGTATTTTTCTGTTTTAAGTTATCAACTCTGGACAAAATCTTGGAAACTCGATTATCTAGATCAAGTTTAAAATTCTCAGCGGCCTCAAGTACGTTCACACAGTTAAGCTCCTTAGATTTCTCTATTTCTATCGGCAAAGATTTAGCAACTTTGTCACTTGGCTGACGCTGTTTTGATTGTAAATTCAATCGAAAATTCTTTCCAAAGTTTGCATCATCGATATTAACACCTTCAAATGACGTTTCAAAGGTTTCTTGAATAAATTGTTTCTTGCATTCAAGCAAAATACACTGTGTTTGAATCTCATCAAAACATTTTGAAAGCGAAGAATATGAATCTTGAAGCTTTAAAAATTCAGCGTCAGATTCATGACAATTACTATCTACCACATTATCCACAGATTCAACATTATGCACAATAGAATCATTATCAACACTTTTATTCACACAGACAGAAACTATATCATGAGACATCAATTGCTTCAGAAGCTGATCATTTTGGCGTGAAACTCGTTCTATTTCAAGTAAACTGTTTTCATAAGAATCTTCCATTTCATTGAAAACACGTCTAACTTCTTCTATTTCCAAAAACAAATCTTGATCAAGATTACTAAGACAAGCCTTAACATTATCTACAAACGGAACAATTTCATTTCGGAACGCAGCTCTAGTGTGCTCAAAGTTCCATTCACCTTCCGTTATGTCCGAGGCCGTCGTACGTTCCAAAATGACCTTGTCAAAGTCGGCTAAGTGTTGGTGAACCTCATTTAAGTTAACGGACGCCTTGCTTACCGATGGAATTAACTTTGTTAAATCCGTTTTGACAAGTGTAGGAGACGTACTAGGAAGGTTTTCATTTGACAAACCTTTGGGCACAAGAACTGTCAATTCTGCTAATTCCTTTTGTAAGCGAATGCGTGTCTTTTTCGAAAATTGATCTTTGTTATGTTGATCATAATCAATTGTATGGAATTTTGAAAGCATTTTAGAATGAGTTTCATCCGCAAGTGATTGTGTCTCCTCAGTACTACGAACAAAAGGTGCTTCTTTCGATTTGCCAATTATGGTCATATCATAAAGACCGGGAATATGTTCCTGAGCTTGTTTTGCATAACCGGGATTAGGTGGTAAATCTTGAAGACGCTTAAGTTCGAGTTCTTTAAATCATTTAGTTAAAAGATGAACCTTTTCTGTGGAAGCGTATTGTTTTAAAAGCTGTTGTTCCTTGAATTTAAGAAGTTTGGTAGCATTAATTTCTGATTCAACCTTTTTAGACTCGAGAGTTTCGAAATCCATTTTAAGTTTCTGAAAATCAATGACAACCGACTCTTTTGCTTTTAATTCATTGGAAAGATTAGCTTTTAATGATTCTATTTCTTTCAAGTGTTCAATCTTTTCAAAATGAAATTGGTCAAATTCAGAACATGTTATTTTCTCTGCTTGAGGGACCATTTCAAAAGTTTTGACCTTTTCTTTATGCAACACAAGCTCAGCAGTTAGGGTGGAATTCGTATCTACGGATTGTCTGAGTGCCATATGCATTTGATCAATAATATGTTTAGGCACCATGACCAAATCATGTTGAGCATAAGATTCCATACCCGTCATAGCATTTGGTTGAGGTTCACTCAAATGTGTAGGATTGGGTACCACATCATTTGAGTTACTAGTTCCCGAATGTTGTTCGAGGTTGTCATTTTCATGCCCAACTTGATGTTGGTTATCATCAATATTATTAGATGTGGTTGGTACCTCACTAACGACATCAGAACCATAGTGAGAGAGATTAGCAACGAGAGCAGCTTGGGCAGAGTGAATGTCATCACAATCCGAATCGTATGCATCAAGATCGTCTGCTTGATAAGCTGCATTAGAAGTGGAAACGACTGCAATGCCTTCAGTATCTGCTGCCCCTGGGTCTGCAAGAAATGCTAACTCCTCTGAATCCAAGATCTTCCCCTTAGACTGAGCATCAACCAAATACATCTTCTCACGAAACCATGCATCATCCATTCTCCTCCTCGGTTGAGTGCATTCCCTAGCCATATGACCTTGTCCTCGGCAATTGTAGCAAGTCACAACCTTTTTAGGACCAATAGGACTTCCATTTCCACTAGCTTGATAAGTCACAGCTTGATTGTTCCCAGTCCTTGTAGGAGGTCCATATGAATTTTGCCTTCCCTGAATAGGTTGCACCGTCACTTGACCATCTTGAACAGTGGCTTGTTGTCGAGGATTTGAAGAGGTGTGGAGCTGATTGTTTGTTGGTGGAAATCCTCTAGTTGCAACAAGTTTTGACAAGTAAGCAGTGAGATGGTTTAGTACATCAGCTGGCGTATCATTTGGAGTAAAGACCGGTGCTTGGATTGGTGGAAGTTCATTAGAGTAGAAAGCTTGTGCTGGTTGTGCTTCAATAGGAAAGTATCCTTGCTGAGGGGTATAGCCTATTGGATAAGTGTTGGCTTGTGATGGTGATGTCTGATATGGTGGTTGCGGTGAAAAAGATTGTTGATGAACACTTTGTTGAAATGCTTGTTGTGGCATCATTAGTGGTGAATAAGATGGTTGCTGATAGTTGTGTGGTGGTGGCTGCTGCAAGTATGATGGTTGTTGATAAGTATAAGCCATGTTTTGTTGAGAAGCATACATTGCAAGTGGATCATGAACTTGAGGTGTAGACAACCGAGCCTCGATCACATGGCATTCGTGTTGTTGAAGAAAAGCTTGAAGTTGATCCACATTGGTGTTATGCAAGTCCTTAGCCAATTTAACATCCGTCACGTATTTTTTCCATTCTGGAGGAAGAGTGTTCAAATACTTGGTGTTCAATTGAAAGGTAGGAATTGCCATGCCATAGATATTAAGCTCATTCAACAATAGGGTAAATCTCAGATAGTAATCATTGAGAGTCTCTCCTGGAACATAGGCAAACTTATCAAAAGTATCATAAAGCTTACACTCTCGTTCTTGTTTAGTTAATGAGGTGTCTTGCATGAGAACACGAATTCTATCCCATAACGCTTTGGCAACTTTATGTTTGCTGACGAGTTTGTAGACATCTGGAGGAAGGGCTTGGAGAATGATGTTTGTAGCATACTTATCACATTTATCTTGAATCTTCATATCTCCAGTCAATTCACCCGTTGTGCGAGGACGAGTAGTTGTACCTTCCGTCACAGTACCATAATCTAATGGTCCATTGAGCACCGATGCCCAAATAAGATGTCTGTTCTCCTTGTTCAACATGTAAAGTTCCATTCGGGAAGTCCAATCCTCGTACATAGACTTCTCCAACATTGGTGGACGATTATCCGTACCCGAGAGGATGGACTTATCCATAAGAGATGTGTACTCCATTTCGATAAGTTAAGATTTACAAACTTGATCGGTCAATGAAAGAAAGTAAATGTGTTTGTTGTAGTGTGTTAAAACCGAGAAATAATGTTAAAATCCCCTAAATTATGTCCTCGATAAACCAAAAAATCCAAGTCAAAATTACACTCAAAAACACGTTTTTGAAAAAATGTTGGATCGTACTCAGATCGCAGTGGTGATCGTACTCAGACTGTAGTTGTGATCGCACTCCCTATGATCGTACTCAGATCGTAGTTGTGATCGCACTCCCTATGATTGTACTCAGATCGTAGTTGTGATCGCACTCCCTATGATCGTACTCAGATCGTAGGTGTGATCGCACTCCCTATGATCGTACTCCCAGATCGTACCAAACGATCGTACCCTGATCGCACTCCCTTATCGCAACAAGTGATCGTACTCTACAATCGTGGTGATGGATCGTACTCTGAGCTAAGTGAGCTATCGCACCTTGATCGTAGTGAGCTATCGTACTGATGGATCGTAGCGAGCTATCGTACTGAACAAACTTACCTTGATCGTAGTGTGGATCGTACTAAGAAATCGGACTGATGGATCGTACTAGGGATCGTAGTGAGCTATCGAAGTCAAGATCGTAACTTGGATCGTGACTATGGATCGCAAGTAGAAACCCCCAGGGTTATGCAAACACAAAGTCAGATCGAACTGGATACCAACATACCTTATTTCTCGGACAGTACAATAACACAATCAATTGAAGATTCTAAGCCAAAAAAAATGAATCAAACACCCAAAATTTTTGTGTTTTTAACCCAAATAACAATACCAAATCACTATAACAAGTAATAAGATGAAGTAAATCAAGATTAACTCATAAAAACACAAAAAAAAATTGGTTCGTGTGAAAATGGATCAAAACTGGCAAGAGAATCAAGAACACAAACACAAGAACTAAACAATTATCCCATGGCTCTTGATACCATTTGTAGGATATGTAAATCTTGCTTATGTTTTAGAGAGAGAAAGAGATAGAAAGATGGTGGATTACACACAATTCTAGAGAGAGAAACTTAATAAGAACTATGTGAAAAATGATTAACCACACACCCTCTCCATAAAAGGTGAGGGTTTATATACCCAAGCCTTGTGATGGGCTTGGGCTTACAATGTTGGGCCGACCTACACATGTTGTAGGCTAGGCTTGACTTTGTTTGTTTAATAAAGATATCTAGACTACGAGCTACAACTTAATATATTGTCGGAGTGACTGAATCTTCCTAAATACGTAAAAACGTATTTCTAACACCTTTCTCAACTGGTAACAAACCTTATTAAGAACTTTATACATGTAATCAATTGAGTAGTAATATATGGTCTTGTGATAATGTGTGTTTTCACCGGTATTGTTAGGCGTTGCCGGCTGAATTCTGCAAAACAAATATGATGCATACATACAGGAGAGCACTAATTGTTCATGATGATGTAAGGTTTGTTATGAAGTTGAACATGATTCCAGATCGACTGAGGCCGGAAAGGATGAGCCACGTAAAAATGGCTGGGAAGTGGAGGATCTTTGGAGAAACAGGTTTTAAGATACCTAAAATGATGCGGATGAAGCTGATGGATATTGTTCAGGAAGTTGTTGATGGTGAAAACATACGGGTGCCCCTCTTCCAAGTATGTTGAACATTGCTCATATGGTAAGTCCTGCTCACGTTTATCGTCTGTCATCCACCTTTGTGGTTTATGCATGTTGAACCAAAAACATGTTTTTATTGCTTCTGTTTAGACTTGGTTTATTGTCGAAACGTTAAGGCATGCTTTTTTTTGTGGTAGCAATTAGACTTGGTTAAGTTGCTGTCTTTTGAACTATGTTATGGGTATCAATTAGACTTGGTTATGTTTATGTGGTAGCGATAAAACTTAATGAAGTTTGTGTATTTTGAACATATGTCTAATGTTTCTTAGTATTATTAACGTTACTATAGCATGACAATCGTACCATAATGTATGCATTATCTAAGTTATGTAATCCTTTGTTTTCTTATGAATATCATTCTATGTGTATTATGTTATTTAATGATGATCAAAGCATATCTTATGTCATTTTAAAAATATGCTGGCACAAAAAGACTGTAATGGCCCAAATTAATATAGTTGGTCTAAAATATTTTGAAGTATTATCTATTTTATCGAAATAAATATATTGGGACACTATTATCCAACCCAATAGTATATATGTTATATTAGGCCACATGATCCAACCAAAGATGAATATACATTTTGGATACTTTGTATAAATGTTTTTTTAATTAAAGTAATTAAAAAAATTAAGATTACAATATATTTATTGGGTAAACTAAATGAAAAAAAAATAACAGAAATATACTAACATATTGAATTAACATAAATCAAAAGCAGTTGCATTAAACAGTTTAAAAACTGATTGAACAAATCCAGATGTCCATTACATGATTTTTAAAACAGAAATATGCAGAATGAAAATACAAAATAAACATAAATCTAAAAATTGAACTTAGGAGATTTCTCAGGGTCAAATGAATGATGCAATTCATCATAATCGTTAGACCCCTCAAAATCATCTTCGTCTTTTTTGTAGTCTTCTTCTGATTCACATGGTTCATAATGATAGTAGTCCTCACCCTCTTCCTCCTCATCTATCTCCCTTCTAACCTCAGAAGTTCCTCCTTTAACTCCAGATCAAGTTGTGCATTTCTTTGCGCCTCGTATCTTTCTTGCTGCTCCCTTCTATGTTGTTCAAGTCGCGCTCTCTTTTCTTCTTCCAACCTCTGCTCTTCGAGTCGGGCTTTTTCTTCATCTTCCAATCTCCATTGCCGCTGCAACTCAGCCTCCTGAACATAGTATTGATGCTCATCATAGGGATCATCATTGTAGGGCTTCACTTTAGGCAGAATTTGGGGTTCTGCAATTAAATTCTCTTGTTGGGAAGATTTAACACATGATTTCCTAGAAAACAAAACACAGAACATTAGAGATTGTTTAAGATATGAAAAATTTAGTATACTAATTATTTAAAGTAAATTACTTGTTCATATTGGGTTGGATGTCTTCAAGATTTGCAGCATATGAGTTTCTCTTGGAAGATCCAGACATGTTTTTATTTTTTTTAAATCAAGAAACGGTTTATGTATGTTTGATTGTTGGTTTCAAGTTATCCGTTGCACCCAATGAGGTCTTTATATACTCTGATCAAAGAAAACAAACATGCAAAGTTGGTTACAGGAAGTTATATGCATGCATGTAATAATTATTTTGTAAACTTCCAAGAAAAATCTTAGTTTGCTGTGTAAAGTCAGTTTACATTTGTAAACATAGTTAATGAAACAAAATTTATTGTTTAACTATTTTGTGCTTAAAAATTGCATCCAACAAATATTTCAAGTGTACAATAATATTTTTTTGTTTAAACATTACAAAATGTCTAATTATTAAATAAATGTTTTATAAGAAATAAACAAAAAAAACCCTGGAGAGTTTAGTACATGTTACTCTACAATAGTTTCATTATGTAAGATTACTAATATTAATCAAAATGTTACCTTAAACAATCAATAAAAAAAAATAGTTGGGACTCCCCAACTAAAGGATAACATTATATAAAAAGGTTTCAAACATAAGTTGTTGCATCAAACTAAAACAAATATAAATTGGGGCTCCCCAATCATTAAGCAAGAAGAAAAATTGTTTAAAAACAGAAATCATTCCGTGGTGAGAAATTTGATTGTTATCTCACATTATTCTACTCAAACATAATAAAGGTTGATTCGAACAGCATTTTTCTCAATTTTGACTTCAACAACTTTTTTTGCCATTAGAGCTGCCACCACCGATATCGTCTTCGGGAGCACGTTTGTCACCCAGACTCTAACACCCCCAATTTACATTGCGCAGTGGAAATACACAATTGGGTTCTAGACACAAGCATCATCACACAAGGTATATTGAACGACTCAAAAGTGAGACGTTTACACATAAATATAAACAAGATTTTCATAATAGGTCTAAAACATAAATTTCATCCCATGATTGTACTAAAACGACACAAGAGTAAAGTGTTTAGTCCCCATGGATCTCGACCAACAACCAACAAGTTTAGTACAGTACATCAACATAAAGTAAATTGTTCAACAGTAAAGGACAGAAACAGTTTTTAGACCAACATTCTTCCAAAAGCCAAGCCACAACCTCCTCAGCAAAGCTCCATGCTCCATCACTTCTTATTACCTGAAATACATGCTAAATCGAGTCAACAATAATGTTGAGCGAGTCAATAGGTTTATCAAATCACATTTGAACACAAGAAGAAAATCAATCATAATCATTTATAGAATTGTCGTACACACAATCTATATTCAAGGCAATAATAATAAACATTGTATTTAAGCTTATGACACCGACCCCTTAACCAAATAGTCACCCACGCCAAATGCCAGCATGACTAGAATAAAACCATTTCCCCTATAGGGTATCAGTTGCTAGAATACCATATTCTTATTCTCGTAAAATTATCCTTCCCAGAAGGTTACTTAACGTAATGTCCTGGTCTCAGATAGGGTGGTCAACCCAATAGTACTATCATTAGAATAAGCGGCTATTCCCGACTCACAACATCAAGTCAGAAGATAGTTAACGGCTCATGAATTTAGGGTCTTTAGCAACAAGGTACTCAATGCAATGTAATCAACTTTAGGCAACATTCGGGTCCAACAATTACTCATGACTTGTGTTCATTTATTTTCAAATAGCATGTATCCCCCTCGCGGATATAAAACATTTAGTAGCTAGCATAAAAAGCGAGGCTACAGACTCACCTTAGTATAAGATATCTAGCGAGATGATCGTCGATGATAATGGATGCCTTTCAAACACGAGAACCGCTACCTATCAAATAAGGCGCGTTCATTAATAATGACTCGAGAAATAATTCATATATAACAACATCAAATTCAAACTCATAAAGTCACGATAAACTCGAGAGAAAACGATATAAATAACTTCATTATACTTTACTACACTTTTACTTTACCATTTTACACTTTTAACAAAGTCCGTCGGTACATACTACATGTACTAGCTTATTTACCCCTTTTAGACTTATCAACCGTTTATGAAACGACTTGATAAACTAACTTACTATATATAGAAAGTCCTCCTACAATTTTATCAAATGAAATTACTTTTAAAGTCCTTTACCCGACTCATTTTCAAACTACAAAATCCGGACAGATTTACGTTAATTTTTCATACAACCGTTTTAACTTCTTTAAACGACTCCGTTTACAAAATCGACACTCGGGTTTTAAAGTAAACACAACCTCTAAAGTAAACACCTCATTATCAGTAGGTTACATATTTCAAAACTTCCATTTATAGTCCCCGAGAGTCGATCCAAATATCGACAACAACTATATGTAGTGCCGATACACGTCTCCCGGTACACGATCAATCAAAACATCATAACTTCGCGCTCGTTTGGAGCTAGAAGCTCTACCTTATATCAATTCGAAGCTAATAAAATTATCTACAACCCTAGGCTATAATTTAAGCCATTTTCAAAAGAGAAAAATTCGGATTTTACAGTTTACTTACTGTTATAAAATGACTATTAAAAACTTATACAAAATCACCTTTTTGATCAAAACCAACCATAGAAATGTTCATTCCTATACCCTAACATCAATATATATGAACCATAACATCCAAATCATTATCAAAATCAAAACCTTTGAATCAAAATGAAGTTTTTAACAAAATTCTTGCAACAATCACCATTGATCATGGCAAGAACACCATGCATGATCATGGCTTCTACCTACCAACATCAAAAATTAAAAATGCCTTGCATGTAAGATTTTCTTATACCAAAATGATCCTTGATCAATTATAAGATTGGGTCTTGCTTTAGTTTTGCTCAAATCATCATGAAAATCAAGTTAAAATTGAAAATGTGTATGGTTTTGTGGTGGTGGTGATGTTTCGGAAAATGAGAGAGAGAAAGAAGAGATGAAGAAAATTTTTTAGTGGAATTTGTGTGTGTGTGTTTGTTTAGGCTTTATATATAGTGCATGAGGGACCATTGTTGTAATTTTGCAATAGTTGTGGCTCAAAATGAAAATAGTTAGCTAAAAAGCGGGAAATAACTATTAGTCAATTTTGAAAATATTTACGGGGATCGGGTTTTATAAAGATACTTTTAAAAATTTAAAACGTACCTCAAATATAATAATATCGACTCCCGACTCGACTTAACACGTCATTTAAAATAAACATCAAAAATGACAAAAATCAAACAACCGACAATAAGACGTAAAATATTTGGCATCCATCGACATCACGCTTGCTAATACTCCTTATACTTATTAAATATTAAAGTATAAACCTTCCAACATGGGTTTAAACATAAACCTTCAAAAATAAATATCATTCAAACACATCCAAAATTTTCAAAAATAAACGTAAAATAAGATTAACTAATGACCTCGGTTTTGGGTTGTCACATCCCCCCCTTCTTAAAAGAAGCGACGTTCGCGGCGCTTAATCCTTCCTAAACAAATGAGGATAATTTTCCTTAAAGAAATCCTCACGTTCCCACGTAAACTCTGGCCCACGTCTAGAGTTCCATCTCACTTTCACAATCGGAATTCTACTATGCTTCAACTTCTTAACTTCCCTATCCATTATCTCTATAGGTTCCTCTATAAAATGCAACTTATCATCAAGTTGAATTTCCTCCAATGGAATCACCACATCCCTTTCAGCTAAACACTTCTTTAGATTAGACACATGAAAAGTATTATGAATCGCCTTAAGCTCATCAGGCAACTCTAACTTATAAGCCACCAATCCAATCCTTTGGATAATCTTAAATGGTCCAATAAATCTCGGGCTCAACTTTCCTCTTTTTCCAAAACGAATTACTCCTTTCCATGGAGATACTTTCAACATAACCATGTCTCCTACATCAAACTCCAACGGTTTCCTTCGGTTATCAACATAACTCTTTTGTCTACTTCTGGCAGATAACAAACGCTTCTTAATTTGCACAATCTTTTCAGTCGTCTCGAATATCATTTCAGGCCCTGTCAATTGACTTTCTCCTACCTCACTCCAACACACTGGAGATCTACACTTACGTCCATACAAAGCTTCAAATGGAGCGGCTTTAATACTAGAATGATAACTATTATTGTACGAAAATTCAACCAATGGCAAATGCTTATCCCAACCATTTCCAAAGTCAATCACACATGCACGAAGCATATCCTCTTACGTTTGAATCGTTCTCTCACTTTTTCCATCAGTTTCTGGATGATAAGCTGTACTTAAACATAACTCCGTTCCCATCGCTTTCTGCAAAGACTTCCAAAATTCTGAAGTAAACCTACCATCACGATCAGAAATTATCGATAAAGGCACACCATGTCGACAAACAATCTCCTTCACATACACTGTTGTTAACCTCTCCATACTATCCGTCTTCTTCATTGGGAAAAAGTGAGCAGACTTAGTCAATCTATCTACAATCACCCATATCATATCACAACCATTTACAGTCCTTGGCAAACCTGTCACAAAATCCATTGTAATCTTCTCCCATTTCCACTCAGGAATCTCAGGTTGCACTAATAATCCAGACGGTTTCTTATGTTTAGCTTTCACTTTCGCACAAGTTAAACACTTATTAACATACTGTGCTATATCAGCCTTCATATTCGGCCACCAATAAACTTTCTTAAGATCTTGATACATATTGTCCGATCCAGGATGTATTGAATACTTCGACTTATGAGATTCATTCATCACTAAATCTCGCACTCCTAAAGAACCTTCCTCAGACGGACACAACGGTAACCAAATCCTATTCTCAAGATACCTCAATCCATTCGACCTTACTTCAAACAATTGTTTCAACATTCTACCCAAATTTTCTGCCTCAATATTCTCTTCCTTCAAGCCATTAGTTTGGGCTTTCAATATCGCTTCTGTCAAATCAACACTTTCCATCATTGTCAAAGCTCTAACTCGTATAGACTTATCTCTTTCCTTTCTACTAAGTGCATCAGCTACCACATTCGCTTTACCAGGATGGTAACGAATCTCGCATTCATAATCACTCAGCAACTCAACCCATCTCCTTTGCCTCATATTTAATTCCTTTTGATCCAAAATATACTACAAACTCTTATGATCAGTGAAAACCACACACTTGGTTCCATACAAGTAGTGTCTCCAAAGCTTCAAAGCAAAAATCACAGCCCCAAGTTCTAAATCATGCGTAGTGTAATTCTCTTCATGCTTCCTCAATTGTCTTGATGCATACGCTATTACTTTCTCCCTTTGCATCAACACAGCTCCAAATCCTTTATGAGACGTGTCACAGTACACTACAAAATCCTCATATCCTTCTGGCAAAGACAATATCGGCGCAGAACACAACTTATCCTTCAACATACTAAATGCAGATTCCTCTTCCAATCCCCATTCAAACACTCGATTTTTTTCCATAAGCTTAGTCAACGGCTTAGAAATTAACGAAAACTTCTCAATAAACCTTCTATAATACCCAGCCAAACCAAAAATTGGCGAACTTCAGTCGGCGTCTTCGGCACTGACCAATCCTTAATTGCCTCAATCTTAGCAGGATCCACACGAACACCTTCACTATCAATCACGTGCCCCAAAAATTGCACTGATTTCAACCAAAATTCACACTTAGAGAATTTCGCATACAGCTTCTCTTTCTTCAACAATTCCAAAATTGTTCTCAAATGCTTCTCATGTTCCTTTTCACTCTTGGAGTAAACGAGAATATCATCAATGAATACGATAACAAACTCATCCAAATACGGCTTGCATACACGATTCATCAGATCCATGAATACAGCAGGCGCATTCGTTAACCCAAAAGGCATCACTTGAAATTCGAAATGTCCATATCGAGTACGGAAAGCTGTTATAGGAATATCTTCTTCCCTAACTCTCAGTTGATGATACCCAGACCTCAAATCGATCTTCAAGTATACACTAGAACCTTGCAATTGATCAAACAAATCATCAATCCTCGGCAGTAGATACCGATTCTTGACAGTCAATTTGTTAATCTCTCTATAATCAATACACATCCTAAAAGATCCATCTTTCTTTCTAACAAACAAAACAGGCGCACCCCACGGCGACGAACTCGGTCTAATAAATCCCTTATCCATCAATTCCTTCAATTGATCAGATAATTCTTTCATCTCATATGGAGCTAAACGATACGGTGCACGAGCAACAGGCGCAGCACCCGGCACTAAATCAATACGAAACTCCACTTCACGATGCAGCGGTAATCCTGGCAAATCTTCAGGGAAAACCTCAGGATACTCTCTAATCACAGGCGCATCCTCCAATTTCCTTTCATTCACGCGATCATTACTTATCTGTGCAAGAAACACATCACAACCTGCTTCTATATACCTCATCATCTTCAAACAAGAAACAACTCTCAAACGAGAAGTACATTCATCACCTTTCACAGTCAATACCCTATTCCTTAGCGGTATCTGAACTAATCTTTCTCCACAAACAATTACTGCACCATTACCAACTAACCAGTCCATTCCAACAATCACGTCAAAAGATCCTAATTCTATGGGCATCAAATCAATACTAAACACATAATTACCTAACTTCAAGGAACAACCTTTCAGTATAGAACTAGTGCTTACAACCTTACCGTCAGCTAACTCAACCTTATAACTAGTTGTCAATCTCACTGGTTCTCTATCCAATAGTTGACTAAATCTAACATCTACGAAACTTCTATCGGATCCAGAATCAAATAACACACTAGCATAACAAGCATCAAGTAAGAACATACCAGTCACCACATTCGGCCCTTGAGGTTTGTCAGTATCTCCCACGACATAGGCTGGAGCAGCAATCCCAGCAGCAACAGCAACAACATTGCCTCCCTGTCGTATGCCAACCCTCGGACAGTTTCCTTGCTTATGTCCACGGCCTCCTCATCCAGAACAGTTAACTACCTTGACAGCATTGGCTCCACTGGCCACACCCTTGTTTCTAAAATCTGCCATCTTATGTCCAACCTTCCCACACTTGTTGCAAGCAGGTGGACAATTTCCAACATGATACAGATTACATCGACCACACTTAGGATTCACCTTGTTACCTTGATTTCCTGTGGCAGCACGAACACCATCATTCCTTCTCAGATTGTATTGTTGATTCCTATTCGGTCCTTGGTTATTTTTATTACGATAACCACCACGATTCTGCCCTTGGTTTGAGTGTGCAGCTTCCCACTTTGTCTTATTCCCTTCAGCAATACTATCCTTTCAATCCTGCAGCTTTACATCCATTAAAGCATGAGCCATTTGAACAGCTTCATCAAATGACTTGGGTTTCGACGAAGTAGTCTCTCCCTTGATATTACTAGATAACCCTCTAATATATTGCTTCATCTTCTTACGGTCATCAGCAAAAGCATCAGGACATAACAAACATAAATCAGAGAATCTCCTTGTATAAGCTACAATATCATTGTTTCTCAGCACCAAATGCCTCAATTCATCTTCCAACTGATCTAACTCTTCCTTAGGACAAAACTTAGCAGTCAACAGTCCCTTGGTTACAGTCCATGTTCTAGCATTAGCTTCAACCAACCCCACAATAGCTACCTGACTATTCCACCAACTCAATGCATCATCCTGAAAAGTAGCTGCAGCAAATTTCACCTTACTAGCCTCTGAACATCCACTGATTTCAAAAGTACTTTCAATCTTTTCAATCCACCTCCTTAATTCCAAAGCACCACTAGTACCACGAAATTGGGTAGGTCCACATTTCATGAAACTAGCATAAGAACATTCCTTCTGAACCTGCTGAACAGCAGCATTACCTCCAACTTGTCCCGCAGCATTTCCTCCTGCTTGTTCATCAGCATTACCTCCAACCTGATTTTCAACATTCCCTCCAACCTGACCAGCAGCATTCCTATTCTCAGCCTCTTGGTTCCTCGCAGCACGTTCAACTTCCAAAGCTCTAGCAATAGCTTGCTCAATCATGGTATTAACCGTAGCAGTCGTCAATTTAGGCGGCATGTTTTTAGAAAACTAACCAAACAATAATTTAGTAAAGTCAGAAAAATTCCTCCCAACTCCTTCCTGTGTAACCATAAAAGAAAAAGAACAAGTAAGTATTCATATCAAGATAAGAAGAAGGATTTCTCTATCAAGATGTAACATGGATACTACATGCACCAACAACACAATTCACAATTAATCATTAATCAATTCACAAAAGAACTAATAAGACAAATCATAAGTCATGAAGGTAATTTGGATTGCGTTGGAAAATTTCCACAAAATTGTGACAAGTAATGTCACTACAATCCTTCATCACGTCAAACTTAAAAGTCATTAAGTTTCATCACAAACTACAATACGAGTCTACATAAGTTCTATTACAACAAGGCTAATAAAAAAACATAAAAGAACTAAACATCAGATCCCCGCAGCTTCTTGTACATCGGCTCATCATCACTGCTCCTATCGCCATCCTCAGAATCTTCTTCCACTTTTTCCTACCCCTTACGACTACTTCCTTCACTTGGTTTCACCAACACTTGAGCTTAAACCTGATTCGGCACATCACGAATCACAACACCTTGACTAGGAAAAGATCTCATCGGCAGAACCCATGCATCCAACCTTCTATTCCTTTCTTGCTCCTTACGTAACCTCTCAACCTGCCCACTCAATTTCAACACCATAGATCTTAATCTAACAACTTCATCCATTTCTCTTGCCCTAACAAACTCTGATCTCCTCACACTACCAACAAACCTGTCAAACTTTTTCTCATTCTGCTCAAACCTCCTAATCACACGATTCTCAACCAAATACCTTTCAAACAAAGACCTATCAAACTTCTTAAGAAACCAGAAAATATCATCATAAGACCTAGGACCTGGACAATAAACCTTAGAAATACCATCATGAATAGATCGAGCACTAGCAGCACTACTCGACTCAACAGGAACATCACCCCTAGCAAATGCAATACCAGACAAACTGCTAATATAAGCATCACAAGTAGGCGTCGTAGAACGAACAGGTCACTGACAATCTGGAACAGTCCGTGGCACAACACTAACCCTTGGAACATAATTACCCTGAATCAATTCAGGCTCTGTCTAACCAACTGTAGTAAGTGGAATCCCATCATCTAAATACTCAAAAGGCTCCTCATCGTCACTAGCACTAAAGTTATCCACTTCCTCACCGTCCAATACATTAGTCATATCAATCCATCCATCCTCACGAGGTAAACCAGCCATTTTCTACAATTATAAGGGTTCAAGGATACTTAAGGTCATCGTTAATAAAATAATAATTAGTATGCCATACTTATGCAAATGTCATACATAATCCATGCTATGCAACACAATGCAAATGATGTTTATGCAATGCTCGCAAAAACAAATATGATACTGACAAGCACTCAGCGTACTTTCAGTAATTCCAATACAATATCGTAGTATTAACTTAATAAATACTCGGGAAATCATTTCAATTATGAGGGATACATCTATAATGCAAAACAAAACTAAAAGTGATCTTACCGGAGCGTTGCAGAGAAATTGTGTGCTTTTGAAGAATAAATACTTTCGACACCAAAGTTATAGTTTAGGACAATTTTCAAAATCGACCCAGTTCTCTATAACTTGCAGCTCTGATTACTAATCTCTAACACCCCCAATTTACATTGCGCAGCGGAAATACATAATTGGGTGCTAGACACAAGCATCATCACATAAGGTATATTGAACGACTCAAAAGTGAGATGTTTACACATAAATATAAAATAGGTTTTCATAATAGGTCTAAAACATAAATTTCATCCCATGATTGTACTAAAATGACACCAGAGTAAAGAGTTTAGTCCCCATGGATCTCGACCAACAACCAACAAGTTTAGTACAGTACATCAACATAAAGTAAATTATTCAACAGTAAAGGATAGAAACAGTTTTTAGACCAACATTCTTCCAAAAGCCAAGCCACAACCTCCTCAGCAAAGCTCCGTGCTCCATCACTTCCTATTACCTAAAATACATGCTAAAACGTGTCAACAATAATATTGAGCGAGTCTATAGGTTTATCAAATCACATTTGAACACAAGAAGAAAATCAATCATAATCATTTATAGAATTGTCGTACACACAATCTATATTCAAGGCAATAATAATAAACATTGTATTTAAGCTCATGACACCGACCCCTTAACCAAATAGTCACCCACGCCAAATGCCGTCATGACTAAAATAAAACCATTTCCCCTCTAGGGTATCAGTTGCTAGAATACCACATTCTTATTCTCGTAAAATTATCCTTCCCAACGGGTTACTTAACGTAATGCCCTAGTCTCAAATAGGATGGTCAAACCAATAGTACTATCATTAGAATAAGCGGCTATTCCCGACTCACAACATCAAGTCAGAAGATAGTTAACGACTCATGAATTTAGGGTCTTTAGCAACAAGGTACTCAATATAATGTAATCAACTTTAGGCAACATTCGGGTCCAACAATTACTCATGACTTGTGTTCATTTATTTTCAAATAGCATGTATCCCCCTCGCGGGTATAAAACATTTAGTAGCTAGCTTAAAAAGCGAGGCTACAGACTTACCTTAGTATAAGATATCTAGCGAGATGATCGTCGATGATAATGGACGCCTTTCAAACACGAGAACCGCTACCTATCAAATAAGGCGCGTTCATTAATAATGACTCGAGAAATAAATCATATATAACAACATTAAATTCAAACTCATAAAGTCACGATAAACTCGAGAGAAAACGATATAAATAACTTCATTATACTTTACTACACTTTTACTTTACCATTTTACGCTTTTAACAAAGTCCGCCGGTACATACTACATGTACTAGCTTATTTACCCGTTTTAGAATTATCAACCGTTTATGAAACGACTCAATAAACTAACTTGCTATATATAAAAAGTCCTCCTACAAGTTTATCAAATGAAATTACTTTTAAAGTCCTTTACCCGACTCATTTTCAAACTACAAAATCTGGACAGATTTACGTTAATTTTTCATACAACCGTTTTAACTTCTTTAAACGACTCCGTTTACAAAGTCGACACTCGGGTTTTAAAGTAAACTCAACCTCTAAAGTAAAAACCTCATTATCAGTAGGTTACATATTTCAAAACTTCCATTTATAGTCCCCGAGATTCGATCCAAATATCGACAACAACTATATGTAGTGCCGATACTCGTCTCCCGGTACACGATCAATCAAAACATCATAACTTCGCGCTCGTTTGGAGCTAGAAGCTTTAACTTATATCAAATCGAAGCTAATAAAAATATCTACAACCCTAGGCTATAAGTTAAGCTATTTTCAAAACATAAAAATTCGGATTTTACAGTTTACTTACTGTTATAAAATGACTATTAAAAACTTGTACAAAATCACCTTTTTGATCAAAACCAACCATAGAAATGTTCATTCCTATACCCTAACATCAACATATATGAACCATAACATCCAAATCATTATCAAAATCAAAACCTTTGAATCAAAATGAAGTTTTTAACAAAATTCTTGCAACAATCACCATTGATCATGGCAAGAACACCATGCATGATCATGGCTTCTACCTACCAACATCAAAAAATAAAAATGTCTTGCATGTAATATTTTCTTATACCAAAATGATACTTGATAAATTATAAGATTGGGTCTTGCTTTAGTTTTGCTCAAATCATCATGAAAGTCAAGTTAAAATTGAAAATGTGTATGGTTTTGTTGTGGTGGTGATGTTTCGGCAAATGAGAGAGAGAAAGAAGAGATGATGAAAATTTTTTAGTGGAATTTGTGTGTGTGTGTGTTTGTTTAGGCTTTATATATAGTGTATGAGGGACCATTGTTGTAATTTTGCAATAGTTGTGGCTCAAAATGAAAATAGTTAGCTAAAAAGCGGGAAATAACTATTAGTCAATTTTGAAAATATTTACGGGGCTCGGGTTTCATAAAGATACTTTTAAAAATATAAAACGTACCTCAAATATAATAATATCGACTCCCGACTCGACTTAACACGTCATTTAAAATAAACATCAAAATTGACAAAAATCGAACAACCGATAATAAGACGTAAAATATTTGGCATCCATCGACATCACGCTTGCTAATACTCCTTATACTTATTAAATATTAAAGTATAAACCTTCCAACATCGGTTTAAACATATACCCTTAAAAATAAATATCATTCAAACTCATCCAAAATTTTCAAAAATAATCGTAAAATAAGATTAAGCAATGACCTCAGTTTTGGGTTGTCACACAGACTTGGTGCACTGGCTTTTTGTGCAGACAGTAGAGTTTGATTTTCATCTGTTTGTGACTCCAAATCCTACATCATAAAGTAATATTTTATTAAATTTAATTAAATACAAATCATATATCTTATTCCATTTATTACAAAATCATATAACAAAACTTTGAATGAATACACTCACCAAAGGAATGACAGAGATTGCAATAGAAATTGTTGCTTCAGTATCTTGAAATTATCAACATAAATATGGTAAAAAAATTGAGTGATTAAGTCACAGCATAAGATGTGTCTTATTTAAAAACATGTTAATTAGTAATTTACCTTCATATGTGTAACCGTTGGACGGATACTTTCTATGATATCGACATCACCAGTAAGACGCAAAACAATAAATACCGGAAGCATTTTCTTAGCATTGAATTCGTCTCTGCTTACTTTGAACGCGAACTTCTTTCCAACTAACCCAGTAATAACTGAAGGGAACACATCCAGCTTTCCAAACTTTCCACACAGAAGGTAAGCAGATACTTCAACCAATGACTGAACCTCATCATTCCACAAAGTCAATGACATTGTTCCACTCTCATCTTGTACTCTAATTTGAAGCTTGAAACTATCAAACAAAACATTAGAAAACTCACGTTACTAACAACATCAAATCAATTTTGAGAAGTTTAGCTAAAAAGATTTAGCTCCAAATTATTTAGTAACAATATTATTACTTCTAATGTTTTAATAACTGGAACAATGTTGCACTTTTGACATTTCCATTCGTCCTTCCCATCAGCAGGTTTAATTGCTTTCTCATCATCGAGATCAATAATATTCAACGACTTAACGGCCTTCTTCTTACACGTCTTGCATCCGAGATACCACCATCCTTCCTCTTCATGAATGGCTATTATCGTACCAATAATAACACTCGAAACACCCTGAATTAATAATTTCCAATGGTTAGATTCATGTGTAACAACATTTGTCACTATGCCTAAATCAAAAAAGTTAACTAAACATCACTAAATCACAAATATTACATGTTCAACTTCCAAAAGCTCAGTGATATTCCTAGGAGGGAATCCTGTAACAAAAACATCCTTGGTGGAATTCTTTGAGGCGGTTGAGATGTGTGTGACTGTGTTTTCAGACTCTTGTTGTTTATCGTTAACAAACAACCTGAAACACATATTGATACTTGAATTATCAACATGGACATTTTAATAATTAATCTTTAATTGTACAATTACCTTCCACCATATTCCTTCACGTAGAAAAAAAATTTGTTAGTGATAGGCGACGAATAGTCAAAAAGAAAAACGTTGGTTGCATTATATCCATTTTGAACACACATATGACCTGCATTTTCTAGCAAACTCAACAAATTAGTAATCTATATAGAGTGTAAAAAACTATTCTTTTAATTATTCATGACTGTAAATACTTACCATCCCATATTTTCATCATAGCAAGTTGAATAACCATCACGATCTTACCATGGTTTGAGCATTTATTCAGGAAATCACTCAATTGCTGCGCATAATCTCCCCACATAGTAGCCCTCAATTCATGGCCACTGTTTTATATCACAAAACATAAAATGCCGGTGACTATGCATTCAATTAATTCATAAAATTTACATGCATATATTAGTTCAAAACTAACTTTGCATCAACCAACATTGAGGATTTTTTTCTTCCATGCTTTACCATTCTTGTTATATGCATCCAAATCTTCACAGGATCAAATATGGCCAATGATATCTGACAAAAATAATTTAAAATACATTAAAACAACTCTTTTTAAACCTCCATATTTATATAATTATTGAATAAGTATAATAACTACATACCAAATTATCCAGGCTGCTCTTGCTGTAGATTAGTAATGGTTTCTGAAAGTCCCTTAATATGACAATTGTTGAAACTATAACTCTTATAACCACGAAAACACAATGAAATACTTTTCAAACGCGTAATGCTTTATTACCTGTTATAAACAAAGTATTGCAAAGTGTTATGAATACACTCGTTGAATGACAACAAGAAATGAACCCTAGAACAAGTAAACTAGATTCGAGACTCAAGTTTACAAGGGAACCAATGAGACACTGGTAGACAGCTGAGGGCTCAGCGGTTCCAAAGTGAGAAATAACTTAGATAATTTATCCAAGCAAAAGGGTTGGCTTAATTCTCCTTTCTCACTCCTATTTATAGTGGTACGAGGTTGCTTCCCTAGTGGGTGTAGTTGATACGTGTCACCTTCTGAATGGAAGAGTACAACATATTAAATGCATGTCCAAATCAAGACATACCTTTAAACAACTTTAGGTGAACAGTTTTGCCAATTGTTCGCCTTTTGTCCCACTAGGTCGTACTAGACTTTATCTTGAATCTCTTGTTTTGTCCCGCTCAAAACACTTAGAGGATTCTCCCGCTTAAACTATAAAAGGATTGGACAAGCTTTGCTTGTATCAAACTTCTAGGGTTCTTAAGTGATCTCTGAGTATTTTCAACTCAGAGATCCTTGAACACCAGCACATTCCTTCTACATCCCAGTTATCCATAATCGCTGGTGAGTATGACTTCATATTGTCTTCGACTTGACATTGTCTTTAACTTGAATGTTCCTGGTGTGCCAGCTGAGACTTTGCCTTCCACTGGTCTGGTCTTTGTCGCTGGTCCTCTTCAGTGATCAGTAACACTTAGTCTAATTAAACAAATCAAGACTGGGCCATAGTTAAAACTTTCATTGGCCCAACAATCTCCCCCTATTTGTTTATACATTATACTAAGTCTAAAATTATCTTAAGTGAGTACACAGCTGCTTCTTACACATAATTTAACAAACATACCTCAGAGTTTTATTAAGCATAAAGAACCTAGTCTATTATAAGAACACCCATTGGTGTAAACATAAACAAAAAATAAAAGGTTCTTCAGCGATCGAGGCCTTGATCACAGATTCTCTAGGCTTCAACTTTGTCACTCCTAGAGTTTATGACCAACTCAACTTCAAACTCAAAATCCTCAGCTAATTTTCAATTCCTTAGGATGCCCTGTTTGAGTCTGATGAGTTGGATGGTTGACGCCAGATGTAGTTCATTCATTCGCTGAAAGCAATACTCACAATTACCATTCATGAAGACCATACCTATCTCTAGTTCTGAGTATACTTGGCCCCTTACTGGTTTAGTGATCTCTTTGGGCAGTACCAAGTTTTTGTGCATCCCATCTACAACAATATTCTCAGTGACCAACTTCTCCACCAGAGGCCCCATTTGGGTTTTTCTTTTCCTTTGTCCTTGAGAAGATTGTTATTGTGAAAGTTGAGGAGGCAGAGGTGCCTTCAGCTTCTTTGTCGTGTCTCTTACCCAATTCAGCTATGCTTGAATGTTTTTCATCATTTGGGCAGCACCAGGCCCAGTCTTCTTTTGGGCAAGAGACAACATTTCTAACCATTCAAAGAGGGCCAGATCTCTGAGTTTAAAGTCACTGAAGACTTTGTAGTTGGTTAGTGGGTTTACTCTGTAAAGGGTCATCGCCACTCTTTTGTGTTTGTCAGTGTAACATGCATACTTGGTGATTTGACCGGGTTCAGCTCTTTGGTCCACAATTCTTTCATATTCCTTTTAAAGGTTGCTCCCTTTAACTTCCAGTTCTTTGAGCTTAACCAACTAAGCTTCCTTTATAGCAGGAGAGAGTTTGTTTAGATCTTCTTTTCTCTGGAGTTCAGCTGCTCTAATGTTTGCTAGCCTTTTGTGTTCCAAGATTTGAGCCTTTGCATGCTCTGGGGTAAGTGGTGGTTCATCAGCGCTCTTAAATTTGTTCAAGTCAGAGTGTTTGGAGAGCTTGGCTGTGGATCTACCTTCATCTTGGAGGGAGTGCAGGGTTATTTTAGGTACTTTAATGGCAATTCCTTTACCCTTGTCCTTTGCTGCCTCAGTGATGGGGTTGAAGGGTCTGATAGGTTTTGTTGTTGGGATCATTGTTGAAGGTGCTGGTTGTTTAAGAGATTTCTCCCCCTTAGGCTGACCAGTGTCTGCTTCTTATTCAGAGGTGGAGGTTGCTGAATTCTCCCCCTCAGGCATAGCACCGGCAGTAGTTGTGCTTGATCCAGGTTTGAGGAACTTAACAAATTCTTGATGGACAAATAAGTAGATTTCTTTAAGTTCCTCTTGTAAGAGCTCCTGAAGAAGTTTTCTGAAAGGCTCAGACGCCTTGGCAATAGCTGCAACATTTGCTTTGATAGCTGTTGTGAGGACTGATGGTATGTATTGCTGAAGACTCTGGTCTAGAATAGCTGGGAGCTGAGTTTGCAAGGCATTTCCTAGCAGTTACGGAAGCAGTGCAGTCATAGGGGACTCCACAGATGAAGTTAGTGAAGTCTCTAGGGTGGTGGTGAGTTCCTCAGCAGCATGGGTGAGTGTTTTCAATTCAGAGAGGATGACATCATTTGTGACTTTAGGCTTGGTTTTACTAATGTCACCCCTCTTGACCCAGAGATCCTAAGCGGCGAGTTCCTGAACATCTTTTATTCGAGGAACATGGACAGGCTTGAGGTTTTGCAAATGTTCTAAGTGTTGCATCGCCCCCAGTTCCATGACATTTGGTAAAGTTGGGAAGGGAACTAGGGTTGGTGTACAGAGCCTCTGGTCCAATAGCTGCTTTGCAGCCAGTTCTTGCACATTTGTCATTGATGGGAAGGAGATGTGTTTTAAGTCTGATGTGACTTGGTCATCATCAGCATCCATATCAGCATAGTCTGAAATGGTCAAGTCATCTTCAATAATGAAGATCTCATCCTCTGGCATGGAATCAATGTCTGACATGGCATCCAGATCTATGTAGGGGGCTTCAGCATTTTCATCACCAGCAATGGAATAGGCATCATCATTTTGTTGTTCTTCATGAAGATTATGAGCCTGATATGACATTTTTTAGTAACCAATTTGAAAAAAATATGAAGTTATAGATCGCCATTCGCTGCCCCTAGGAAAGCTGGGTGTGATTATCCATCCCTCCCTAAGGATTTCTCCTTGGGACTCTTTTAAGTGTGAAACATATATGTTGAAGGGTCGACATTCTCTGCCCCTAGGATGCTGGGTGTGATTATCCAGCTCCCCCATAAGGATTACTCCTTGGGAGTCTTTTGATTTGTGAAAATTATGTGGTGAATGGTCGCCGTTCGCTGCCCCTAGGATAGCTGGGTGTGATTATCCAGCTCCCCTGAAGGATTTCTCCTTGGGACTCTTTTGTGAATACATGGAAGTTAAAGGTCGCCATTTATCGCTGCCCCTAGGAAGACAGAGGGTGATTATTCAGTCCTCCCAAAAGAATAAATTCTTTGGGACTCTTTTAGTTGTGACATATTTGAAGGTAATGGTCGCCTTTTATCGCCGCCCCTAGGAAGACTGAGGGTGATTATTCAGTCCCCTCAAAAGAATAAATTCTTTGGGACTCTTTTCAAATGAGGGGACCCGGAGACCACGTGAAGTGCAGAGACTCTGGGTCGGGACCTATAGCATGCTCAAGTTGTTATGGACAAGAGCACAGTCCAGAGGGTGAAGGATCATCGGGGTGAGTTATGAGCATAAATGAATCATATCCTTGTGTTAAGACAGAGTGTACAGATAATCCTAAGAGTTCTAGGTGCTTAAACATACACTCTATGGGTTGAGGCAAACCCTAAGACTTCATCACTCTCTCCTACAGAATGTTGAGAGTGATTGTATGTGAACCTCCAAGAGAATAAAATGGCAAACTAATACCTGAGAGATATCAGCGTTGAGAAGGTTCTTAGTCGTCTCTGCTGACTGGGAGACGCTAGACTCAGGTTGTTTGTCAGCGGCGGGCTCTTCAACCACATCCTCTAGAGAAGGGGATGGGTTCTTCTTGGTCTTCTTTGTCTTGGAAGGATTAACAGAAGGGGTTTCATAGGAAAGGGGGATGTCTTTACTCTTCTTCTTCTTGTCCTTGGGCACCTTGGGTTGAGAAGAGGACTGCACAGAGGTCTTGGATAGAGACTTGTCAGTTAGTCTTTCAGCATTCACCTTATTGTGAGGGATCAAGGGCTCTCCATCAGCAACGAGTAGCCCAGCAACCTGCATCATGTGCCTGCTGAGAGGCACTTCATCCTCCAAGGGATTCTTCAGTAAGGCAACAGTGATGTGATGAGGAGAGAAGGAGAGAAGTTCATCATTTGTGCAGCCTTCACACAGCATATCTGCTAAGAGAAGAGAGAGATATCTTGTGTAGCAGATGGTGGCCAATCGATTCTTCTTCCCTTTGTTTTCTAGCTTAGCAATGAGGTCAGAGTAAAGTATGTGAGCGATCCCTATATCTTGCCCCCAGATTAAGTTGTAAGCAATTGCTTGCTGGGCACCATTAAGTTGATCATGTGACCCCTGGTTTCCACCCAGACATTTCACAATGTACAGCATCAGCGTCCTCCAGATGGGTGAAAATTAATTCACTTTGATCAGTGATTTGTTCTGGAAACCTTGGGTGGTGAAAGGTTTATCATTGTCGTCATGAGGACGAAGGGTAGACAGAGCCTTCTTTACCGTGGCGCTGGCAGGCACAACAGACATGCCTTCATTGACTGGAAGTCCAATGACTTTGGCAAAGGTATGAAGATCAAAAGTGACAGGTTGGGGATGTGTGGAAAGGTTGAAGGTGCTGTGTGAAGAGGTTTGATCAACTTCGGCGCTGTACCAGAACTCCTTCAAGTATTGGTGGTAGCATGTGGAAGGTACTCTGGTAATGGCTTCAAAAATGGCGGATTTATTGAGGAAGGAGAACAATGGATGGTAGAGGGAATTCTTGTGTTCCAAGAGAGCTACACAGTTCTTCAGGTCAATCTTACCATCGTGTATCCCAAAATCTACGTTTGAGGCGGCCAAGACGGTGAAAGATGTGTTTGTTGATGAAGACGCCATTGTTGATGTATGGAAGAAATGGAGGTTGTGAAGAAGATGAATAGTATGTGTGTGTGAAAGTAATGAGTAATGTGAAGTTTGAAAAATGAGTCAATGGTTTTGATAAAAGGTTTAACCATTTTTTTATTAAAGCATTTAATGCAAAATTTTACCTTTTAAGAAAAGTGGGACACCTTGACTCTTCATGTGATTTTTCTGTCCCTTGGAAAGCGGAAAAGTTGTTGATAATAAAGGATAATCATTTGAATTAAATATGAGAATATATTAAATCCCATTGGAATGTAACTACCTCGTTACATTCATTTCCCTTTGATAACTCGATTTTACTCAGGATAAATATATTCGTTGTGTTCCGATCTAATCGAATTGAACAACTTTATGTTTAATGTGTGACTCAGTTGATATTTGGTGGAACAAAGATGTGTCGTTGTAGTGTTGAAAATTAAAAGGTGCAAAACAGTTAAAGTAAAGGTGCAATTAACATAAATCTAAGTCTAATTAAAATAAAGTGCAAGTATTTAAAAGTGCGACTAAAACCTAAGGGCAATAAAGTAAATAACGCAAACTTAAATCTAACTAAGGCAAACTTAAAATGCAACTAAAACTAAAACTTAAACTAAGGCAAATAAACTTAAAGTGCGATTAAGGAAGAAGGCGGGAAAAAGAAAACTTAAAATGAAAAGGCAGAAAACTAAGATTTCCCTATCCGGAATAAATTCCTATTTGGAATAAAAGGTTATTCGGAATATCTGTCCCTACTCTGAATATTTACCCCTATGCGGAATATTTGTTTACTAGGAAAGATTAGCCCTATTCGGAAAGATTTTCTATTCGGAATAAAGCGCCTACTCGGAAAAATGGGTCCTATTCGGAATACTGTCACTATTCGGAATGTTCTCCTATTTGGAATATATACTCTATTCGGAAAATCAGTCCATTCGGAAAACTTACCTATTCGGAATGTCCAGTCTATTCGGAAAGAAATGCCTATTCGGAATACTAGTCCTATGCGGAAAAATCTTCCATTCGGAATACTGTCACTATTCGGAAAGATATCCTTATTCGGAATAATAAGCCAATTCGGAAAGATTTCCTTATTCGGAAAATCTCCCTATTCGGAATTATGAAAATTCCGAATAGCACACTCTTCTGAACCCTTACTCGGAATAAATGAAATTCCGAATAAAGCACAACTGACAAACCTCTATTCGGAAAGTTCTGGGCTCGATCTGGGAATTAACAGTAACAGTGAAGCGAAGAACAAGGAAAGAGATAAAGCACGGATTAAATAAAAACTTAACCAAATCAAACACAAAATTAAATCAAACACATTAATAAGCAACTATTAAGCATAAACAATCAATCCAAATCAATCAAACTCACAAAACTTAATCAAAATAATCAAAACCCACTTAAATAAATCTACAAAAATAAAGATCATGAACATAAACAAATCAACACAAAGATAAAGAAAGGAAGAATGAGATTAACAAGATAAAGATAAAGCTTGACAAGAATTTAAAAAGAAAAACTTACTTGAATTAAATGGTAATTAAGGTGCAAGACAAGGTAATTAAATTGGACAAGTAAATAAAGGTGCAAGGTAATTAAAAATGGAAGAGCTAATTTGTCAAGTTAGCCAACCAAAACAAATGCTTAACAATCCTAACTATATATAGGGGAGGATTAGGAAGCTTCCTCCCCTCCTTCATTTCTTGTTATTTGCAAGATTAAGTCCTTCCTTCATTTAATCTTCATTAATTGCGTCATTAGTCCCTTTCTTCTAATCTTTCTTTTAAGTTTGGACTTTAAGGACTTGTGGCTCGGGATATCTTTTGAACTCGTCTTTAATTTCTTCAATAAAATAGACTTGAGTTTCTCGACTTTTGATAAACTTCCGTCTTTTGACTTTTTCTTCGATAAAACTTCAGAATTGGTCTTGGACTTCCGTTCTTTTTCCACTCTTGATTTCTCGACTTCGTCTTTCATCTTTTTCTTCAATAAAAGCCGTGAATGCCCGTGAATTCTCGTGTTTTCTCCACTTTTCATAATTTCATCCTAAAATGCAACAAAAACACAAACCACGCATAATTCCGACATAAAAGACATAAAATACACGTTTTGGTCCGGTTATTATTGTAATTAAGTGGTAGAAAAGATGGGTGTTTACACACCTATCAAATCCCCTACACTTGACCATTGCAATGTCCTCATGCAATGCATTAGTTACAAAGCATGTTTACACTTTTCATCATAATTAATCCACGTTGGCCTTTATTAAAGAGATAGAAAATTATAAAAATGCAAAGCGAAGAAATTAAAAGCATACCTTGGGTTTTGAAAATGTCATGAATAGTCATCATCCTCAACTTTTCACTTTCTCCAAACCAAGCTTAAGAACGAGATCATTGTTATTATAAGTTAGTAGACTAACACGAACTCATGTGGGCCAATTACTCACTTAGACTACCTTATTCCTATGGGTATCTCTTATATTTTATTATTTGTCTTGAATGATCACGAAGATGCATTGTTTGACTTATTTCGATAATTATTTAGTCTGAAAATAAAGTGCACGATTTAATCAATAGTTAGCTAAAGGACCAAATCTTTTAAAACTGCTTCTCGGGATATCAGAAAGTTCATATCTTGGCATAACTTGGTTCGCGATTTGAGACCTTTCTCGGGCCGATATTTGGCAGCGACTTCATACTTCAAATCTTGAGAGACGTTCATGAAATAATGGTCTTCTCTTCATAATTGGAATTTCTTCACTTGGAATTTTTGAGAGATTCTTCATATATGGACCACGACTTCTTCATTTTTCTCCAATCTTTATTTTGGATTTTGATATACAACGATCCGCCTCCTTTATTGACTTGGATCTATTTATCCTCATACCTTGTTAGGGTCTTTTCGGATACACTTCTCCATGACTTTTGGGGAGTTTTTGCTTTTCGTCGTGTGTCTCGATCCTTCATTTTGATTTTCGATAAATGATTCTTCACATCACTTTTGGATCTTTAGCAACAAAACATAGCCCTCATGCCTTGTTAGGGCCTTTTCGGACTCGCCAATCTTCGCACCCCGCTTCATAAGTTATGCCTTGGCTATGAACTCTCGTCATTACCGAGCAACTTTTAAACGATCTGGGGCTAGAAGCTAAGTAACTTTTCAAATCGTACAACCTTATTTATTAGCAAATAAATTATTAGCAAGCGATGGGAGAATAGGCTTATAATTAACTCACATAAATTCACGAAAGAATACCGAACTTATAATTGGCTCTATCATCTCTCGTTCTCCACAATTTAAAATCTCAAGTAATGAGATTCGTGGATACTTAGCCTATTAAATCAAAGTTTTCGGTTTTCGAGTCGCCTATAGGATCTTGCAAATTCTTAGACTCTTTCAAGTTTAGAAATCGCATCTTAAAGTTCCCTTGATAAACGACTCTCTAGGATCAATTATAGGAACTTGCGAAAAGTTCTTGTTCTTAACCCGTGAGAGTTAAGACTTCCGCGTTTTATAGCTCCCTATATAAAAGCCTAGCAAAACTTGACTTAAACATGTTAAGGATACTAGCTAGAGTAAACTCGGATTGAGTCAAAAGATTCACAACGTTTGAAAATTAAAACCACTTATTAAACATTTATTCTAGCAAAGAAAGAAAATAACTATACAAAAGGGAAAAACTAATAGGCCAAAATAGATAAAAAAATTTGAAAAATGTCGAAAAATTGATTTTCCGGTTAAAATGAGGACAAATACAAGGAAAAGACCACTTAACTTCGATAGAAGTCCCCCCTACACTTAAAATAAACATTGTCCTCAATGTTTAAGCATGTGGGAGTAAACTCCCCTACACTTAGGACATTGTGCACGTTGTTTAAATCTCGCTAAGGAAAAGACAACTAAAGAGATTCCTATTTTAATATTGAGAAAATATAAAATAGTGAATCGAAAAGAGTTTAGGATAGAACCAGGAAGAAGTAGAACACGGAATCACGGGTCGTCAAGAATCATTAAGAGTGGATCACTGAAGCTCGAATCCCTGATTAAGAAGTGAGGAGAGGAAATAGCAATCCAAAGGGGTCCCCCCTACACTTATGGTAAAGAAAGCGAAAAGATAGATGCATGGGTTGCCTCCCAAGAAGCGCTTGATTTTTGTTAACCGAGTCGTGAGCCTGACTCGACCTTGATCATCAACGGAAGTAGCATGAAACAAATCCACCAGGATCAAAGACATAGTTTTCATCCATCAATAGGCAAGAGCTTAAGGTGAACAAGGCAAGCCAAAAGAAAAGCGGCAAGGTTCCCTTAAGCAGTGATGGAGCACAGTAGAAGCAAGTATGAAGCGGTGCAAGCATGTCTTCCAAATTTCCAAAGATTTTTCCTTTTATTTCATCAGGTGGATACTGAGATGGCTTAAAGACTTCAATACCGGGATCGAACACCTTTTCCTTCAGGGGAAAATAGCACTCCGGCTCAGCCGAGTGTGAAGAAGATCCGCAAAGAAGCACAACCTCGTCCTCAGAAGTGGGACAAAGAGGTGTCAAATCATAAGTGCAACGGATTTCGGTGGCAACCGGTTTCTTCTCCTTGGACAAAATGCTCTTCAAATCCAAAGTAGGATCAAGACGATAATCTTCAAAGTCCAAAGGAGGTGCATCACTCTCATGCGGGAAGTATGTGTTAAGAAATTCAGAGAAATCTTCCTCGAATGAGTAATCGTCCAAAGTAGGATCGAGTGATGGCGGAGGATCTTCATCATGGGAAGAATCGCTCGAGAGAGTATCGGCCTCATCAAAATCATCATATGTAGGCAGCTCGGGATACTCAGAAATACAATCAAAATCATCCGAATCTGAGCTAGAATTAGCATCTTCATAAGCATCAAAGACCGGTGGAGAATCAAAAATGGGAGAAGCGTCCAAAGTAAGGAGAGAATCATCCACATTATCTTCAAAGAGTGGATTATCAGTGGAAGACTCGAATAAAGGATTGTCATAGACGGTAAAGTCATCGAGCACATTGATCATATTCACTGATTCTCGGCCTCCAAAAGATCTGCCTGTAAGCTTCCCCATTTTAAAAATTTTAGAATCATCCCCGACTCGTAAGATTAACTCACCTTCGGCCACATCTATTAAAGCACGTCCGGTTCTCAAGAATGGCCGACCAAGTATTAGAGGAATACGAGGGTCCATTTCATAATCAACTACAACAAAATCGACCGGGAAGGTAAATGTACCAACTTTGATAAACACGTCTTCGGCTATACCAACGGGGTAAGCGAGAGTGCGGTTTGCAAGTTCGAGAGTCATCTTTGTAGGAATGAGATCGGGCAATGATAGTGTTTTCCAAACACTGAGTGGCATAAGATTAATACTAGCCCCGAGATCAGCAAGGGCAGTAAATTCTTCAGTTTTGTTGAATAAGCAAGACAACACAAAACGACCGGGATCTCCAAGTTTTTCCGGAAGTTCTTTAAGAAGGACTGCAGAGCAGTTTTCATTTAAGCGTGTGTTGGCGAGTTCAAGTAACTTCTCCTTCTTGCTAAGCAAATCCTTGAATGCTTTGACGAATTTCGGCATGTGGCAAAGTGCTTCAACAAGGCTAATGTTGATGGTCATTTTAGATAGCATATCCACATATTTCATTACATTACAATCATTCTTGGTTAGCTCGTTGGTCTTGCCTATGCGAGAAGGGTATGGGATTCTGGGCTGATAAGGATTGGGTGGAGGTGTAGTTGGTGAGGGTTGTGATGTTGAAGGGTCCTTCCGAGATACATCGTCATGACGAGGCGGAGACGGTAATGGTGCACTATTACTAGGTGTAGGAGGAGTAGGGATACATGGTGGTGGAGGAGGTGTAGATGATGGTGGTGGGGTAGATGGAGTGACAATGGTAGTTCCACTACGCGTAGTTATAGCACTCACATTAGCTCGCGGATTGGTGACGGTATTGGAAGGTAGAGAACCCGAAGAAGAAGAAGGTTGAGCTTCAGGCAAGAAACTAGCCAATAGATTCTTCAATTCAGTTGTTTGAGTGATGAAAGAGGATTGAAGATTATCACGAACCTCAGTTCTGATGTCATTACCTTGTTTCAAGATATCTCCTTTCAAATTAATTATTTGGCTCTGCAGATTCTTGATTTGCTCACCTTGAGTTCTCATGATTGTGTCAACATCGGGATTAATGGGTGGGTGTTGATAAGGGTTAGAAGAACGAGGTGGGATTTGGTTGCTTCTATTGTAGTTGTTGGCGGGATTTTGGTTTTGAGGAGAAAAACCGGGTGAAAGGTAGTTGTTGGAACGGTAGCTCAGCAGATTTCTATCCCCTTGTTGTCTAGCTTGGTAATTTTCCGGTGAATAATTACCGTAAGCTGCATACACATTTTCCGGATTTCCTTGTGTCGAAGGACAATCGGTGTATGAGTGAGGACCGCCACATGTTTCACAAAGATTAGCAACCGCTTTAACTTGTTGTTGTTGGTGGGTTGAAGCGAGAAGCGTAATACTTTTGCTCATTTCGGCCATCATGCGGGTGAGTTCGGTCATCTCAGGGTTTGCTGAGGTAGAAGAAACATTGACTCTCGTGTTGTTTCTAGAAGAAGCAGAGGAATCCCAGTTCTTATGATGAGTAGTCATGTTTTCAATTAACTCTCTACACTCCTCGGGTCTCCTTTTCATGAATGTGCCACCGGCGGCTGCATTGATCGTATCACGATCTCGAAAAGTCAATCTGTTGTAGAAAGTATCGATCAAGGTGACCGGAAGCATGTTGTGGTTTGGACAACGGTCGATCAAGACATTATATCTCTCCCATGCATCAAAAAGAGATTCATCGGGATCTTGCATGAAACCGCTGATCTGATTGCGAAGGCTTGTGACCATGGATGGTGGAAAGTAGCGCGACAAAAAGCGTTGAGTCATGTCATCCCAAGTGCGAATAGAATTCTTCGGGAGACGATCAAACCATTTCTCGGCATGATGTAATAAAGTGTGTGGAAAGAGTTGTAGGCGAAGCTCATCCATAGTGGCACCAGCCAACTTCATGCTCTGGGTGATTGTAATGAACTTGTCGAGGTGTTTGTTGGCATCATCATCAGGCAATCCTCTAAATGGGTTTGTTTGCACTTGCTGAATCATGTGGTGCTTCAACAAAAACTCAGGAGCGTTGATTTGCATCGGTGCAATCGGTCCTCCTCGTCCAAACATTGTTGGTTGACAAAGTTCCTCCATGGTCCGAAGATCGGGCTGTGGAGGAGCATTGTTGTTATTATTATTATTATTAAGGTGCGGTAGTTGATTATTGTTGTTAACCCCTGCCATATCTAAATCTTCTTGAGGCTCGGGCTCTTGATAATTAGAAGATCTAGTACGCATACACCTGAAAATGCAAAAGAAAACAAAACCAAACACAAAGACAATATATATACACAAGAAAGATAAAATCTTTTTGGATTTTGGAAATTTTTAATTTTTATGGTTTTTTATCAATTTTAATTTTTTTTATGATTTTTTGAATTTTTAGCAAGAAAAATAACGTTCACAAGTGAACGGATCCCAAAAAGCAACGTGTCTCTCACAGAAAACTGTTGATCTTAACGAAAAGAGCCGGCAGCGGCGCCATTTGATAACTCGATTTTACTCAGGATAAATATATTCGTTGTGTTCCGATCTAATCGAATTGAACAACTTTATGTTTAATGTGTGACTCAGTTGATATTTGGTGGAACAACGATGTGTCGTTGTAGTGTTGAAAATTAAAAGGTGCAAAACAGTTAAAGTAAAGGTGCAATTAACATAAATCTAAGTCTAATTAAAATAAAGTGCAAGTATTTAAAAGTGCGACTAAAACCTAAGGGCAATAAAGTAAATAACGCAAACTTAAATCTAACTAAGGCAAACTTAAAATGCAACTAAAACTAAAACTTAAACTAAGGCAAATAAACTTAAAGTGCGATTAAGGAAGAAGGCGGGAAAAAGAAAACTTAAAATGAAAAGGCAGAAAACTAAGATTTCCCTATCCGGAATAAATTCCTATTCGGAATAAAAGGTTATTCGGAATATCTGTCCCTACTCTAAATATTTACCCCTATGCGGAATATTTGTTTACTAGGAAAGATTAGCCCTATTCGGAAAGATTTTCTATTCGGAATAAAGCGCCTACTCGGAAAAATGGGTCCTATTCGGAATACTGTCACTATTCGGAATGTTCTCCTATTTGGAATATATACTCTATTCGGAAAATCAGTCCATTCGGAAAACTTACCTATTCGGAATGTCCAGTCTATTCGGAAAGAAATGCCTATTCGGAATACTAGTCCTATGCGGAAAAATCTTCCATTCGGAATACTGTCACTATTCGGAAAGATATCCTTATTCGGAATAATAAGCCAATTCGGAAAGATTTCCTTATTCGGAAAATCTCCCTATTCGGAATTATGAAAATTCCGAATAGCACACTCTTCTGAACCCTTACTCGGAATAAATGAAATTCCGAATAAAGCACAACTGACAAACCTCTATTCGGAAAGTTCTGGGCTCGATCTGGGAATTAACAGTAACAGTGAAGCGAAGAACAAGGAAAGAGATAAAGCACGGATTAAATAAAAACTTAACCAAATCAAACACAAAATTAAATCAAACACATTAATAAGCAACTATTAAGCATAAACAATCAATCCAAATCAATCAAACTCACAAAACTTAATCAAAATAATCAAAACCCACTTAAATAAATCTACAAAAATAAAGATCATGAACATAAACAAATCAACACAAAGATAAAGAAAGGAAGAATGAGATTCACAAGATAAAGATAAAGCTTGACAAGAATTTAAAAAGAAAAACTTACTTGAATTAAATGGTAATTAAGGTGCAAGACAAGGTAATTAAATTGGACAAGTAAATAAAGGTGCAAGGTAATTAAAAATGGAAGAGCTAATTTGTCAAGTTAGCCAACCAAAACAAATGCTTAACAATCCTAACTATATATAGGGGAGGATTAGGAAGCTTCCTCCCCTCCTTCATTTCTTGTTATTTGCAAGATTAAGTCCTTCCTTCATTTAATCTTCATTAATTGTGTCATTAGTCCCTTTCTTCTAATCTTTCTTTTAAGTTTGGACTTTAAGGACTTGTGGCTCGGGATATCTTTTGAACTCGTCTTTAATTTCTTCAATAAAATAGACTTGAGTTTCTTGACTTTTGATAAACTTCCGTCTTTTGACTTTTTCTTCGATAAAACTTCAGAATTGGTCTTGGACTTCCGTTCTTTTTCCACTCTTGATTTCTCGACTTCGTCTTTCATCTTTTTCTTCAATAAAAGCCGTGAATGCCCGTGAATTCTCGTGTTTTCTCCACTTTTCATAATTTCATCCTAAAATACAACAAAAACACAAACCACGCATAATTCCGACATAAAAGACATAAAATACACGTTTTGGTCCGGTTATTATTGTAATTAAGTGGTAGAAAAGATGGGTGTTTACACACCTATCACCCTTTAATGCCTAGAGACAGAGATCATTTATCAGATTTGTTTACCAATATTAAGCATACCCAGCTCAGCAACCAACCTAGTAAAACTTGGCTCAGCCAGAGGCTTGGTGAATATATCAGTGAGCTGGTATTCAGTGGGGTATAAAATGAAGCTCAATATCACCTTTTAAAATATGGTCTCTGATAAAGTGATACCTGATGTCAATATGCTTAGTTCTGGAATGAAGTACCGGATTATTGGAGATGGCTATAGCACTTGTGTTGTCACAGAATATGGGAACCTTTTCATAAGTGATCCCATAATTAGCCAGCTGACTTTTCATCCAGAGAACTTGAGCACAGCAACCAGCGGCCGCTACGTATTCAGCTTCAGCTGATGACATGGCCACAGAGTTTTGTTTCTTGGCACTCCAGTATACTAACTTTCCTCCAAGGATTTGACAACTCCCAGAGGTGCTCTTTCTATCAAGACATCACCCAGCATAGTCAGAGTCTGAGTAGGCTTTGAGGTTGAAGCCTGATCCATTTGGATACCAGAGACCCAATGTGGGAGATCCTTTTAAGTACCTGAAAATTCTTTTGACAGCTACAAGGTGGGATTCCTTGGGGTTAGTTTGGTACCTAGCACATAGACATGTGGCAAATTATATGTCTGGTCTGCTTGCTGTGAGGTACATCAGTGGCCCAATCATGCCTCTATATAAGGTCTCATTAATAGAGACCCCTGAGTCAGCAGCTCCCAAGTTGTTGGGAGGAAGCATGGGGCATTTCACTGATGCACAATCAGATAGATCATACTTCTTGAGCAAATCCTTAACATATTTTTCTTGACAAATGGAAATTCATTTTGAACTTTGTTTAATTTGAAAACCCAAGAAAAAAGTTAATTCCCCCATCATGGTCATTTCATACTTTTTGGTCATTAGTTTGGCAAATTGTTTGCTCAATGTAATATTGGTTGAACCAAAAATTATATCATCCACATAAATTTGTACTAAAATGACATCACCCTTGGACCTATAAGTGAACAGGGTTTGATCAATGGTACCTCTGACAAATTTATTTTCAAGTAAGAATTTTGATAAGGTTTCATACCAGGCTCTAAGCGCTTGTTTCAGCCCATAGAGTTCTTTGTGAAGTCTGCAGACGTGATATAGATACTCACTGCTTTCAAACCCTGGGGGTTGATAGACATATACTTCCTCTACAAGCTTACCATTTAGGAAAGCACTCTTCACATCCATCTGGTACACAGTAAACCCCATATAAGCTGCAAAGGCTAGGAAGATTCTGATAGCTTCCAATCTGGCTAATGGTGCAAACGTTTCATCATAGTCAATCCCCTCGGATTGATTATACCCCAACACCACAAGCCTAGCCTTGTTTTTAACAATCATGACAGCTTCATCCCTTTTGTTTCTATAGACCCATTTAGTTACAACCACTTGCTTCCCAGCTGGAGCTTTTACCAGAGTCCACACCTTGTTCCTCTTGATCTGATTCAACTCATCTTGCATGGCAACAACCCACCCTTCATCTAGAAGCGCAGCAGCCACATTCTTAGGTTTATCCTCAGAGATAAAATTAGCGGAAAGGCATTCATTCGCTGAGGCGGATTCCAGAGATCTCAATTTACCTCTGGTGGTGACTCCCTCAGAGGGTTCACTAAGAATATTCACGAGAAGAATATCTTGGTTCCTACTCCATTTGGATTGAGGAGCAGGGGTCTCTGTGGGTTCAGGAGTCACAGCAGGTTCAATGAATGCTGGGGGATCTTCACATATTATTTCTTCATCCATAATCTCTTCATCAAGAGGAGAGATTGGTTCGATGAGATCAGCATTCACTGTAGTGGGTGGAGTGATTGGTTCATCATTTTCAACCTCTAGAGTGATGTCAGAGATTGAATGAGGATCAAATGCATGAACTTAAGGAAAGTCCTTGTGACAGGCCTTAGATGATTCCTTGGGATATGAGAAATCATCCTCTGGATATGATTTAACTTCATTGAAGTCAATGTCACATTCTTCTGTGTTGGTGTGATTAATGACAACATTTGCTTCATTAAAGGTGATATGGATGGATTCTTCTAGTTCTTGTCTGCGGATGTTGAATACCCTATAGGCTCTGGCGGTGGGAGAGTAGCCAACGAAGAATCCATCATCAGACTTTTCATCAAATTTTCCAAGGTGATCTCTGTAGTTGTGAATGAAAACAGGAAAACCAAAGACATGGAAGTAGCTTACATCAGGGGCTCTCTTCCTATACACTTCATAAGAGGTCTTGTCGTGTCTCTTCACTATAATGGATCTGTTTTGTGTATAACAGGCTGTCTTCACAGCTTCACCCCAAAATTGTTTTGGAAGTCTTGATTCGCTGAGCATGGTTCTAGCAGCCTCTATGAGGGTTCTGTTTCTTCTTTCAGCGACACCATTTTGTTCAGGGGTGCCTGGGTTAGAAAAGTTATGTGATATTCCCTTTTCATCACAAAAGGCTTCCATGGCATGATTCTTGAATTCAGTGCCATTGTCACTTCTGATAGCCTTAACTTGTTGGGTCAAAAAGTTGATGTGGCAGAAACTCAAAAACGAAGAAAACATGAAGATATTGTCTAAGCATTGTCAAGAGCAATCCAAGCGTTGACAAGAGGAAACTAAGCGTTGTTGGCTCAAGAGTTGTCGTGTGCAATCTAAGCATTGTCACATGCAATTCAAGAGTTGATAGAAATGTAGACAAGAAGCTTATGGAAGCTTCTATTTAGATAAACATGCAAGATATATTCTGTATAAGTTTATTTAAATAGAAGATTTACTTGTTTATTTGTTATTATCTCTTGTAAGCCCTAATCCTTACACTATAAAAGGAACCAAGGGTCTTAGGTTTTATTCATCAATTCATTCACAATGTAAACCTAAAGCGTGTGTTGCACTAGACGTGGGATTCAATGTATACACGTCTAGTGGTTGTTAATTATTAATATAGTTAACAATCCTTTTGTTTTTAATTCATGTTCTTGTGCCCTAAACACCATGTTAATGTGTTATGTTCTAGTTCCGCTTTGATTATTTAATCATATGAACATGATGCATTCCTAGTAGCTTCAAAGATCCGGAAACCAAGGTTTCCACAATTGGTATCAGAGCCTCGTGGCTCGTGATGCTAGGACCAACAAGGTGTTCGTGTATGGTGAAAAGAAGAAAATTTCGTCTAGGGTTTTTCTTGACGTTTTTGTGTGCGCAGCAGTATTCAGAAGGTCATAACTTTTGATTGAACTGTTGGATCGTCACGAAATTTTATATGTGTGTTCTACATACATATATCTAAACATCCACCGGAGGGATTTTTCTGATTAGTCTTCATTCCAAAGTTATTAAGCGTCAAAGTTGGCTGTAGAGATGATTTTCAGTTTTCTGTTTTCACATAGAATCATGATTTAGGGTTTCCACAAACCCTAGATCGTTCTTATACAGAAAAAGGAGACATGTTGCTGTGAATTATGATGGATCATACTAGCTTTGGTGAGTGGATTCATGAATCCGTGATGAACCCTAGTATGATTAATGTTCTTGTTGATATAACGATTGATGATTAGGGTTTTATGGAAACCCTAGATCTTATGAATTCTTCACATGATACAAGACAAACAGTGATTCACATGATATATTCACATGGAAAGATTCTGTTCATATATCCTATATGTTGCTGCGAGAGTTGCATGATGTTCGTTGGGATTTTCAGAAAGAAAAACAAGCAGATCGTATATCATGGAGTTATGATGGCTGCGTTATTTAAGGGATTTGGTGACTTCCTTATATATCGCATATTTTTATGAGGTATACGAGATTATGTCAAAGTGATTGGACATATATGCAAGTGAGCAGAAAGATCGTGGCATATACAGTAACAACAGCAAAGGAAATAAACATTTATTCACTTTCCTATTTTGTGGGAAAAGATGACGTAATATATTGATGTAAATCACGCTATTTATGGATAGATGTTTGTACTAGCTATTATGATTCAAGAGGTCAGACGTGGGATGCTAAATTGTAGGAATGTTTTTTTTTAGGATCCTATGCGTATATAATCAAGCTTGGGCTGGATATGGATTGGTAAAGACGTGAGCAAGAACCAAAAGCCCATTTGACAGAGTTACCCGCTGACGTTGCTGAATAAACACGTTGCTGCTTGTTGTTTTGACGCTGACATGTTGGAATTTGACGCTGACAGAATAAGTCAACGCTGACAGGTTGACAGTGTTTTCCGATATATGATCATTCAAACGCTGATAGGTATTGTCCGATATCGGACAATACATCTGATGAGGATCTTGGATAAAAGAGGATGTTGGACAACATAAGGATTGCTGCTGTTTGAGAAAATTGGTACGTTTTTAGCACACAAAAAAGAGGAATTTACACACGAAGGTACATGGAACCTCCGTTTTTATTTAGAATGTGATACCCTAGAACCGAGGTCACTTACCTTACCCTAAATTACGCTTATTTTTGAAATTTTTAATAAATTTTATTTGCTATATATTTTATCATTTTGGTTGAAACCGATATTCGAGGTCATAATTTTGACGATTGACGATTTAAGAAGAACGATGACGACTACGGTCCCGATGGATGCCCAAATTTCTATGATTATTGTCGTTTTATCGATATTATAATTTTTTCGAGAATTTTACTTTGGGTTCGTGTTAAGTCGAGTCGGGTGAGTTTTATTGCTTTCCGGGTACATTTAAAGTGTCCTAAAAATATTTTGGAGTGTTCGGGATGATCCCCGACTCCCGTAAAATTTTCAAAAATGACTAGTGAGTCAATCCCGTAAACTTATGAGGTCGTTTTTACTTAAGGACGAAAGAAAGCTAAAATTGCACCCAAGGTCCCTCCCAATTTTACAAAATGGGGAAACAAACACACATACTAAACATTTCACTTCAAAAAAATTTCACCCTCCCCTTTTTCTCTCTTTAGGCCGACGGCCAAACCACCCCAAACCACCACCACCATTTTTTTTCTAGCTTATTTTGATCAAAAGTAAGTTTAGACCACATCTAATTACTTCATTCCCATCCTTTTCATATACTTTAATCATACATGCATCCACAAAATGTTTTCCAAGAATCAATGGATTTTTCAAAGTGGGTTTTGATGTAAATTGGATGTATGCATGTTTAATTCATGTATATAGGATGTGTAATCACTAAACAAATCAACCAAAATCAATTTTGTTGAGGGGTTTTGATCAACCAAACCCCACGGCACAAAGGGGGTGTTTGGGGGATCATGGTGATTGCTATTTTGTTGATGGATTTTGTATTTAATCTTGTTTTTAGATGTTTTTAAATGGGTAGAACCATTTGCATGTTTGATTTTGTGTTTGGGTTATATGATGGATATGATACTTAGGGTTTTTAGGACTGATTAGTGTGATTGGGTATGATTAGGAGTGTTTAGGTTGATGTCTAGTGTCGATAAATTGGTTTGGAAACGAGTGTTGGATTGATTTTGGGATAGGTAATTTTAGGCAGAAAGTTTGGAGTGTTTCTTAAAAATTATTTTGTGAACAGGTCTTGTGACTAGGATATAGTTGTAGAGCGTCTTCTTAGCTTCGATTTGGAATAAGATAGAGCTTACGACTCCTAACGAGTCAAAAGTTATGATGTTTTGAAAATCGTGTACCGGGAGATGAGAACCTTCATAATCTGAAATTATGTTTGGTTTTAGGTCAAATCCCGGGGACTATAGGTATAGTTTGGTAAATGGTCAAAGGTTTATTTTTGGTCTCAAACCTGCATATTTGAGTCTATTATAAGACTTAGGTGTCAAATGGGTCAATGGTATATTTTAAATGGGTCAAATGAGTCCGACTTGGTCAAAGTGCAAATTCAGTCCGAAAAACGTAGTTTTGGTAAAGTGTTGAGTAACGGGTCGTAAAAGCGAAAACTTTTAATGGGATTAAAAATGTGTTTTCTACAGGTCTTAAGGTATTTTTGAGAATTTTCTTAATTTTTATAAAAAGGGTTAAGTCTAGTAAAACAGTCCGTACTTTTGGTAAGTATCGGCGAAAAATGTGCAAAAGGGAATAACGTTAATAACATGGACGAATGGTATAAAACGAGTAACACTTAATTGTTTGGTTTTGGTGTGAGTTGTAATTATCACAATTGACTTATATGTATGTATTATGTACAGTACTTAAGGTTTATAAATGAGATTACTCATTACGCGTTATTGGTTTGATAGGTGTTGATTTACCCGGGCATCCTCATCATCGTCAGTGACCGTCACTCGAATCGTCGACTACTTTGTTATATAAGGTGTGAATTTATAGCCTCGCTTATTATTGTTTTAAATTGTTTTACCCGCGAGGGAAATGCATGCTAGTTTTCCAAAATGAACATATGTCATGAATGATTGTTGGACCCGAATGTTGCCTTAGAAATTGTGTTGAGTACCTAGTTGCAAAAGGCCCTAATTTCATGAACTATTAACTATTGTTTAATCCTAGCGTGGATTGGAAATAGCCGCTTATACAAAGTGATAGTACTATGGGGTTGACTAACCTATCCGAGACGAGGGCTAGTACGTTGGGTACCCCCTGCGGACGGATAATTTATGATAAGAGATAAGGTATAATTGCAACTAATGCCTTTAGTTGGGGCACTGGTTTCATCTGAATCACGCCGGTAATTATTACGCGGGTGATTGAGTTAACGGATTAGTGTCATGAGCTTAAACACAATTGTCATAACCTTGAAAATAGATTGTTTGATCGACAAGTCTATGAATGATCGTGAATGATTTTATTACACATATGTTTAAAATGAATTGTAAAACCTATGAATTCCACTCAACATTTTATTGACCAAATTTAGCATGTGTTTCAGGTAACCGATGAAGTGTAGCATGGAGCATGCATTGGATGGATGTTGTGTGTGTGGCTTGGCGTCTACTTGTTTTTCCTCCCATTCTTACTTGAATATTTTAAACTTTATGTTATGTCGTTGTGAAAAATGTATCTTTTGGGGTTGAGATTCATGTGGACCGAAACACAAACTCTGTTGTATCATTTGGGGTTGGAAAACCGTAGACATGTACATTTTTAACAATTTTTAATTTAAGTTCAAACTTTGACGTCTCTTTGGAGTCGTTCAATATATCTTGTGTGCGATGATAACTGCCTAGCACCCAAATGTTGTAGTTCCGCTGCGCATAGCATTTGGTGGGGTGTTAGAGATTGGTATCAGAGCCATGAGTTATAGAGAACTAGGTCGTTTTGAAAATTCCTAAACTATAACTTTTGGTGTCGTAAGAAATTGTCCAAGCACACAACTATCCTGCATGGCTCCGGTAAGGTTTATTTTTGTATTCATGGTATTGATGTATACTTTTGAGTTGAAGTATGTATGTGGGTATTTATTACGTAGATATTGAACTACTATATGTAAACGTTGAAATTATACGTGGAGTACCCGATACCGTAATTCTTGTATTACTTATGCATGAGCATCATATTATCGCATTTTGGGCATGTGTACCACCTTTGCATTGCATTTGCATGCATGTATTTATAAATATTGAATAGTAATCTTACGTACCCTCCAAAATTCTCTGTTATTGCAGGAATGGCCGAGGTACCGCCTAACGGAAATGGAGACGATTACGTCGTAGGACACGAAGGAGGACCGTTTCCTCCGAACCCGCCGAATAATGACAATGGATGGATCGCTCCAGAAGAAGCGATAGAGCCGGAAAATGACAGTGACAAAAGTGACGTGGACAACTTCAGTATTAGTAGCGATGGTAGTGAGGATTCCGAGGAAGAGGAAGAGGAACCGGTGGATGATGGAATTCCTGAGGGAATGCTGTCGGTCAGACCGAACCTGAATTATTTCAATCTCCAAATTCGCCAAAGGGTTATGAAGTGCCTCCGACCGACCGATATGATCAGCAACCCGTTCGTCCCCCGATGGACAATTGTAAGGACTACCTGAGGACAGTGCCAGGGTTTATTCGAGTAAGTAATGGGAGTGGTGCAGAATCCAGCAATACATCTAAATCACAATCTATTCATGAGAATATCGCGAGGGTCTATTTTCCGAGACCAAGAAACTATTGGGATCCCGAGGGTCGTTTGAGGAGAATGGATAGGTTGATGTACGAGCGGTACGTGGTGGAGACCAGGGTAATCAAGAGGTTTGATAAGAATGAGAGGGCACACCAGAGGCTGTTGGCAAGAACTTCAAGGATTGAGTTTGATGGAAATACAAACAAGAGTGATATCAACAGTCTGAGATCGATGATAGCGAACCTGAGTGCCAGTCTTGAGCAGGTTAGGGAAGATCAAGCGAGATTGACTAGGATGCAAAGTTGGGAGCATCGAGTGAGAGTATCCTTGCCCCCAGATTGGAGGTTTGTAGATGACTTGGAAATGGAGGCTAATGATTTTATGGTCCAGCCACCTGCCAAGGGTGTTTGTATCACTGTAGGAAATCAGGTAGCAGTTGAGTGTGGGTCTACTTCTGGGACGAAGAAGACGACTGAATATGGGCCGAATGACAAAGGAAAGAGGAAGATGGACGAAGAGGACGAGGAAGACAGTGACGAAGAACCCGAGGAGGATGAAGATAAACCGCCATCCAAGAGGTCGTGTGGATCACCACATGACTAGTTGCTTGTATTGTACTTTATCCTTGATCGTTGTAATCGAACTATTTTAGACTTTTGTATGATGGTATTGTGACGAAAAACTTGAAGACTTAAGTTTTATGGTGAATGGTTGTAGTGGCAATACTTGTCACAATTTTGGTTGACTTATCAATACAATCCATGTTTACCTTTCATGATCTGTGATATGTCTTTAATTTGCTCTTTTGTGATGTGAATTGATGAATATTAGTAACCTTATAGTGATGTGTCGTTGTATTTATATTATGTCTTGAAAGAGAAATCCATCTTAATCTTGATGTGTATACTTACATTGTTTTTCTATTTTCCCTGTCTTTGCAGAGAGGTGTACTTGAGAACTCACCATGCCTCCAAATCTAACAGCAACCCGTGTGAACACGATGATTAAGGAAGCCACTGCAAATGCGCTTGAAGCAGATCGAGCAAATCGAAACCCAGATCAGGGCGGAAATGTGGGGAGACAGCAAGCCCCGAGAGAGTGTACTTACTCTAGTTTTATGAAATGCGGTCCCACGCAGTTTCGTGGAACTGGCGGAGCCCTAGAACTTAGGAGATGGTTAGAGAAGGTCGAGAGTACTTTTGAGATTAGTGGTTGTTCAGAGGCGAATAAGGTCAAGTTTGCGGCTGCTACTTTTCTTGATGACACATTGAGTTGGTGGAACACTCAAGTAGCCACTGTTGGGTTAGCAGTAGCAAATGCAAGAACTTGGACTGCTACTAAGGCTCTTTTGACCAAGAAGTTCTGTCCCGAAGATGAGCTGGGTCAATTGGAAGATGAGTTAAGGCACTTGACTTTGAGAAACAATGATATCACTGCGTATACCAGGAGGTTTAATGAATTGAGCCTTTTGTGTCCTGATGCCTTTGCCGATGATATCAAGAAGATGAAGCAGTACATCAAAGGTCTGTCCAGTAATATCAAGGGTGAGACGACTTCATCTAAGCCTGGGTCATTCGATGAAGCAGTCTAAATGGCTCACGCGTTGATGGATGTCAAACTGCAAGACAAGAAGAACTTCATTGCTGAAGGAAACAAGAGGAAGTAGGAGGCGGCTCAGAGTAATCAATCTCAAGGTCAAAGCCGAGGTGGAAACCGTAACAATCAAGGTCAGAACCGCAATAAGCAGTTCAACCAGAGAAGAAATGATGGGATGAGGGCTGCCACAAACCCTAGAGGAGCTAAGGTGAATCCCCACTGTGGTCGATGCAATTTGTACCATGTAGGGAGTTGCCCACCTACGTGTGGCAAGTGTGGAAAAGCGGGTCATAGGATGTCAGATTGCCGAGCGAAAGGGGTAGCTACTGGGGCGAATGCTACGAGAGTGATGGGTTGTTTTGGATGTGGAGAAAGAGGACATAAGCAAGGAAATTGCCCGAAGGTTGGAAACAGGCAAGGAGGTAACAATGCTGCTGCCGTGTATCAAGTAGGAACGGTTGATAAACCACAAGGCCCTAACGTGGTTACCGGTACGTTTTTGCTAGACGCTTGTTATGCTGGTATATTGTTTGATTCTGGTTCCGACAAGAGTTTCGTAGATGTTAAATTTAGTCGTCATATCGATAGAAAACCGGTATTGTTAACGACTAGTTATAACGTGGAATTAGCCGATGGGAAGATCGTTAGTACAAATTCTATACTGAAACGGTGTACCTTGAAGTTAGGAAATTACGCTTTTGAAATCGACTTAATGCCCATAGAGCTAGGATCGTTCGATGTGATCGTTGGAATGGATTGGCTGATGGCGCATAGTGTCGTGATCGTCTGTGGAGAGAGATTAGTTCAGATCCCGTTGAGGAATAGAGTCTTGACTGTGAAGGGAGATGAATGCACTTCTCGTTTGAAAGTGATCTCTTGTTTGAAAATGATGAAGTATGTAGAAGATGGATGCAATGTGTTTTTGGCACAAGTTTCTAGTGATGGTGACTTAGAGATGAAGTTAGAAGAGGTACCTGTAATTTGCGAATATCCGGAAGTTTTTCCAGACGAGTTGCTGGGTTTACCACCCACCCGTGAAGTCGAATTTTGAATCGATTTAATGCCGGGAGCTGCACCAGTTGCGCGTGCGCCCTATCGATTAGCACCATCAGAGTTAAAGGAGTTATCAGATCAACTGAAGGAGTTGATGGATAAGGGATTTATTAGACCGAGCTCGTCACCATGGGGAGCGCCAGTGTTGTTTGTGAAGAAGAAAGATGGGTCATTTCGGATGTGTATTGACTATAGAGAGCTCAACAAGCTGACGGTTAAGAATCGGTATCCATTACCGAGGATTAACGATTTGTTTCATCAATTAAAAGGTTCCTGTGTATACTCAAAGATTGACTTGAGGTCAGGGTATCATCAACTGCGTGTGAGAGAGGAGGATATCCCTATAACTGCCTTTCGTACGCGGTATGGACACTTCGAATTTCGAGTGATGCCTTTTGGGTTAACAAACGCGCCTGCAGTATTCATGGACCTTATGAATCGAGTATGCAAGCCGTACCTAGATAAGTTTGTCATTGTTTTTATCGATGATATTCTTATTTACTCTAAGAGTAAGGGAGAGCACGAGAAGCACCTGAGAAAGATATTGGATCTGCTGAAGAAAGAGAAGCTGTATGCGAAGTTCTCGAAGTGTGAGTTTTGGTTAGAGTCTGTGCAATTCCTTGGTCACGTAATCGATAGCAAAGGAGTTCGCGTGGATCCTGCCAAGGTCGAAGCGATCAGGGAATGGTCGGCACCAACAACGCCGACTGAAGTTCGACAATTCCTTGGTTTGGCTGGGTATTATCGGAGATTCATTGAAGTATTTTTGTTGACTGCGAAGCCATTGACAAAGCTTACCGAGAAGAATAGGGTGTATGAATGGGGAGATGAGGAAGAATTTGCTTTCAAAACCCTCAAGGACAAGTTATGTTCTGCACCGATATTGTCATTACCAGAAGGAACCGAAGACTTTGTAGTGTATTGTGACGCATCTCGTAAGGGTTATGGAGTTGTGTTGATGCAGCGTGAGAAGGTGATTGCTTACGCGTCGAGACAACTGAGGAAGAATGAAGAAAACTACACGACGCATGATTTGGAATTAGGAGCTGTGGTCTTTGCGTTGAAATTGTGGAGACATTATTTGTATGGGACGAAGTGTGTTGTATTCACTGACCACAAGAGTTTGCAGCACATTTTAGACCAAAAGGAGTTGAACATGAGACAGAGGCGATGGGTAGAATTACTGAGTGACTATGACTGTGAGATTCGCTACCATCCTGGTAAGGAGAATGTCGTAGCGGATGCACTTAGTAGGAAGGATCGAGAGAAACCTTTGAGAGTCAGAACATTAGTGATGACTGAGAGTGTTGATTTAACCGAAGCAATATTGAAGGCTCAAGAGAAGGGATTAATGAAAGAGAATGTTGATGCTGAGAACTTGGGAAGAATGTTGAAACCTCTTTTTGTGGTTAGGTCAGACGGGCTGAGATATTTCGAGAATCGGATTTGGTTACCGTTGTGTCCATCCGAGGAAGGAAAGCCTGGAGTATGAGATTTGGTTATGAACGAGTCTCATAAGTCGAAGTACTCGATACATCCTGGATCGGATAAAATGTATCATGACCTGAAGAAAGTCTATTGGTGGCCGAATATGAAGGCGGATATTGCTCGTTACGTTGGTAAGTGTTTGACTTGTGCGAAGGTTAAAGCCGAACATAAGAAGCTGTCTGGGTTGTTGGTACAACCAGAGATCCCAGAATGGAAATGGGAGAAAATCGCTATGGATTTCGTGACGGGTTTACCCAGAACTCCTAGTGGATGTGATATGATTTGGGTAATAGTGGATAGATTGACAAAATCTGCTCATTTCTTACCTATGAAGAAGACGGACAGTATGGAGAAGCTGGCCAGTGTGTACGTGAAGGAGATCGTTTGCAGACATGGAGTACCTTTATCGATCATTTCGGATCGCGATAGTAGGTTTACTTCGGAATTTTGGAAATTGCTTCAACGTGCGATGGGCACTGAATTGAGTTTGAGCACGGCTTATCACCCGGAGACTGATGGCCAGAGTGAACGAACTATTCAGACGATGGAGGACATGCTCCGAGCATGCGTGATTGATTTTGGAGGAAGTTGGGAAAGCCACTTGCCTTTAGTGGAGTTTTCGTATAATAATAGTTACCATGCGAGCATCAAGGCTGCACCATTCGAAGCTTTGTATGGAAGGAAGTGTAGATCACCTGTGTGTTGGAGTGAAGTAGGAGAAAGTCAATTGACTGGACCCGAAATGGTTTTGGAGACGACCGAGAAGATTGTGCAAATAAAGAACCGATTACTTGCTACGAGAAGCCGACAGAAGAGTTATGCCGATAACAGAAGAAAACCGTTGGAATTTGAAGTCGGAGATATGGTCATGCTTAAGGTTTCGCCGTGGAAGGGTGTAATTCGTTTTGGGAAGAAAGGAAAGTTGAGTCCGAGGTATATTGGACCATTTAAGATCGTTAAACGAATTGGACCGGTAGCGTATAAGTTAGAGTTGCCGAACGAGCTTAGTGCTATTCACGACACGTTTCACGTATCAAATCTGAAGAAGAGTTTGGCGGATAAGGAATTGGTGATTCCTTTGGACGAGATTCAACTGGACGACAAAATTCATTTTGTGGAAGAACCCGTGGAAATTATGGACCGAGAGGTCAAGAGGCTGAAGCATAGTAGAATTCCCATTGTGAAGGTTCGATGGAATTCTAGGCGTGGACCGGAATACACTTGGGAACGTGAGGACTTTTTCAAGGAAAGGTATCCTCATCTGTTCCAGCGGCACGAAATGTGAGTATAAGAAGAGGCGAGCGCCGGGACGTCGCTCTCTTTAAGGAGGGGTGGATGTGATACCCTAGAACCGCGGTCACTTACCTTACCCTAAATTACGCTTATTTTTGAAATTTTTAATAAATTTTATTTGCTATATATTTTATCATTTTGGTTGAAACCGATATTCGAGGTCATAATTTTGACGATTGACGATTTAAGAAGAACGATGACGACTACGGTCCCGATGGATGCCCAAATTTCAATGATTATTGTCGTTTTATCTATATTATAATTTTTTCGAGAATTTTACTTTCGGTTCGTGTTAAGTCGAGTCGGGTGAGTTTTATTGCTTTCCGGGTACATTTAAAGTGTCCTAAAAATATTTTGGAGTGTTCGGGATGATCCCCGACTCCCGTAAAATTTTCAAAAATGACTAGTGAGTCAATCCTGTAAACTTATGAGGTCATTTTTACTTAAGGACGAAAGAAAGCTAAAATTGCACCCAAGGTCCCTCCCAATTTTACAAAATGGGGAAACAAACACACACACTAAACATTTCACTTCAAAAAATTTTCACCCTCCCCTTTTTCTCTCTTTAGGCCGACGGCCAAACCACCCCAAACCACCACCACCATTTTTTTTTCTAGCTTGTTTTGATCAAAAGTAAGTTTAGACCACATCTAATTACTTCATTCCCATCCTTTTCATATACTTTAATCATACATGCATCCACAAAACTTTTTCCAAGAATTAATGGATTTTTCAAAGTGGGTTTTGATGTAAATTGGATGTATGCATGTTTAATTCATGTATATAGGATGTGTAATCACTAAACAAATCAACCAAAATCAATTTGGTTGAGGGGTTTTGATCACCCAAACCCCACGGCACAAAGGGGGTGTTTGGGGGATCATGGTGATTGCTATTTTATGATGGATATGATACTAAGGGTGTTTAAGACTGATTAGTGTGATTGGGTATGATTAGGAGTGTTTAGGTTGATGTCTAGTGTCGATAAATGGGTTTGGAAACGAGTGTTGGATTGATTTTGGGATAGGTAATTTTAGGCAGAAAGTTTGGAGTGTTTTCTTAAAAATTATTTTGTAAACAGGTCTTGTGACTAGGATATAGTTTTAGAGCGTCTTCTTAGCTTGGATTTGGTATAAGATAGAGCTTACGACTCCTAACGAGTCAAAAGTTATGATGTTTTGAAAATCGTGTACCGGGAGATGAGAACCTTCATAATCTGAAATTATGCTTGGTTTTAGGTCAAATCCCGGGGACTATAGGTATAGTTTGGTAAATGGTCAAAGGTTGATTTTTGGTCTCAAACCTGCATATTTGAGTCTATTATAAGACTTAGGTGTCAAATGGGTCAATGGTATATTTTAAATGGGTCAAATGAGTCCGACTTGGTCAAAGTGCAAATTCAGTCCGAAAAACGTAGTTTTGGTAAAGTGTTGAGTAACGGGTCGTAAAAGCGAAAACTTTTAATGGGATTAAAAATATGTTTTCTACAGGTCTTAAGGTATTTTTGAGAATTTTCTCAATTTTTATAAAAAGGGTTAAGTCTAGTAAAACAGTTCGTACTTTTGGTAAGTATCGGCGAAAAATGTGCAAAAGGGAATAACGTTAATAACATGGACGAATGGTATAAAACGAGTAACACTTAACTGTTTGGTTTTGGTGTGAGTTGTAATTATCACAATTGACTTATATGTATGTATTATATACTGTACTTAAGGTTTATAAATGAGATTACTCATTACGCGTTATTGGTTTGATAGGTGTTGATTTACCCGGGCATCCTCATCATCGTCAGTGACCGTCACTCGAATCGTCGACTACTTTGTTATATAAGGTGTGAATTTATAGCCTCGCTTATTATTGTTTTAAATTGTTTTACCCGCGAGGGAAATGCATGCTAGTTTTCCAAAATGAACATATGTCATGAATGATTGTTGGACCCGAATGTTGCCTTAGAAATTGTGTTGAGTACCTAGTTGCAAAAGGCCCTAATTTCATGAACTATTAACTATTGTTTAATCCTAGCGTGGATTGGAAATAGCCGCTTATACAAAGTGATAGTACTATGGGGTTGACTACCCTATCCGAGACGAGGGCTAGTACGTTGGGTACCCCCTGCGGACGGATAATTTGTGATAAGAGATAAGGTATAATTGCAACTAATGCCTTTAGTAGGGGCACTGGTTTCATCTGAATCACGTCGGTAATTATTACGCGGGTGATTGAGTTAACGGATTAGTGTCATGAGCTTAAACACAATTGTCATAACCTTGAAAATAGATTGTTTGATCGACAAGTCTATGAATGATCGTGAATGATTTTATTACACATATGTTCAAAATGAATTGTAAAACCTATGAATTCCACTCAACGTTTTGTTGACCAAATTTAGCATGTGTTTCAGGTAACCGATGAAGTGTAGCATGGAGCATGCATTGGATGGATGTTGTGTGTGTGGCATGGCGTCTACTTGTTTTTCATCCCATTCTTACTTGAATATTTTAAACTTTATGTTATGTCGTTGTGAAAACTGTATCTTTTGGGGTTGAGATTCATGTAGACCGAAACGCAAACTCTGTTGTATCATTTGGGGTTAGAAAACCGTAGACATGTAAATTTTTAACAATTTTTAATTTAAGTTCAAACTTTGACGTCTCTTTGGAGTCGTTCGATATATCTTGTGTGTGATGATAACTGCCTAGCACCCAAATGTTGTAGTTCCGCTGCGCATAGCATTTGGTGGGGTGTTAGATAGAATATCAAGATGATATTAATGGCTCGGATATTTTTACAAGGGGTAAATGATTTTAATGCGATTTAGCAACAATTCGTGAGGTAATTTATTGGATTTGATTATGTAATTGGGATAGCCTTGTAAAAGAGTTATCCGTCTAAGTACTTTTACATATGATATGAAGATTAAGAATCATCATGAAGAGGTGTTAGCTTAAAGGGAAGAATTCTTATGGTAAGTTTGATGTTTGAAGAAGATTTTCGCAAGTTTGTGTTCTATCATATCTTAAAGTCATGCACTTCCAGCCACTGACTTTAAAGGTAACTTGTTTATGCTTACATGGTTACTGATGAAGTGATACAAGGTCTAGGAATATGTGATTTTTCTTATGGTTCTCTATGCACATATTTTCTATCACTTGAAGGAGTTACATTATCGTGCTCAGTGTCTCACAAAGGATGAGGATTTTTGTATCAGCCACATACTTCATCACATCATCGTACAAGATATGGAACATAGGTTTGGGTTACTCTAATTCTACATCAAAAATATTATATTAATTGTTCTTCAAGATCATTACATAGAGCTACATTTGGAGAATCTTCAAAGATTGCATACATTGTTTACTTCCTTGTTGATGTGACAAAAAGGGGAAGAAATACATGCTACACTTAAGGGGAAGCAATTTGAAGATCATGTACAACTTACAAGAGATACACATAGAGTTTTGCCAACATCAACTAGGGGAAGATTGTTGGGTCAAAAAGTTGATGTGGCAGAAACTCAAAAACGAAGAAAACATGAAGATATTGTCTAAGCGTTGTCAAGAGCAATCTAAGCGTTGACAAGAGCAAACTAAGCGTTGTTGGCTCAAGAGTTGTCGTGTGCAATCTAAGCATTGTCACATGCAATTCAAGAGTTTATAGAAATGTAGACAATAAGCTTATGGAAGCTTCTATTTAGATAAACATGTAAGATATATTCTACATAAGTTTATTTAAATAGAAGATTTACTTGTTTATTTGTTATTATCTCTTATAAACCCTAATCCTTACACTATAAAATGAACCAAGGGTCTTAGGTTTTATTCATCAATTCATTCACAATGTAAACCTAAAGCGTGTGTTGCACTAGACGTGGGATTCAATGTATACACGTCTAGTGGTTGTTAATTATTAATATAGTTAACAATCCTTTTGTTTTTAATTCATGTTCTTGTACCCTAAACACCTTGTTAATGTGTTATGTTCTAGTTCCGCTTTGATTATTTAATCATATGAAGATGATGCATTCCTAGTAGCTTCAAAGATCCGGAAACCAAGGTTTCCACATAACTCTGCAGTCATTAAAGTTCTCTATTTCTCTGATGAAGGACATTATTCTTTCAGCAGCATCACTCTTTCTTTTGAGAAAGAATACCCATGTGAATCTAGAGAATTCATCTACAATGACTAGTGTATACTTGTTATGATTAAGGGATTGAGGTTTTACTGGTCCAAATAAGTCCATGTGAAGAAGATGGAGGCACTTATTTATGGAGAATGATTGTTTTGTCTTAAATGAGGCTCTGTGGTGCTTCCCTTTCTCACAGGCTGAACAGGGTCTGTCTTTGGTGAAGGTCAGAGAGGGAAGCCCAGCTACTAAATCATTCTTGGCCAGTTTGTTGATGTTTTTGAAGTTGAGATGGGAGAGTCTCTTATGCCATAGCCAATTTTCACTATCTGATGCTTTGGCATAGAGACAGGTGTTTGTCCCTTCTGGACAAGATGTCATGTCGATGACATATACATCCCTTCTTCTGGGTGCAATTAGAACAACATCATCGTTTTGATTGAAGATTGTTCCTTGGGTCTTAGTGAACAGAACATTGAAGCCAGCATCGTTGAGTTGACTAATGCTGATTAAGTTGTGCTTTAGTCCATTGACATAAGCGACCCTTGTGAAGGTTATTCCATTACAATCCACTGAGCCATAACCCTCAGTAGCCCCTGAGGAGTCATCTCCAAAGACTACTTTTGGACCAGACTCCTTTTTATATATGTGCAGATATTGTTTAACCCTTGTCATATGTCTGGAGCACCCACTATCCAGATAACAAACAGATTTCTTCAAATATTCCTGCACAGATATAACAAAGCCAGATTAGTTTTTATGATGAGCCCACTTTCCAGTGGGTCCATGTTGTCGCTCACCAGTGACATTGGTCCTTCTCTAGTTTCCTCCCCCTCTTTGGTTGCAGTCTCTGGGTTTATGATGCATACTTCCACAGATGTCACATCCGGGATAATGCTCGCACTCATCAGAGTGATGGTCGAAGAAGTCGCAGTACTTGCAGGGGGGATTTGGTCTGTAACCCTGAGAATTGTCTTTGGGTTTGGGCTCAGCTCTTCTTGAGGGCCTGTGAGGAGTTTTTTTATCTCAATTGAGTTCTGGTTCTTCGAACCACAACGATCTCCTCATGCTCTCTAGAGGTGTGTTCAGTAGACTCGCATGTGATACATTTTGGTTTCTTTGAGCAATCATTAGAGGAATGATTTTTGAAACCGCAATGCTTGCAAGGCCTGAATAAAGCTCTCCCCTTAGAGCTACTAGATCCTTCACCAAGAGAGTTAACAGATGGACTATTAACTCTGGGGTTGATTTGTTCTTTCAACCCCTTTACTTCTTCCATCCAGGTGAGGAGAAGTTGTTTGGTGGGTGGAAGCTCTTCAGGGGGAGGAGTGGGTTTGTTGGAGTCCTTGGCCACAAAAACCTTTTTGTTCGCTTTATGAGCGACTTTGAGAATTGAATTCCCAGTGGTTTTGGTTGGAGGTTTTGGGCCAAACAAGGAATCAGATGGGTTAGCACCAGCGAGTCTTCGTGGGGCTGGTACCTCTGATTGCTTGTCAGAGTTTATCTCATCCACAGAGGTGGAAGATGGAGAAGAAACATCTGAAAGGACAAATTTAACACTGGGAACAGGTATATGGTTTTTTTATCTACCCTTTCTCCCAATAGCCTGAACCACATCACCTGGTATGGATTCAGTGACTATTTCTTCCATTGTGGATTGAGCCAAATTCCATTTTTCAATGGTTTTTCTGAGTTCAATGTTTTCATCAGATAAAGACTCATTTTCAATGGATAATTTGCTTACTTCATTTTGAAGTTGATTAGCAAGATTCACAAATGGTTTAAGATTTGTTAATTCAGATTGGCAAAGATTTAACTATGTTTTAAGACTATGAAATTTGTTTAACAGGTTTTTTCTTTGCTCTTCCACAAAGTGGAGGTCAACAAAGGTATAGTCACTGACATGGTCTCTATCAGGACCTTCAGGCATAGATAGCAATCATTGTACCTTTTTCATGGTGATGTCCACCCATTGACCAGATCTTGCTTCACTTTTTCCCACGGTAGGTTCTTCATCAGCGACGGCCATAAAGGCTCTGACAGTAGTGGTTCCTTCATCCTTAGATGTAAGGGGTTCATCATCCCAGTCAAATGAAGCAGCAATTAGACCTTTTCCAGTCTTCTTATCATCATTTTTCTTTGCTGCATCATCAGCTTTCTGGTTGAGTTTTAATAGCTCAGATTTCAAGGCTTTGTACTTAACTTTGTAGTCCTTCTTGCCCTCTGAGTCAGAGTGAGAAGTTTACTTGAAGGGTGAGGTGGAAAACTTTTTCTTGTTGCTATTTTTGCTGGATGAAGGAAAGCTTGGAGAGGAGGTTTTATTTGACCAGCAATCCATCTGAAAGTGACCAGTCTTTCCACAAGTGTAGCATGACACCTTGGATTTATCAACCTTTGCAGCTCCAACTCTACCAGATCTCTTGTAGTACCTCTTTTGGTCAGCAAGAAGGGCTCTGTCATGGAACTCAGCATGTAATTCATCAAGAAATTCTTGACTTCTTCTGGTGTCCTCTTCTATGTCAGAGTCGTTGTCCTGAAAAGAATGGTTAGCAACAAGAGCTTTTGAACCAGTGATATTGGTGGTAAACCTATCAGTCTCTGATTTGTTAATGGAGTCAATTAGCCCTTCTTCATAGTTATATCTACCAAACAGTTGGGCTAAAGTATCATTTTTTATAGCTTTATTTTCTCTTAAGGTCTGATTTAGGCTGAGCCATTTTCTAGGTAAATTATTGAAAAATGTAGCATTAACCTCAACCTTGGGAAGAACAACTCCATTATTTCCCAAATCATTCAACAAAATCTTAAGCCTAGTATAAGTTTGAGCAACAGTTTCTGTTTCTAAAGCTTTGAAAGCATTAAACTTAAGTCTAAGGGCTTGGATTCTGGTTTCTTTTGTTTCCTCTGGACCTTCATACCCTAGAACTAACTCAGTCCACATCTCCTTAGCAGAGTTGCATTTAATGATGGACTTCATAATGTTCTTGGGTAGGCAAGAGACTGTGATACTTTTGAGTCTCTTGTCCTGGTTAGCCAGACGTCTATCTGCTGGAGACCATTACTTAACAGGCTTCTTAATGGGTCTCTCAGGGGTATAGGAAACGACCAGTGGTACATAGGGACCATTTTTTAAGATTTCTATCAAGAAGGGTTCTAAGCCATCTAAATATATAAGAAATTCACTTTTCCAACTCAAAAAATCTTCTTCATCAAACGCTGGAACAGTGGACACATGTGACCCCCCACGAACATCAAGTAGTTGGGGAAGGTCATCATCATTATTACCAGTGCTTACAACTGGTGTAGGCATGGTAGTAGATGTGGTGGCCGGTGCGGTGGTCGAAGTGGTACCTTGACTGGTTTGACCAAAGGGTGGAGGAGGTATAGTATTAGCCATATTAGGATCTTGATTTTAAAAACAAGAAGGGTTTATAAAATGTTTTATAAATCAAACCGCTCTGATACCAATTAAAATTCCCTTAATATGACAATTGTTGAAACTATAACTCTTATAACCACGAAAACACAATGAAATACTTTTCAAACGTGTAATGCTTTATTAACTGTTATAAACAAAGTATTACTAACTGCTATGAATACACTCGTTGAATGACAACAAGAAATGAACCCTAGAACAAGTAAACTAGATTCGAGACTCAAGTTTACGAGGGAACCAATGAGACGTTGGTAGACAGCTGAGGGCTCAGCGGTTCCAAAGTGAGAAATAACTTAGATAATTTATCCAAGCACAAGGGTTGGTTTAATTCTCCTTTCTCACTTATATTTATAGTGGTACGAGGTTGCTTCCTTAGTGGGAGTAGTTGATACGTGTCACCTTCTGAATGGAAGAGTACAACGTATTAAATGCATGTCCAAATCGAGACATACCTTTAAACAACTTTAGGTGAACAGTTCTGCCAACTGTTCACCTTTTGTCCCACTAGGTCGTACTAGGCTTTATCTTGAATCTCTTGTTTTGTCCCGCTCAAAACACTTAGAGGATTCTCCCGCCTAAACTATAAAAGGATTGGACAAGCTTTGCTTGTATCAAACTTCTAGGGTTCTTAAGTGATCTCTGAGTATTGTCAACTCAGAGATCCTTGAACACCAGCACATTCCTTCTACATCCCAGCTATCCATAATCGCTGGTGAGTATGACTTTAGATTGTCTTCGACTTCTCTGATGTTGTCTTTGACTTGAATGTTCCTGGTGTGCCAGCTAAGGCTTTGCCTTCCACTGGTCTGGTCTCTGTCGCTGGTCCTCTTCAGCGATCAGTAACACTTAGTCTAATTAAACAAATCTATACTGGGCCATAGTTAAAACTTTCATTGGCCCAACAGTTTCAAAGTTCCTGAATAAAATCCATGCATTGATCCATTCCAATCGGTACACGGCTCAACCTCTGTGTTAGACAAAAAGCTCAATCGTATAGCTCTGTCTACCATGAGAAATTTTGGTTGTATCTCGCCTAATGTATGGCTTTGATTATCACACAGTTTTGTTCCACCAGTTTTGTTTTAAACTGATTCAGCAATCCCATGCGAACCGTAGCTTGCATTCGTGAATTCTATAACATAACATGAAACAATGTGAGCATAAATTTAAACAATTGTATACAACATAGTACTACCTCATTAAAAGCATGGATCTAATGGATTACCTTCTCATCCATTAATATAAGCTCCATGTTTTTAGGTTACTTTTACCATAGACATCCTGCATTCAACACCTGAGTATATGAACCCTAAGTAAAACATTATCTTTGACCCCATAGAGGTCGCTGATGTAACCGGGAACAAAGTTTGCCATTATGCTAAAACGATTTTATGAGGTTGATAAAACAACTTAAAGTTTGTTATGAAAGTCTGTATGGAACCAGTACTGGTTATATAGGCATAGGACTTTTTTAGGGTTTGATTCAGAAAAGACATGCCAGAAGATATCTTTTACAATCGTAACAAACTATTAATATTAAGGGAAAGTATATATTTTATGGCATAATTAACTCAATTAATACTTTATATAATTAAACAAGCTTACCAGAAATAAGTTAACACATTTAAGTGTTTAAAAAGTCAAAATATACGATTAATAATTATCTTCATAATTTTTGTTATTAAAACTATCATTAAATATTTATGTTTTAAAAGAGTACTATTTATAAAATTGTGTATGTAGTTTAACAATAGGTTAACAGTATGCCGCAATTCAAATTTATAAAATTGTGATATAAAATTGTGTACTCTATCTACATAAATGCAAATAGTGGTTCAATTGTTTCTTACCATAACTGTATATGTTGACTTGAAAAAATATGATCATACAATCAATATAGTTAATTTATAATTATATTTATTAATTACAAAAACTGCAACAACAGGTAAAAATATGTTGATATATTTTGTTTTTAATTATTTTGCTTTTAAAAATAAAGATCACGTTTAGGGTTTTACCTTAAAGATTATAGAATGGTAACATGAATGTTTAAATCTTCATATTTATGTTTCCAACCAAATGTGAGCCTGTAGTTTGTGATATTGCAGGAATGACCACTTTTTTATTCCTAAACTATGGTAGCACAGAAAGACCAATTTTAAGATACAAGTTATGATCTTCCAACCATTAAGGTTAAACCTCAATGGTGCCAAATATCATGTGCAGTTGCAGGGTTTCTATGTTGAATACATAAAGTTTTGTGGCAGCACAAAAAGATCAACAAGGAAGATATGTTTATGCTGTGCCAACCATTAAGTTTAAACTAAATGGCTGCAAAAAGATCATGTGATGTTGCAGGAATGGTATGTGCAATCCATTCCGTTCTATGGCAGCACAAAAAGATCAACAGGAAAGATATGTTTATGCTGTGCCAACCATTAAGTTTAAACTCAATGGCTGCATCAAGATCATGTACTGTTGCAGGAATGGTATGTGCAATCCATTCCGTTCTATGGCAGCACAAATATATCAACATGCTAGCTATTCAGGTTTAGTGTGTGACAACCATTAAGGTTAACCTCAATGGTATCACATAGATAATGTGTTGTTGCAGGAATGGTATGTACAATCCATTCCGTTCTATGGCAGCACAACACAGAATGAGAGAAGAAGTGTGTGTATTGGATCTAAGTGCTTGCATAGCATAAACTCACGGATCAATGTGCAGCAAATGTATGAGTTGTGTGGTGTTTATATACTGTTAATATTCAAGTTTTTAAATTCAAAATGTAGGAGGAGTGTCCTCATTACATGTAAGACGCGATTCACTCTTTAAATGCCATAAAAACATTTCCAAACATACATTAGCAGTTTGTTGACTGAATTTGAAATTTGAATGCTAAGGAGCGTGCCTTGAGTTAATGTGTGTCGGGTCAAATTGTTATTGGGCTAACCGATCCATAATCCGGGTCTGGTAAAACTACAAACAGGTTTTAGGCTAAATTTGACTTATTTTTAGAAATATTTTTAATTCTCTCCCATTTTAGTGCTTACAAATGCTTGTACATAAGGTTTATTTAAGGAATTTTTTTAATGCTCTATGCTTAAGGGACTTGTAATTTGTAGCATTTTATTAGATAAAATAGATAGACGTGATTTACATAAAATATGCACTTGGAGTACCAATAACAATCTCTAACATGACTCAAACGTTCATCACCGAGATCGCGTTGAACCCTTAAGAATGCCATATATATTTTAGATCTAACTCAGAAAAACTTTGGTCAACGATCTTGATAAAGATCAAAGATTTAACATAATCTCACAAGGTACATAATCATCACTCGTCACACACCACCAACAATACTGCTTCTTCTCAGTATCATCACGCACCCATTACCATCGTCACACACCTTGAGTGGTGGCATCGAAGCAACAAGCGGCAGCGAAGCATGAGAAAAAATAAAGCCGATGGAGAGTATGTGACATGAGATATGAGAGAAAAAAGAGTTTTTGGCTGTGTGAATTGTGTAGGTGTTTGCATAAAATCTACGATTGTTCCACCGTATGTTTTAAGAGGAATGGCGTTATCTATTACAACCATATTATTGCCATTCCATATTATTGATATTGATATATTCATAATTTATTGATTTATTGATATTATTTCTTTAATCTTCACACGGTTTTACCATGTATAATTTGTTAGTCAACTTTTTGATCAATTAAGTATGACATTGCTACTATCTATAGGACATTGCGATAATTAAAAAGTTGATTTGTTCAACCATAAACGAATTCCTTTAGTTGCCATATTTGTTTGCTTTAGTTGCCATATTTATAGAAATTAAAACATTCCTTCATCATTGGCGTTTCTTTCATCAGGTGTTGACATGGTGTAGAGTAATGAGGGGATTGTGATGAATGATGGATGATGAAATAAGAGGAAGGAGTAGAGGTTTATATAGGCTGCAGAGCAAGAATGAAACGCATTAAGTTGTCATATTTTCCAATTCCATGCAAGAATTAAACGCATTATAAACTTGCCATATTTTCCAATTTCAAATATAAGTGTAGTTGACATTCCAAATAAGGCGAGATACAGCTATTTGTTTTTCTCCTGCATTGATAAATTCCACAGTGTATGTGGTTTCTTTTTATGAATGTGTTGAGAATGTAAGTATGGTAATGTTGAGAAAAACTACTAATTAACCTTTCTATTAAAGAGGGGAATCACGGTTCCCAATGAACAGTGATTCCACTCACACCCTTAATAAACTATGTTATTTTCTTTCCCTCACAAACCCTCGCTTCCCTCACAAAAATCACACACACAAAACATGCACCGTTCGTTCCAACGGACCGTTATGTCACTTTGTTCCCCATTGATGAGTTTTTGGATGTTTCCCCCTTTGCCCGTTACTCATTAATTGGCGAGTGCACTTAATTAATTGTTTTTTACCTTTCAAATTAACCCCTTGCCCTTTGGTCGCAAAATCCTTAATTGCTATTATTTGATTGTGTAGTGGCTATAGGAGATCGATCAGCCATATATATACCCACAATAATACCTAATTTATTGTGGGTTTGCATTATTTGTGGGTTAGCTCCCATACTCTGATTTTGATCCATGCCAGCTTGAAATATGTGAAAAAGATTAGGGGTTTTATGGTTTTTGTCTGATTACGGTTGTTGTGATGTGTGATGGTAACCCTTCGTTGCCGCCAATCACTTCATTGTCACCTTCAACGGCGTGCGGTGATGTGGGCCGGTGTGTGGCGAGGTTGGATGCCTCATGTGGGTGCGGTGATGTGGGTCGGTGTGTGCCGAGGTTGGATGCCTCATGTGGGTATCTAGGTGGTGGCGATCTCTTCCTTAATGAGGTTGGATGATCAAACTCGCTTAACCAGAAGATGATATGATCTTCAAATCGTTGTTGCTTTGTTTTCCTACCATTTTTATTTGTTCTTGGATATGTGACACTGCTTACCCGCTGGATTAGAAGGTATTAAAGCTTATTTTTGCATTTTTTTAGGATTCAATAAGTTCTGGAGTGTAGTCAAATAACTAGCCTTTTTTATATTAAATAACAAATTGGCCCATTTTGTTTGGTTTTGATACCAAGATGTTGTTAACAGGTTAGGACTGTTTGTTGTGTGGGATTGATAATATGAGAAGGGTCACACGGACATTGGGTTTGTGGGCTTAAACAATTAGGGTTTTGGTTGATTAAGAGGCTATGCGAAGATGCCAACTGATATTTTCCTTGGCGTCTTCTGTGTGTTGAAAGAGTTTAGTTTCAGATTGCATTTGTTTAATTGACTGTCCGGGATGAGTAATTGTACATTTCTGTGATTATGTCAGCTGTGATGAATTTAAATACGCGTGGGTAAAGAGAAAGTGGCTTGGATCTTGGCGGGGTGACCTTTGAAGGTTGAAGCCATGCCGGTTTATGACTCTTTGTACCAAATTGCGCCTTATCTGAGCCAACGCTATAAACCTCAAAATTGGTGTGGCAAATCGATATAAATAGTTCCCTTAATTTATGATTGGTTGGCCTGTTATAGTCGCTATGGTATTCATTGTATGTTTGACTGTGTCCATGGGACAATAAAATAAGGCCCTGTGATCAATAGTTACGGCCTTTGAGTAAGACTGCAATTGGTAAAAACATTCGTGTCTTGGCGGGGCAAACTATTAAGTTTGCAGCCATGGCGAGTGTAGCCACTTTCTGTGCCTCACAGACACGACTTGGATCCATAAAGTGGACGAAACTTAGTTTTAACGATCCTGTCCAGGCGACCCTTTATGGTTGCTGGCATACAAAGCGTTTATGCATTATTGGGATTTGAGTCTATTTTCCTTTTTTAGATCCATGCCATACATCCATGCCTTATTTCTGGGATGAGTAATTGTACATTTCTGTGATTATGTCAGTTGTGATGAATTTAAATGCGCGTGGGTAAAGAGAAGGTGGCTTGAATCTTGGCGGGGTGACCTTTGAAGGTTGCAGCCATGCCGGTTTACGACTCTTTGTACCAAATTGCGCCTTATCTGAGCCAACGCTATAAACCACAAAATTGGTGGGGAGAATCGATATAAATAATTCCCTTAATTTATGATTGGTTGGCCTGTTATAGTCGCTATGGTGTTCATTTTATGTTTGACTGTGTCCATGGGACAACAGAATAGGGCCCTGTGATTGATATATGCAAATACTCATGTCAATTAATCAACAAATCACCCTAAAACACACGGAAAATACCTAACTTTTGTGCTATAAAGCGGAATTATGTGGTATGTTTTGTGTTTGTGTATAAATAGGTAAGAAGGATACATTTTCAAGCAAACAAGAAGAAATCAAGCTTATTTGGATGAAAAATACAAAGAAGGATCAAAGATGACAAGACTTTGAAGATAAGGGACCTATCTTGCCAACACTCTAAAGTTGAAGGACTCAAAGTGTAAATTTGCCAAAGTCAAGATAAAAGTCAAACATGGTCAACTCTTCAGTCAACCAAGTCAAAGGATCAAATTATACAAGAATGCAAGTGGAAGGACCAAAAATGCCTTTAAAATGAAGTTCCTAGCTCATTTGGATAATGTGCCTAAGTTCAAGGGCTAAACTTTCCAAAAATCCACTCAAAATAGTCTTAGTCCGTGTGACATGGTAATGAGCCAATAGGAATGCAAGAAACTTGGGTCACGGATTGCCAAGTAACAAGCCACATCACCACAACATTTATGAGCCGCCAGTTACAATTAAATCCCACTCACTTTACTTTTAGCCAATCACAACTTGCCAGCCCATATTCATTTTATCCAAAAATGGATTATGATCTGTGTGCTACTCTCTCACCCAATCAAATATATCCACGTGTTATCTTCTTCCTCAACACAACCCAGGAACGACTTGGAGATTTACTGCATCTCAGGAAAAACTTCAAACATGAAAAGTGTTCGTTTTTAAGCAAGGAATTCAACCCACATGCTTAATTACCCTAAAAATCAACCAAGAATAAATCCCAATTTCAAGTTCATAACGGCTATTTCCAATTGGCAGATTGAGGACACTTGGCAGCAATTAATTGGTTGGGACACGTCATCAGCTTCAACTACTTCTCACATTTTGTCTATAAATAAGGAATAGCCCCCTCATTTGTACATGTAGCTTAAGTGTGAAATTTTCACACACTTTACCTTTTCTCTCTCTCAATCCTAGCTAGTAGTTGTTAGCATAACGACCTCAAGAGTCTGACAAACTCTTGAGTTAGTTATAGTAGTTGTAACCTCTATAGCAGAACTTGTAACAAACTTTCACATTCAATCAATAAATTTCCCTCCTTTTTCCTTCAATCTACTATTCTATACATGCATTACTGTTACTCTTGTGTTGTTATAAGCTACTTGTGATCACCATTGATCATAAGAAGCTCTTGTCGAAGATTTGTTGCTATTCATACTTGTTCTGTTCATCCAGTAGCTGTTTTTGTTGATTTTGAAGCAGAATTATGCAAAAATGGTGATGATGATGATTGTAGCTGTTGATTAGTTGGTTTATAGTGTTAAGGTGGTGGTTTAACACTATCTAGGAGGCTCAGCGCCTACCTACTCCATCAGTGGAGGCTTTTGCTAAAAGGTTCTTTAATTTCTGATTTTGGTTCCTTTAAACAGCAATTGCATGCTTAATTCTAGCTTAATCCTACTTGCTGATATGATCAAGTGTGTTTAGATTGTTCTTGTGTTGATTTTGATGTTTAGATAGCTTCTAGTTAAGTTTGATACATGTTTACTAGCTTATTCTTGTTACTGAATTTCATATCATCAGTCACTTTAGCTTGCTTATACATTTTGAGCATTTGTCTGTTTAACTGCATATAATTGGTTCTATTTCACTTCATTTTGGTTAATAAGTTTGGCTTGATATCAAATTTAGTCCAGTTAAACCAATTGCTCATAATCTCTTCATAAAATTTGTTACAAGTTCAGTAACTAGTGTTTGGTTTAGCTGTCAAATTTGAGTTCAAGTATTGTTAAGTGGTTAGTTTTTGTGAATTTACATTCCTTTAGTCATAGTAAACAAGTTTTAGTAGTTTTAAAGTCAAATAGAAGGTCAAAAAGGCAATTGGTTGTGAAAAAAGTATGGGTCAGTTTTAGCTTAAAAAGTTCATAAAAAGTAGCTGATTTCAATTGCTTGTCATTTACTCAATTCTTGATGAAATTTCTTCAAACCAGTTCCTACTTGTCTCTTAACATCTGAATATTAAGTGCTTATAAGGAAATTACACAGTTTAACAATTCAAGAGAGAAATAAGCTTTTTCATAAGCTGCTGAGCAAATGAAAGTTTCTGTAACAAAGGCACAAACTGATTTCTCATTCTAGCAATTCCACTTCATAAACCTTGCAATTTTATTTCATATTCTTGTTTAGATAGTGTTCTTGAGTAGATCTGTAGGTTTTCAACTTTTTCAAAATTTTGGTCAACTTTGGTCAATAAGCCAGTTTTAGCTTATTTTCAATTTCGTGATTCATTACTTGATAATTTTTCTTTTTAAAAGACATTTTAGACTCTCTATGGACTGATAAACAAGATCCAGCTTAAAAATCTGTTTGTGCAAGTCTGGCTTATTAGATAGCTTATTGTTGGCTTATCATAATTGGCTTATTTGAGTTTTACTGCTTTTCAAGCTTATTCCTTTTACAAGTCTAAGTGAATTTGAGTTTTAAGCTGTTTACAACTTGTTTGAGCTTATTTGGTCAATTTTAGAGCTTAAATGAGCTTATTCTTCAAACTAGCCCGTTTTTGTTGAAAAGTTACCTTTATTTGCACTTTGGTCCTCCAAGTTTGGAACTGTTAGAATTGTTAGCTAATCTTTCATAAAATTAGGGTTTTCTAGGAATCAGTCCTTAATTTTTCTAAACTTGTCATTTTCAGTTAATTAGTTTTACAATTTGTTACATTTTGGTTAGTAGATTGTTAAAATCTGCATAGTTAGTCCTTGTAGTTTCTGATTTTTACATTTCAAGCATCATAGTTTCAAGCATTTATATTTTTAGCACTTTAATTCCATAGATTTACATTTTTGTCCTTATTTGAATAAAAATTTGGTAATTGCTAATTGTTTTATGGATACGTAGTTAATATTTTGCACATTTTTACTTGATTGCTCAAATAGACATAGAAAATCCAAATAACCCTATCAACAAAAAACGATCATAAATCCGATTTTGTTAGGACTTTCAATTGGTTAAGAATCGAGAAAACGAACTTCGATATACACAATTTCAAATGGCGCCGCTGTTAAAAGTAGATCAATAGTTACGGCCTTTGAGTAAGACTGCAATCGGTAAAAACATTCGTGTCTTAACGGGGCAAACTGTTAAGTTTGCAGCAATGGCGAGTGTAGCCACTTTCTGTGCCTCATAGACGCGACTTGGATCTATAAAGTGAACGAAACTCAGTTTTAACGATCCTGTCCAGGCGACCCTTTATGGTTGTTGGCATACAAAGCGTTTATGCATTATCGGGATTTGAGGCTATTTTCCTTTTTTAGATTCATGCCATACATCCATGCCTTATTTGAACGTGATTAATAAAAGAAAAGCCTTTCTAGGGTGTGGCCATTCCGAAAGAATGCTTTTTTGACAAAACAGTGGGTCCGAGTTAGTAATTGGCGATGAAGATATTGTTTCATACATGCGTCAGCCGGTTTCCAACTGTATTTGTTTGGGAGATGATGATAGTTGAAAACGGCCTGATTTTCGGCGTGGCATCACGGCGTCGTGTTTGCAGCCATATCAGGTCACTAACTTGAATCATTGGTCGCACGTTCTCAGCTCTGAGCCACTACATTGTAGCATCAGCAGTCTCGCGTTGCAAAAGGAACTAATTAGGCTTTATTGGGAGTTTCCATTGTTGTCATTCCTGTTTTTTTTGGTTGTCGGGTTGATGGCAGGCGACGATGGTCACATTCGTGTTGTTCGTTACCTCTGTTTATTCCGGTCAACGATAGTGGTAAACAGGTATCGGGCTATGATGAGTTGCAGCGGACCGGGATCCCGCCCTCGCATCTCTGAGCTTATTTTTCCAAGAATGTGGTAGGAACGAACTTGCGTGTTTTGTGGTGTGATTTTTGTGAGGGAAGCGAGGGTTTGTGAGGGAAAGAAAATAACATACTTTATTAAGGGTGTGAGGGAACCACTGTTCATTGAGAATTGTTATTCCCCTCTTTAATAGATAGGTTAATGGTACTTTTATCTTGGCGGGACACCCATGTGGTTGCAGCCATGACAGCTTTTGGGTATCGCTTCTATACTCCTACACCTGAGCCTCACTGATTTAGGCTCTGATGAGAGCCGTGTCGGTGGGTTGCTTTGGTAAGCAGTGCTTGGCAGAGTCGTAGTTTGGCAGGGCGACCATGTGGTCGCAGCCATGACCGGTTTTGGTTGCGGCTTCCGTTCTTCCAACTCTTACCCTGTGATTCAATCCCGTTTGTTTTGTGATTATTGATGTAGTGTGCTATGATTTAGGGAACAAATATGGGTATGGGGTCGTGTATCTTTTAGAACATTCAAAAAGGAAATGATGATTAGACTTGAGCGTTTAACCGGATTATGTACTTCTTGGCGGGGCAATCTTGGTGGGTTTGCAGCCACAATGCATGTCTCCTCATATCCGTTGCTCGCTTATCTAAGCCTCCAAATACCAAAAAAAAGGCTACTCGCGTGTCAGCAGGTTCTACCACAGGACATCTAAATTATGCTTTTGTATTCCACGTCAACTGGCTGGTAAGTGTTACATTCTTTTTTCCTTTTAGTTAACGTTTTATTTTAACAACCTGGCCTCTTTTATGTGTCTAACATTTGCTTGCCACAGGTTAGCGACCACATTTTAGTGGTATGCTTGCCATATTTCCTTGATCGCGTATTCTACCGGTTACGACCTGGATTCATATTGAATTGATCGTATCCTAATTCAGCCTATGCTTGCGGGAAAGTGTCTGCTCTTTATCCTAAATCACATGATGTCTGAGCCTATGGTGGAACCCGCATAAGGGGTGTTTCTGACAAAAGAAGGTCCAGTTTGAACCACGAGGTATGTCAATGCCAGGTTCAAATGGTCTAAAAAAATTATGCCCATCTCGCGTTACCTAATATTTTGTTGTTTTTTTTTGTTCGTCAAAGGTGACCAACCTGCCGAAACAGAACGACAGTGCGTGTTGGGCCTAAGAGTTCATGCCTACCGGGTGGGTGTTCAGGAAACTTTAGGGTCTTCCTGCTCTATCATGCACCAGCCATGGACTAGCGCTACCGTTAGGTGTTTTCTGTTTCCCTATAACTTATATGATACTCTTATACGACCTATGATAATTTTAGAAATAACAGATTGATAAGCTCCCACCTCCACAGGTTTGCTAAAGTATGCCCCTTCCCTGACGACCAAAAAAAACACAACTAACTACGAAGGAACGTTTGTTTGTGAAGATGACGGAGAACTGAAGGACCCCTGATTTAATGGCCACCAGCTCTGTCGTTAAAATACAAAAGAATGAACCAGGTAACACTCTATACTAAACGTTTGTTACACAACAACCTTTATTTTTTTTCATGTTGGCTTCTTTAGTGTTTTTATCCATGAAACCAAAATAGAAAAGTAAATAACTTAACATATACAAATACATTAAACCAAATACATAAAGAAGCCCTGCCAATGAACCAACGTCATTGGCAGTACCAAAATAACAAACACCCAGGCACACACGCCTGGTCCATTCTTGGTAGACACGGAAACACAACACGACCAACATAATGCCCAAGGATGATTTATTAAACACACACAAAGCGAACACCTTCAGGCACATTAAAATAATCGCTTCAACAAGAAACGTTCCCTCGCAGTCGTTCAATGAATCTTTCCATCCTAGCAATGCGGTTGCCAGTTGCTACTTCTTCGGCTCCAAGCTGTTCTTGAAAGGAACAATCTTCACGTGTCAGGGTCCCTAAAAATGCCACCATCTGGTTAACTACCGGTTCTCCAACAACGGTCCTTAGCTCATAAACAAGATGAGTCCTATCAATGACACCACTATTCACCTCCTGTCACATTTGCTCCATCCTAGCTTTCCAGGCTGTTTCGCCTAGAATCTCATCCTGTTGGCGACAAATAAACATGTTCGCCCAATCGTCAGTTCCTGCTTCTTTCTCCAATGCATCGCATTTTGGGCGGTACGCCATTGGTTATTTCTTTATAAAACTTAACTATAAATGTGTGTAAAGATGTGTCAGCTCTAGCCTCCTAACACTCCTTTATATAGCAACGCCTCCTGGCTTACATCCTATAGTGTCCTGCACTAACAATCAACACTACCACCGAAAACAGTAACCGGATCCGAAATTGCATGATTCTTGGCTTAGCTTCCCAAAAGTATATTTAAGAAAACCACTATCCCCATCCACACATTGTTGCCACAATCTATTATTCTACTTTTTCTGTTTATTTTTTGCCACATTTAGACAATATAGAAAAACCCATTTATGGCCAAAGAATCTTTACCACAAGTGGTGAAAAAACAAAGCACCAACAACAGTGTCATACTATTGCTATGTTCTATAATGCAAACTTTTCCTACGATTAGACAACATATTATAACACAAAAACACAACATTTTACAGGACTCCATTAGAACCTAATGAAAGAGCATTAGAACATAATGAAAAAACACATTTCACACATAAACGACATTCGTTATGTTACAAACAACATACAATACAACTTCAAGAAAAATAACATAAAATCGAGTATGGCCGTATAAAAGACATACCACCAACAAATACGGCCAGACTATACACAATCGGATCCCACAGGCCGTTTATTACAAACACACGAACAACCTTCTTGCTCTAAACATCCGTTCTATCATTACATGGGTTGCAAGGATCGAAAAAAACTATCCAGATCTTGAAGGCGCCCATCAGAATCATCCGCCAGTGCCTGTAGCTTCCACAACTCCGCGACATCACGCTCTTGCATATCACCTAGCAGCCAAAGCATTCGACTCACACGGTGGTCCAGGCTAAGGCTAGACAGCTCACTTATAAACTGGGCCCTCTCATCAATGTCGTTTTTCATTCGCGCATGCAGATCTTCAATCCTGGCCCTTCACTCCGTCTCAGCCTCAATCTTCTTCCCCAGATAGAAACAGGAAACTCTTCCAAAATCACTTGAAGAACAGAGCAATTGCAAAGCATGAAGCACTCCTCGCCAACTCATTTTTTCGGTTGACTGTTTTAGCCTGGCTGTTGCCTACAATGTGCTATACCCAACTGGAATGACACACTTAAATAGAACATCTCCAACCCACTGTTGGCATGTCACATTGGTTTCATTTTTTTTAATTACTTGCTAGACAACTAGCCACTAAAGCTTGCAACAGTTAGATTCTCAATAGCACATTGCAGGCTAAATGAGTGACACATGTTCCAAGCAAAATGGCAAGCACATGTACATCAAAAAATGTGCCAATACAATAACCAAGAGGCACAAATAAATGCTTGCTATCATACATTGGTTCCTACCATTACAGTTGTTCGATATAGGTAACCCTATAAACAACAAACTCTATAAGCAATCATGTCCATATATGGGAAATAAAACACCAACGAGATGTATTAAGATTAAAAGCTATTCCGAATTTAAAGATAATCAACAACAACATAAACATATCGCAACATACACATAGGTGGCGTACGACTGCATAGAGTACGACAAATACACATCAAGTTAAAACAACGAAGTCCAAACATAACCTTCCCACACACGCCTAGGAACAACAGTTTATTGAAAACATAGAAACACATAGACAATCACTGGGGGCGCCCTGCAAACACTTTCGATGATCACAAATTACGGATGAAAAACTCCATATCGGTCACACGATTGTCGGGCGCATCCATCAATTCTTGCAGCTGGCGAAGCTCCGCCTCGGCTCTGTCTTGCATGTCCAATAGAAAAGAAACCATGCAGCTCAAAAGCGGTTCTAGGTTAATACTAGATAACTCGCTTATCAAACCGTCCCTCTCAGTAATTGCAGCCCTTTTACGGGCCTACATAACTTCAAGTCTCCCCCTCCAATCCATCTCATTAGCCACCTGTTCACGCAGGTAGAACCAAAAACAATTGCGGTGCTCCTCAGAACCGCAAGTCGTCTACAAAGCACGCAGCCTTCTCAACCAACACATTCTTTCGTGACTGCTTATCGGTTGCTCTGTGCGCGGTAATGTATTGCTAATACATGCCATGGCATCCTTATATACAACTGCCACAACCCACTGTTGCAACATACCATTAGGAGCTTATATTACTTTAAAATATACACCCAACCAAAATCTGCAACCCTTTCATGAGCAGCTTGACCCTCATGATTCAACATTGTGTCAAACCTATAACACAGACTCCAACACAATCCCATGTACATGCGCAGTTACAAAAATACAACTTAATAGGCCTTTCACTAAATCCTAACCACAAATGAAGTCTGGCACCAACAGGTATGGTAGGCCTTCAAAGTAGCTATTTCATACATACCAATACACATATGCCTTTTAATTTCAAATAAGTAGATACATTAACAGTTAAATTGTTGTAAATATTGACCTACTTGCTTATTGTATTTTTGTAAATAGGCAACCCGCCAGCGGGATTTTCGTGTAAGAACTAGATGTGAATGACGTTGCTGGAACAATAAGGCTTTTTACATTCGGTGATGGTAAGAATGTATAACAATTTCTTGAAAAAGGATTAACACCAAGTTATTCACTAAGGTTTTTTTTAGTGTTTTTTTAGTTCATGTGATGCAGACGTCCGTTTTGCAAGTGGAAAACATAGGATTCAGGAGATTCATACGAGCAACTTCAGCTTTAGCTACACGTTTTTTGAAGGTGATAACTTGATAGGTATAGTAGACTCAACCACCCATCATGTTAATATCAGACCTTCAACTGATGCATGAACCTTATTCAAGTAGAGTTTTATATAATATTGCGCGCTTACTTAAAATATTTGAACAATGCTTCTTGCTTGCAGATTGAAGCGATGGCAGATCGGTTCTTTGATCATATACGCCATCCGAATGCTCACTTACCAAATGGTCGACTGTTGACTCCTCTTTTCAACTTCTGACAGGAGGTAAGCACATGTTAATTTAGGTCCCGCTGGTTATCTCACTCATGTTTGCAAGGTGCCTTACTTGATTTTATGTATGTGGTTCCAGCTGTCGGGAGCATCTCTCAAACTTATCAACAGATTAATTCCCGCCCATGTGAAAAAGCAAATGCCAGCGCCATCAGCAGTTGAAGAAGTTGACGACCGGATTCAAGCAAAAAATTATGTGTCCGTCTCTCTAGCAAAAAAATGGGAATGGTTCTGTATATTTTTTAGATGTTGTGTAGCTTTATTATGTAAATACATCTTTGTATACATTTGTCCACAAAGTGTAGTGTGAGTCGTCTACTTAGTCATATAATCGAGGAACACGTCATGTAAGTCTTGATGGTGTAATGCATTTCTTTCATAATCAAACATATAGAGTTCATGTAGCATAGTGTAAGAAAGGTCATATGTTTGGATTTGGATGCACAAGTCGGCCGTACATTCTGAGTGATGACATGCTACTTTTAGAGGTTTATGTCATAACTCAACGACCACTAAAAACGTTACCAAAAACGCACGCACTTCGCCACAGCGAAGCGCGAGCTCTAAATCCTAGTAATAAGAATGCAGAGATTTTTTTTTATAAAAAAAATAAAGCTTTTATAAGTAGTAGAGATTGAGATAATGTGTTTTATAAATCTCACCTCTTCAATGTAAAAATACTATCACTAGAAAGGTGCTAAATGTAAATGTTTGTTGCACAGGGCATAACATCCTATAAAAAGCCATTACAGTAATCTCTATTATATTATTATGTGATACTTGAAAATAAGTAAAAAGATTTGCTAAATATAATAAATACACTTACTTTAAAAATGAGAAAATGTTAAAAAAATTACTAATGAAGAATTGTTTAAAAGTTTAAGTACGCATTTTTAAAAATTAATTAAAGCGAGGTGTCTCAAATTGCTTTAAACTCGGCGTATTTAATCGGGATTCAAACGACTCGAACGAGAAACCTGGTAAACGGTCATAGGTTTAACTTGTTCGACCACTGGACCAACCCGGTCTTCCACAAAACATCATGTCTATGAGGGTTACGTTTCGACAACTGAATTAACTCATAAAAGTTTGAACTCAACGAGTCTAATCGGGTTCGAAAATATAATATCCAATTTGATCCGTTCTTTGACTTATTGCAATTACAATTTAATAGTAATATACTATATCGTTAATTATCTCTGCTCCTAAATAATAATCTGGTTTTTAACAAAGAATGTGTATGAAAAACCAATTAAAACAAGAATGCCGCAAATCACGGCAATCCTCCCCACATTAATCATTAATTATGTCTTTTTGTCTTTGTCTGCCATTTTCTTTTTTTTTTTCCTTTCACTTTTCCTTCCCATTTTTTCAACTTCTACTCCACTCTCTCTCTGTTCTCATCATTTTCTTGAAAAAATTAAAACAAAATATTGTGAATGTGATAATCATTGAAAGGATAAGAATTATGGAGCATGATGATGTGAACAACAACCATAATAATAGTGGAAATGGAATGTTTGTGAAAGTAATGACTGATGAGCAAATGGAAGTTCTACGTAAACAGATTGCTATTTATGCCACCATTTGTCAGCAGCTTGTTGATTTGCATAAATCGCTCACTTCCCATCATGATCTTACTGGTTTGTCTTTCTTTCTTTCTTTCTCTCTGTTTTTGAATATTTTGGGATGATTTATAATCTTGTATTCACTTCAAGTTTTTCAGAATTTTAATGACTGCTGATGGACTGTGTTTGGTGTTTAAAATGTTTTTGGTGCAAATATAAAATGTTTCATATTTTTTTACCAAGGTTTGAAGTGGACCCTCAGTTCATATATGTTGTTTCTAATTGAGCAGCATGACCCATCATGTTCATTTGAAGTTTTGAACATTCGAGTATCCTACTTCGTTATACCTTATGAGCATCGATTGCGGTTATGTAGTATCTATTTCGTTATTTACTAGTAATTGATGTTCTGATCTTGATAGAAATGTAATGGACTAATGGGTGTGTTTAGTTGTTAGTAACTTAAATCGGTCTTATATCTGTTTCATTTCTACATGTTATATATGCTTATAAGTAACTCGTTTGTTGATGAACTAATATGTGCTAGGCTTTTGGTGTATATGTGAAGAATTCTGTAGTTTACTTTGATTCTTTTTATTTTATCGTCATGGCACTTCCTGATGTTTTCATAATGTGTGGTTGAAATATTTTATATTACCGATATGGAAAAGTAGGATCCAAGACATTGTACTTAGACACCTTTTTGAACAGCTATAGTATGTTCCAAATTCTAATTTATCAACTAAACAATAACTTGTGATTTTTTGTTTAACGCCAAATACTCAAACACACTTGTCCATATTCTGGTTTGAAGACCCCTATGGTCGGTGTGAGATGTTTGTGTTTAGTGAAAATTTTAATTTGAATCAGCCCCTGAGAGGTTTTATTCTTTAATCAGCACATATATTAGATTTGGGGGGGGGGGAGAGACAAACATAGAGAATACTTGAGACAATAATAGAGTTTTTTTAGTTTTATATATTAGAATATCCATCGAGCCATGAAAGAATTAGCTTTGTTAGGAACCTGTGAAGAAGTTTCTGACAACTTCATAACAGAATCTAAGGCTGTCAAGTTCATCTTATTTACTAGAACATCTGTGGATCTTGAACCATAGTTTCTATTAATTCTTTTTTTGATGCTTAGTATATTTTAATTCTATTCCCTGTATTACTAAAGTTATTCTGCACTTAATCTTACTATTCCATCGTGACACAACAAATAACATGTACAGTATGACATAAGAAAAGTTATAGAAAAATGTTGATAGGGTTGAGAGTTGTTACTTGTTAGTAACACAAACTCTACTGTTAGCACAATTAACCTTGGTATAACTCCTGGAATTTCAGTTTTACTCGAAGTTCTGATTACAATTAAAACCTCGCGCCAGAATTGTATTGTCGTGTATATTCGTCTTGGTTCAAAGATATTCTTAAGTGTGAGAAACATTAATTAGATACATTTATTCAGTTTTTGAGATGGATGCATATTTAGCTATTCAACCAATATACTTGGACACTTTTATTTTTGGTTGTTGTAAACTGAGTTTCTTTTTGAAAGTTTCACGAGACAAGTGGACTATGTTAAGGCAGGAATGTATGATTGGGAAAATGACATGATGCCCTAGGCCTAGTTCAAAGAAAGTTAAAATACAAAGAAGACATTGCTAATGTGTAGGAACTTGCAGACAACTTCTCCATTATCTGACATGTCCGGTGAGGATGATTTAAGCCCTTTCAAGTTAATGACACATTGACATCACTTGAATATAATCCAAAAGAGCAAATTGGTATGCTGTACAAGCATGGCCACGATAAAATCTAAAGCTTTACCTACATAGAGGAGGACAGAAACACATACCATAAAATGCCTGACACCCTAGGGCTGGTGAAAGGCTGCCATGGTTCTCTTTCTAGTAGTAATTACCAATGTTGAGACTTAAGGCACAACTGCAGTGTATAGAATCTTGGAAAAAAGTACTAAGTATTAAATATGAGAGTGGGTATGTTCTGTCCCTGTGTGAGCATGAATGTATAGGAAGATGTCTCAAACTAGATTCTATGCTATTTGATATTCATGATGAGGACGTGCTATGTGAAATGTGTTAGGAAGTTGTCAAAAGTCTCTGGTTATTGGATTACTCGTGTATGAGCAAAATATGCCCGTGACAAAGTAAAGTAATACAAAATCAGAACAAAAGACTATGTGTGGTTTGGTACAAGAATGACCCAGCAGTAGTTAGACTCGTTTATTAGTATATAACTTCTTACGTGCAAATGATCTCTTGGAAGTAATTATCCGGTAGCCAACCTAAACTTTCAACTGCACAGTTGCTACAAATAGGCGTCTAAAGTCTTATTTTAGGCTTTTATACATAATGTGTTTTATGCGCAATATATATGTCAAAATACATCATAGCTTGAACTACATATTTCCACTCCATCCATGTCGTCAACCTCTTGCTTGGTTGAGTTCAATTGTGCAGTAATTTGATTAAATAGTAGACTTTGCCACTGATGACAAAGGAATAAGACATAATGTATTAGCTCTTGATAAGAAAATCTTGATTATGTCATTGCAGGAGTTAGACTTGGGAACTTATACAGCGACCCATTGGTCACATCGGGTGGGCATAAGTTTTCCGGCCGACAAAGGTGGACCCCAACACCTGTTCAGCTTCAGATTCTTGAGCGTCTTTTTGACCAAGGAAACGGGACCCCAAGCAAACAGAAAATAAAAGAAATCACATCTGAATTATCACAACATGGACAAATTTCTGAAACAAATGTCTATAACTGGTTCCAAAACAGACGGGCTCGGTCAAAGAGGAAGCAACAAGTCTCTGCACCCAACAACGGTGAATCTGAAGTGGAAACCGAAGTTGAGTCCCCTAAACCACAGCAGAATTCAGCATCAACAGCTGATGATAATATGTGTTTTCAGAATCCAAATGTAAGCTCGGGGATAACTTCCCCAGATCAACGCCCCAAGAAAGTGGAGCCGATTTTTCCATCTGAGGCTAGCTTAAAACCGGCAGGAAATGTAGGCCAGATGTCATATTATGGAAGTATGTTAGCGAATCCAAGTAAGTAGAATGTCACATGATACATTTACTAAAAAACAATCACTAAATGAACTAATAGTTTTTTCTATCATAAAAATGATGTGTGTAACGTTCTTAGCAGCTGGTATGTCTATAAATGCAGGAATGGAACATATCATTGGAAAGATGGAAGTTTCAGGCGGCTACCAACCATATATGCAAAATGATGAGTACAATATGACTGGCTGAGAGTGAAAAACCGAACACAATCAAGTCACATTCTGATTTAATACTTGGTATCCATTCCACGTCCTTGACTAGTATAGATGCTGAAATTGCTGATCTTAGTAGTGGATTATGAATCCTTTATTAGTATTTTTGTACTCGGACTTAACTTTTGTGGATGCATATATAGTCCGCTTTTCTTGCATTTTAATTTAAAATGAATGGTTTTGTTTATAGTATCCCGATGCTTCGGTTCTTCTACGAAATATATTGCATGAATAACAAATAATAATTTTTTCCCGATATCATTAAACTTTTAAAGTGGTGCATAAGACCGAGTGTAGAGTTTGGTCTGTTGATCAGTCGAGCCTTCCTCCCTTCATTTTCCTCCCCTCCAAGGGTTGGCGCTTTCACTATTATGGACATGTTTTCGCACGACGGAGGAGATAACATCCATAATTATTCAAGAATGTTGTGGCAAGTAGTTACGTGGTCAACGGGGTACTTGATATGGAAAGAAAGAAATACGCGCGTGTTTAATTTCAAGCGTAAACAAAATAGTGCACGGCATAAAGCTTAAAAGGTTTGAATGGATTAGTGTAAGAACAAGAAAAAAGTCATTTGAGTTGCAACTTTGGCTATTTGATCCTGGTAAATGCATAGTGTGCAAGCATTAGTTTTAGTGTGGCGGGACAGTGGGTTCAAACAACAATTATCGCAAGCATGTAGCTTTAAGTTTTGTGGTTGCTCCTGAAACAAAGAGTGTTCGGCAGTAAGTTACGGTTTGTTGTTTGGTTCTTCAAGGGGTATTTGGCATTAAGCTTCAAGTCTGAGTTATGGCTCTGCGTTTGTTTGAACTTTTTGGTGTGTGACAGACTGACATGTATATCTTAAGGCTTTTCGCACACTTTGAAAGAAATATTATGTATGCATTATTGGCTTGTTGGGTTCCAACACCCTCACTCTAGTAACTAAACGCCCGTCTGACACTTTTCAATTCCCAAAATTATCTATTCTATCTATATCTATATCTATACTACATATAAAGGAAAAACCCCAAAACCTTGAATGTTGAAAAATGAATTAATTATGGAATTGTTGAAAAATTAAATGCATACAACTGGATATAATAGGAAATGTAATTGCATAAGTTACCGGGTCACGGGTTCGACCACCGGATTAATTTGGTCACGGGTTCGACCAAGGGTCAACCCGGTCGAGTCATCGGGTCACGGATCGACCATCGGACCAATCCGATTGAGTCACCGGGTAACGGGTTCCACCATCGGGTCAATCTTTTCGAGTCACGGGTTCGACCAGGGTTAACCTTAACCTGATCGAGTCACCGGATCGCGGGTTCGACAACCGGGTCAATCCTGTCGAGCCACCAGGTCACTGGTTTCGACCACCGGGTCAATACTGTCGAGTTACCGGGTCACGGGTTCAACCACCGAGACACGGGTTCGACCACTGAGAACGGGCTCGCCTACCGGTTCAACCTGGACGAGTCACTATCTATCGCTAGGCATTTATTGGGTCACGAGTTCGACCACCGAATCACTTAGCATATCATTAATTATATGTCGTTAGGTAATTCCGCTGCTATGCGCGGGTAATCGTCTAGTACCCTATAAAGGGTGTATGTCAAATGTTGAAAGTTGAAATGTTGAAAGTTGAAAAATAAAGAATTAAAGAAATGTTGAAAAACAAGCTGGAAATGTTAATATTGAAATCACAAAACTTGCAGAAACTTGTGGTGGTCAACCATATATAATTTCTATCTTTAACATTTGAAAAAAATCAATACGCTTTCATCTGTGTCTTCTCCCATACGCTTCTATCTCCAAAACCGTATCAATCAAGTCAATCAAACTAAAACTCAATCTCCAACTGTAACAATCAAATTAAATGCTCCATATAACCACACACAAGAAAATTCTTTTGTTTCTCATCTCACACACTCTCTCGGCTTTATTTTTTCTCATACTTAGCTGCCACTTGTTGCCTCGATGCCACCGTTCAAGGTGTGTGACGATGGTGATGGGCGAGTGGCGATGGTGTCCATAATCAGTGTTGTCGGTGGTGTGTGACGAGTGATATTTATCATTCTTTGATCTTTATCAAGATCTTTGATCCAAGTTTTCTGAGTTAGATCTAAAATATATTTGGCAATTTTTACGGTTTAGCCTCATCTCTGAGCCAGATCTAAAAGATATGATGAAGCTGCTGAAAGCTATCAATGGCTTTGATACTCTTCATGTTGGTGGGAATCTTGGATTGAATCAATGGGTTTATTTTGTTTTTGTTTTTTTTATTTTCAGTTGATTTTATTTAATTTATTGTCTTTGATTTTTTTTAAACAGACAATAGAGAAACCAATCGGAGTGTGTTAGCTTTGTGAGTTTATAACCAGGTGTGTTCTATCCTTAATTCTCCAAGGCCCATTGGTTTTTGTTGGTGATCGAGCATTGATTTTTTTTGGTTTGGTATGATAGTTGTTGATTGATAGTCCGTGGCGGTGGTTTGATGGTGTCGAAATCATAGTTTTTGGTAGCCGCGTGTCACCATCCAATAGAAGTACATCACTGGGTTTACTTTTTATGCAAATTGTAACTGTGTATTCCTTTTAATAGAGTCCAATATTTGCAGCATTTTCTCTTAATTGACTAAAGAGCTTGACCAATCCTTGTTATACGAAGCGCTCTTTTATTTCCTTGTGTATTCTTTTCAATAACTAATATTTTGGCTTTCCGCTAATGTTTGTGATTTGCCTTTGAATTCATAAAGGGCGAGTTTGGATTCATGTTGCTCATAAGATCCCGGTTTCTGAACCAACTAAAGCAATGGAGGACCTGTACAAACATTTATATGAATTAGATGGAGTGACGAATCTCAAGATTCCAGAACATTACCCTATTTCACGGCTTTTAGGTAATATAATTATATAAAACTATCATTTTATGTGTTGTGTATAATCACAAACTATCTTTTTTGTGCAATTGAGTTTTCTTTTTGGCGAAAAGTTGTATATATATTAAGCAAAGCCATATAACAGATTAGAACAAGCTAGCTTTGTAAGAGTGCAATGACATGCTAAATACTCAACCTATGTAGCTATACCAAACCAATACATTGCTTAAGTGAACAAAACAAAATAACATGAACTATCTTATCTGCACATTCTCTTCACCAATTCACCAACCTCTATGACTACATTTTCATACCTAAGAGACAGACATAAGGTCCATTAGTGTAGAAAGGCATCATCATGGGTAGAAGTCACATATAATGGCTACATTTTCTACACTAACTATATAATTTCATAGACCATAAACAGACACTTATTAAAGCCTCACCATCGAATGAACTTCTCTTCTTTATTCTCCATGAATTAGCATTTGTTTAGGCACATCAACCATATCCAAAACGAGTTCTACTTTCTAACCATCTCACACTGTTATTTTAAAGCTACATCTTCTCATCTTAGCTTCGATCTTTTTGCAACTTAGAACAACTTTTGATTTCTAGGCTCTTAGCCGCATCAACTTACAACTAACAATCTCTGAAATGATTGTCGCCAAAGTTTCTTCTGTCTAAAATTCCTTTATTGCCATGCCAATACTAACCTATGAAAAATTCTCCAGATATTGCTTTTGAATAGCAGTGCAACTAAATTATACACTTCGATCCATCTTGATCTCCTGTATAGCATTTTATCTTTTATTTTCTTCCATCCTTATTGAGATAAGTACATTGAAAGAATAAATGCTCATGTGAATCCATGATTTGCACAAAGAGCATATAGCTTTCAAATTGGGCTGTCAAACTACCAATTTGTCCTGAGATAACAATTTCATCTGAATAGCAAGCCATAGTCAAAAGTATGCATTGGCTTAAATTGAGAGAACCAGATGAGCCAACAAGGACATGCTAAGTGACTTGTGAGAAGGAGGCTTGCAATCAACTAATGAGGCAAGTACTAACCCGTTCAGGTTTCTTTTTCTATCACTATATTAGCAAAGAAATAATGAAAATTTTATGTTAGGCATGTGCCAGAAGTTATAACTGATTTCCAAACCTTAGGCACTGACATTTTCATCTCTTTTAGTTTAGGAAGGATTGAAGTAATCGTGGCAAGCCATGTTGGAAGGGTACAACTATTTGCACCCAAATCTACAACTTAAGGTATTTTGTTTTATTGGCTTTTTCTCTTTTTTTACTTTCTTTAATATAAATGAGATCTTTCGCTACCATACAAAAGACTATGCGATTCGAATCACTTTCTTTGATAACCTTCAAATATAAAGATCTCATTTATATAAAGCTACCATATCCAAGTTCCTGAGTCAATCGTTAGTCTAATACAGTTCTTGAAGATAATCATATCCAAGATCCTCAAATTCACTTTCTGACATCAATTTCTTGAAGTAAAAAAAGACATCACCGGAAAACTAAATCAGCTCCTGAGTCTTGCATACATAACCGATGCTACCAATGTTGTTGCAGTACAATGTTAGGCTGCTAAACATGAAGTGGCCACCTTTGGCCCTTCTGAAAGTGAGTCTCCATTGGTTTGCGTACATTTTTATAAATCAGTATGAGTTGCTGAATCACAAAAACTATCTAACTTTGTAAAGATTCTGATTGTTACAACAAAAAAGATTCTGATTGTTATGTGTGGGTCTATTTATGAATCATGACCATAACAAATTTATGCCATGTTAATGAATGATAAATTATTTAATGCAGGCTTTATTTGGAACATTTCTTATTCCATGCATAGCAATTCGTATTCTTACCTGCTAATCTCACTTGGATGTGCCATTATGAATAACATTTCAACAAATTGAGACTACAAAAATTGGTTGCATACAAGATATAATTGCACTACATTTGAAAACTTAATGAAGTGGTATAGCTTGCCAAGTTCTTTTTTTTTTTAATATTCAGGATTCACTTTAGTTTCAAGGTAGGTTTTAATTGGTTTTCTAAAATATGTGAATTGTAAAAACAAATTTAATGTGTTTGTTGATTTTCTTGAAGCCTTTATGTTGTTATACAATATGTTATTTGTGATCTTTTTATTATACTTTGCTATCTACTTAATTACGTATGTTGTGTACTGATTTATTGACCCAACTTTAAAGAGTAAATTATAGTCATTTTTTTACGAAGGTTCTGGAATATCAAATTTGCGACGATCGAGATTCACGTCTATGCGTTGCATTTGTTGAGTTTGCTGATGAGAATAACTTAAACATAGTCGATTTGAAACGATTCTTTTTGTAAGGGGCCAATATGTCTAGATGATTATGGTTTCCAGGTCATTTAATGGGTGAAAATAAGTTCATTTAGATACATTGACAGAGGGGTACAATACCTTCTTGATAATGATCGGTAATAACTTATAAATTAGATGTATAACAAACTGACTACATTAAGAATTAGTTAAATACATTTTCCTTTTGTTCATACCGTTGGGTGCCAGCTCGTTCCACTCGATGAAAGTTTAACTCCTTTTTTTGAAAATTCAAAGGAATCTAATATTTATATGTTCATAAAAGTTAAGATAAATGACTTGACACATGGTTTAAGGAACTTACTGGTAACTACATTTGTTAAATAGAATAAATGAACTCCATTCCATTAATTGTGTTTGTTCGTGAATAACATAGTGTGAACTTGATTTTTATGCTCTTAGTTCTAAGTGCTTGACAATATTTGGACAATTTGACAGAACTTAAGATGTATTTTTATCAAAGTTAATTGTATTTTTAAAAAGGCTTCATTTTTTACATAACAAAATTTAGATGCATGGTTAGGTTATAAAAGTCAAAACTACTTGATTTATGAAACTGATGTTATGGTTCATAAGTTTAAGAGAAATGACTTTATATCTAACATACTTTATTAGAAAATTGAAAATGAATCTCATGTTTGCATGAGTTTTAAAACTAATACTCGTTTATATTATTTTTTATATACTTTCAAATCTATTGTGAAAACTTGATTTTTTAATTACGAGACCTTTTATTAGGGTGCGTTTAACATTGCGAGTAAAATGGTTGTATTTAATGCTCCATAAGTTTTACATGCATATGGTCGTTTAGTAAATGAGAGGCAATAGTTGGAACATAATATCGATCAAATTGTCAAAATATAAATGCTTTTTAATAAAGGTAGATGGTTATTTGAGATTTTATTTCATAATTGAAAATTGATGTAATGTTTTATTTCAACTTTTACTAAATGTTTTTTATGTTGGTAGAGATGCATTATTATCTGGGATTTTATTTAGACTTGAATTATCGTATGCTACGAGACTTTTCATTGAATTTTAGTCTTACATTTAAACAAATTTTATCTATCTTAAATTGAATTATCGCACGTTACGTCACTACGCAATTACAAATTGATCTTACCATGATATATCGTATCGTTAATTTTCTGCCGCCCGGCAGTTCCGCCGCTATGCGCGGGTAATCGCCTAGTTTAACCAATAAGAGGTAACAAAACAAACATATAGGACAGTACCATTGAAAAACATACATTTTCTCTCTCACACTTGGATTATTTCTCTCACGCAATTGAATTATTTTTCCAGATTTACCATCAACACCACCACCGACTACCACCCCATTTCCGGTAAAAAAAAATTGTCTTCTGATATTATTTCCGGAAAATGTTCATATTCCGGTGTGTCAAATTTAGGTCGAGTTTAAAATATATTCCGAGAACAACAGATCGGTCTTCTTGGTTCATGGTGCGGGAACAATAGTCCTGGCGGCTGAGAATACCCGAGAACAACAGATCTGTAATATGCATGAATCTTGAAAAATAAAGCCCTCAAATCAGATCTGGAATACCTGGCTTGTGGTATTGTTAAGGCGCTTTACGGCTGCGTTATAACGTCCGGAGTGATTGTGGTGGTCAGTGATTATAGCAGCTGGTGGTAGGTTATATAGTAACAGTCGTGGGTGGTATGAAGTGTCGCTGTATAATATTTGTGTGTGTGTGTGTTTATATGACTGCGGATGACAACATGCAGATAGTGATTTAATCAAAAAGAAAAAGAAAGTGTGTTTTTATCCCATGTTATGTGCTGTCAAGTGGGGTTATGGATGATTAAAACAGTAAAAACAAAAAGACATAAAAAGACAAGAGGGTGTCTATACCACACAACTCGCATTATTTCTTCTTGGTGTTTCTGCCTCTTTGCGTACAACTTTGGTGTGTTTGGTTTTGGCTTCCTATTGGCATGTGGGACATCAGAGAATGGGACCATTGTTTGTAGATTGTCTTTTTCATTTGAAGATGCTATGCCTGCACCAGTTCTATTTTTCTTTTTTTTTCCTTTGAGGCGTATGGTTTCGACACCTCTGACATTATACAACAATGACAAAAAGCAGCAATGGTACTATGTGGTCCAAGACAAAATCCAATGCAAACAAAAAAATAGTTAGACTCTCTCTCTCTTTTAGTGTAAAATTTTATCTCTCACATACTTCACATACACCATTTTTCACAAATTTCTCTCTTTAAATCCGACCGACCACAACGTTCATCGCCGGAAAACCACAACGATTTCATGTAGTTGGATTCGAAATTTATGGTCCAATTATCTCGGTTGATTTACAGTCTCATATATGTTCTTTTTATTTGTGATGTGATTCAAGACTATAGTCTCAGATCTGTTCTCATATTTTGGTAGGAGATGTTCATGTTGGCCAGATTTGTGTGGGTGACTTACTTACAAGTTTGGATCTGATTTTATATTCATATTTTTAAGTGACTACTCAGATAAACACCACAAAAAATTACCACCCCGCTGCCACGAATTACCATTACTGATTTGGTAACCCATCAGATCTGGAAACCTTAAGCCGAATTTTAAGAACCGGCGATTTTTTTCCGGCGAAATGGTGGTTTACAGAGGTGTTTATGTAGTTAAGGTGGTGGTTTTTCTTGTGGTTTTTAGAGAAAAATAAATGGTGAATGACGATAATTATTTTAAAAGATAATTTTATTGCATTTTTGAAAGAAACAGAAAGAAACTAGAGTTATTCAAAAGAAAGGACATAAACAATGATTAGAGGTGTCTGGATCCAAACTGTGAGGTGTTCAAACCCACAAACCCTTTTCCTTTTGGGTCTTTGGTTTTGGTATGTTTTTGTACGAGCATAGGTTTGTCTCTCTTCGGCCGGAAGGAGTGGAGAAAAAACTCACTTGTAGGTCCCATGTGTCAAAAGCTACATGCGTGAATTTCCTATAAATCTCACCATCACCTCACACGCGGGTTAAGATTTCCAAACAAAACAAAGTCACTACCAGTGAGTTTCTCACCCCTCGTTTACATAACTCACTTTTTATTAACCTCTTGTTATTTTTATTTTATCTATAAAAACTCAATTTTCTACCATTTTTAAAACACACACAAACAACTTCTATCGCCTTCTCCAAAATTAAAATTCTCACAACTTAATTTATTTTATCAAAAGTGGCGCCGCTACAATGGACACCCGAGGAAGAAATAACATTGTGTGACGCTTGGAACTTTGTTTTCCGCAAACAACGTGGTAGGTTACACAAGAGATTCTCGTAATTTTTGGACTGAGGTTGTGCAAATAATGGAGGACAAATTAGAGGAATCGAGGAAACGATCGTACAATAACATATACAGGAGATGGAAGTACATAATGATCAAAGTCGGTTTGTTTGCTAAATGTTACCATTACGCAAGGCATACACGGTTGAATGGAGCCACCAACGCGGATGTGATGAATAACACCCTTCGTGACTATGAAACTCAACAAGGGAAGCGGTTTAAGCATCTTCATTGTAGGGAGGTTTTGTAAGCTTCTCCGAAATTTAACTGGCATTTATCTTTAATTTCGTACGCTTATCTGTGTATCGATTTTAATTATCCATGTATCATTTTTAATTATCTATGTATCGTTTAAGTTTTTAATAAAAGTATTTAAGTTTACTTTTCAATTATCTTTTTTATCTATAAAAACCCTTTTTTACCATTATAAAAAACACAAGACAAACAACATTCTATCATATTCTAAAAAAAAACTTACACAACCCTTCCGCAATTTCCATAATTTTAAAAAAAATGTATGTGATTACTTGGAAAAATGAGGAAGACATAACGTTGTATCATGCTTGGATTGATATTGCTGAAGACATGGTTCGCCAGCACGGTAGATGATTGTTTTGGGCTTATGTTTTGGAATACATAGAGGAAAAAAGGGAGAGCACGATATACGATCATATAGTAACGTACACGGGAGATGGCAGTTCATAGGCACTAAGGTGTATAGATTTATTCGTGTGTGTAATAATGCGCTGGGTGGAGCCAATGAAATGGATTACGTGAATAACGCACTTCGTGACTATGAAGCTGAAGTCGGAGAGAGTTTCAATCTACTTCTGGTTGAGGAATTATGAAAACTAACGCGAAATTTATGTCCCAAGTTTAAGTGTATGTTTTTAATTCATCACTACATCGTTTTTAATTTAATGGAATAAAAGTATGCAGTTTATGAATAAATTAAATAAAAGTGATAGTGGAAAGGTGAGGTGGAGGTGAGATGTTTTTTCTTTAGTATCATTTGAAAGGTGAGTTTTGGTTGAGTTGGTGAGGGGAGAGAGAAAGTTAGGGTGACGATAGTTTAAACACGATTCCCTCTAGCCTTAATTTAGTGTTTTTTAGTAATAAGTGTCATGTTATTTGTTTCTTTTCTGGACCCCTTTTTAAGCTTCTTGTTAATAAGCAGGATGCCTTTGTTTGTAATCATCCGCTAGGTTTGTTATATATTGTCTTTAAAGAGAGTTCTTTGCGTGTGAAGAGTGTTTATATTATTGGCACGGAAATTGTTGAAAGCCTAAACTTATCAAATTAGTAGGATTTTTAAGACTTTATCAGTTTAAACATAATTGTGAGTTTCGGTCTATTAGGGTCAATGTTTAGTTAGCTTTTCAATAAGCTATATGCCATGCTCGTAATGTCATCACAAAACCCACTTAAATAAAATTTATTTGTTATTTTACATGATATCATAGCTATAGGTAAGATCCATCAACGAAGTTTCTGTTTCTCCGGTCATCATCTACTTACCGATGATCTGGAGGGATACCTGTCATTATTGTTTTATTGGTGTTTGTTTAATTATATTTTATCTTCGTGTTCTATGCATAGACCCTAAATCTACGCCGTCAAAAATATATTGAGTTTGTAACACCCCCAAAATGGGTCAACGAAAGCTGTGAAGTTTTTCAGGGGTTGTTACGTCATAATAGCAAAGTACAAGAATCAAGAGAAAGGACTCTACATGAAACGTTTAAAAAAATACCCCTTCGAATTAGTATATGAATAAATAACGATTATAATCATCCATAAGTTTAGAACATAAAGAAAATCAAATAAGATAGTTTTCAAGTCATCAACGAGATATAAGTTCAACAGCTTAATAATAAGACATCCGAAAAAATAAACCATGATGCGTGAGGACCCCTTATACTTCACTTAGGACATAAGATCGCGGAAATAGAACACGCTAGATGCAACCTAGTAATGATAGTATAGATGTATAATTACACAAAATAATAACACTGTAACTCGTTCATGATTTGCATAATTTTTTATAAGTAATTTTTTTGTGTTACTTTATTTTCTTACTATGTAATCTTAGTTAGCTCAACAGTTTTTTACGCAACACTTTATTAGATTTTTTGAATCCCACGTGTGAGTTTGAGAGAGTGGGTGACAACTATCACACCGCCCAGCCTAAGAGCACATGTGTTATTCCCTTATCAATCCATAACACAAGATTCTAGAGAGAGAAGGAAAAGAAAAGTAGAGAGATTTTGGAAGGTTAAACTATTACTAGTGAGAGAAAGTAAATGTAACCAACACCCTCTTCCACACATGGAAGAGGGTATATATACCCTTGGCATTTGGGCCGTGGGTTTAGTTTTCTTGGGCTGGGCTTGGCTTTTGCTTGGGCTTACGCCCCTAACTTATACAATATTAGCTTAAAGTCCAAGCCCGGTTTTCCCGACTAACCTATTACAATACAAGACCATTTACGACTAAGATGACCTATTACATTCTTGTTCGACTATATAAAATATAGGACTAACAATCTCTCCCAATGTATCGGTCATCTTAAAAAGCTTAAAAAGCTTAAAAAGCATAAGATGATTGAGTAAATACATTCTTGTGGAGGTGATATTCCTTTTTTGGTCTTGTATCTTGGTCTTGATCTTGTTTGTAACGGTTTTGTTCCTTCATGCTTTTGTGATCTTTATCTTGAGCCTTTATAAATTGACTTTGAGTGCTTGAGATCTTCATCTTGTGTTCCTTGTGACTAAGATGACCTATTACATTCTTACGTTCTTAGGTATCTTGTGTATTGCCATCTTGTGCTCTTGTGACTTCTGAATCAACATTGGTTAGTCCACAGCTACGCCACCTTCTTGATATGCAGCAACATATATAGACACGAACGAAATGGCTTTGAACATTTCATCCTAACTCGGTAGCGATTTACCTCCGGTCGATGAAGACCGTTAAACGGTATTAGATATCGTACCTGTGATCGGGTATATTCGATTAAGAACCTCCTTGACAGGGTTTCCCGGTGGTAGTAGCCAGTTCTCTTTACTCGACCGTCTCAAAGCTGACTGCGAACGTAAAGAGTGAATCATAAGGATAAATTATCCGTCTGATTAGAGTCGTCAATTCAGATTTCCTGGAACAAGTTTGATTCTAAATGAATCGCACCATTGTTGCTTTCCAGTTTGTCACAAGCTTGATTCATAGAGAATCTTGCGAGTCACCTACCGAAGTGTTGTTTGATGTTGACACTGAAAGGATTTCCATTCGTCACAGTGAGCACTAAGGAGTGTCACTCTGAATGTTATGGAAAGATCAATCGGATTTTACGAAGAAACCTAGAATCAAGTTTGAATCAATTAAGAATCCAAACTTAGTTGCATTCCAGTTCTCACAAGTTTAATTCGTGTTGAATCGCACAAGTTACCTACCATGAGCTTGTTTGATGCTGGCTCAAGCAGGATTTCCATCTTCATTGTGAATCGTATCACTCAGATGTTCTGGCAATATCACAAGGATAATGCGTAGGACTCGATTGTGTCCTAATGAGACGATAGATAGATCTCGTTTGGCTCTAGACTCAATAAGTGCATTTTGGTAATCAGAGGCTGGAGCAGACTGCCACCTTTTCAATATTAACTAACTCGGAGTGAGAAAGTCAATAGATACGTGTTGATCTCCGTGACAATGAGACAAGTTTCTTTTGAGAGAAACTCGAATGGATGGGGAAGGATTGTGCATCGCATCACTGGGTCCATGACACTTGTCTTCGATAGATGTGTTAACCCGGTTTATGCTTAAGTTGCATAGAATATTCAACTCCTTCAATGCTTACCAACACATCATCACTAGCACCTTGTTGTGATTGTTCCAGTGCTAACTTAAGTAATTGGTCCGCATTCAGCTTCATTCAACTCCATCTTCCTAAGGACAACTATTTCTAGCTATGAGATGTCCTTGGGTAGATCCTTCTAGTTCTGGTTGGATCATAGGACTTAGTTTCCTATCTTAAACCACCTTTTGACTCTAACGTTCCATCGTGGATAGTAGGTTGTTTTGGGTATAGGTCGTAACCATAAACCATTAAAAACCATTCAAAGTGCTTGATAAAAATCAAAACTTTTAACACTTGAAAGTTTTACATTTCCGGAAAGCTCCCCCTACACACATGCATAGATATACGAAATGGTTTAGCATGTGAAGGAAAGAGTTACACATAGTCTTTAAGATCACATGTTGCAATATATTACATTTTAATCACATTTTCTCCCCTATCTCTAATATAAAAACATCATATTCGAGATACCAATTTGATTAAAATATGACAATTTCTGAAAACCGATTGAGAGAGAAACATGTGTGCACACATGAATCATGGAACTTTTTAAGTCGGGTAGCTCCCCCTCAACAATATATGTGTGTCTTGAAACAAAAGTTTGACAAAATTTTGGAAAAACGACACCACAAAATATGTTGAGGTACGGAGATGAGATGCCTTTTCCGATATAGTATATGACATATGACAGTTTTAAACCATTTTCGGAATGTGTTGGATACATAAAATATGACAATTTCCGAGATGTACCCAACAACATTAAAGGCTTAATTTAAAAACGCCCCCCTCAAAAATTGATCAAAATAACGTATGACAATGATAAGATATAAAAACCACATATGAGGACGGGAGTGTTGAACACACAATTTTGAAGGATTTAGAAAAACCTTTTGAGAAAATCTTGAAAAATTATGTTCAACGGTTTTAAAATAATCAGGATAGAAAACTTCTCTTCTATTGCTTAGAGAAAGCGCACTGAAACGTACACTTCCCTTTCGGGTCCCTTTTTCATAAGCTCAAAACTTTGATTTTTTTGTGACTAGCTCATGACCGAGAAAAATAAATTTCCCGTTGTGGAGGATAAGTTATCATCCGTGATAAACTTTTCTTAAGTTGAAGTTCGAGTTCTAAGCTGACATTTACTTAGAAATTGTTTTTCATGAACTTAAAAACGTTCAATGTTTTTATGAGAAGCTCATCACCGAGAAATATGAATTTTTCGTTGAGAAGGATAATTTATCGCCTGTGATAAACTTTCCTTATTTGAGGTCCGAGTTCTAAGCTGTGATGCGCTTAGAAGTCATTATGAGAGAGTATCAAGCAGCTTCATTTGCCAAAACCTCCAAGTCTTCTAGAGTCATATACTTCATACCAAGATGGCCAACGAGATACTGAAACCTATTTTGTGATAGAGCTTTAGTAAACAAGTCTGCTATCTGATACTCAGTTCTGACAAAGTATAATTCCACGATACCACGTTCCACTTGTTCCTTGATGAAGTGATATCTGAATGCGATGTGCTTGGTACGGGAGTGTTGAACCGGATTGCAAGGTATGGCTATGGCCGACTTTGAGTCACAATACATAGGTATTTTATCAAAGTGGAAGCCATAATCCGTGAGTTGAGTTCTTATCCAGAGGACTTGAGCACAAGACGCGGATAGAGCCACAAATTCCGCTCAACGGATGAGAGCGAAGTGCAATCCTGCTTCTTTGACGACCAGCTCACAAGTTTGTCTTCCCCTAGAAATTATACGCTACCAGAAGTGATTTTTCGACTATCAAGGCAACCTGCGTGATCAGAATCTAAAAAAGCTGTTAGATGAAAACCGGTTCCCTTCGGATACCAGAGTCCCATGTGAATGGTATTCTTAAGGTACCGAAAGATCCGTTTAACCTCTTTGAGGTGCTTTTGAGTAGGTCTGGCTTGATATCGTGCACAATAGCATGTGGCATGATGAATATCAGGCCTGCTGGCTGTAAGGTACATAAGTGACCCGATCATACTGCGATATCGTGTTTGACCTACGAGATATGAGTACAAGTCAGCGTCTAGGAATTTGGTCAACAATGGTGTACCAACATGAGCACATGAGGTCATACCTTGCTTTTTAAGTATCTCTTGAGCATACTTAGCTTGGTTAATAAAAATACCACGTGGGGACTGATGAATCTGGAGGCCTAAAAAGAATTTTAGCTCCCCCGTCATTGACATTTCAAATCTGCTGTGCATTAATTTTTCAAAACGTTTTGAAAGTTTTGGGTTCGTAGAACCAAAAATAATGTCATCAACATAAACTTGCACCAGCAGTATGTCATCCCCATATTTATTAATAAAGAGAGTATGATCAATAGAACCTTTGGAGAATCCTTTAGAAACCAAGAAGTTTGATAGTTCTTCGTACCATGCCCTTGGAGCTTGTTTAATTCCATATACAGCCTTCTTGAGACAATAGACTTTGTCAGGATGATGAGGATCGATGAATCCTTCCGGCTGATTCACATACACTTCTTCCTTCAAATGACCGTTGAGAAAAGCAGTTTTAACATCCATCTGAAAAACCGTGGAGCCCTTATGTGCACCATAAGCAAGTAATATCCTGACTGCTTCAAAACGAGCGACAGGAGCGAATGATTCATCGTAGTCGATGCCTTCTTGTTGACGGTATGGTTTGTTCTTCATCCAGTTTGTTTTTCCAGATCCATTTAAAATCTAAAATTGACATTCCATAGGGTCTGTCAACAAGTTCCCAAACATTTAGTCGTTCAGACTAATGAATTTCGTCTTGCATAGATTCAATCCACGCATGATCAGTCATGGCGTTTTTTATGTTTGTAGGTACAGTTGAACTCACGGTGAGTTCATACATACACACATTGCCATCGGTTTCGAGTTGTCTGCGTGTTCGAACTGGTTGTGAAGGATTTCTAATGACTTGCTCCAATGGATGATCACGTGTCCAATGGTGAGTGGATGGATATCGTTGGTAGAATGTATGCATGTTGGACAGATCAACATGTTGAGTAGAAGACTCTCCGACTTCGCGTACTGGTGTACTGAACGGGTTGATAAATTCTTCTTCGTCAGGTTGTGCATCGACTGCTTGATTGTTGTTTCCTCCTACAGCATTGACGGTTGGTGATGTTGGTTGTATGACAGTTTCTTGAGTTTTTTTAGTATCTAATGGAATTGTCTCTTGAGCAACGGTTGCTGAAGTAGATGCAGTTGTGTCTTGTTGACTTTGTTCGGGTGCATCAGCAGTATTGATAGCGGAAGGCTTTGACACAACTTGATTGTTTCCATAGTAATATTCATCATACATTGGATCATATAAATCAACCAACTCATTCATTTGTGTCGTATCCGTCGAGTCTTCTGTAGGAGTATTTTCTTGACATTCTTGCACGGGATGTACACTGTTTTGTGTAGGTGCCATTGCTGGACATTGAGATGCGGGACTTGAGCTGTTCTGTTCAAGTACCATTTGTGGCAATTCTTCAAAGTTCACATAAATTGTTTCGACAATAATCCTTGTTCTCTTGTTATATACCCGATATCCTTTCAACAATGTAGCATACCCCACAAAGATACATGCATCACCTTTTTCTTTCATCTTGTCGAGATTTTCACCGTCTTTAAGAATGTAGCATAAAGATCCAAATACGTGAAAGAATTTTACAGTAGGTTTCCTGCCATTGATGATGTGGTAAGGTGTCTTTTCATGTCTAGGGATGACGAGAGAATGATTCTGAGTATAACAGGCAGTTGCAATTACTTCAGCCCAGAAGAATAGTGGTAATTTTGAAGTAGAAAGCATTGTTCGAGCTGCCTCAACCAAGGTGCGGTTCCGTCTTTCGACAACGCCGTTTTGTTCAGGAGTTCGAGCAATAGACGTTTGATGTTCGATGCCTTCTTCTTGAAAGTAAGATTGCAAAGTCTTGTTCAAAAATTCAGTACCCCTATCCGTTCTTACGGTTAAGACTTGAGCTTGAAGATTGCGTTGTATCATCTTGAGAAAGTTTTTGAGAACCTCTGGTGTTTCATATTTGGACCTTAAGAAGAAAGTCCATGTGTAACTAGAGTAATCATCAATAATCACGAGAATATACTTTTTCCCGTTAATACTCTCTACACGCATGGGACCACATAAATCCATGTGTAGAAGTTCCAATCGTCCTTTTGAGCTTTGGGTAGTCTTTGTTTTGAAAGACTTCCGTTTTGCTTTCCCCAACTCACAAGAAGAACAAAGATGGTCTTTGACGAATTTTAACTTTGGAAGACCGGTCACAATATCATTCTTCGAAAGCAAGTTGATGGTGTCAAAGTTGAGATGTGAAAATCGTTGATGCCATAACCATGCTTGAGATGATGAAGCTTTAACCATTAAGCAAATTGGATTTGTTGAAGATGTGTCTTGAAGAGTTACTGTGTAGAGATCAAAACCACGAGAACCTATAAGAAGGTCATTCCCATCGTAGTCTCTAACATAGCAAGTAGATTTCTAAAAAGCCACTTCCAAATCCGCATCACAAAATTGACCAACCGAGAATAAATTGTGATTCAGTCCCTGGACGTAATAAACCCGTTTTATAGTGATATTCCCTTGAACCAAATCTCCATATCCGAGTATCGGTGCAAACTGATCATTTCCGAACCGTACCGTACCCAGAAACTTCTCCACAAAGTTAATTAGAAGCTTGAGATTGCTCGTCATGTGTTTTGTGTACCCAGAGTCCATTATGAAGAGAATGATATCGACGAGTTGTATACGAATTAGAAGACAATGTAGAGTTTGACAAATGGGATTCCTTGATAGAAGTGGGTTCCAAAATATTAGTAGGCCTAGATTCTAAAGGCAAGCTAACATTCATAGACCCAATTAGAATAGTGGTGGTCTTAGGTACCCATTTGTATCCGGGTGGTGTAAATCTTGAGTACCTCCGTTTACATGTCCTACTCATGTTCTCATAAAGCGTCTTTAACATGTTTTGTTTACGCAGAGTAGTGGATTCTAACGCACTTAGTTTCTTAAGTGGTTGATCAGTGGATTGGTTCAAAGTTCTTGTGGGTTCTCTAGTACTAGTAGGTACAAGAATAGGCTTCCTAGTTCTAGTATTCACGCCATTATGAGTAAGAGCACAAGCATTATGATTGAAAGTACGAACACATTTTCCACATTTAACACAAACAAATTCAACATTCGAGGTCTTAGCATTTAAACTGTCATTACATGCAGTTATAGACGTTTTATTCTTAGAAAACTTAAAATTCCTACGGTGGTCTTCTACTTCCATCTTCTTCCCTTGACTATTGTTAGGCATGACTCTATCTTGCATTCTAGTGCTCTTAAGCTGTGGTCCACTAACGCTAGTAGTGGGAATTACTCCTGTAGAAGAAGACACACGTTGATTAGTTTTCCTAGTATTCTGAGGTAACCGCGATGTTCCATTTTGAGTGGACCTAGTGTTCATCTTATACATTCCAGGTGCTATCGCATTTGTGCTCTTATCAGTTCCTAGCTTAGGCAAAGTCTGTGGGGGTTTGCCCAAAATTGATGATTTAGGACATTTAACCGCATTCGGTTGACGAACGACGGATGGTTTACCCAATTCAGACTTTCCTTTTATTTTCTCAATGAGTTTGTAACTCACTGATGGCTATGTCCCTTTCTTGTAAGCTGAGCTTTCAAATCATTTATTTCGAAACCTTTTTCATTTATATGACGAACCGAAGAAACTGCCATTTCTTGACACTTTTTATGATTATGAGATTTTTCACCCTTTTGTAAAGCAAGTTCAAGAGAAATGAAGTGTTTCTCAAGTTGGGAAAATCTTTTCGAAAGTTTGTTATATGACTGTATTTGTTTCGAAAGCTCTACTTCAAGATTGTGAGATTTTTCGTCCGTTTCTGACACTAGACATGCTACATGACAATATTGATCAAGATCGGTATACACACCAAGTATAGCATTCATGTGGTCAGCATAAAAATATTCCTTCGAAAGTCGATCAATTTCGTTAGAAAGTTGGTGTTCTTGTGTCTTTAATTTAGTTTGAAGAAAATCAACTTCATCTTCAAGAGATTTAACATAACTTAAATCAGTTAACATTTCCTCAGTGAGAGCTTTATAAAACATTTCCACATTTTTTTAAAGATCATCAATTGTTAGAACAATGCATTGTTGAATGACAACTTCTACTTGTGGGTTAGGTTTAATATTCCAAATGGTATCTCTAGAAACTTTTTCATAGTCGACGACACCTTTGTACAAATTTAAAACCCCTTGTTTTATAAACTCAAATTGCTGAACACTTTTACTTTTCTCATCCCATTTACGTTTTTCATCCGAAATTTGTTTTTCTAACAAAATTAATTGCTTTTTGAAACTCCTTTTTAAAGAAACTTTCTTTTGGGGTTCATCACTTGGTGGTGGAACACTATTATACATCTTTTGTTCTTTGGAAAATTCTTTTTGAGGAACAAACTTAATATAATTATCAGAATCAGAAATGTTTAATAAATCACTTAAGTTTGATCGAATTTCTTCTTGATGACGAATGTTTTCTTCGCAGTCTGGTGAAAGCATAAGAGCAAGATTATCAACATAACAACCGATATCATAAAGAGCGGGCTTCATAGATTGAACGTTCTTGAGATATTCAGGCTTAACGAAACTCGTTTTCATATTTCTATTGAGCATATTCATAGTTTGAATAGATTGACCCGTTTTGTAAACAATGTTGTTTAACGTTTCGACTCTCTTTTCCAAATCAAGAATTGTTTCAATATCCTTTTCTTCACGAGTTTTATAAAGCCCAGTTTGTTCTTTGTTAACCGACTCTAACTCAGTAATCAGGAGTTTATGTAGCAGCAGTTGTTCTTCAAGTTCCGATATATTTTGTTTTGACATATGAATTTCTTGTGTTACTTCAGAACAATATTGTTCGTTGAGCACCTTACGTTCATATACCAAACCATTAGCTATTGCAACTCGTCGATCAGCTTCTTTTACATAATCATAGCCTGTCTATCTCCTCAGCTAAGGATGTGTTTGCTTGCTTCAAACGTTTATTAGCCTCTTTGTTTTCATCAATTTCACGTTTTAAAGAATCAATAATAGACGCTAGCAAATCACGGTCCTCATCCGAGTCAGTATCCTGAACAGATTTTCCGTCATCATTACACATATGCTGTGAATTCGTAGAGATATTGCTATCCTCCGTGTCCATTACATATGTGTCATTGATGCTTTCGGGTTGTTCAGGATGACGTCGTTCATTGGCAAACACATTATAGTTATCGTATGATGGTACCTTTTCAAGTGGCTCAGTATCAAAGATAGGTCCAGAAGTATCAGCAGTCTCTGGAATCACTTCTTGAATCTTTTCCATGTACACATAATGTGCCTCCAAATCTTGATCATCGACTTCATCATCAGTGTCATCACGCCAGTCAACTTCATCTGCTATGAGTGGAATCCCTGCTTCTTCTTTCTTACACAGCAGCATCTTTTCCTTATGATATCTCGAATCCTTAACCCATTTTGGCTTCTTGCATTCTCTAGCCATGTGCCCAAATCCCTTGCAATTAAAGCATTGAATCCCAGTCTTCTGCACAACCGGAGTTCCTACAGTATCTCTAGCCCCAACTTGATTCGGCATCCTCTGATTATCATACCTAGCATCACGATCATACCTAGGTGCATAATCAACTTCCTTATATCTAGCATTAGATGATGTTGGTCCACTAATCTTGTGCACATAATGAATCTATCAAGAACAATGAAGAACAATGTACACAAATAACCAATTGACTAACTAATAACAATAGCTTGTACTTTTCATCGTATGTATATCTTATTAATATTGAATCAACAAATATACATGTGTTGCCCAGTTGTTTGCGGAATAACAACCGGGCGATGATGACAAACTAAACTCCCATTGTTACAAGGTAGAAAAGAACCAATGGGAGGAGGAAATCCTAACACTAACACTATGTGTATTTTGGTGGTGGAAATCTCTACCAAACTCTAAGTCATGAGACCACTATATATAGTGGGAAAGTGAAGCTTCTTTTGGAAGCTTCAATAAAGTCAAGTAACCCCCTTGCACTTTATATTCTTCCTTTTTCACCAAAGGAAGTTCCCACTATGCCTTCAGTATAAATACTTTAGGTCTTCATATCAGAGATGGTCTTCGGTAGTTAGTGAGTCATTGTCATTACTCACTAACTCCATCATCCTGATCTTGGTTCTCGTCTTCACTGGCTCAGATTCGCTGCAGTAGTAAAAGAGTCTCTGTGGACTTCTGAGAATATCTGAGGATGACTCGGTAAACTATCATGAGTTTACCGACCTATAAAATACTTAGGGTATATTTCATTCAAATCAGTACAGGGACAATTTAGGTTCTAAATTGGCCCAACAATCTCCCCCTATTTGAATAGAAATATAGCCTAAGTCTTTTAGTAGTAAGTGAGCATAACGGCTTCTTCTTACATACTAAGATACAACACAGGGATACAATAAATAACAACCTTCTGATGTGAAGTTTTACAACATGTGTTCATACCAGCTCTTTGTATTCGTGACTAAATAAGTGTAGTCTCTGACGAACATCTTGAGCTTTCTTCCTAGGTTCAGTGGTAGCTTCAGAGACTTATTTCCAGCAGTGGTGATCAGGCACAACAAGAAAGATTCACTCCAAACTACTAAATACCCAAGTATATTAAAATCCCAGAACACTTGTTCACTTCATGTAACAAACATCAGTAACATACCACACCTCTACCCCGAACACATCATTCTCTCTTTCAACAAAACATCAACCTGTAAAGCACAATACCAACAACAGCTGCTCTTCTTGGAAATTTGGATTTTTTGGTATGTGATTGGTTTGTTTGTTTTGTTTTTGTAGTGGTGGGGTGGTGGTGTTGTTTGTGGTGTTATATGTGGTTTGTCAATAGGTTATGGATACAAGTATACATGATTATTATGTAGAAAGAATACAAGTCTGTATAAGTATACCTGATGATGATCGATGAGTGTGACAACACTTTGATAAGTGTGGTTCTCTCCCCCTCAAAAGTTGCTGTATAAGCAGCTTTTGCATCAATACACACTTTGTTCATCGATCCCTGATGACTTCAAACCATGATGATACAACTCTAATAATTGTATTCACCTCCCCCTCAAAAGTTGGTAAATCTTCAACTTTTGGATGTGTAAATTCAGCGGGTTTGATTTTCCAAGCCCGAGTACTCGTACAACGACAAGAGTCTCATGTAGGTCTTTGACCTAATGGCTGTGGTTCAATCTGTTTACTGACCTGGTGGTATCTCTGATCTGGCATGAGGTTCTGACCTCTGAAAAGTTCGGTCCTCTAGCAGGGACAGAGATTGGTGACTGGTAGAAGGGTCAGAGACAGCGGTCCAGAATCTGCTGAAGGTGTTCAGTCTTTGCTGAAGGTTCAGAACAGCAGGTGAGTGAGATCAAATCTCTGGTGGTTCATAACCGCTGGGAGGTCGAAATTGCTGGTGGTTCAGAGACCAGGAGGTTCGTTATATGTGTTGTTGACATGTTCAATAACCTCTGTTGGCAGGTTCGTATGCTGGTGGGTTCCTTGCTGGTGGGTTAGTACAGACATACTGGATGGTTCAATAATGCTGACAGGTTTAGACACTAAAGGGGTTCAGTATCTGCTGGGTTTCAGTATCTGCTGGATATCCAATATACTGAAGGGGGTCCAGTCTTCGCTGGAGGGACCAAGTTCAGTGACCTGTAGTTCAGCAACAAGATTCATAATGGCCTGGTGTTGAAAGGTTCAACGACCTCTGGGGTTCGCTGGTTCGGTTTCACAGGGGGTTCAGTCCAGCGATCTGGTCTTTGACCTGGGGTTAACTCTGCTGGGGGTTCACCAGCGACAGGTCTGTAAAGGTCTGCTGATGAAGGGGTCAATGGTCTGGGGGTCCACATGTTCAGCGACCTGGTGTCTTGGCAGGTTCAGAGATCTCTCTTGGCAGGTTCAGCAAGATCTGCCCAGCGACCCATGTGGGGTTATACAGTGACCTGGGTACCCTTTGGGGTTCAGTTTACCAGGTTCTGCGACCAACCTCTGATGTTTGTTTCAGAGACATAATGCTCGATTCAGCGGGTTCATTTTATCAAGGCACTGTGCTCATATGCTCTCTTTAACAAGCCAGTATGTTGTATCAAAAATACAACTCACTTTTCACCACATCTGATGAAATTTCGGCTGATATATATCAAATATACCAGCTCAACAGTCGGGATTAACAAACTGAATTTTTTAATCAGCTTATCTTTTATCATATCACAAAACCAGCGTCAACCATTTCTTTCTATCGACAGAATTTTTGGGTTGAATAAACATCAATTCAACACTTCAAGACCACTAATTTTGACATCAATCCACGAGTACATCTTCAGTGACATCAATCAAATCCCAACACTTATCAAAACCTGTATATCACCCGTCACTCATCTTCTATAACCAATCTGCAACATCATAAATCCCAACAGCTATCTTAATATCAACGCCTCGATATCCATTACAACTTCCAAAACCCGATGTAATAACATCACTCATCTGTTTACCCATTCCAGAAAAAAAACAATCAACCTTTCAAGTTAATTGAATCCTCTTATGTGGCCATCATAAGCGAATCCATCACGTTTTTTTTCGATTGATAATTTGTTTTGTGTGAGCATGTTCTTGAATCTGGGTTATATTATTAACGAATTTTTTGATGTTGTTGGATCTGTTCGTGGGAATATGTAATGATGGTTATGGGTTTTGTTTAAGGATTGGATTTTTTTTAAGATCTTGTTTTTGGGATGGATGAGAGTGACGGAAGTTTTGTGGGTAAAAGGAATCTGATTGAGTGTCGGTGGTGGGATTTGTTTATGATTTGTGTCGGTAGGTGGTGGGGAGTGGATAAGGATTTTGGGTAATGTTTTAGCAATAAGTCAACAACAGTGTAACATTCCCCCTCAAAAACTGCTACTGAAGTGCAGTTTATGAACACACTGATGATTTTGACGATGCTAAAAAATATGTTATTAGCAGCCATTCGAACGGATCTGGATAGAGAAAATCCAACCCGCTCTGATACCACTTGTTGGTCCACTAATCTTGTGCACATAATGAATCTATCAAGAACAATGAAGAACAATGTACACAAATAACCAATTGACTAACTAATAACAATAGCTTGTACTTTTCATCGTATGTATATCTTATTAATATTGAATCAACAAATATACATGTGTTGCCCGGTTGTTTGCGGAATAACAACCGGGCGATGATGACAAACTAAACTCCCATTGTTACAAGGTAGAAAAGAACCAATGGGAGGAGGAAATCCTAACACTAACACTATGTGTATTTTGGTGGTGGAAATCTCTACCAAACTCTAAGTCATGAGACCACTATATATAGTGGGAAAGTGAAGCTTCCTTTGGAAGCTTCAATAAAGTCAAGTAACCCCCTTGCACTTTATATTCTTCCTTTTTCACCAAAGGAAGTTCCCACTATGTCTTCAGTATAAATACTTCAGGTCTTCATATCAGAGATGGTCTTCGGGAGTTAGTGAGTCATTGTCATTACTCACTAACTCCATCATCCTGATCTTGGTTCTCGTCTTCACTGGCTCAGATCCGCTGCAGTTTTGAAGGAGTCTTTGTGGACTTCTAAGAACATCTTTGGATGACTCGGTAAACTATCATGAGTTTACCGACCTATAAAATACTTAGGGTATATTTCATTCAAATCAGTACAGGGACAATTTAGGCTCTAAATTGGCCCAACATTAGCCGCATACCTCAAAAAGTCGGTGATCCCGGTAAATTTTTAATCCCATGTGCAATACAAAATATGGATGAATGCTACGCCTTGGCCGATCTTGGTGCTAGTATAAATTTGATGCCTCTTGATATTTTCAAGTCGCTCAATCTTCCTAATCTCACTCCTTCAAGAATGTCAATCGAGATGGCCGATCATTCTACGATTCTAGCTTGTGGAGTAGCCGAGGACGTCTTCGTGAAAGTTGGAAAGTTCTACTATCCCGTAGACTTTATCGTTGTTGACATTCCCATCGATCCTAAAGTTCCTCTAATTTTAGGTCGATCATTTTTGGATACCTCGAGAGCACTTATCGATGTGCATGCTAGGAAAATCACTCTACGTTTCAATGAGGAAGAACTCATCATAAATGCAACTTAAAACTCTACACTTTCTCATGTGTATTCTATCACGTCTTTGAACAATGTTAATCCCATCAAAAACATTTGCAAAAGGATTTCAAAAAGAGTTTTAGGAGTTGATGATAAAAACGATTTTCCGTTCCCTCCGCCGGTGGAGGTTAAGAGTGTTAAGCCTACGTTTCCAATCACGAATGATTCTTCGGATGATGAATATGTTGACCCCGATGGGGAAGTTTTCTTTGTTGACAAACGTTTTGAGAACTTACCACCACCAAAACCAAAACGGTTTTCAAATGTGAGAATTTTGAGTGTGACTAACATTGCTTTAGAAACACAAAATATTTTTGACATAATCAAGTCGGGTTTTCATAAGGAGAGTTTAAAAGATGAAAAAGGAAAAAAAATTTAAATTGGATTTAAAAGATTTTTCTACAATGCTAACTCCGTCATTACCTCGTGTTTTGAGTGATACAAGCTCGTCTTCTCCTTTTGACGATGCTTTGTGTGGACTTAGTGTGGGGGAACCCCTTATGTTCCCTCCCCTTTCTCCACCGAGGACGAGATATTTGATCCCAGAATTGCTTATAAAGGGAAATCTTGGTCTTCCACCGATGCAATAAATGGAAAATCTTTCTATTTGATTGGTGCGAGTCTACCTCGAGTAGCTCATGGTTTTTATGACTTACCCATTGTCCCACCCTTCTATTTCTTCTCATCTATTTTCTTTAAACCCTTTGGGTTTGTGTTGACACATGATAAAGTGGCGTTGATTTGTTTTTCCAATGAAAACGAGAACGCCATGTTCGATCCCGGTATTTTGCACCATCAAAGGACTTAGTCCTTAATATCGGTTGTTTTTGGGCCTTGTTTATCATGTAAGCCCCACCAAAAATTTACCATACCATGATTATCCCTAAATGATCACATTTATGAGGGATTCGAGTCGAGCTTTTGACTCGACTATCAAAAACAAGGTGCCTCGTGGGGGAGACCCATGCTTATCCATGTACATATTATTGCTTTCTAATTAGTTTAATGTAAGGGGATTTGTGCCCTTCCAACCTTTGTTCTGTGGTTATTTGTGAATTGTGGTTTTTAGATCATGGTCTTCACGATTGGAGCCTCTCGTGTTCGTTTTATGAGAGCACTCGATCGTTTTCTTTGAAGACTTTCTCAATATCCAAATGATATATCCTTTGATGTTCTAACCTTAGGTTTTTAGCACACTTCATAAACGGCTTTAAATTTAACGGTTACACCCTTTCCATGCTAGATTAGGCATTCGACTACGTCTCTAGTATGGGGGTGTTTGCACCCCTAGACTCGAAACATTGAGGACAATGTTTAACTTTAGTATGAGGGGGGGTGAATAGATACTTGCCTTGCCAAACCTTTACGCTTTCTAAAGTTTATCTTTTTGTTTATCGTTTTGTTGCAAAATAAGGCTAAAAATGGCCAAATTTTAAATTTTTTCTCATATTTTATAAGTGTTTGAAGACACGAATGTAGATTTTCTGATGGCGAGAATAAGCGTAATTTTTGACTCGACCGTGCGTGTTGAGCACTTAGCTTTGATTCCTTAACTTCACATTAGGCTAAGTCTCTTAAATGAGGACGAGAAATGATAGGGTTAATTATAAGTTACTATGCTAAACGTAGAGTACTCGTATTCTTTCAAAAACTCATGTGTTCTCGTTATTTGCTTATTCTCCCTTCGCTTGTAAATATTTTTTTCTTAATAAATATTGACTTAGCGGTTTAGTCTTGATTGTTGGGTTTCTAGTCTTTTCTAGTAGCTTCCGTGTAATTAAATTGGGAAGACATTAAGGTATCACCAGCGTCACGATTTTGAAGTATTGGCACCCGAATAATCGAAAGCTTCACCTAATTATAAGATTTCAAGTGCTCACCTAAATTAAGCAAACAATTTGAAGCCCCACAAGGCCGAAAAATCTATGCCCAAATTGAAAGTGAATCAAGCCTTAATCTTTGAAGCTTTAAAGATCCAAAATTCGCCTTAGCGTGAGGATATACGTATTTGGCTAATAAAACTACCGATGAGGTGGATAATAAAAGGCAAGGCAAGACCAAAGTCATAATAAAAGCTTCATGGCGAAGTTGAATAAAAGATGGAGGTAAACCAAATATAATAAGGCCCTTCCGTTAGGGGGCGTATAAAAGTCTTGGTAATAAGTCTCATGTTCAAAACCGTTATAAAACCGTGTTTATCGATCCTTCTTGTTGACTTATTTTTTTGACATCGTTGTCTATTAGGAGGGGTTATTGATTTGATGGTCTTGGTTACACCGTTAGGACTCTATTTTTAGACCTAAATCTCTATTATCGCATAAGTCAAACAATGTATCCTCGTGAAACATTCAAGACAAAATAAAATATAAGAGATACAACTTAGGAAATTGGGAGGATAAGTACGTGATTAGGGCATATGAGTAGTGTTAGCATTACTAACTTATAATGACAATGATCTCGTTGCACGCTTGGCATGGAATTGGGGTGAAAATCGAGGACGATGAAATTATTTCTAACGAAGCATTCATGTGTTCTTGTTCTATGAACCTAAACGTCCCATTTTGCGATGAAAATCATACATTATGTTTAAAACACAAGTAGTAGTAATAGTAGTAGTGTAGCTAGTTTATTATTCAATAAAAGTGAATAAAAATGAATTATGGAGATGCTACGATACTTTCTTCTAGCATTGCGTGAGGGCACGGCAATGGTTTAGTATGGGGAGTATTGAGACTTCTTTTATACATAGTCTCATCGTCCATATTGGGCTTAAAATGCATTAAATATCATTAAAAATGCCAAATATATGCTTGTGTTTGTTGCTTGTGTATTTTAGGTACGGATATTGAGGAAATGACAAAAAGATCACAAGAATCAATCAAAACGAACACGGGAAATGAAGCCGCACAATGAACCAAGCCCTAGGATGGAATTTCTAAAAATACCCTTAAAGAATTGAAGATTGAATAAGAAGGGTCCTCCAATATTGAAGAATTGACACTTTAAACCCTTGTATATTCATAATTACAAGATTCGTCCCTTAAGTTTGTCAATATTACAAAAAGGACCCTTAACTTTGAAGAATTGGCAAATTTAGTCCCTCAACAAAACTAAATTGTCAATATTAGTCCTCCAACAAGTCAACAAACAAGTCAAGACCTTGAAGAATGAAGAAAATGCCAAAATCAGTCCTTCAAAATATTAAAGAAGTACAACACAAGTCCTTGTGAAAACTTTTGTTGGAAATTCACTTTATGTGACGACATTTAAGAATTCTCATTAGTTATCATAGTCACACACGCTTAGACTAGACTAGGAACGTTGTATAGTTTAAGTAGCATGTGTGACTATATATACCCCTCCTAGGCTTCCAAGGAGGGGTGTTGCTTGTGTTTTCATTTCTTGTTTCAATACAACTTTTCTTATTTCACATACAACCTTTCTCTCTCAACTCAACAATGGCTTCCACCACCTTCCACCACCATGTTAGACCACCGGATCTTAATAGCAAATCCACAATTGGTATCAGAGCCTCGGTTCCATCCTTAGATCGTTCTTGTTTTCGATTTAGGTGGTCTTAAAAAAAATTTTGGGTCCGAATCTATCATTTTTGTCACGTCTTGTTCTTATTTGGTCCAAATCTGTCTAAATTGTCACGTCTTGTTATCATTTTTGTCACATATCTGCTATTCACAAACCCATAACAGTCATATCTGGGTTCACGTCACAAATCATGGTCATATGGTACATTGCATTTTTGTCCAGTGGTCGCAAAAACTCATATCACATCCATTTTTTTTCTGGTCTCGAATCTATCCCCAAGCATAATTTTGTTCGGATCTTAACCGTTATTTTTTTATCTCTTGTGGTCAAAGTATTCATATCTGTTTTTTAACAGTATTTCTGGGTTTGTTATGGTATTCTTTTTTTGAAGATGAAGGTGAAAACCCAGATTTGCCAGAAAAATTAGACCCAGAAACAAGTTCCTAAAAGTTTGGAAAAAGGACAGTACTTTTGGATAAGATTTGAGATGGTAACAGTCAGATCGGAATATTGTGATCACAAAAACTATTGGTTTCTACATTGCGATCGAATATTCCGATGGAACATATTCCGATGGAACGCATTCCGATGGAACGCATTCCGATGGAACGCATTCCGATAGAACGCATTCCGATGGAACACATTCCGATGGAACTCATTCCGACGGGGTGTAGAAGAGAAGACATTCCGATGGACAGAATTTCAGAAAACATTGCGATGCATGATCTTTTTTTTCATTGCGGTGGGTTTTTTTTAGAAAAACATTGCGATGGAAAAACAGTCTATACATTGCGACTGTTTTTTTATCAAATTGACACTTGACCAGATCCACCACTTTAACATTTTAACACATCCAACCTTATAACTCCACAACTCCAAATCTAACCTAATCCCATCGTCACTTAATCCCCATCTAAGACTCAAACTAAAACAGAAAAACAAAAATCTCAGATTCATTGGTTTGTGTGTAATATAATTTATTCAAAATCTTTTAGATCAAGAATCACGAAACCATAAATATCATCACAGATTCGTGTTTGGTTTCTTAAACCAATTTTGTGTTAATTTACAAAATTTAAAGGCTAAAATATAACAATCGTGTTACTTTCAATCTTTATATCGTTTCAATTAAATCGAATTCTATCAATCACATGCATGTTCCCGGTTTACCTACCTGCGACCATAACAAGATCTTGAAGATTTACGTTCCTATGCTCTTGAATCAACGATTTAATGGCTCTTTTTGTTGTTAGCACAACAAAAATAGGATACCGAAAGGTTGATTACCTTGGTTTACTCTGGGTCAATTAACGATGGTGGATGAGGACTCGTTCGCTTTGTTGATGATCATGGTTTGATAAGATGATAAGTATAGATGAGATATGGAGATGATTACTGTTTTTTGAGAGATTTGAGATGGGTCGGATTAAACGAGGTGGGGGTGGGAGGAGATGGAGTTTGGTGAGGGGCGATGTTTACTATGTGAGATTTAGGAGAGAATGAGATGGATGGGGGCGCAAGTTTATGAGAGATTATGGTTAAACTACCCTAATTATTTGGGATAGATTTATATAATCTAACCGGGTATTGCAAGGATTTTGTGGATCGGGTATTTTGACTTGGGCCTTGGACACGATTATTAAACAATGCAATGGGCTGCTCAGGCCTTAAGGGTTATTTGGTAATTGTTGGAAAAAAAATTGTTATATCAAAAATTTTATTTATCATTTCATATGATAAATGTTCAATTTTTTGATTAACTATTTTTAAAAGTGACAAAATGTGACGAGACAAGATGACGAGATAATGTGACAAAATTTATTTTGACGAGACTGTGACAACCCTAGGTTTTGGATTTGTCACTTGGTCTTACTTTTAGGTAATTTTATGTGTGCTTACTTGATTGTGTGATTACATGTTTATTTTGTGTGATTGAGGTTGGTGTGGTTATCGTTTATGAGTATAGAGTACTCATAAGTAAATCGAAGAACGGTTAATTCATGTTCATGAGCTCACAATTTGTGACTATGAAATGAAATGGTGATATTTTGGTGTTTACGTATACGTATAAGTATTATAGTAATAGTATTTTCTTAGGATTTACGGTTTAGCATTTAGAGGGCTCGGATGAGGCAATTATTCATATGGATATTTTTCGGGATGGTTTTAAGTCATTTAGGACATAGTTATAAAGTTTATTTCAAAATTTGAGATTTTTTATAAAAGTGTATATTTTACGTCTTTTACGGTATTCGCGTAAAAACTGACTAGTTTTACGGTTTTGAGGCTTTGGAGGCTTTAGGAGCTGAAATAAATTAAGGAAAATTAAGGTAATACTAATAAGATATTTATTAATAATAAAATAAATAGAAAAACGAATTTTATGGGTTATAGGTCGGTATAGAAGGAAAAAAAAGGAAAAAAGAAAAGATTTATGGTAAGTGGTAATTGGGTTGGACAAGGATTGTTTTAGCTATATAAGGAACCCCCAATACTAAATCAAACGCATTTTTTTTCTATTCCCTGGAGTTTTAGTCGACCAAAAAGAGGAGGAGAATTAGGGTTCTTCAAAAATTTGGGTTTTTACATCTTCCATTGAATTAAAGGTAAAACCTTCTTAAACCTTTTTGATTAAATTGTTTTTATGTTTAATTAATCATCTTATGATGGATTTAGGTTAGGTTTAATTTTAAAAACAGTGAATTAATGTTTTAATAATCATATTAGGATGATTACATGAATTAGGGCTTGTAATTAGAGGAATTAGGGTTAATTAATGTGGTTGATTTTGTTAAACCCGTTTTTAAAAACTGTGCAGAATTTTGGGTCATTGTTTTGATCATATAGGGAGTTCTACAAACTCTTATTTTGCGATCCAAGTATCCCTGAAAAGGTAATTGAAGTGGCTTTCCAATGCAAGAAACGAGAACTAAATTGGAGGTCGGAAAGTGGGTCAAAGATAGGTTACAACAGTCGGAGGTCAAAACAGTTTTAAAGTCAGCCTATTTTCTTTTTAAGTTTTGGGTTGTTTGGGGTACTTAGGTTTGCATTGGGATCTTCTCACGAACATGAGAGATGGTTTATATATTTTATTAAGTATCTGCACTTGGGCTAAGGTTGTGGTTTAGGGTAAGACCCCTTAATTGTAACAAACTTTTAGTATGTTTAAAATCAGGAAATCTGGAATGACAAAAGTATATATATATATATCGGGGCCTTAACAGTAGCTTTAAGGTTAGGGAAAGTGGGATGTGTTAGCCAACATATGTAAGGGTATGAATATTCCTTTTACAGAAACCATGGGTATGTTTAAATGGACGTTTGACTTAAAGTTTTGAGACCTAAAATTGGGACTGTTTTGTGTAAAATATGAACGGGACAGTTAATAAACTTAACCAAGTTAAGGACTTGTTAGGCAAGGGTAATGGGGTGACTAGAGCTTATCAATGAGGTATTTATGTGGGAATAGGCTAGATGTCCATCATAGGTTGATGAGCCATTTTAGTGATTCGTTCATGTATTGATTACGTGTTTTTGGTTTGTTAGCTTGTTGCTAGTGCGAGGACTTGTGAAGAAGCATTCAAGTGAGTTCATAGTCCCATTTTGCTAAGTTTTTAAATGTTTTTCCAGTATGGGATGGAGATGACACTTGCAATGTTCTTTAACATGATTTAGTACTATGTTTTAAAATATGTGGACATAAATGTGCTATTGTGTGACTTGCGTACTTATGTGTTCTCATATGTGCTTTGATATATGTTATGATATGTGAATCTTGATGGTGTTATGATTGGGATTGGTACATAGATGTATGGGCGTCTATGGGACCAGTTGTGATGTGTGTGGAGCGTGGGGCACGATCCGTCCTGAGTTCTTGGTTCGTTCTTGGTTCGTTCTTGGTTCGTGGGGCACGATCCGTCCTGAGTTCTTGGTTCGTGGGGCACGATCAGTCCTGAGTACTTGTGCATCGTCTCTTCAGAGGCAAGATATCTCGACGGGGATATAGTTCATCTTCCACAGGTGGTGTGGGAAAGATCCGGATAGTGTGGTGTGTGTTCTTATGTGTGACGGGATACTTCTTGATTTTTATAGTGTGCTTTGTGAATTGTAGATGTGATCGGTACTTTGTTTAAGTTTTGTGTGGATGCATGTAAAATGATTATCACATTATGGTCCATTACTATAAATTATTTTTCTTCAATTTATTTACAGCGGATTTCAAGGTTTCTTATGATGTTCTTGATAACTTAAACCTATGTTCTCACCAACTTTATGTTGACAGATTTTAGTGTCATTTTCAGGTGGGATAGTTGAGAAGGATGATGTTAGAAGTGGCTAGAGTCTAGAGGCTTCTAGGATTGCATTAGGAGGAATCCCTTTCCTCTTAGTATTTATTTAATGTTTGAATAAGTGGTACATTTTAGACACCTATATGTTTGATGTTTGTTTATTTGTTTGTCTTTGATAAGAGGTAGGCTTGTTACCTACTTACCTAGACGCCTACATTGTTTGAGATATTGTCATGACATTGTGTCATCTTTTTATGACATTTCTATTTCATTTAGTTAACTTTATAGACACGATATTGTTGTGATGATATCCATACGTCGTGCCCCATATTCCGCCATGGTGAGGTGTGACAGAATGGTATCAGAGACAATGGTTATAGAGAATTAGGTTACCTAGTCGCGTAGCCTAGTCTATAGCTTAAGGGTCCCTGCATATAGGCGTCATAGGGGTATGTGTGTATTTTATAGTAATTGATGTGTTTGAATGTTATTTTCGCAGTATTTGTTAGGTTATGAACTACTATGGTTCATACTTAGCTACATGTTATTTTCTTTTCGAGTTTTGAATAATGCGGGTTGAACTATAGTCATATACACTAGTCATTGTTGGATTTCGTTTAATTATGCTTTCATGTTCTTTATACTTTTTGAATTTTGCCTACGCTGGTTCAGCTAGACTACGAGTTTATGAGTTTCCTGCATTGGCTACGTTATTTTAATACATGGATTTTGGATCTTATTTTATGTTGTGGTTATGTGCTTATATGAGTTGTAGGATCTATGTGCTTATTTTAGTTGGTAGACCGATGTGTTATGTGTAGTATTAATTCTTATAAGTGTCATCATAGGAGGGAGTGCATTGGTGAAAGGGTACTGGTATAAGTATCATGGCCAACATAGTTATACAAGTACCACGACATCAATGGATTCCTAAGTATGGTTGCATGAAAGAGGGTTAATACATGCTTGTATAGTATATGTTGGATGGACTTGAGTGTATGTACGCGTATGCCTATTTATGTATATATCCCTTCTACTTATCGGTTGTATTCTTAGGATGATTTTCTAGCTCTTTTCTTTTTGGGATGTTCAACTTCTGTAGTAGCGCATTTATCGAGTCCTCATTTCACGTGTTTGTTTGTACGGTACTTTTGGTGTACAAGCTATTGAGAGGGTGGAGATTTATTTTGGAATAACAATATCTTTTGTTTTGAGTCTTACATGGTAAAAAAAAAACTTGCAAATAGTAAAATAAAAAAATAGTTGTTGGTAGTCGATAAAATGAGGGTAAAGTGTCGAAAACTTGTTTGAAATAAGGTGGAATATAATTTTTTTTAACATATAAGCATGGCTTGTTTATTTTAAAATATTTTAGTTTTGATCACCTAAAGTTATTGTTCTTTAGTTAGAATTTTTGTTCTTATTAAATTAAATATGTTAAAATCATGTATTTAATCATATGATGGGTGAGAGTTTTAATTTTCTGGAATTAAAATAAATTAGGGCTTGAATTTGGTAATTAATAAGGGGTTTTAGGGTTTAAAATCGTTTTGGTCATAACTTATTCGTTTTAAAGCTTTTTGAGTGATTCAAAAGCCTAAAATTATGTACTCGGAACGTACTTTTCAAATATTCAGAAAGTTTGGTAATTGGAAGTCAATAGCTTGGTCTACAAGTGTCGAGTTCAAGGTTAATTTTCGGACAACATGGTTTAAACTTGTGTTTTAGGTATTTTGGGGTAATGAACACTTGGAGGGTTAACATAGAGATGAGTTGGGATAGAATTTGAGATTTATTTAGACCTTAAAGCACATGGTTATATCTTGATGAGTTATGATTTATGGTATTTATGAGTAAGACTGAAATCGGGGTGACAGTTTTAAACTCGTCGAGTTATGTAATGGCTCCTAACTTGATTTCAAGACAGTTCTTGTTTGATGAGTTGCGAGATTTAGTTAGGTTGGTTACATAACTTTATGGTTTTAATAAGTTTCCTCGCAGACGGTTAAGGCTCATGTGTTGTTGGTTGAAATTATTTTAGTTTAAACTGGGTTCACGTTTGAACGTAAGGTTTTATCAGGGATATGTATCCTCGTTTGGTTGCTGAGAATAAGTTTGAGCTTGGGAGTAAATCTCGGGACGAGATTTCTATTAGAAGGAAGTGATGTGACAACCCTAGGTTTTGGATTTGTCACTTGGTCTTACTTTTAGATTATTTTATGTGTGCTTACTTGATTGTGTGATTACATGTTTATTTTGTGTGATTGAGGTTGGTGTGGTTATCGTTTATGAGTATAGAGTACTCATAAGTAAATCGAGGAACGGTTAATTCATGTTCACGAGCTCACAATTTGTGACTATGAAATGAAATGGTGATATTTTGGTGTTTACGTATACGTATAAGTATTATAGTAATAGTATTTTTTTTAGGATTTACGGTTTAGCATTTAGAGGGCTCGGATGAGGCAATTATTCATATGGATATTTTTCGGGATGTTTTTAAGTCATTTAGGACATAGTTATAAAGTTTATTTCAAAATTTGAGATTTTTTATAAAAGTGTATATTTTACGTCTTTTACGGTATTCGCGTAAAAACTGACTAGTTGTACGGTTTTGAGGTTTTGGAGGCTTTAGGAGCTGAAATAAATTAAGGAAAATTAAGGTAATATTAATAAGATATTTATTAATAATAAAATAAATAGAAAAACGAATTTTATGGGTTATAGGTCGGTATAGAAGGAAAAAAAAAGGAAAAAAGAAAAGATTTATGGTAAGTGGTAATTGGGTTGGACAAGTATTGTTTTGGCTATATAAGGAACCCCCAAAACTAAATCAAACGCATTTTTTTTCTATTCCCTGGAGTTTTAGTCGACCAAAAAGAGGAGGAGAATTAGGGTTCTTCAAAAATTTGGGTTTTTACATCTTCCATTGAATTAAAGGTAAAACCTTCTTAAACCTTTTTGATTAAATTGTTTTTATGTTTAATTAATCATCTTATGATGGATTTAGATTAGGTTTAATTTTAAAAACAGTGAATTAATGTTTTAATAATCATATTAGGATGATTACATGAATTAGGGCTTGTAATTAGAGGAATTAGGGTTAATTAATGTGGTTGATTTTGTTAAACCCGTTTTTAAAAACTGGGCAGAATTTTGGGTCATTGTTTTGATCATATAGGGAGTTCTACAAACTCTTATTTTGCGATCCAAGTATCCCTTAAAAGGTAATTGAAGTGGATTTCCAATGCAAGAAACGATAACTAAATTGGAGGTCGGGAAGTGGGTCAAAATAGGTTACAACAGTCGGAGGTCAAAATAGTTTTAAAGTCAGCCTGTTTTCTTTTTAAGTTTTTGGTTGTTTGGGGTACTTAGGGTTGCATTGGGATCTTCTCACGAACATTTGAGATGGTTTATATATTTTAGTAAGTATATGCACTTGGGCTAAGGTTGTGGTTTAGGGTAAGACCCCTTAATTGTAACAAAATTTTAGTATGTTTAAAATCAGGAAATCTGGAATGACAAAAGTATATATATATATATCGGGGCCTTAACAGTAGCTTTAAGGTGAGGGCCAGTGGGAGGTCTTAGCCAACATATGTAAGGGTAAGAATATTCCTTTTACAGAAACCATGGGTATGTTTAGATGGACGTTTGACTTAAAGTTTTGAGACCTAAAATTGGGACTGTTTTGTGTAAAATATGAACGGGACAGTTAATTAACTTAACCAAGTTAAGGACTTGTTAGGCAAGGGTAATGGGGTGAATAGAGCTTATCAATGAGGTATTTATGTGGGAATAGGCTAGATGTCCATCATAGGTTGATGAGCCATCTTAGTGATTGGTTCATGTATTGATTGCGTGTTTTTGGTTTGTTAGCTTGTTGCTAGTGCGAGGACTTGTGAAGAAGCATTCAGGTGAGTTCATAGTCCCATTTTGCTACGTTTTTAAATGTTTTTCCAGTATGGGATGGAGATGACACTTTCAATGTTCTTTAACATGATTTAGTACTATGTTTTAAAATATGTGGACATAAATGTGCTATTGTGTGACTTGCGTACTTGTGTGTTCTCATATGTGCTTTGATATGTGTTATGATATGTGAATCTTGATGGTGTTATGATTGGGATTGGTACATAGATGTATGGGCGTCTATGGGACCAGTTGTGATGTGTGTGGAGCGTGGGGCACGATCCGTCCTGAGTTCTTGGTTCGTTCTTAGTTCGTGGGGCACGATCCGTCCTGAGTTCTTGGTTCGTGGGGCACGATCAGTCCTGAGTACTTGTGCATCGTCTCTTCGGAGGCAAGATATCTCGACGGGGATATAGTTCATCTTCCATAGGTGGTGTGGGAAAGATCCGGATAGTGTGGTGTGTGTTCTTGTATGTGACGGGATACTTCTTGATTTTTATAGTGTGCTTTGTGAATTGTAGATGTGATCGGTACTTGGTTTAAGTTTTGTGTGTATGCATGTAACATGATTATCATATTATGGTCCATTACTATAAATTGTTTTTCTTCAATTTATTTACAGCGGATTTCAAGGTTTCTTATGATGTTCTTGATAACTTAAACCTATGTTCTCACCAACTTTATGTTGACAGATTTTAGTATCATTTTTCAGGTGGGATAGTTGAGAAGGATGATGTTAGAAGTGGTTAGAGTCTAGAGGCTTCTAGGATTGCATTAGGAGGAATCCCTTTCCTCTTAGTATTTATTTAATGTTTGAATAAGTGGTACATTTTAGACACCTATATGTTTGATGTTTGTTTATTTGTTTGTCTTTGGTAAGAGGTAGGCTTGTTACCTACTTACCTAGACGCCTGCATTGTTTGAGATATTGTCATGACATTGTGTCACCTTTTTATGACATTTCTATTTCATTTAGTTAACTCTATAGACACGCTATTGTTGTGATGATATCCATACGTCGTGCCCCATATTCCGCCATGGTGGGGTGTGACAGAGACCAAGAAAAATTTGGCGATTTTTTAGTGGCTACGGATTTGTTTGATCAGGTATTAATTACGTGACGTTGAAGACGGATTTTTCGAAGGCGTGTATTTATTTTATCTTCAAAGATAACTTGCTCGTGCTTAATCTTAGAATGACGACTTGGTTATCTAGTTTCGGGTTCGGGGTGGTTGGTTGATGACTCGGATAACTATCACTTAAAGGGGTTACATTGTTGTACTCAGTGTCACGCGCTTAGTCGACGTGGATAATTTCAAGAGGTGTTGTGCTTATAGACTTCTTCAGTGATGCATTGAGTACTTAGAGATTTCTCCACCGTTCTTCATTCAACAATAGTGCAAAGCTTAAGTCAGAAGATCGAAGGATTTTTATTCAGCTTCATGTTTGATGTATCTGGTTCATTCAATCAGTGGTCACTTCAAATTGCTTTCACGTGGGTTGGTAAAGATAGCCATGGAGAGTTTATGAGTAGAGATTATGGATCAACAGCTGATTCTCACAAAATATATAATTCAGCTTATTTATTATTCTCACGAGATTTCAGGTTCATGTGCATACGATTTATTGCTGGTTCCGAGTTTCGAAACCATCAAGGGGGAAGAAGAAGATACATTGAACGCACAACGAGTACACGTGATGAACTTCATACCTTCTTTTGATTTGAAGACATTCCGGGATGACATTTGTCATAGCCGTAGAGAAAATCAGTGTTTTAACTCGTGGCGTTATCAATCTCTAAACGGTACACTACTGATTCGATGTTTAATTGTTTGGTTGTTGCAATTATTCATCATCATTATCCTATATGCATTCCCGGGACTTAATTGACTCTGGTGCATCTCCTGAAGAAGATATGTGCATTTCTGGGACTTAATTGACTCTGGTGTTACGATGTCAACTTCATGAATATGATAAAGTGTCTACTTCAGTAATTGAGCTTCATACTTGGGATTGGTTTATTTTATTCAACTATGTGGGGGAAGAAATGTCTTGATTCTTTCTGGTATGCATAACTTGAACTCTCAGGGGGAAGAAAAATTCAGAAAAATTATTCAAGCGTGAGAAGAAAAGTTGTTGATCTACTTGGTGTACCCCTTACTTTTAATCCCTCTTAGCAACGTTATCATGTTATATGATGGGATTTGCTTGTTAGATTCCGCTGTGCGCTTAATCATTCTAAGCTTTATTGAAAGCATTGAAGTTGCTTACGAGGATTGTCGGTTTAGGGGGAAGCTATTTAAAAGCTTCTACATCAAGTTTATGTGGCATGAATTAGGGGGAAGTTAATTCAGAAGCTTCTCCTTAACCAGAAGTGTATAGGTTACTTAGCTCGTGCCGTTACAGTATTTCTTCTACAAGTTACTTTAAAGATGAGTCGTTTTGAAGACGAAGGCCTCAGAAGACATCATCAGCATTGGACGCTTCATGAAAGCTCTTGTTCTTATCATTATGTACTTGTTAGGAAAAATATTGTAAGGAATTCTACACGTCGTCCCATGGGGGAAGATTGTTGGAAATTCACTTTATGTGACGACATTTAAGAATTCCCATTAGTTATCACAGTCACACACGATTAGACTAGACTAGGAACGTTGTATAGTTTAAGTATCATGTGTGACTATATATACCCCTCCTAGGCTTCCAAGGAGGGGTGTTGCTTGTGTTTTCATTTCTTGTTTCAATAGAACTTTTCTTATTTCACACACAACCTTTCTCTCTCAACTCAACAATGGCTTCCACCACCTTCCACCACCATGTTAGACCACCAGATCTATAATAGCAAATCCACAACTTTTGTGGCCAATGTATGAAAATAAAAACTTGGTTTGTAAAGGGTTTCTATTTATGGGCTGTTAAATCTTTATTCAGCAAGTGAATGGGAATATAGGGACTTCTTTTGCCCAGACATCCAAACCTTATTCCACCATTCCTCACTCGCCACGTCACCCACTACCAAAATCCCTCCAATCACCTTCCTCCCTCACTCCACGTCAGACTCCACCATCCCTTTAATAAACTGATTTAATCAGTTTATTAAGTTTCCCTCCCTAACACAAAGTTTAAATTAATCCTACCCCAAAACGGATTAAACCCCCTTTTCATCCCCTATAAACCCTAATTAAACCCAGACCCAATTAAACACAAAACAAAGGGTTTTTGTTTGATCACCTCCAGATCCTTAATTAACCTAAGCCTAATCCTAACCCACACCTTAAAATACCCATCACTTTCATCCTGAGACCACACCATGTGACCCCTGCAATGTCACTTTCCCCCAAACCCCAAAACCTGACCCAAATCAACGTCCCACATGATATACTTGCTCCCAAAGATATTTTGAACGTCCAAGATGAAAGATTCCAGCTGTTACAACAAGGACAATCACATGGGCACATTGGACTAAAATTCAAATTATGAAGACCAAGGGCATATATGTACTTCCACTGAATTAGGGTTTAGGGTTTTACAAGCATTGTAATATTTTATTCAGCTTTCTAGAAATTTCTTTTGGCTAGTATAAAATGAGACGACTTGTGTCTCATTTTCCTCTTGTTCCAGATTTTTTACAAAGCCCTTATAATCTATTTTTCTTAATGAAAGTTGGTGTTTTTAGGAGAAAATATAATTGCTTTTCAGTTATAGTTAAAATTTTATTGGCTTGTGTGAAAGAACTGAGTTCCAAATTGATTTGTTGAGTACTTTGTTGAATGAGTTTTCAAAACGGCATTTTCAAGTTTTAAAAATTCGTTTTCCACTTTACCAAGAAGGTTCAAAGGCCACATAAGCTACTTACTTGGGCTCTTATATGACCATAGAACCTTGATATCTGGGAGATATCAAGATTCAGTGGGTATAGTACTTGGGTAAGAAGTGTTGTGAGGTGAAAACCTTTTTGTTATTTTGACCCATTTGTTTGTTCACACTCACTGTATCAAAAGCTACAAGCCAAAAGCTTGTAGCCTCTGATATTTGAAGCTTTTATTTGGTCTTGTGGTGTTGTGTGCAGGTATCAAGAAAGCAGCAAGCAAGATCCATTAATTCCATTTGTTTTTCTTTTTGAAGACATTGTTTAGCCTTGGGTCCACTTGGATTCCACCAGCAGGCACCTCTACACTTCATTAAGCTCACACAAGTCCCCTAATCACACCCCTAGGAGGCATCAGCAGGTATCTGCTTGAACCCTATGGTTTTGGTTTATGAACTTTTCATGTGAACTTATTTCGATTTTGTAAGTTGCTTGTTTATTGAGTGATATTTGTTTGTTTATGCTCAAATCTGATCTAGATGCATGTTAGAAGTAGTTGATATCTATTTAGTTAAAGTTTGAGCAGATTTGGTTTGCAAAAAGTTGTTTTCAATAAGTTAAGGGGTGTTTGGGTTAAGGGTCTTAACTGGTTTAAGGTGACATTAAACTAGAGAAACTGCCTAAACCCACTTGATTTATCAGTATTAGCTTATTGTTATCATAGGTTTTGAGTTTGGTTAGGTTTTATAGGATTTGCATGTTTTATTTTTGGTTAGACTTGATAAAATTCAGTATGCCTTTAACTGCCTAGATTTTTAGCTTAATCTTTCATTTGATCTTTGCTCTCTGATAGGATTTGGGATAATCTAGGATTGTGTTCAGTTTTTATGTGATTTGGATTGGCTTTGTGTAAGTTTGTGTCTATAGAATCTCACCTAAGTGCCAACTGCATCAGGAAGAGGATCATATGCTTGTTTCTGATTTTCAGAAAGTTGATTTGCCATGCGTATGTGATTTTGAGTGTTAACTTGGTTCTTTCTTTCTCATTGTGACTCCCCACAACCCAACTGGTTGTGGGGGTGCCTTGTCTTGCCAAAACAACCAACAAACCATCAAGAACTAGCCAAAAAGGCCACCAATAGCAAATTGACTTCACTGGTCCATCAGAGAACGTCCCTTGTTTTTGTGTTTTTTTAGTTTCATCAGATATCGGATAAGACTGGTTTTGGGTTGTGTTGTTACTGTAGCTAGATTTGTTTAAATGGGCGCGTTTTGTGTTTTCTAGCTAATAATCTTGTTTGATTTTAAACATTTTTGTGTTTTTTGAGTTAAGTTGAGTACTGGTTTTAAGTTTTTGCTTAAAGAAAAAATAAAAAAAAAGTTTTAACAAAAATAGACTGGCCAGGACTCGAACCTGCGCCATCTCTCCCACACACCAACGTGATAACCAGTTGCCCTAGGGTCTTTGATTGGTTATCACTTGGTTTCTTTAATACTTAAGGCAAATTTGGTTTCAGCTTATTTAAACAAACAGCTTAATAATAAGCTGATTTCAGCTTATTTGTTATAGCTTTTTACCATTTTACAATTTTCCTTTGTTCTTTGTTAGGTTTGAGACTTTTTGGTATTAAAAACTTATTTTTCACGTTTGTAGTTAATTTATAAGGAATATTTTTAGTTTTAATTTTAGAAAGTAAATAAAAAATAGGAAAAATAGTTTTAAAAATCTAAAAAAATAGTTTTTAAGTTTTTAATAGTATTGTTGAGGTTTACATCAATTAAAGTTTTCAAATTAATTTATTTTGGATTTTATATAATTTTAGGGTTTTTTTTATCAACTTTAAAAATTAATATAAAATTATTAAAAAGGTTTTGGAAACTTTTGTTTGCATTTTTGTCTTAGTTACATTTTATTTTTATTTTTGGTAATTTTTTAGAATTTTTTTATAAACTTTGGATTTTTAATATTATTTTATTATTATTTTATTATTAAAAGATAAAAGTTAGTTTTTTCTAGTTTTTTTATTTTTCCTAGTTCAAATACATAAAGTTAGGAGTTTTACAACTTTTAGAATATTTTTATTGTCCTTAGATTTATTTTTATAATTATTTTAAGTTTAAATAGTTTTTAATTGTTTTAAAATAGTTTTTATTAATTTTAAAAATTTCAAAAATATTTTTAACATAAGTTAGGTTGTTCTAGAGGTTTACAAAGTGATAAATCTCATTTTGGGCTTTTTATTAATTAAATTGGTTTTTAGGACTTTAATTAGCATTAAAAATCATTATTTAATTGAATAAAAGGATTGGGTGATTTTTGATTTTTTGTAAACTCTTAATACATTATTTGGGATTTATTGCATTTTTTTATTAATTTTTAGGGTAAATTTTTAATTTTGGTGTTTTTACGGTTTTACGTGTACAACCTTTTCGTCTTAGTGTAATCCGTCAACATAACCGTCATTCTCATCTTATCCCATTTCTATTTTCTTTTCTCATCATAATCATATAATCACATCACTAATCATTTCTTAACACACACACCAAGCCTCCTTGAGAACGATCCCCACTTTCGGTCATAACTTGTGATTTTCCTACGTCACTTGTTAACGCTTGCCCTAATTTGCCCTCTTTTCCTAAAGAGTGGTAAAACCACTACCATCAGATCAACTTATGATCCAAAAAAGTTCAAGTGTTTGAACAAAACTTGGAAAAATCAGATTTTGAAACTTTTTTAAACAAACTTGCACAATTCTTAAAACCAAACTTTGAAACTTCATACCACAAACTTTAGAACATAAACAACAAGAAAATAAAGGTAGCACTTGGATTTCGTCAACAGTTTCAAACAATTTTTCATTCCATGAACAAAGGATTCCCAGAACTTTGACCAAAGGAAAACCAAGAACAACAACTAATGTTATGAGCTAATGGCTTTATATAGAGCCTTACAAGTCCTAAAATGCTAAAAATAAAGGAAACCCTAATGTAGTGAAGTCCCAAAAATGCCCTCTTGAAGTTTGAATATTTTGACTGATCATGTGAAGAATTTTGGACGTATGTTGATGCCAGTGGTGTAGAGGTGATCTTGTGCGTCCAATATAAGCTTAGGAATGAAGCATGAGTGTGGGACGTTGATTTTCTGGAAATTCTTGTCTTGTACCCAAAAGTTGTAACAGGGCATGCTTCATGTGACCAATGGGATGAGGTGGCAGCTAGTTTATGAGTTGGGTTTTGGTTATTAAACCCTTAATCATAATTATAGAGTTGATTAGGGCTTAATTCCAAACGGTTAAGAAAAACCCAATTGTGTGTTCTTGGTGAATAGTTAAGGTTTTGATCTGATTTGGTTTTTGAAAATGTGTTAAGGCGCCAGATTAATACTAATTAATATAATTAGTTATTAAACGATTAGTGGATGGGTGATGTGGCAACATGGTGTGTTTTGATTGGATGTTAGGAGTGAGTGGGGCACGTGGCAAATGCTGGTTGGTCTAGGTTACTTAGGTTGTCTGCCAAGATTAACCCCTCTTCTTTCTTTCTTGTTTCACTTCATGTTTAAAACAACCAAAAACGTATTTCCTTTGTTAGTGAAGTTTTAAACTTCACACATTTGCCACAAAAACTTTCCAAAAGGTTTCTAAAGGGCTTGTTTTGTAATTTGATGATATATGAAGGGCTGTTTTTGGCATGTCTTCATTCTTTAAGGTCATCACTTGTATTCTTGTCTTCATGGAGGACTAAAAGTGACAAGTCTTCAGTTTTGAGGGACCATTCTTGCCAATTTTACAAAGTTGAGGGTTTTTTTGTAATTTTGACAAACTTTAGAGACCAAACTTGTAATTATGAATAAACAAGGGTATAAAGTTTCAGTTCTTTAATAATGAAGGACCCTTCTTGTACAATCTTCAATTCTTTAAAGACTTTTCTTGGAAAATCAACTCTAGGGCCCGGTTCATTGTGCGGCTTCGTTTCCCGTGTTCGTTTTGATTGATTCTTGTGATCTTTTTGTCATTTCCTCAATATCCGTACCTAAAAAACACAAGCATATATTTGGCATTTTTAATGATATTTAATGCATTTTAAGCCCAATATGGACGATGAGACTATGTATAAAAGCAGCCTCATCACTCCCCCATACTAAACCATTGTCGTGCCCTCACGCAATGCTAGAAGAAAGTATCGTAGCATCTCCATAATTCATTTTTATTCACTTTTATTGAATAATAAACTAGCTACACTACTACTATTACTACTACTTGTGTTTTAAACATAATGTATGATTTTCATCGCAAATGGGACGTTTAGGTTCATAGAACAAGAACACGTGAATGCTTCGTTAGAATTAATTTCGTCGTCCTTGATTTTCACCCTATTCCATGTCAAGCGTGTAACGAGATCATTGTCATTATAAGTTAGTAATGCTAACACTACTCATATGCCCTAATTACGTACTTTGACTCCCTTAATCCTAAGTGGTATCTCTTATATTTTATTTTTGTCTTAAATGTTCACGAGGATACATTTTTTACTTATGCGATGATAGAGATTAAGGTCCAAAAATAGAGTCATAACGGTGTAACCAAGACCATCGAATTAATAACCTCCCCTAATATACAACGATGTCAAAAAATTAAGTCAACAAGAAGGATCGATAAACACGGTTTTATAATGGTTTTGAACATGAGACTTATTACCAAGACTTTTATACGCCCCCTAATGGATGGGCCTTATTATCATAGGTTTACCTCCATCTTTTATTCAACTCCGCCATGGAGCTTTTATTATGACTTCGGTCTTGCCTTGCCTTTTATTTAACCTCGCCATGAGGTGTTTATTATGGCCAAAGACGTATATCCTCACGCTAAAGCGAATTTTGGATCTTTAAAGCTTAAAAGATTAAGGCTTAATCACTTTCAATTTTGTATAGATTTTTTGGCCTTGTGAGCTTCGAATTTTTGCTTGATTTAGGTGAGCACTTGAAATCTTATTATTGGGTGAAGCTTTCGATTATTCGGGTGGCCAATACTTCAAAACCGTGACGCTGGCGATACCTTAATGTTTTCCCAATTTAATTACATGGAAGCTACTAGAAAAGACTAGAAACCAACAATCAAGAGTAAGCCGCTAAGCAAATACTTATTAGAAAAATATATATACAAGCGAAGGGAGAATAAGCAAACAATAAGAACACATGAGTTTTTGAAAGAATACGAGTACTCTACGTTTAGCATTGTAACTTATAATTAACTCTATCATTTCTCGTCCTCAATTAAGAGACTTAGCCTAAAAAGTTAAGGAATTGAAGCTAAGTGCTCAACACACACGGTCGAGTCAAAAATTACTCTTATTCTCGCCATCAGAAAATCTACATTCGTGTCTTCAAATACTTATGAAACATGAGAAAAAATTTAAAATTTGACCATTTTTAGCCTTATTTTGCAAACCTACGATAAACAAAAAGATAAATTTTGGAAAGCGTGAAGGTTTGGCAAGGCAAGTATCTATTCACCCCTATACTAAAGTTAAACATTGTCCTCAATGTTTCGAGTCTAAGTGTAGGATACCCCCATACTAGAGACGAAGTCGAATGCCTAATATAGCATGGAAAGGGTGGAACCATTAAATCTATAGCTGTTATGAAGTGTGCTAATAATACCTAAGGTTAGAACAATCAAGGATATATCATATGGATATCGAGAAATTCTTCAAAGCAAACGATCGAGTTCTCACGTAAAACGAACACGAGAGGCTCCAATCTTGAAGATGATGATCATCTAAAAACCAGAATTCACAAACAACCACGAAACAAAGGTTGGAAGGGCACAAATCCCTTCACATAAGCTACATTAGAAAGCGATAATATGTACATGGATAAGCATGGGAACTCCCCCACGAGGCACCTCGTTTTTTATTGCCGAGTCATGAGCTCAACTCGATCCCCTCAATACTAATTATCATTGGGGAAGGTGACTTGGTCGAGGTCGTTCAAAGAAGGAACTTCCCCACAAAAGTAGTGCTTCAACCTATGGTCATTCACCTTAAAGTTACGACCATCATTTTGAGCTAGCTCGATGGTCCCATAAGGAAACACTTAGGTAATGGTGAATGGTCCGGACCAACGGAATTTCAACTTGCCGGAAAATATTTTTAATCTTGAGTTAAAAAGCAACACTTGATCTCCAATGTTAAAAACTCGGTTTTTAATTTTAGAATCATGAAACTTTTTAGTTTTCTCTTTGTAAATCAATGAATTTTCATAAGAAATGTCCCTTAATTCATCTAATTCATTCAATTGCATTTTCCGGTGTTTTCCCGCAGTCTCAATGTCATCATTACAATGCTTTAGGGCCCAATAAGCCTTGTGTTCGAGTTCAATGGTCAAGTGACAATTCTTCCCAAATACAAGCTTGTAAGGAGTGCACCCAATGGGCGTCTTATGAGCGGTACGAAAGGCCCATAGAGCATCGTCTAACTTATCCGACCACGATTGTCGGTTCTCTCCTATCGATCTCTCCAAGATCCTCTTCAAAGCTCGGTTTGAAACCTCGAGTTGCCCACTCGTTTGTGGGTGATAAGTCGTAGAAAGCCGATGTGTAACCCCATATTTCTTTAGAACCCATTCGAATTGGTCATTACAAACGATCGCTTATGATAGCACGAGGGGTTCCAAACCGAGAGAACAATTGCTTCAAAAACTTGACTACCACACGAGCATCGTTCATGGGCAAAGCCTTAGCTTCCACCCACTTGGATAGGTAGTCAAAAGCGACAAGGATGTACTTATTACCACGAGATGATGGGAACGGCCCCATAAAATCAATGCCCCACACGTCAATGATCTTACACACTTGGATGATATTTTGTGGCATTTCATCGTTTTGTGAGGCTTTTCCTTAACGTTGGCATGAGTCACACGACTTGACAAGTGCGTGTGCATCTCGGTAAATAGTAGGCCAAAAGAATCCGGCATCAAAGACCTTCTTCGCCGTGGGATTAGCACCATGGTGACCACCCGTGGGTCCCTCGTGATAAGCTCTAAGTATATTAGAAGCTTCAGTGACAAACACACAACGTCGAATAATTTGATCCGCACAAGTTCGAAAGAGATAAGGGTCGTCCCAAAAATAGAACTTGACGTCAGGAAAGAATTTCCGTTTTTGTTGAGTCGTCATACCCTTAATGATGAAGTTACCCGCATGATAATTTGCGATGTCCGCAAACCATGGGGTAGAAGAATCTTTCTTAGAATTCACTACACCAAGTGTCTCGAGAGGAAATGTTTCAGTAATTTCCTTGTTCTCGTTCCCACTTTGGTGAGGATCTTTCAAACGAGAGAGGTGATCGGCCGCAAGATTCTCGGCTCCTTTTTTGTCAAGTATTGTGACATCAAATTCTTGTAGGAGGAGAATCCAACGAAGCAATCTTAGCTTTACATCTTGTTTAGCCAAGAGGTACTTGATTGCCGAATGATCCGTATACACTATGCTTTTGGTCAAGACGAGGTAAGGTCGGAATTTCTCAAATGCATACACCACGGAAAGGAATTCCTTTTCCGTTGTGGTATACTTACGTTGAGCCTCGGTCATCGTCTTACTAGCATAGTGGATAGGCAAGAAGTGCTTTTCATGACGTTGCCCCAAAAAGGCCCCAATAGCGTAATCGCTTGCATCACACATAAGCTCAAAGGGGAGGTTCCAACTGGGAGCAACAAGAATGGGAGCTTCGGTAAGTTTCATCTTAAGGATTTCAAAGGCTCGTACATAATCTTTGTTAAAGACAAAAGAAAATTCTTTTTCGAGGACGTGTGTAATGGGTCGAGATATCTTTGGAAAATCCTTGATGAATTGACGATGAAAGCCCGCGTGGCCTAGGAAACTCCTAACTCCCTTGACGGTTTTGGGATGAGGTAATTTGGCGATGACGTCGATTTTAGCTTTTCTACCTTAATCCCCGCTTTTGAAACCTTGTGCCCTAAGACGATTCCTTCTTTAACCATAAAATGACATTTTTCCCAATTAAGCACAAGGTTGGTTTCCTCACAACGTTTCAACATATGTTTCAAATTTCCTAAGCACGAAGTGAACGAACTACCAAACACAGAAAAGTCATCCATAAAGACTTCCATCGTCTTCTCGGTCATGTCATGAAAAATAGCCATCATACACCGTTGAAAAGTTCCCGGGGCATTGAAAAGTCCGAATGGCATTCTACGATAGGCAAACGTTCCATATGGACACGTAAACGTAGTTTTTTCTTAATCACGAGTATCGACGGGGATTTGGAAGTAACCGGAAAAACCATCTAAAAAGCAATAGAAATCATTTCCCTCAAGACGCTCCAACATTTGATCCATGAAGGGCAAGGGAAAATGGTCTTTACGAGTGGCGTCATTTAACTTACGATAGTCAATACACACCCTCCAACCGGTCACGAGTCGAGTTGGAATTAACTCGTTGTCATCGTTTGGCACAACGGTCATTCCTCCATTTTTAGGGACACAATGAATGGGACTCACCCAAGGGCTATAGGAAATAAGGTAAATCATTCCCGCGTCAAAGAGTTTAAAGACTTCCTTTTTGATGACGTCGTGAATTTTTGGGTTCACCCTCCTTTGACATTGGATTGTGGGCTTGTAGGCTTCCTCCATTAAAGTTTTGTGGGTACAAAATTGCGGGTCGATACCCTTAATGTCAGATAAGTTCCACGCAATTGCCCCTTTGTGGTCCTTCAAGACATCGATAAGTGCGGTTTTTTCATCATCCGAAAGATCCTTCGCAATAATAACCGGCAACTTATCGTCTCCTTCCAAGAATACGTATTCAAGATGAGGAGGAAGTTCTTTCAACTCGAGGATTGGTGGTTACTTGATTGAAGATTTGGGTTCGATAATCATAACCTCCACCGGCGGAGGAAATGGAAATCGTTAAGAAAATCCTTGATAATCGAAAAGTCCTCATCATTGTCGAGGTCTTTGTTAGAAGTTCGAGGTACATCAAACTCTTCCAAAGTAAAACCACATCCTTCAAAAGAAGTGAAGGATGGTGTCGAATTATCAAGAATAGGATCGAGCATAATGGGATTGCCACTATTTTCTTCATCACCAAAACCTAAAAATTCTTTTAAAAAATCCTCGCAAACGACATCGATCATATCAATATAGTTTAAAGTCGCGACGGAATAAACATGAGAAAGTTGAGAGTTTTGTGTTGCATTTATAACAAGTTCCTCGTCGTTGAAGCGTAAGGTGATTTTCCTTCCATGCACATCAATAAGCGCTCTCGACGTATCTAAAAACGAACGACATAAAATAAGAGGAACTTGAGGATCCGCGGGAATATCAGCTATGATAAAATCTACTGGATAATAGAACTTTCCCACTTTCACAAAAACGTCTTCGGCCAATCCACATGCGGGAATCGTAGAATGATCGGCCATCTCGATAGACATTCTTGAAGGAGTAAGATTAGGAAGATTGAGCGACATGAATATGTGAAGAGGCATCAAATTGATACTAGCACCAAGATCGGCCAAGGCGTAGCATTCTCCCATATCTTGAATACCAACCGGAATTAAAAATTTACCGGGGTCACCGACTTTTTGAGGTATGCGGTTAAGATAGACCGATGAACAACTAGACAATTTTTGCAATTTCTCCTTGTTGTTTAACATACTCTTAAAATTGGCGGCAAATCGAGGCATCATGATTAAAGCGTCAGCAAAACTTATGTTAAAATGCAAATCACGAAACATCTTAATAAAAAGCTCGAAATGGTAATTGTCATGCTCTTGCAATTTCTCCTTACGAAGTCTTGATGGGTAAGGCAAGGGTGGTGTTGGGTAGGGCATAGGCGTAGCCTTTGGAATCTCGGGTTCCAGTGTTGGTAAAGGGTCGACCGTAGGTGTGCTTTTGAGCGGCACTTTGTGGGATTGTAATGTGCTCCTTTTCGACCACCACCTCGGGTTCTTCCTCAATTTCCTCCACCGTAGGAGTAATTGGTTGAGGAGTCGATTCCTTAAAGGTCTTACCACTACGTGTGGTAATCACTTTCATCTCTCCCTTCGGGTTTGACACGGTGTTACTAGGAAGACCACCCAAAGAAGACGGTCTACACATTATAGCTCCAAACATGCTTGATATTCTATCCTCAAACTTAGATTTCCTTTTATCCGCCTTAAGCATCTCTTGTTTAATTTCATGTTGGCCTTGCTCCATTTTTTGTTGATTTTGTTGTAACCTTTGCACGTTACTCTCCAATTTGTTTGTATGATTCTTAAGTTCATTTGCAAGCTCGTTTTTCAACTCATTTTTCAACTCATTTTTCAAATCATTCTTAAGCTCAGATCTTAGGATAATTACCTCCCTTTGCAAATTATCAAATTTAGCATCATTAGCCGTTGCATAATCAACAAATTCATTTGGAAGATCTTTCATGTTTTGCAAACCTTTGTTGTTGTTTTGAAAATCACGGTTTTGATTTTTGTTTTGCACTTGATTACTAGTCCCTTGATTCCCATATTTGTTACCCATATAATTGTTCCTTTGATTTCCTTGGTAACCAACTTGATTATTTCGGTAATTGTTAGCATTTTGATTTGGTGGAAAACCCGGTGGAGTCAATTGATTGGTGCGGGTAACTTGACCGTTTTGGTTATAAGTTCCCGTGGCCGCGTAGGCACTCGAAGTGTTACCACCGGCAGTAATGCTCTCGGAGAAATCATGACCTCCACCACAATACATACAAGAAACCTCAACCGCTTTAGCCGTAGCGGGAGTGGGTTGTTCACCAATTTTAAACTCAATCAATAGTCCCTTAAGCTTATCAAATATCTTGTTCTCCAAATTAGCCTCTATTTGGCAAGCATCGATGGTATGTGACAATGAAGGTGAAGACGAAGCCTTGTGAACACTCGATGTGCTATGAGGGCTATAAACCTTGGACCTATTCTCAATGATCAACAATGCTTCCTCGACCGTCTTACACAAAAAATTACCACCCGCGGCGGCATTGAGATAGTCTCGTTCATGATCGTTCAAGCCATTGTAAAACGTGTCGATTTGATGTATGTCGGAAAAACCGTGATGAGGACATTCATGCAACATTTCATTAAACCTATTCCAAGCCGTTGAAAAACTCTCATTATACTCTTGTGAAAACTTTGAAATCTCGTTTTTCAAGTGCGTAGTCTTAAAGAGCGGGAAAAATTGGTTCACGAACTTTGAAATGAGATCCTTCCATGTCAATATAAAATTAGGTGGCTCTTTCTCTAACCAAATTTTAGCGGGCCCCGCTAAGGAATACGGAAAAAGCATCATCTTAATCGAGTCGTTCGAGACGTCCTTAAACTTGCAAGTTGTCGTAAGCGATTGAATTGGCGAATGTGGTTATGAGGGTTGTCCTTTTCGTCACCACGAAACTTGTTGTTTTAGATCATGGACAACAAACCCGTCTTAACCTCAAAATTCTCCGCAAGGATAGCGGGAATCACAATTGCTTCTCCATAACCCTCGGTGGGTGCTTAAAGCAACTCCATCATAGTACGATTAGCCATGGGAGCTTCTTGTTCTATGATGGGTTCGTCAATAGGAGATTCTTCACTAGAAGGGGTTCCTTCCTTTCGGTTTCTATGTTTACGTGCACGTCTTTCTTGGTTACGAGTTTACATAAACGTCACGTACAACGTGGAAATGAGTAAAGAAGATTCTTTTAGGTGTTTTTACTTTTTTCAATTTTTTTTGTGCTTTTGATTGTTTTTTACTTTTTTTGGATTTTTGTGAATTACGTAGACACAAATCTACAAATCTCCCCACGAATCGATTTCTTGATTAAAGGAGCCTCAAGGAATGAAAACGGTCACGTTGAGTGAACGCCTTCGATGACTTTAGAGCGTTGGTGGAACACCAAAACGTTCAAGAGGGTTTAATCTTTGAAACCAAGCAAATATATATGATACGTAGATAATACTTTGGTTGGCAAACCCTCGATTAGCCATTTTTCTCTTAACACACACAAGCAAGCGGGGGAAACGAGGCGACGCGAAGCACTAAAGAGCCTTTTTCCCTTAGGTCGTGAAATACAACCGCCTTATACCCAACTTATAGTTTGTGTTAATTAAAATCAAGCTTCTCGAAAGTAATTATCTATTTTGCCTTTTTCTTTTGCTTTAGATTCGAATACAATAATTGATTGATGAAATCCCAATTAAGGTTATGTTTTCACGTTTTTGGAGTACTTGTGAATTTATTGTGATATGTAACACAATATAGTAATAATATTCCACAAAAAACGAAAACCGATAATACGTGTGCTTAGAGTTCTAAAACACACAAATACTATATTATGGATAATATCAAAACAAAATTGTTCAAACTTAACACAACACGCCTCCCCGGCAGCGGCGCCAAAATGATAGTTGTATGAATACGCCTTTTAGGAAAAAGAGTGTAAATAGGGTAAGTACGACGATTTAGGAAAACCGTGCACTAATGACCCAAAGTGAGTTCGTTCTCAAGGAGGCTTGGTGTGTGTTAAACTTGATTAAATTTGAAATTCATATTGAGAAAATAAGATGGGAAATAAAATGATGACGGATACGAATAAAATTAAACTACGACGGAAACTAAAACGTAAAACATGAAAACATGACTAAATATAAAAATTACTCTAAAAATTCCTAGAAAATCACAATAAATCTCTAAAACTGCAGTTAGAGTTTATCAAAAATCAAAACTTGTTCAAACCTTTTATTTAATTAAATAATAATTTTAATAATGCTAACTAAAGCCCTAATAATCAATTTAATTAATAAAAAGCCCAAAATAAGATTTTTCAATTTGTAAACCTCTAAAATAACTTAATTAAACTAAAAAGTATTTTTGAAAAATTTAAAACTAATTAAAACTATTTAAAATGATTAAAAATTAAAATTAAATATTAAAATAATATTAAAAAATTCTAAGAACTTGAAAACTAACTTATTTTAATTAATAAAACCAGAAATGAAAGTGAAATGACCAAAATACCCCTAATGGGCCTCCAAATGGGCCAAAAGTGAAAACAGTTTGCTAAATGGGCTTAATTAGGCCCAATAAGAAAAATGTTAACCAAATAAGCCCAAAATTTCCAGATAAGCTTAAAATTCAATTTTAAAAACAAAACTCTAAAGGCCCAAAAGCTGAATAAGTGCTTAATAGAATTCAGCTTATTCTTAATGGGCTTTTTGGCCCATTAAGCCATAAGCTAATGCCATAAGCTGAAATTTGACACACATCCTTATTTTGAGCTTATAAAGCAGTTTATAAAAAGAAACAATGAAAAAGCTCAAGAAATAAGCCTGAAATAAGCCAAGACTCTTTACAGAAAATGACAAAATAGTCGTTTTTGAGTTCTAGACCACTTCAAGAGCTGATTCAAGATGCAAAAGGTTTTAAATGACCAAATTAAACTTAATCAACAAAAAGATTTCAAATAAGCACACTCAATAAGCTAGAATAATCATGAAGCTGTTTTGAAAAACAAAAGTCAATTCGTTTTCTAGTCAAACTTAAAAGTCAAAGGCTACAAAGTTCCAGATCAAGTAAATCGGTCAAATAAGGAATACTGATTACAAAATACAAGTTTTTGCACAACAGAATAAGCCAATATAGCTTATTAATAAGCTGATGACCAATTTACACTACCAGTGGGAACTTTCAGTGGGAAAGAGTTCCCACTGCTTGACTTTTTTATTTGCTTTTTAAGAGAGATTCACTTGGTGTTATTGGACAATAAGGGCACCCCTACAACCACTGAGTTTTAGGGAGTCACAATCAAGCAAAAAATCATAAAATCACCCAGCCAATTGATACAGTTTTATCAAAATGTGCGCAAACATGATACAAACATGAGATAAGTAGATCTGATGAATAAAAGCTATGTTTAAGCTAGTATAAGCCTACCAAGCTTTACCAAATGCATACAACAGCTTAAACAAACTTAAGTGATTACAAACAAACTTGTTTCATACAATGGCTTAAAGATTTGAGCTAGTTTGTACCCTAAGTGACTTAACAGATATTCTTATGAACACAAAGAACCTTTTTGTTGAACTACTTGACTACAAATCCAATTTCCAAGCCCTAAATCTACTTATCATGTTGCAAGAACTTTGTTTTAACACTTGTTAACCCTAGTATAGCATTCAATCTAGGTGTTTACCAAGTTTCAGTTCAAAAGGACCTAAAACAAGCTAGATAGACCAAAGATTCAGATATGGTGTTTCAAAGCACAAAGTAAACAGATTTTTGCATATAACAACCCAAAAATCTGATACCAACATACAATAACTTTAACCTCCTACTTACTTCTACCAAAACCTGAATCAAACAGCAATCCTAAACAGCCCTTTAAATTTTTAAATCCAAATTTAACAAAGCAAAAGTGTTTTCAAGACTGAATCAAGCTCAAACATGCATCATAACAACTCTAGCATACACTTGGAACAAGATTCATGCAGCAAGTAACACCACGCAACATCAGATACTCAAAACCACTTAGAACCAATTTTTAACAGATTTTTCAAGAGAACAAGATAAACCTCAAGAATATACTTCTACACTCCCGTATGTGAGAGCTTATGCGTCTAGCTAAACAAGACACAAGCATCCAATACACACTGCTAAGATCAATAAGGTCAATAAACAGATTATATAAAAAATGAAAATGGAAACAGATTTCTTCCAACTTGTACCCCACTCCTTGAATCTTCCCAAACCACAAGCTTCACCTCACCTTGATAAGTATCTTATCAGGGTGTTATGATCAACTTATGATCCAAAAAGTTCAAGTGTATGAACAAAACTTAGAAAAATTAGATTTTGAAACTTTTTTAAACAAACTTGCACAATTCTTAAAACCAAACTTTGAAACTTCAAACCACAAACTTTAGAACATAAACAACAATAAAATAAAGGTGGCACTTGGATTTCATCAACAGTTTCAAACACTTTTTCATTCCATGAACAAAGGATTTACAGAACTTTGACCATTGGAAAACCAAGAACAACATCTAATGTTATGAGCTAATGGCTTTATATAGAGCCTTACAAGTCCTAAAATGCTAAAAATAAAGGAAACCCTAATGTAGTGAAGTCCCAAAAATGCCCTCTTGAATTTCGAATATTTTGACTGATCATGTGAAGAATTTTGGACGTATGTAGATGCCAGTGGTGTAGAGGTGATCTTGTGCGTCGAATATAAGCTTAGGAATGAAGCATGAGTGTGGGACGTTGATTTTCTGGCAATTCTTGTCTTGTACCCAAAAGTTGTAGCAGGGCATGCTTCATGTGACCAATGGGATGAGGTGGCAGCTAGTTTATGAGTTGGCTTTAGGTTATTAAACCCTTAATCATAATTCTGGAGTTGATTAAGGCTTAATTCCAAACGGTTAAGAAAAACCCAATTGTGTGTTCTTGGTGAATAGTTAAGGTTTTGATCTGATTTGGTTTTTGAAAATGTGTTAAGGCGCCAGATTAATACTAATTAATATAATTAGTTATTTAACGGTTAGTGGATGGGTGATGTGGTAACATGGTGTGTTTTGATTGGATGTTGGGAGTGAGTAGGGTACGTGGCAAATGTTGGTTGGTCTAGGTTATTTAGGTTGTCTACCAAGATTAACCCCTCTTCTTTCTTTCTTGTTTCACTTCATGTTTAAAACAACCAAAAACGTATTTCCTTTGTTAGTGAAGTTTTAAACTTCACACATTTGCCACAAAAACTTTCAAAAAGGTTTTTAAAGGGCTTGTTTTGTAATTTGATGATATTTGAAGTGCTATTTTTGGCATGTCTTCATTCTTCAAGGTCTTCACTTGTATTCTTGTCTTCATGGAGGACTAAAAGTGACAAGTATTCAATTTTGAGGGACCATTCTTGCCAATTCTTCAAAGTTGAGGGTCCTTTTTGTAATTTTGACAAACTTTAGGGACCAAACTTGTAATTATGAATAAACAAGGGTATAAATTGTCAAATATTAAATAATGAAGGACCCTTCTTGTATAATCTTCAAGGACTTTTCTTGGAAAATCAACTCTAAGGCCCGGTTCATTGTGCGGCTTCGTTTCTCGTGTTCGTTTTTGCTTGTTTCTTGTGATCTTTTGTCATTTTCTCAATACACGTACCTAAAATACACATTGAACAAACACAAGCATATATTTGGCACTTTTTATGATATTTTAACCATTTTAAGTCCGTTTTGGAAGAGAGACAATGTATAAAAGTAGTCTCATCACTGCGCAAGTCAAAAAGTTAATGATCTTCAGCTAGCTCGTCCGCCACAGAATATTGCTTGACCGGGAGGCGAAAAAAGAATCAATGAATCGTGAACTAGTGGCAAGACTCGCTAATTGCGATATTGCAAAAGGAAATGAATATTTGAAGTTTCTTTCTTTCGACACATTCGGGTTGGCGCCGGAGGATGTGGAGAAGATTGAGGTGTTGAGAAATAAGACATGGGCCTTGTATTTTAATTTCTAAATTATTAGCCTATTTTATTTAAGTTTATTATGTTTAAGTTTTTTTTTTAACTTTGTGTAAAAAAAAATTATTTAAATTCATGTAATTTCTTTTTTATTAATGAAAATTTTATGTTATAATAAAGTTTGTCAAAAAGTTTATTTATTTAAAAAAGTTTATATAAAAAAGAAAAATAAATTGGGGACCTATTTTTCACAACACCACAATTAATTAAGGAGCCTCATTTTTGGTATTGTTGGAAAAAAATAACGTGGCATCACTTTTTGCTTGATGGTTCAAGCCATTATACTCACTCTACCTTGTTGTTAGTCCTATATTTTATATAGTCGAACAAGAATGTAATAGGTCATCTTTGTCGTAAATGGTCTTGTATTGTAATAGGTTAGTCGGGAAAACCAGGCTTTGACTTTAAGCTAATATTGTATAAGTTAGCGGCGTAAGCCCAAGCAAAAGCCAAGCCCGGCCCAAGGAAACTAAGCCCACGGACCAAATGCCAAGGGTATATATACCCTCTTCCATGTGTGGAATAGGGTGTTGGTTACATTTACTTTCTCTCACTAGTAATATTTTAACCTTCCAAAATCTCTCTAGTTTCTCTCTCTACTTTTCTTTTCCTTCTCTCTCTCTAGAATCTTGTGTTATGGATTGATATGGGAATAACATTTGGTATCAAGAGCCTATAGTGGATAGGTGATTGAAGATTCGTGTGTTGTGTTCTTGATTTTTCGTGCCTATTTTGATCTAAAACTCACGTACCAAATTTTTTTAATTTTTTTTGTGTTTTTATGGTTTATTCTTGATATAAATCATCTACATACTATTGGTAGTGATTTGGTATTGTTACTTTGGTTCAAAACACAAAATTTTTGGGTGCTTGATTCATTTTTAGGCTAAAAATCTCGAATTTGTTGTGTTCTAGTACTATCCGAGAAAAGGGGTACTTTTGATTCCTTGTTACGATCTGAATATTACGATCGCATAAACCTGAGGTTTCTACTTGCGATCAAATATCACGGTCACATCTTATGATCCGTGTTACGATCTAACACTACGATCACGTGTTACGATCACTGACTGCGATACGTGTTACGATCTAACACTACGATCACGTGTTACGATCAGTGACTACGATCTGTGTTGCGATCACACACTGCGATCCAAGGTTGCAATCACCTACTGCGATCAAGGTTGCGATCACCCACTGCGATCAAGGTTGCGATCACCCACTACGATCAAGGTTGCGATCACCCACTGCGATCAAGGTTGCGATCACTTACTGCGATCAAGGTTGCGATCACCCACTGCGATCAAGGTTACGATCACCCACTGCGATCAAGAGTTGGGATCACACATTGCGATGGGTATTCCGATGGGTTTGTTGTCAGACTGGGGAATTAATTGTCGGACTGAAAATTCTCGTAACACTTTGAAATTTTAAACCACACCTCATCACAACAAATCCACTAAGATCCTAATCCATTCACAAGTAATCACCATGTCAAATAACAGCAACAACAATGCAACGGCTAATCAAATTCGTTTGGAACAAGGTAGCAATGGAAATCCACCTGTGCTCACTGCCGGTTGCTACGTTCAGTGGAGATCTTGCTTCCTTAGATTTCTCGACGCTAAGGAGAACCGAAGCGCTCTTCGTCATTGCCTTGAGAACCCACCTCTAGTTTTTGAATTCAGACCCTTTACCACACAAGCAGAGGATGGTACTTCATCAACTACACGAGCTATGGAGAATTTCGACACATGTCCTGTAGAGAAAAAGAAACTCCTCCAAGCTGAAGCTGATGCCGTCAACTACATACTCACTGGGATTGATAACGATATCTATTCCACGATTGATGCATGTCCTAATGCTATGGAAATGTGGAGTGCAATTCATCGACTGAAGCAAGGTGAGTCGATCAATGTTTAAAATCTCGAGACTAATCTACTTTGGGAGTTTGGAAAATTCACATCCGAAGATGGTGAATCCATTGACTCATATTACTCGAGATTCTACAAAATGATGAATGAGCTTGTCAGAAATCAGTGCACCGTCTCCAATCATCATGCCGATGTTCAGTTTCTACTTCAACTCAAACTAGAATGGCAAAGGTTTGTGACTTTGGTCAAACAAAGGGAGGATATCAAGACTATATCTTACCACAAACTTTATGATATATTGAAACAACATCAAAATGAAGTGAATGAACTTAGGGCTGAAAATGCATAACGATCTGCTAGCTCTATTGCTTTTGTGACTGCTACTTCAACAAAACCCGTTCCTCGTCAACAACCAGCTACACATTCCTCAAGGTCATCAAGCTCATCCACCAAACCTCTAGCTACTGCTAGAAACAAAGCAAAAGCAATTGTCCCCAATCCACCTCCAAAGTATGACACCGAGTCAGAAGGAGACAGTGATGATGAACAAAGTTCAAGGGACAAGAAGATTGAAGAACTCATGTCTTTACTCACCACAACTTATAAGAAGATCTACAAACCTACCAACAACAACCTCAAATCATCATCTGTTGGGCTAATTTAGAGCCTAAATTGTCCCTGTACTGATTTGAATGAAATATACCCTAAGTATTTTATAGGTCGGTAAACTCATGATAGTTTACCGAGTCATCCTCAGATGTTCTCAGAAGTCCACAGAGACTCCTTCACTACTGCAGCGGATCTGAGCCAGTGAAGACGAGAACCAAGATCAGGATGATGGAGTTAGTGAGTAATGACAATGACTCACTAACACCCGAAGACCATCTCTGATATGAAGACCTGAAGTATTTATACTGAAGACATAGTGGGAACTTCCTTTGGTGAAAAAGGAAGAATATAAAGTGCAAGGGGGTTACTTGACTTTATTGAAGCTTCCAAAGGAAGCTTCACTTTCCCACTATATATAGTGGTCTCATGACTTAGAGTTTGGTATAGATTTCCACCACCAAAATACACATAGTGTTAGTGTTAGGATTTCCTCCTCCCATTGGTTCTTTTCTACCTTGTAACAATGGGAGTTTAGTTTGTCATCATCGCCCGGTTGTTATTCCGCAAACAACCGGGCAACACATGTATATTTGTTGATTCAATATTAATAAGATATACATACGATGAAAAGTACAAGCTATTGTTATTAGTTAGTCAATTGGTTATTTGTGTACATTGTTCTTCATTGTTCTTGATAGATGGATATAAGTATACATGATTAATATGTAGAAAGAATACAAGTCTGTATAAGTATACCTGATGATGATCGATGAGTGTGACAACACTTTGATAAGTGTGGTTCTCTCCCCCTCAAAAGTTGTTGTATAAGAAGCTTTTGCATCGATACACACTTTGTTCATCGATCCCTAATGACTTTGAACCATGATAATACAATTATTAGAGTTGTATCATCATGGTTTAAAGTCATCAGGGATCGATGAACAAAGTGTGTATTGATGCAAAAGCTGCTTATACAGCAACTTTTTAGGGGGAGAGAACCACACTTATCAAAGTGTTGTCACACTCATCGATCATCATCAGGTATACTTATACAGACTTGTATTCTTTATACATATTAATCATGTATACTTGTATCCATAACCTGTTGACAAACCACATATAACACCACAAACAACACCACCACCCCACCACTACAAAAACAAAACAAACAAACTAATCACATACCAAAAAAATCCAAATTTCCAAGAAGAGCAGCTGTTGTTGGTATTGTGCTTTACAGGTTGATGTTTTGTTGAAAGAGAGAATGATGTGTTCGGGGTAGAAGTGTGGTATGTTATTGATGTTTGTTACATGAAGTGAACAAGTGTTCTGGGATTTTAATATACTTGGGTATTTAGTAGTTTGGAGTGAATCTTTCTTGTTATGCCTGGTCACCACTGCTGGAAATAAGTCTCTGAAGCTACCACTGAACCTAGGAAGAAAGCTCAAGATGTTCGTCAGAGACTACACTTATTTAGTCACGAATACAAAGAGCTGGTATGAACACATGTTGTAAAACTTCACATCAGAAGGTTTTTATTTATTGTATCCCTGTGTTGTATCTTAGTATGTAAGAAGAAGCCGTTATGCTCACTTACTACTAAAAGACTTAGGCTATATTTCTATTCAAATAGGGGGAGATTGTTGGGCCAATTTAGAGCCTAAATTGTCCCTGTACTTATTTGAATGGAATATACCCTAAGTATTTTATAGGTCGGTAAACTCATGATAGTTTACCGAGTCATCCTCAGATGTTCTCAGAAGTCCACAGAGACTCCTTCACTACTGCAACGGATCTGAGCCAGTGAAGACGAGAACCAAGAACAGGATGATGGAGTTAGTGAGTAATGACAATGACTCACTAACTCCCGAAGACCATCTCTGATATGAAGACCTGAAGTATTTATACTGTAGACATAGTGGGAACTTCCTTTGGTGAAAAATGAAGAATATAAAGTGCAAGGGGGTTACTTGACTTTATTGAAGCTTCCAAAGGAAGCTTCACTTTCCCACTATATATAGTGGTCTCATGACTTAGAGTTTGGTAGAGATTTCCACCACCAAAATACACATAGTGTTAGTGTTAGGATTTCCTCCTCCCATTGGTTCTTTTCTACCTTGTAACAATGGGAGTTTAGTTTGTCATCATCGCCCGGTTGTTATTCCGCCAACAACCGGGCAACACATGTATATTTGTTGATTCAATATTAATAAGATATACATACGATGAAAAGTACAAGCTATTGTTATTAGTTAGTCAATTGGTTATTTGTGTACATTGTTCTTCATTGTTCTTGATAGATTCATTATGTGCACAAGATTAGTGGACCAACAGCTAAGAAAAACCGAAGAACAACTAGACGACTTTTGCAATTTCTCTTTGTTATTCAACATACTTTTGAAGCTTGCGGCAAATCGAGGCATCATGACCAAGGCGTCGGCAAAACTTATATTAAAATGCAAGTCACGAAACATTTTCATAAAAAGTTCAAATTGATAATTATTTCGTTCTTGTGCCTTTTCCTTGTTTCGTCTTGAAGGGTAAGGTAAGGGTGGTGTGGGTTGGGGCATAGGCAACGGCCTTGGAATCTCGGGTTCCACTATTGGTATTGGTTCAACCGTAGGTGTGGTTTGAGCGGTACTTCGTGGGCTTGGAATTTGCTCCTTTTCTACCACCACCTCGGGTTCTTTCTCTTTTTCCTTCTCCGTAGAAGTATTTGGACGAGAAATTGGTTCTTTGAAAGTTTTACCACTACGAGTAGTAATAACCATCAATTCTCCTTTCGGGTTTACGATGGTATCACTAGGAAGACCACCCGAAGAAGAAGGTTTACACATGATAGCTTCAAACAGTTTTCCCATTCGATCTTCAAACTTAGATTGCCTAGCATCCGCTTTTAACAATTCTTGCTTAATCTCATGTTGACCTTGCTCCATTTTTTGTTGATTTTGTTGGAGACGTTGAACATTTCCTTCCATTTTATTAGCATGAGTCTTAAGTTCATTAGCAAGTTCGTTTTTAAGCTCGTTTTTCAACTCGGATCTTAAGCTAACCATTTCACGTTGCATATTATCAAACTTAGCATCGTTTGCTTTAGCATAATTCAAAAATTCTCCTTGAAGATTTTTGGTGTGATCATTTTGAAAACCTTGTGTGGTAGTTTGAAAATCACGGTTTTGGTTTTGGTTTGAAATTTGCCCATTGCCACTTTGATAATTACCCTTGTTGTAGTTACGTTGATTTCCTTGATAAGCACCACTTTGATTATTGTTTCGATAGTTGTTAGCATTTTTATTTTGTGGAGCTTGATTTTGGCGGGAACCTTGACCGTTTTGGTTATAAGTTCCCGTGGCTACATAAGCATTCGAAGTGTTACCATCCGCGGTAATGCACTCGGAAGAATCATGAGCTCCACCACACGAAATACAACTCTTGGCAACCGCCTTAACCGATGCGGAATTCAAAGCATCTTGTGCTTTCCAATGAGTCATAAGAGCCGAAAACCTATCGAAAAACCAATTTTCCTCATTTGCTTCATCATGCAAGGCACTCATGTTACGAGACGGCGATGAACCCATAGTGGCAACACTCGGTGAGTTACAAGGGCTATAAACTTTAGACCTATTCTCAATGATTTTCAAAGCTTCATCGGTCGTTTTGCATAAAAAAATTACCACCCGCAGCGGCATTTAAGTAATCTCGTTCATGATCATTAAGCCCATTATATAAAGTGTCAATTTGATGCAATTCAGAAAAATCATGGTGTGGACATTCATGTAACATTTCTTTAAACCTTTCCCAAGCCATTGAAAAACTTTCATTAGACCTTTGAGTAAATCATGAAATCTCGTTTTTCAAATGTGTTGTTTTAGATGGTGGAAAAAATTGATTCACAAACTTAGAAACGAGATCACCCCACGTCAAAATCGAATTTGGGGGTTCTTTCTCGAGCCATATCTTGGCGGGTCCATCTAACGAGTATGGAAACAACATCATCTTAATGGCATCGTGTGGTACATCCTTAAACTTGCTTGTCGCGGTGAGACGATTGAATTGCCTAATGTGATAATGTGGGTTGTCTTTTTCGTGTCCGTGAAACTTGTTGGCTTGAAGCATAGACATTAAACCCGTCTTGATCTCGAAGTTCTCCGCAAGGATGGCGGGAATCACAATGGCCTCTCCAAAACCCTCGGTGGGTGCTTGAAGCAACTCCATCATAGTACGATTAGCCATGATAGCTCCTTGTTCTACAATAGGTTCCTCACTTAGAGTCTCTTCACTAGAAAGATTAGGAGTAGGTGTTGACTCCTTTCGGTTTCTACGTTTACGTGCACGTCTTGCTTGATTACGAGTTTGCATAAACGTCACGTACAACGTGGGGATGAGCAAAGAAGATTCTTTCTGGTTTTTTAACTTTTTCAATTTTTTTTTGGATTTTTTATTGTTTTTACTTTTTTTGGATTTTGGAATTGTATTAAGTAGACAAAAATCTACAAATCTCCTCCTTAATCAAATCTCTTGGTTAAAGAAGCCTCAAGGAATGAAAACGATCACGTGGAGTGAACGCCTTCGATGACTTTAGAACGTTGGTGGAACACCAAAACGTTCAAGAGGGTTTAATCAAATGAAACCAAGAAAGTATATATGATACTTAATAATACTTTGAACGGCAAAACCCTCGATTAGCTCTCAAAATCAAATACTCACAAGCAAGCGGGGAAATGAGGCGGCGTGAAGCACTTAAGAGCCTTTTTCCTTAGGATATATTTTATAATATCCGCCTTATACCCACCTTATAGTTTGTATTTTTCAAAATCGAGCTTCACGAAAGTATTTATCTATTTTTGCCTTTTTCTTTGGTTTGAGATTCGAATACAATGATTGGGTAATGACCTCCCAAGTCAAGGTTGTGATTTCTCACTTTTGGAGTACTTGTGTATTTATTGTTCTACGTATACAATATAGTAATAGTATTCACACAAAAAAACGAAAAACCGATAATACGTATTAGTAGAGTGCTACTAATAAAAATACTATTTATGGTTAGTATATAAAAACAACAATGTCCAAATCAAAACACAACACGCCTCCCCGGCAGCGACGCCAAAATGATGGTAGTGGTTTGATGTATCGTGGATAGTATATGTGATAATTTGGATACGTTATAGGGTAAATTAGAAAATTACCTTTAGGAAAAAGTAATAGTCTAATAATACCAATGACGAATTCAATTAAACACGTGAGTGAGTCGAGTACGTTGTACACGAAGATCTTATGAATTTGAGATGTTTTGCTTTGATATGGACAATTGATTTGAATTGGTTTTTGGTTTTTAAACTAAATATTAAATCTACAAATTTTAAGCTATTTAAAATAAACCTAAAGTGCATGAATCGTAAACCCCGCCTATTTTAAAGTTCAATTAACACTTACTTAATTAAAAATTAAAACACTAATTAAAATTTATTCTAATTAAAACTCTATAAAAATATATTAATTCTACTTAATGAAATAACTTTTAAACTAATTTACTTTATTACTAAAAATTTACTTTAAAACAAATCTATTTAAAAACTATATTTATTTAAATCTAAAAATTGTTAAAATCTATTTAATTAAAAATTAAACTAATTAAACTTTTTAAACAAAAACATTTGTATTTTTTATCTTTATTTATTCAGCTAAAATAAACTTTTAATAAAAACAGTAAATAAAAGTTTATAAAAGTTAAACGTTTTTAGAATAAATGAAAAGTTAATTAAACAAAATCTGCTACAATAATCTACCCTATATTAATTAAACTAATGAAAATAAACCCAAAAGAGCTCGAAGCTCAGTGGATAACACATTGGACTGTGAAGCGCGAGGTCGCGAGTTCGAATCCCATGAGGGACGTATTTTTTTGAATTAATTATTTTTGACAGTATATCACAAAGAAAGCCTCAGGAAAGACTTGTGAGCTTATATTGATAAGCTTTTTAGGCAAACAACTTTGTTGTGCTTATCAGATAAGCTAGTCTGATAAGCAGTTACTAAAGTAAAAATGCAGAGATTTCCAAACCACAATCAAATAAAAAAACAAGAACCAGCAGACTAAATATATCACTTAAGCAGATAATGCAGCAAGGCAAATCCAGATTCAAACTGAATTCACTCAATCAATATCCAGCACAATGAAACTACTGAACATTCCAATCTAGCGAGAAATTATAAGCAGTTGATCTACAAAAATCAAAACATTAAGCAAATCGGCAAAACTAATTCAACAGCAAACTTATTAGCTAATAAAATCAATAAAATCATCACCACTTCTAAATAATCTCTACGAAATCTCCATAGACCAATTAAATCTCATAAGCTTCATAAATCAGCAAATCTTTCTAGCAAATACTCATCAGAAATTATCAGTTACTGGAACAAGTAACACAACATTATATTAAAGCTCAAACCAATTAATCAGAAATTTAATTCACGAAATCTATACAAGCTCTTAACAGTATATCACTTATCCAAAAAGAACAGGTTAACAACTTACTTTTATAACTAAAATACCAGACAGTGAACAACACAATGTAAACTAAATCAACAGATCATTAAACGACAAGCAGCACAGACCTTAATCTAATACAGTTATCATCAAAACTTACCAAAAATTATTCTATTTAGCAGATTTAAAGAACTTATAGAAAGAAAATTAAAATAAGAAGAAACTAGCACCTTTTGACGAAACCTTTGAGATGTAGACCTGCGCTGAGCAGTCTATGAACCGGAACTGGAAACCACCATACCACCATTAATCTTACCACCAAGCTCCAGATTCGAACCATCAATATACGACATCAAATCAACTCGCACCAACATTCGTTCTCGAACCAGCAACTAAATCTCGTCACACTTTTTTGAAAGCTAAACAGTAGTTTAACTTTTTATCCCTTTCTTATCAAATCATCCTATTAAGCTATTGACAAGCTTAATAGAATAATTTTTTGCAAATAATATCAAGATAGAAGTAGAGTAGAATAAATGTATTTTCATTTAACATAAAATTTAAAGAAGACAGATGGAACTAAAAATCACTTTTATTAATATCCAAAATTGAATACAATACTGAAAAACAGAAATTACATAAATCCTGTTGGAAATTTAGTGCAATTGTGGGAACGGGTAATACTTGTAAATGGGTTTGGAGGTACGGAGTGTACACCCATTAAGTCCCTTACCTCCCTGGACTCAATATAGTGGTTGTGATATCAGTAGGAAGCTGCTCCTGGTCAGGAAGTTGCTTCTGGTCAGGAAGTTGCTCCTGGTCAGGAAGCTGCTCCTGGTCAGGAAGCTGCTCCTGGTTAGGACGTTGCTCCTGGTGATGCACAAAGTCTTTGTAACCTCTTTGACCAGTTAATGAGGGTTGAATATTGACTTGATGACCAGATTTCTGGTCATGTAACCACTATGCTTTATGAAGGTTATTATGAGATTAATAGGCCGATTAATGCTCTTAATACCTTTGACTAGGAGTTACATTCCTTAAAGGAATAGGATCACTATAAATAGTGATCATATTTTGCATGATGAAAGACAGAAACAAGAAACATAGATTTGTGCCTAAAACAAGAACTAACTCTTAGTTTTATCCCAAGGAGGTATTCGTGTTAACCCAGGCATAGGGTCGAATAATCTTCTTTGGAAAGTGATTACACGACTCCAAGAGATATCCGGTAACCATTCATTGGTACGTAGTTAGGCTATTGATTATCTTCACCCTGTTGGAACGAAGTAAACCCCAACAATCAAAGAAGATTATTTTGTGATAATCAATGGCGGCGGCAATGAAGCATATGGTGGCTAACTTCTCCAAACTAGACAAGTTTGATGGGTTGATTTCAGGAGATGGCAGAAGAAGATGCACTTTCTTCTCTCTACCATGAACGTGGTGTACGTGCTGACCACTCCTATTCCTGATGGTGGTGATGATGCTACTTTGGAGGAACTGAGGAAAAGGAGCAAATGGGAGAATGATGATTATGTGTGTCGCGGCATAATTCTAAATGGTATGTCTGATTCTTTATTTGATATTTACCAAAATGTTGAATCTGCTAAAGAACTATGGGATTCCTTGGAAGCCAAATATATGGCTGAGGATGCATCAAGTAAGAAGTTCCTTGTGAGTGATTTCACAAATTACAAAATGACTGATTCAAGACCAGTCATGGAACAATACAATGAACTTCTTGGAATACTTGGCAGATTTACACAACATAAAATGAACATGGATGAGACCATTCAGGTCTCATGTGTCATTGACAAACTACCTCCTTCTTGGAAAGATTTCAAGCACACCTTGAAACATAAGAAGGAGGAGTTAACTCTTGTTGAGTTGGGCAGTCATTTGCGCATTGAGGAATCCCTCAGGGTGCATGAAAGTGATAAGCCAAAGAGCAACAATGTTGTTGGTTCATCTATTGTCAATATGGTGGAGCATAACAACTCCACCAGGTACAATGACAACAAGGGCAAACGTAAGCATCATGATAACACCAAGGCTAATCCTAACAAGAAGTCATCAGTGGCTTGTTGGAAGTGTGGGAAACCTGGACACTTCAAAAGGGATTGCAAAGGTGTTAGCATTGGCAACCAAGATAATGGATCAGGCACAAAAGGTCAGAATATGTTTAATGAATCTCTCCAGATTTATTATGTTACATATGTATCTGAAGCTTACTTTGTGCAGGATGATGATGTTGCGTGGTGGGTTGACTCTGGAGCAACAGTACATGTGTGTAAAGATAGATGCTGGTTCAAGACTTATGAGTCAATGAATGATGGATCTATTCTTCACATGGGAAATGAGTCAACAGCCCTAGTGCATGGACTTGGTTGTGTAGATCTTAAATTTAGTTCTGGAAAGATTGTTTCTTTGTTTAATGTTTTGCATGTTCCTAATATTAGGAAGAACTTGGTTTCTAGTAGTGTGTTGAATAATTGTGGTTATAAACAAGTGATTGAATCTAATAAATTTGTTTTATCAAAACATGGTGTGTTAATTGGTTTTGGCTATTTGTGTAATCAAATGTTCAGGCTTAATATTGATTCTAGTATAAATGTTGATTTTGTCCTGATGACTACCACTAAACTGAATGATTCATCACTATGGCATGCTAGACTAGGCCATGTCTACTATAAGAGGATGCAAGATATGTCTAAGGATGGGTTAATTCCAGCTTTTGACATGGACACTGATAAGTGTCAGACTTGTATGTTGAATAAAATTACTAAGAAACCATTTCAGGATGTAAAACGTGTAACTACAGTTTTGGAGCTAATCCATAGTGACCTATGTGATTTGCATGCTACTCCCTCATTAGGGAATAAGAAATACTTGGTAACATTTATTGATGATGCTTCAAGGTTTTGTTATGTCTATTTGTTGCATACTAAGGATGAAGCATTAGATAAATTTAAAGTATTTAAAACTGAAGTTGATTTACAACAAGGAGTCCAAATCAAAAGATTTAGGACTGATAGGGGAGGTGAGTACATGAATACTCAGTATTTTCAGTCTGTTGGAATAATCTATGAAACAACTGCCCCTTATACTCCACAACAAAATGGTATATCAGAAAGGAAAAATAGAGTACTAAAAGAGATGGTTAACTCCATGTTGTCCTACTCAGGACTGAGTCAAGGGTTTTGGGGAGAAGCTATGTTTACAGCTTGCTATTTATTAAATAGGGTTCCTAATAAAAGGAACAGGATTACCCCTTATGAACTCTGGACTAAAAGGAAACCAAACTTGAACTACCTCAAAGTTTGGGGTTGTAGGGCTGTTGTAAGACTCCCTGATCCAAAGGTGAAAACCTTGGGTGAAAGAGGCATTGAATGCATCTTTGTTGGATATGCTGAGCATTCCAAGGCTTATAGGTTCTATGTTATTGAACCTAATGATTCAGTTTCAATAAACTCAATCATTGAATCAAGGGATGCTAACTTTGATGAGACTAGGTTCTCATCAGTCCCTAGACCAAGCCTTGGGACTCCTATAGGAGCTGAGGACACTGGTGTTTCAGTGGAACCTGAAAGGGTCACTGATGAGGTTGTGGTTCAGCAACCTGAGCCTGAGCTTAGAAGAAGCACAAGGCATAGGACTCCAAAGAATTTTGGGCCTGAATTTCAACTATACCTAGTTGAAGGAACAAGGGATGAGGTCTCTGACCAGTACTACTATTGCTTTAATGTTGAGGATGATCCCAAAACATTTGATGAAGCAATGAAGTCCCAGGATGTTGCTTTCTGGAAAGAAGCAATCAATGATGAGATGGATTCCATCATGGGCAACAACACTTGGGTGTTGGTTGATCTACCTCCAGATTGTAATCCACTTGGTAACAAGTGGATTTTCAAAAGGAAAATGAAGGTAGATGGAACTGTTGAAAAGTTCAAGGCAAGGTTAGTCATTCAGGGCTTTAAACAAAAGTCAGGGATAGACTATTTTGATACTTATGCTCCTGTAGCACGTATCAGTACCATAAGAATGTTAATTGCTCTAGCAAGTATTCACAATCTGATTATTCATCAGATGGATGTGAAGACAGCATTCTTGAATGGTGACTTGGATGAGGAGGTTTATATGAACCAACCTCAGGGCTTCATCATGCCTGGTCATGAAGGTAAGGTGTGTAAACTGATTAAGTCCTTATATGGACTGAAGCAGGCACCTAAGCAATGGCACCAGAAATTTGATGAAGTGGTTTTGTCTAATGGTTATTAACTTAACCAAGCTGACAAATGTGTATATAGCAAATTTGATGAATCTGGTAAAGGAGTCATCATTTGCCTATATGTTGATGACATGTTAATCTTTGGTACTGACCAAGCTAAGGTTGATCAGACAAAGGATTTTTTGTCATCAAAGTTCTCCATGAAAGACATGGGGGAGGCTGATGTTATCCTTGGCATAAGGATTAAACATGAAAGTGATGGTATTGTAATTTCTCAGTCTCATTACATTGAGAAGGTGCTGAAGAAATTCAATCACTTTGATTGTACTCCAGTAAGTACACCTATGGATACAAGTGAGAAACTAATGCCTAACAATGGTCAGGCTGTCTCCCAGCTTGAGTATTCTAGGGTTATTGGTTGCTTGATGTATGCTATGACTAGTACTAGGCCTGACATTGCATTTGCTATGGGTAAACTGAGTAGGTATACTAGTAATCCTGGTACTCAGCATTGGCAAGCAATTCAGAGGGTACTGAAGTATTTGAAAGGAACAATAGATTATTGTTTGTCTTATACTGGATATCCTTCAGTGTTGGAAGGTTACACTGATGCAAGTTGGATCAGCAATACTGAGGATAATTCATCCACAAGTGGCTGGGTATTTCTTCTTGGTGGTGGTGCAATTTCTTGGGCATCCAAGAAGCAAACTTGCATTACTGGTTCAATAACGGAATCTGAATTTGTGGCTCTAGCAGCTGCTGGTAAAGAGGCTGAATGGTTGAGAAACTTGCTTCTTGAGATTCCATTGTGGGTCAAACCTATGGCACCCATTTCTATCCGTTGTGATAGTGCAGCTACATTGGCTAAGGCATATAACCAGATGTACAATGGCAAGTCTAGACACCTAGGTGTTAGACATAGCATGATTCGTGAGTTGATCACGAATGGGGTGATTTCAATAGAGTTTGTGAGGTCTCAACAAAACTTAGCTGATCACTTGACGAAGGGATTGGCTAGAGACTTGGTTATAAAGTCTGGTAAAGGGATGGGTTTAAAAGTCCACTCTAGTCACTGAATGCTAGGACACCCAACTCCCTCCTGAGGAAACTTGGGAGCTGAGTTCAATGTGGAAAGCTGAACATTCAGGGGACTGAAGCACATGTTTTACATATCATCCCAAGGATGTGCTTGTACCTGCTGAAAGGAGGATGAAGTTATAAACTTCTTAATGGTTAATTTCTTTGAAAAAGTGCTTAAGCAGGAGCATGAACTAAAGAGGAACCACCTATGTAAATGTTGAGGTTTCGCCGCCTCAAGGAGCATGGACTTTGGCTCTTACAACATTCATGAATTGGATATGGACACATGGCTAGTATGGTGTCAGGAGCGTTTTAAGTGTTTGAAAACTTGGGTGTATGTTATCTTCAGGTGTTCAAAGTAGTTGAAGGGTTCAATTCTTAGAACACCCTGATTCTCGAATATTTGGAGTGATGTACTAAGAGGGAAATTCAATCCTCAGGACATTTTCATTTATGCACTGGTTTTGTTAAAGTTGATTTTCATGCAAAAAGGAATTGTACTAAATTGGGGAGGATTGTTGGAAATTTAGTGCAATTGTGGGAACGGGTAATACTTGTAAATGGGTTTGGAGGTACGGAGTGTACACCCATTAAGTCCCTTACCTCCCTGGACTCAATATAGTGGTTGTGATATCAGTAGGAAGCTGCTCCTGGTCAGGAAGTTGCTCCTGGTCAGGAAGCTGCTCCTGGCCAGGAAGCTGCTCCTGGTTAGGACGTTGCTCCTGGTGATGCACAAAGTCTTTGTAACCTCTTTGACCAGTTAATGAGGGTTGAATATTGACTTGATGACCAGATTTCTGGTCATGTAACCACTATGCTTTATGAAGGTTATTATGAGATTAATAGGCCGATTAATGCTCTTAATACCTTTGACTAGGAGTTACATTCCTTAAAGGAATAGGATCACTATAAATAGTGATCATATTTTGCATGATGAAAGACAGAAACAAGAAACATAGATTTGTGCCTAAAACAAGAACTAACTCTTGGTTTTATCCCAAGGAGGTATTCGTGTTAACCCAGGCATAGGGTCGAATAATCTTCTTTGAAAAGTGATTACACGACTCCAAGAGATATCCGGTAACCATTCATTGGTACGTAGTTAGGCTATTGATTATCTTCACCCTGTTGGAACGAAGTAAACCCCAACAAATCCTACACCTAAATTGACATTATAACTTTAATAAAAAATGGGATAGATTTTACAGGAATATTGGGGGGTTTTTATAGCCAACCCCCGAGGCTCTTGGTGCGAATATTCGGATCTCCATAGGGATATTCCCTTTTCTTCAAAGCCATTGATCTTCCCTTCTTTAGTCTCTCTCCTGTTGGATGGCTGAGATGATTCCAAATAGCACACGGATCGCCAACGTGGCATCCGTGTGCTAGTTGTGTTTCTTCTTTGGCTCCTGATTGGTGGAAAAAGCTGGATGAGGTGTTCATTCGAATCAAAATCAGCCACGTAGCATTCCCTCTCCATCTACTCTCTTCCTATAAACTTGGGGGTTTTAATCCCCTTTTTGTGAATTAAAGGAATAAATAAAAAGCCCTAAATTAATTTGACTTTTTATTTACTTAGGGTTTTTGAAAAGTAGGATTTTTTTAACTGGTTTTTGAGAGAAAAGTTGGGGAAGAAAGGTGAAACTGTTTCAACTTGTTTGTATCGAAATGTTTTAAAATAAAAGTGTGAATAGATGACTAATAAACGAGTGGGTGTAATTGGGGAATAAAAACAAAGCGTGTATGGGGTGTCACGTTTTATAACAAACGAATAAAATAAGTAACCCTAGGCCCATCAATATCTTTCTTCATTCGTTTCTCTTTTTCTTGTTTGGGCTTGGGCCCAATAACCTTTTATTCATCCGTATAAATTTAAGCAATATGGGCCTGGACTTGTTCCAAAAGTAATTTATGTTGGGCTTTATTTGGGCCTTGACCCAAGAGTTCTTTTGACTTTAATTCCAATATTGGGCTTTTCAGGCCCAATAAGCTCATGTGGGACCCACTTGGCTTGTTTATTCGACAAATGATTAAATCCACTCATGTCGAGCTCGATTTTGGCTTCTTCGATCTTTTTCATCAATCTCGTGTCGATTTTTGTCGGTTTTCGCGAACTTGGTACCTACACACATGAAAACAAGAAACAAGCATATCCAAGGCATTTTTGATATAATTCAAGCAATATTTCATTGTTTTAAGCTACTAATGATATGAGTAACTAAGCTCATATCAAATTCCCCCATGCTAAGCAATTGCCGTGTCCTCACGCAATGATAAATTAAAACTATATCTACACCATTATTCAACTTTTGACACTTTATTTTGCAAAGACATAAAATAACTTTAAGGATCATAAAAACTCAAATAGATTCATCGTCCCCGACTTTTCACTTTTCCATGCCAAGTGCAAAAACAAGATCATTGTTATTATAAGTTGGTAGACTAACACGAACTCATGTGGGCCAATTATTCACTTAGACTCCCTTATTCCTAAGTGTATCTCTTATATTTTATTGTTGTCTTGAATGATCACGAGGATGCATTGTTGACTTATTTCGATAATTTATTAGGCCGAAAATAAAGTGAACGATTTAATCAATAGTTAGCTAAAGGACAAAATCTTTTAAAACTGCTTCTCGGGCTCTCATAAAGTTCATATCTTGGCATAACTTGTTTCGCGATTTGAGACCTTTCTCGGATCGATATTTGGCAATGACTTAATACTTCCAATCTTGAGAGACGCTCACGAAATAATGGTCTTCTCTTCATAATATTTCTTCACTTGAAGTTTTGAGAGATTCATACTTGGACCACGACTTCTTCATTTTTCTCCAATCTTTATTTGGGATTTTGATTTACAACGATCCGCCTCCTTTTTGGACTTGGCTTCATTTATCCTCATACCTTATTTTGGTCTTTTTGGATAGACTTCTCCATGACTTTTTGGGAGTATTTTGCTTTTCGTCGTGTGTCTCGATCCTTCATATTGATTTTTGATAAATGAGTCTTCACATCACTTGAGATCTTTAGCAATAAAACATAGCCCTCATGTCTTGTTAGGACCTTTTTGGATTCGCCAATCTTCGCATCTCGCTTCAATAAGTTATGCCTTGGCTATGAACTCTAATCCATACCGAGCAACTTTTAAACGATCTTGGGCTAGAAGCTAAGTAACTTTTTAAATCGTTCATCCTTATTTATTGCAATTAAATTTATTAACAAGCGATGGGAGAATAGGCTCATAATTAACTCACATAAATTCCTGAAAGAATACCACACTTATAATTGGCTCTATCATCTCTTGTTCTCCATATTGTAAAATTCCAAGAATGAAATCAATGGATACTTAGCCTATTAAATCAAAGTTTTGGGTTTTCAAGTCATCTATAGGATCTTGCATCTTCTTAGACTCTTTCAAGTTTTAGAATTTGCATTTTAAAGTTCCCTTGATAAACGACTCTCTAGGATCAATTATAGGAGCTTGTGAAAAGTTCTTGTCCTTAACTCGTATGAATTAAGACTTTCGCGTTTTAAAGCTCCCTATATAATAGCCTAGCAAAACTTAATTCAAATACGTTAAGGAAAAGCTAAGGTTAAAAACCGAGTCGAGTCAAAAACTATTCTTATTGAAAGCCTATATTTGTGTCAAAAACACTTATTTTATTTATTAGAACACAAAAAAATTTAAAATTTTATTGAAAAATGAGAAAAACAATACGTTTGGAAACGACAAAAGCAATTGCAAGCGATTATATCGATTGACTCCCCCATGCTAAAACCAAACATTGTCCTCAATGTTTCTTAGCTCAAGAGTGACACCCCCTTGCTAAAATACGAAGAGTCTAATGCAAACTCCTAGCATGGAAAGAGTACGCAAATCTATAAGCCGTTTATTAATTATGCCTCAAGAAAAACGTTAGTCGATAAAAATCAAGGGATAAAAAGTGTGCCCCTTTTTGGCATTTAAAGAATGGAAGATCAAGTGGACCGGCAAAAACCGAACACGAGAGTCTTCAATAATTAGGGACGTACCTAAGATCACAACACAACAAATCACGAACACGAGCTTGAAAGATCAAGCCTTATTAGGTGTTAGAAAATAGAAGGAAGATAGAATGTATGGGACTCCCCCACAAGGCACCTCGTTTTTGTTCACCGAGTCATGAGCTTGACTCGATCCCCGCATTCATTGGTCCTTAGGGAAAGTTTGAAGATCCGGGACAACCTCCGTAGGTATGTCCCCTCCAAAGTAGTGTTTCACACGATGACCATTCACCTTAAAGTTAGGCCCGTCTTTTTGAGCTAGCTCAATGGTGCCATAAGGGAAAACTTGTGCAACGGTGAATGGTCCGGACCAACGGGATTTAAGCTTGCCCGAGAAAATCTTAAGTCTAGAGTTGAATAAGAGGACTTGATCACCAACATTGAAAACGCGGTTTTTGATCTTTGAGTCATGAATCCTCTTAGTCTTCTCTTTGTAGATCAAAGAATTCTCATAAGCTTGATCCCTTAATTCACTTAGTTCATTCAATTGAACCTTGCGATGATCACCCGCGGTCCTCAAATCAAAGTTACAATGCTTAAGAGCCCAATACGCCTTATGTTCGAGTTCAATTGGCAAGTGGCATGCTTTTCCGTAGACCAACCTAAATGGTGTACAACCAATTGGTGTCTTATAAGCCGTACGGAAAGCCCACAAAGCATCGTCCAATTTATCCGACCATGAAGTGCGATTTTCTCCAATAGAACGCTCCAAAATCCTTTTAAGAGCTCGGTTTGAAACCTCCACTTGACCACTCGTTTGAGGGTGATAAGCCGTAGAAAGTCGATGAGTGACACCATATTTCTTTAGAACTCTTTCAAATTGTTCATTACAAAAATGGGTCCCACGATCACTTATAATAGCCCGTGGAGTTCCAAACCTAGAAAAGAGTTGTTTCAAAAAGTTCACCACAACTCGAGCATCATTCGTGGGCAAAGCCTTAGCTTCAACCCATTTATACAAATAGTCCACGGCTACGAGAATGTATTTGTTTCCTTTCGAAGATGGAAACGGCCCCATAAAATCGATCCCCCACATGTCAAAGATTTCACAAACTTGGATAATGTTTTGAGGCATTTCATCCCTTTGTGAGTTCTTTCCTTGACGTTGACAAGCATCACAAGTCTTGATCAAGTCTTGGGCATCACGATATATGGAAGGCCAAAAGAAGCCGGCATCAAAGACTTTCTTCGCGGTGGCATTAGCACCATGATGTCCCCCGGTGGGTCCCTCATGACAAGATTTAAGGATATCTTGAGCTTCTTTGCCAAACACGCACCTACGAATCACTTGATCCGCGCACACACGAAACAAATAGGGGTCGTCCCAAAAGTAGTAGGAGATATCCTTGAAAAACTTTCGTTTTTGTTGGGACGACATACCCTTGATCACAAACTTCCCCGCATGGTAATTTGCGATGTCCGTAAACCATGGGGTACTATCATCACCACGAAAAGAAATCATACCAAGCGTCTCGAGAGGAAATGTTTCATTGATTTCCTTGTTCTCTCGATCACTTTGGTGAGGATTCTCAAGTCGAGATAAATGATCGGCCGCGAGATTCTCGGCTCCTTTCTTGTCTAGAATTTTGACATTAAATTCTTGAAGGAGGAGAATCCACCGGAGCAACCTCGGCTTAGCATCTTGTTTATTAAGAAGATATTTGATAGCCGAGTGGTCCGTATACACTATGGTTTGAGACAAGACGAGATATGGTCTAAAATTTTCAAAAGCATACACAACGGCAAGTAACTCCTTTTCTGTTGTAGTGTACTTTGTTTGAGCATCCGTCATAGTCTTACTTGCATAGTGTATAGGCAAGAAGTGTTTTAGCTTACGTTGCCCCAAAACCGCACCTACCGCATAATCACTAGCATCACACATAATTTCAAAAGGTAGATCCCAATCCGGGGCAACTAAGATTGGAGATTCGGTTAACTTTTTTTTAAGCATCTCAAAGGCTTGAATACACTCATCCGAAAAGATGAAAGGAGTCTCTTTTTCCAAAAGATGGGTCATAGGCCGAGCTATCTTAGAGAAGTCTTGTATAAAACGACGATAGAAGCCGGCATGGCCGAGAAAACTCCTTACTCCCTTAACGGTGGTGGGTGGAGGCAATTTAGCAATCACGTCGATTTTAGCCCTATCAACCTCAATACCGGCCTTAGAGATCTTATGACCTAACACAATTCCCTCTTTGCACATGAAGTGACATTTTTCATAATTAAGCACAAGATTAGTTTCCTCACAACGTTGCAACATTCTTTCAATGTTAGAGAGACATGAAGTGAAAGATTCCCCAAAAACTGAAAAGTCATCCATGAAGACTTCCATGGTTTTCTCGATCATATCATGGAAAATGGCCATCATGCATCTTTGGAACGTCCCCGGAGCATTGCATAGTCCAAAAGGCATGCGACGATAGGCAAATGTTCCATAAGGACAAGTGAATGTGGTCTTTTCTTGATCACGAGGGTCAATGGGGATTTGGAAATAGCCGGAAAATCCATCCAAAAAGCAATAGAATTCATTCCCCGCTAGTCTCTCTAACATTTGATCCATTAAAGGTAATGGAAAATGATCCTTCCTAGTGACATCATTAAGTTTCCTATAATCAATACAAACACGCCAACCGGTCACAAGTCTAGTAGGAATCAATTCATTATCCTCATTAGTAACAACCGTCATTCCTCCTTTCTTTGGAACACAATGCACGGGGCTAACCCATGGACTGTCCGAGATAGGGTAGATCATTCCGGCGTCTAGAAGTTTAGTGACTTCCTTTTTTATCACCTCATGAATCTTTGGATTGACCCTTCTTTGATTTTGGATAGCGGGTTTATAATCATCCTCCATTAGAATTTTATGAGTACAAAATTTGGGATCTATACCCTTAATGTCGGAGATTTTCCATGCAATGGCCCGTTTATGTTTCTTAAGCACTTTAATAAGCTCATCCTTTTCATTTTCCTTTAATCCCTTAGCAATAATCACCGGTAACTTATCCGTTCCTTCAAGAAAAGCATACTCCAAATGAGTGGGTAATTCCTTAAGTTCTAATTCGGGTGCTTCCTCAATAGATGTTTTCACTTTAATTTCATTTTCATTCACAACTTTTAAATCCATAGGTGGAGATTCAAAAGGATCCATATTCAACAATTTTTCAATCAACGCAATATCTCCCTCGGGATCAAAATTCTCACTATCAAACTCACTAGGATCAAACGGTGTGCTAAGGTAATCATCAATTTCCTTCTCGATTTTTGAATATACATTATTCTCAAGCTCTTCAAGAACGAAGTCACCTCCCTCAAATGGAGTGAGTGAAGGCTTAGCCGAAGAGATAATAGGATTCGAAGAAGTGGGATTGCCACTCTTAGAAAAAGCCGAGAATCCAAGAACTTCTTGAGAATATTCTTCACAAGTAACATCAATCAAATCGATTTGATTAATTGATTCCTCGTAGTACTTGGAAGAAAATTTCGAGATATGACCAATATCAAACGTGATATGTTCCTCATCAACTCTTAAAGTTAATTTCCCCGCTTTCATGTCAACTAAAGCACTAGCCGTCATAAAAAACGGTCTTCCCAAAATTAGTGGTACACGAGAATCTTCGGGATAATCACAAACCACAAAGTCCGTTGGAAAGACGAGTTTCCCTACCTTGACAAACACGTCCTCGGCTATACCTTTTGGTAAGGCAATCGATCGATCCGCTAGCTCGAGAGTCATCTTAGTAGGTGTAAGCTCGGGAAGTGATAACCTTTTCCACACGGAAAGAGGCATCAAATTAATGCTAGCACCAAGATCGGCTAAAGCTAAGCATTCTTCCATATTAGGGAAATCACATGGTATCACAAACTTGCCCGGGTCTCCAAGCTTTTTGGGAAGCTTTTTTGTAAGAACCGCGGAACAATTAGCATCTAAAGATGTAGACATTTCAACCAATTTCCCTTTATCATTCATTAATCTCTTAATAGTCGAAGCAAACTTAGGCATGTAAAGCAATGCATCCGCGAAACTAACATTAATATGAAGATTCTTAAACATCTCTAAAAAAGTAGCCATTTGAGCATTAGACTTTTCGCGGAGCTTCTCTTGGTTAAGTCTCGAAGGGTAGGGTAGTGTGGGTTTAGTCTTCGGAAGCTCGGGTTCCGGAATAGGCAATTGGTCTACCTTTGGTGGAATAGGAATTTCCTTTTCTTTAACCACCTCGGGTTCTTGCTCCACTTCCCTCACTGTAGAGGTACTCACATGTGGAAGCAAAGTTCCGTCTAAAGCCTTCCCACTACGTGTGGTTATAGCTTTCATCTCACCCTTCGGGTTTGGAATGGTGTTACTAGGTAAGCCACCCGAAGACGAGGAAGGTTGACTCATAAAGGATTCAAACATCGAAAGCAATTTGTTTTGACCTTGTTCCAAATTTTGTTGCATACGATTTTGGTTTTGCTCTAGCCTTTGTTGATTAAGCTCAATCTTATTGTTTTGCCCTTTAATCGTATTTTGAAAATCAAGTTTCAAAGTATTAATTTGCCCTTGAATGTTATTTTGAAAAGCTTTCATATTTGCCTCATTTGACTTGATATAACTTGACAAATCATTTTGATTATTCCCTTGAAAACCTTGATTGTTTTGATTAGCATTAAACCCATTTCCTTGATTAAAATTCCCTTGGTTAGCATGGTTAAAATTATTCCCCTTATTTCCATTGTTGTACCTATTTTGAACCGGTGGAAAACCCGGTGGAGCAACATGATTTTGACGAGGAACTTGACCGTTGGATCCATAAGTTCCCGTCGCGGCAAAAGCACTAGCTTGATCAAAACCCGTGTTCAAACAAGCATAATTAGGATGTGCTCCACCACATGATACACAAACATTCTCAATCATATTAATCGTTCCATGAGGATTCTTCCTAATCTCACTCAACAAAGTCGCAAATCCACTATCAATCTTAGAGTCCAATCTAGAAATCTCGAGATTAGATGAATTCACATTGGAAACACCCGGTGTGTTTCGTGAATACTGTGCTCTAGACTTATCCAAAAATTATTCTCCACGCGTCTCTCGGTGTTTTTCTTAAAAGATTACCACCCGCAGCGGCATTTAAAGAATCTTGTTCAATCATATTAAGCCCATTATAAAAAGTATTTATTTGATGCAATTCCGAGAAACCGTGGTGTGGACATTGTCTTAACAAATCCTTAAATCTTTCCCAAGCAACCCCAAACGATTCATGCACTTTTTGTTCGAATCTAGTGATCTCGTTTTTAAAGTGTGTTGTCTTGGACGGTGGAAAGAAATAATTCATAAACTTTGACACTAAATCATCCCAAGTTAAAATCGAACCCGGTGGTTCTTTCTCATACCAAAGCTTAGCATTACCCTCGAGCGAGTACGGAAAAAGCATGAGCTTAATCACGTCATTCGACACATCTCTAAACTTGAGAGTCGAGGTAATTCGATTAAAATTCCGAATGTGAGAATGCGGACTTTCGGTCTCATTGCCACGAAATTGGTCGGCACGAATGAGCGATAGAAGACCCGTCTTAATCTCAAAATGATCCGCCAAAATAGCCGGCACAACGATTGCTTCCCCATACCCTTCGGTGGGTGCACGGAGCAATTCCTCCATTGTTCGGTTATCGGCCATCTCTACAACAATAGGTGGAATCTCGGGTTCCACTATTCGTTGTTGACGATTTCTATTTCTACGAGGAATATTTTCAAGCCTATTAAAATCAATCACAAGACGTGAAGAACGTAATTGCATACACTACAAAGACGAGAATTTAGAGGATTGAAGAAAAGAAATTAGACAAGAAAGAAGATTATTTTTGGTATTTTTATTTGGTATTGCTCAATCAATAATGATCGATAAAAAATAAGGAATAAGGATAACTACTATGGAAGTAAATTACCCTCGGTCGACTTTGAAACAATAGGTGAAAACCTAAACGTCTCGAGGTTCAATAAGTAAACAACAAAAAATAAGATTTATTACTACTTGAGTCGGCAAACCAATAATAGGTTGCCCCTCTCAATATACGCACAAGCAAGCGGGGAAACGAGGTGGCACAAAGCACTTAAAAACCTTTTTCCTTAGACGGCCTTTTATAGCACGTCGCCTTATACCCACCTTATAGTTTGTATAAATCGAGTTCAAACTTCTTATTAGTATTTACCTATTTTGCCTTTTATTTTTGTTTTGGGTTCGAATACAATAGCTAGGTGATGAAATCCCAACTAAGGCTTATTTGAAAAGTATTTAAGATTATTGTTCTACGTAATACAATATATTATTCACAAAAAACGAGAAAAACGATACATACTACGTAATAGAAAAATAACAAAACTTTTCGAGGACGGAAAGGGTCTTTAAATCCACGATCAACAAATCTCTACAAAAGCGAATCGTACACAAGATCCCCGGCAGCGGCGCCAAAATTTTTGATGTATCGTGGATAGTATATGTGATAATTTGGATACGTTATAGGGTAAATTAGAAAATTACCTTTAGGAAAAAGTAATAGTCTAATAATACCAATGACGAATTCAATTAAACACGTGAGTGAGTCGAGTTCGTTGTATACGAAGATCTTATGAATTTGAGACGTTTTGCTTTGATATGGACAATTGATTTGAATTGGTTTTTGGTTTTTAAACTAAAGATTAAATCTACAAATTTTAAGCTATTTAAAATAAACCTAAAGTGCATGAATCGTAAACCCCGCCTATTTTAAAGTTCAATTAACACTTACTTAATTAAAAATTAAAACACTAATTAAAAATTATTCTAATTAAAACTCTATAAAAAATATATTAATTCTACTTAATGAAATAACTTTTAAACTAATTTACTTTATTACTAAAAATTTACTTTAAAACAAATCTATTTAAAAACTATATTTATTTAATTCTAAAAATTGTTAAAATCTATTTAATTAAAAATTAAACTAATTAAACTTTTTAAACAAAAACATTTTTATTTTTTATCTTTATTTATTCAGCTAAAATAAACTTTTAATAAAAACAGTAAATAAAAGTTTATAAAAGTTAAACGTTTTTAGAATAAATGAAAAGTTAATTAAACAAAATCTGCTAAAAATCTACCCTATATTAATTAAACTAATGAAAATAAACCCAAAAGAGCTCGAAGCTCAGTGGATAACACATTGGACTGTGAAGCGCGAGGTCGCGAGTTCGAATCCCATGAGGGACGTATTTTTTTGAATTAATTATTTTTGACAGTATATCACAAAGAAAGCCTCAGGAAAGACTTGTGAGCTTATATTGATAAGCTGTTTAGGCAAACAACTTTGGTGTGCTTATCAGATAAGCTAATCTGATAAGCAGTTACTAAAGTAAAAATGCAGAGATTTCCAAACCACAATCAAATAAAAAAAACAAGAACCAGCAGACTAAATATATCACTTAAGCAGATAATACAGCAAGGCAAATCCAAATTCAAACTGAATTCACTCAATCAATATCCAGCACAATGAAACTACTGAACATTCCAATCTAGCGAGAAATTATAAGCAGTTGATCTACAAAAATCAAAACATTAAGCAAATCGGCAAAACTAATTCAACAGCAAACTTATTAGCTAATAAAATCAATAAAATCATCACCACTTCTAAATAATCTCTACGAAATCTCCATAGACCAATTAAATCTCATAAGCTTCATAAATCAGAAAATCTTTCTAGAAAATACTCATCAGAAATTATCAGTTACTGGAACAAGTAACACAACATTATATTAAAGCTCAAACCAATTAATCAGAAATTTAATTCACGAAATCTATATAAGCTCTTAACAGTATATCACTTATCCAAAAAGAACAGGTTAACAACTTACTTTTATTACTAAAATACCAGACAGTGAACAACACAATGTAAACTAAATCAACAGATCATTAAACGACAAGCAGCACAGACCTTAATCTAATACAGTTATCATCAAAACTTACCAAAACTTATTCTATTTAGCAGATTTAAAGAACTTATAGAAAGAAAATTAAAATAAGAAGAAACTAGCACCTTTTGACGAAACCTTTGAGATGTAGACCTGCGCTGAGCAGTCTATGAACCGGAACTGGAAACCACCATACCACCATTAATCTTACCACCAAGCTCCAGATTCGAACCATCAATATACGACATCAAATCAACTCGCACCAACATTCGTTCTCGAACCAGCAACTAAATCTCGTCACACTTTTTTGAAAGCTATACAGTAGTTTAACTTTTTATCCCTTTCTTATCAAATCATCCCATTAAGCTATTGACAAGCTTAATAGAATAATTTTTTGCAAATAATATCAAGATAGAAGTAGAGTAGAATAAATGTATTTTCAATTAACATAAAATTTAAAGAAGACAGATGGAACTAAAAATCACTTTTATTAATATCCAAAATTGAATACAATACTGAAAAACAGAAATTACATAAATCTTACACCTAAATTGACATTATAACTTTAATAAAAAATGGGATAGATTTTACAGGAATATTGGGGGGTTTTTATAGCCAACCACCGAGGCTCTTGGTGCGAATATTCGGATCTCCATAGGGATATTCCCTTTTCTTCTAAGCCATTGATCTTCCCTTCTTTAGTCTCTCTCCTGTTGGATGGCTGAGATGATTCCAAATAGCACACGGATCGCCAACGTGGCATCCGTGTGCTAGTTGTGTTTCTTCTTTGGCTCCTGATTGGTGGAAAAAGCTGGATGAGGTGTTCATTCGAATCAAAATCAGCCACGTAGCATTCCCTCTCCATCTACTCTCTTCCTATAAACTTGGGGGTTTTAATCCCCTTTTTGTGAATTAAAGGAATAAATAAAAAGCCCTAAATTAATTTGACTTTTTATTTACTTAGGGTTTTTGAACAGTAGGGTTTTTTTAACTGGTTTTTGAGAGAAAGGTTGGGGAAGAAAGGTGAAACTGTTTCACCTTGTTTGTATCGAAATGTTTTAAAATAAAAGTGTGGATGGATGACTAATAAACGAGTGGGTGTAATTGGGGAATAAAAACAAAGCGTGTATGGGGTGTCACGTTTTATAACAAACGAATAAAAGAAGTAACCCTAGGCCCATCAATATCTTTCTTCATTCGTTTCTCTTTTTCTTGTTTGGGCTTGGGCCCAATAACCTTTTATTCATTCGTATAAATTTAAGCAATATGGGCCTGGACTTGTTCCAAAAGTAATTTATGTTGGGCTTTATTTGGGCCTTGACCCAAGAGTTCTTTTGACTTTAATTCCAATATTGGGCTTTTCAGGCCCAATAAGCTCATGTGGGACCCACTTGGCTTGTTTATTCGACAAATGATTAAATCCACTCATGTCGAGCTCGATTTTGGCTTCTTCGATCTTTTTCATCAATCTCGTGTCGATTTTTGTTGGTTTTCGCGAACTTGGTACCTACACACATGAAAACAAGAAACAAGCATATCCAAGGCATTTTTGATATAATTCAAGCAATATTTCATTGTTTTAAGCTACTAATGATATGAATAATTAAGCTCATATCATGGTTTTACCACTCTTTAGGAAAAGAGGGTAAATTAGGGCAAGCGTTAACAAGTGACTTAGGAAAATCACAAGTTATGACCCAAAGTGGGGATCATTCTCAAGGAGGCTTGGTGTGTGTGTTAAGAAATGATTAGTGATGTGATTATATGATTATGATGAGAAAAGAAAATAGAAATGGGATAAGAAGAGAATGACGGTTACGTTGACGGATTACACTAAGACGAAAAGGTCGTACACGTAAAATCGTAGAAACACCAAAATTAAAATTTTACCCTAAAAATTCCTAAAAAATTTGCAATAAATCCTAAATAATGTATTAAGAGTTTACAAGAAATCAAAGATCACCCAATCCTTTTATTCAACTAAATAATGATTTTTTAATGCTAATTAAAGCCCTAAAAACCAATTTAATTAATAAAAAGCCCAAAATGAGATTTATCACTTTGTAAACCTATAGAACAACCTAACTTCCTATTTTTGAAAATTTTAAAATTAATAAAAACTATTTTAAAACAATTAAAAACTATTTAAACTTAAAATAATTATAAAAATAAATCTAAGGACAATAAAAATATTCTAAAAGTTGTAAAACTCCTAACTTTATGTATTTGAACTAGGAAAAATAAAAAAACTAGAAAAAATTAACTTTTAATTTTTAATAATAAAATAATAATAAAATAATATTAAAAATCCAAAGTTTATAAAAGAATTCTAAAAAATTACCAAAAAACAAGAAAAATGTAACTAAGAAAAAAATGCAAACAAAAGTTTCCAAAACCTTTTTTAATAATTTTATATTAATTTCTAAATTTGATAAAAAAAAACCCTAAAATAATATAAAATCAAAAATAAATTAATTTGAAAACTTTAATTGATGTAAACCTCAAAAATACTATTAAAAACTTAAAAACTATTTTTTTAGATTTTTAAAACTATTTTTCCTTTTTTTATTTACTTTCTAAAATTAAAACTAAAATTAATCCTAATAAATTAACTACAAACGTGAAAAATAAATTTTTAATACCAAAAAGTCTCAAACCTAACAGAGAAAAAAGGAAAATTGTAAAATGGTAAAAAGCTATAACAAATAAGCTGAAATCAGCTTATTATTAAGCTGTTTGTTTAAATAAGCTAAAACCAAATTTGCCTTAAGTATTAAAGAAACCAAGTGATAACCAGTCAAAGACCTTAGGGCAACTGGTTATCATGTTGGTGTGTGGGAGAGATGGCGCAGGTTCGATTCCTGGCCAGTCTCTTTTTGTTAAAACTTTTTTTTTTATTTTTTCTTTAAGCAAAAACTTAAAACCAATACTCAACTTAACTCAAAAACACAAAAATGTTTAAAATCAAACAAGATTATTAGCTAGAAAACACAAAAACGTGCCCAGTTAAACAAATCTAGCTACAATAACAACACAACCCAAAACCAGTCTTATCCGATATCTAATGAAACTAAAAAAAACACAAAAACAAAGGACGTTCTCTGATGGACCAGAGAAGTAAATCTGCTATTGGTGGCCTTTTTGGCTAGTTCTTGATGGTTTGTTGGTTGTTTTGGCAAGACAAGGCACCCCCACAACCAGTTGGGTTATGGGGAGTCACAATGAGCAAGAAAGAACCAAGTTAACACTCAAAATCACATACACATGGCAAATCAACTTTCTGAAAATCAGAAACAAGCATATGATCCTCTTGCTGATGCAGTTGGCACTTAGGTGAGATTCTATAGACACAAACTTGCACAAAGCCAATCCAAATCACATAAAAACTGAACACAATCCTAGATTATCCCAAATCCTATCAGAGAGCAAAGATCAAATGAAAGATTAAGCTAAAAATCTAGGCAGTTAAAGGCATACTGAATTTTATCAAGTCTAACCAAAAATAAAACATGCAAATCCTATAAAACCTAACCAAACTCAAAACCTATGATAACAATAAGCTAATACTGATAAATCAAGTGTGTTTGGGCAGTTTCTCTAGTTTAATGTCACCTTAAACCAGTTAAGACCCTTAACCCAAACACTCCTTAACTTATTGAAAACAACTTTTTGCAAACCAAATATGCTCAAACTTTAACTAAACAGATATCAACTACTTCTAACATGCATCTAGATCATATTTGAGCATAAACAAACAAATATCACTCAATAAACAAACAACTTACAAAATCCAAATAAGTTCACATGAAAAGTTCATAAACCAAAACCATAGGGTTCAAGCAGATACCTGTTGATGCCTCCTAGGGGTGCGATTAGGGACTTGTGTGAGCTTAATGAAGTGTAGAGGTGCCTGCTGGTGGAATCCAAGTGGACCTAAGGCTAAACAATGTCTTCAAACAGAAAAACAAATGGAATTAATGGATCTTGCTTGCTGCTTTCTTGATACCTGCACACAACACCACAAGACCAAATAAAAGCTTCAAATATCAGAGGCTACAAGCTTTTGGCTTGTAGCTTTTGATACAGTGAGTGTGAACAAACAAATGGGTCAAAATAACAAAAAGGTTTTCACCTCACAACACTTCTTACCCAAGTACTATACCCACTAAATCTTGATATCTCCCAGATATAAAGGTTCTCTGGTCATAAGAGCCCAAGTAAGTAGCTTATGTGGCCTTTGACCCTTCTTGGTAAACTAACGAATTTTTAAAACTTGAAAATGCCTTTTTGAAAACTCATTCAACAAAGTACTCAACAAATCAATTTGGAACTCGGTTCTTTCACACAAGCCAATAAAATTTTAACTATAACTGAAAAGGAATTATATTTTCTCCTAAAAACACCAACTTTCATTAAGAAAAACAGATTACAAGGGCTTCGTAAAAAAAATTGGAACAAGAGGAAAATGAGACACAAGTCGTCTCATTTTATACTAGCCAAAAGAAATTTCTAGAAAGCTTAATTAAATATTACAATGCTTGTAAAACCCTAAACCCTAATTCAGTGAAAGTCCATATATGCCTTTGGTCTTCATAATTTGAATTTTAGTCCAATGTGCCCATGTGATTGTCCTTGTTGTAACAGTTGGAATCTTTCATCTTGGACGTTCAAAATATCTTTGGGAGTAAGTATATCATGTAGGACGTTGATTTGGGTCAGGTTTTGGGGTTTGGGGGAAAGTGACATTGCAGGGGTCACATGGTGTGGTCTCAGGATGAAAGTGATGGGTATTTTGGGGTGTGGGTTAGGATTAGGCTTAGGTTAATTAAGGATCTGGAGGTGATCAAACAAAAACCCTTTGTTTTGTGTTTAATTGGGTCTGGGTTTAATTAGGGTTTATAGGGGATGAAAAGGGGGTTTAATCCGTTTTGGGGTAGGATTAATTTAAACTTTGTGTTAGGGAGGGAAACTTAATAAACTGATTAAATCAGTTTATTAAAGGGATGGTGGAGTGTGACGTGGAGTGAGGGAGGAAGGTGATTGGAGGGATTTTGGTAGTGGGTGACGTGGCGGGTGGGGAGTGGTGGAATAAGGTTTGGATGTATGGGCAAAAGAAGTCCCTATATTCCCATTCACTTGCTGAATAAAGATTTAACAGCCCATAAATAGAAACCCTTTACAAACCAAGTTTTTATTTTCATACATTGGCCACAAAAGTTTTCACAAGGACTTGTGTTGTAGTTCTTTAATATTTTAAAGGACTGATTTTGGCATTTTCTTCATTCTTCAAGGTCTTGACTTGTTTTTTGACTTGTTGGAGGACTAATATTGACAATTTAGTTTTGTTGAGGGACTAAATTTGCCAATTCTTCAAAGTTAAGGGTCCTTTTTGTAATATTGACAAACTTAAGGGACCAATCTTGTAATTATGAATATACAAGGGTTTAAAGTGTCAATTCTTCAATATTGGAGGACCCTTCTTGTTCAATCTTCAATTCTTCAAGGGTATTTTTGGAAATTCCATTCTAGGGCTTGGTTCATTGTGCGGCTTCATTTCTCGTGTTCGTTTTGATTGATTATTGTGATCTTTTTGTCATTTCCTCAATATCCCTACCTAAAATACACAAGCAACAAACACAAGCATATATTTGGCATTTTTAATGATATTTAATGCATTTTAAGCCCAATATGGACGATGAGACTATGTATAAAAGTAGTCTCATCATGATCGTAGCACCCTGATAAGATACTTATCAAGGTGAGGTAAAGCTTGTGGTTTGGGAAGATTCAAGGAGTAGGTACAAGTTGGAAGACATTTGTTTCCATTTTCATTTTTTTTATATAATCTGTTTCTTGACCTTGTTGATCTTAGCAGTGTGTTTGGAAGCTTGTGTCTTGTTTAGCTAGACACATAAGCTCTCACATACGAGAGTGTGGAAGTACATTCCCGAGGTTTGTGTTCTTCTCTTGAAAAATCTGTTAAAAATTGGTTCTAAGTGGTTTTGAGTATCTATTTTTGTGTGGTGTTACTTGTTGCATGAATCTTGTTCCAAGTGTATGCTAGAGTTATTACGATGCATGTTTGAGCTTGATTCAGTCTTGAAAACACTTTTGCTTTGTTAAATTTGGATTTAAAAAGTTAAAGGGTTGTTTGGGATTGCTGTTTGATTCATGTTTTGGTAGAAGTAAGTAGGAGGTTAAAGTTATTGTATGTTGGTATCTGATTTTTGTGTGGTTGTATGCAAAAATCTGTTTACTTTGTGCTTTGAAATACCATATCTGAATCTTTGGTCTATCTAGCTTGTTTTAGGTCCTTTTGAACTAAAACTTGGTGAACACCTAGATTTAATGCTATACTAGGGTTAACAAGTGTTAAAACAAAGTTCTTGCAACCTGATAAGTAGATTTAGGGCTTGGAAATTGGATTTGTGGTCAAGTAGTTCAGCAAAAAGGTTCTTTGTGTTCATCAGAATATCTATTAAGTCACTTAGGGTATAAACTAGCTCAAATCTTTAAGCCATTGTATGAAACAAGTTTGTTTGTAATCACTTGAGTTTATTTAAGCTGTAGTATGCATTTGGTAAAGTTTGGTAGGCTTATACTAGCTTAAACATAGCTTTTATTCATCAGATCTACTTATCTCATGTTTGTATCATGTTTGTGCACATTTTGATTAAACGGTATCAATTGGCTGGGTGATTTTGTGATTTTTTGCTTGATTGTGACTCCCTACAACTCACTGGTTGTAAGGGTGCCCTTATTGTTCAAAAACACCAAGTGAATCTCTCTTAAAAAGAAAATAAAAAAAGTCAAGCAGTGGGAACTCTTTCCCACTGAAAGTTCCCACTGATAGTGTAAATTGGTCATCAGCTTATTAATAAGCTATATTGGCTTATTCTATTGTGTAACAACTTGGATTTTGTAATCAGTCTTCTTTATTTGACCCATTTACTTGATCTGGAGCTTTGTAGCCTTTGACTTTTTAGTTTGAATAGAAAACGAATTGACTTTTGTTTTTCAAAACAGCTTATTGATTATTCCAGCTTATTAAGTGTGCTTATTTGAAATATTTTTGTTGATTAAGTTTAATTTGGTCATTTAAAACCTTTTGCAACTTGAATCAGCTCTTGAAGTGGTCTAGAACTCAAAAACGACTATTATGTCGTTTTCTGTAGAGAGTCTTGGCTTATTTCAGGCTTATTTCTTGAGCTTTTTCATTGTTTCTTTTTATAAACTGCTTTATAAGCTCAAAATAAGGATGTGTGTCAAATTTCAGCTTATGGCATTAGCTTATGGCTTTATGGGCCAAAAAGCCCATTAAGAATAAGCTGAATTCTATTAAGATGTGATAAGCACGTATTCAGCTTTTAGGCCTTTAGAGTTTGGGACTTCACTACATTAGGGTTTCCTTTATTTTTAGCATTTTAGGACTTGTAAGGCTCTATATAAAGCCATTAGCTCATAACATTAGCTGTTGTTCTTGGTTTTCCAATGGTCAAAGTTCTGTAAATCCTTTGTTCATGGAATGAAAAAGCATTTGAAACTGTTGACGAAATCCAAGTGCCATCTTTATTTTATTGTTGTTTATGTTCTAAAGTTATTGGTTTGAAGTTTCAAAGTTTGGTTTTAAGAATTGTGCAAGTTTGTTTAAAAAATTTTCAAAATATAATTTTTCTAAGTTTTGTTCATACACTTGAACTTTTTGGATCATAAGTTGATCATAGCACCCTGATAAGATACTTATCAAGGTGAGGTGAAGCTTGTGGTTTGGGAAGATTCAAGTAGTGGGGTACAAGTTGGAAGAAATCTGTTTCCATTTTCATTTTTTTATATAATCTGTTTATTGACCTTGTTGATCTTAGCAGTGTATATTGGATGCTTGTGTCTTGTTTAGCTAGACGCATAAGCTCTCACATACGGGAGTGTGGAAGTATATTCCTGAGGTTTATCTTGTTCTCTTGAAAAATCTGTTAAAAATTGGTTCTAAGTGGTTTTGAGTATCTGATGTTTTGTGGTGTTACTTGTTGCATGAATCTTGTTCCAAGTGTATGCTAGAGTTGTTATGATGCATGTTTGAGCTTGATTCAGTCTTGAAACACTTTTGCTTTGTTAAATTTGGATTTAAAAATTTAAAGGGTTGTTTGGGATTGCTGTTTGATTCAGGTTTTGGTAGAAGTAGGAGGTTAAAGTTATTGTATCTTGGTATCTGATTTTTGGGTGGTTATATGCAAAAATCTGTTTACTTTGTGCTTTGAAACACCATATCTGAATCTTTGGTCTATCTAGCTTGTTTTAGGTCCTTTTGAACTGAAACTTGGTGAACACCTAGATTGAATGCTATACTAGGGTTAACAAGTGTTAAAACAAAGTTCTTGCAACCTGATAAGTAGATTTAGGGCTTGGAAATTGGATTTGTAGTCAAGTAGTTCAACAAAAAGGTTCTTTGTGTTCATCAGAATATATGTTAAGTCACTTAGGGTATAAACTAGCTCAAATCTTTAAGCCATTGTATGAAACAAGTTTGTTTGTAATCACTTAAGTTTGTTTAAGCTGTTGTATGCATTTGGTAAAGCTTGGTAGGCTTATACTAGCTTAAACATAGCTTTTATTCATCAAATCTGCTTATCTCATGTCTGTATCATGTTTGTGCACATTTTGATTAAACTGTATCAATTGGCTGGGTGATTTTATGATTTTTTGCTTGATTGTGACTCCCTACAACTCAGTGGTTGTAGGGGTGCCCTTATTGTCCAAAAACACCAAGTGAATCTCTCTTAAAAAGCAAATAAAAAAAGTCAAGCAGTGGGAACTCTTTCCCACTGAAAGTTCCCACTGGTAGTGTAAATTGGTCATCAAATTATTAATAAGCTATATTGGCTTATTCTGTTGTGCAAAAACTTGGATTTTGTAATCAGTATTCCTTATTTGACCCATTTACTTGATCTGGAACTTTGTAGCCTTTGACTTTTAAGTTTGACTAGAAAACGAATTGAATTTTGTTTTTCAAAACAGCTTCATGATTATTCTAGCTTATTGAGTGTGCTTATTTGAAATCTTTTTGTTGATTAAGTTTAATTTGGTCATTTAAAACCTTTTGCAACTTGAACCAGCTCTTGAAGTGGTCTAGAACTCAAAAACGACTATTTTGTCGTTTTCTGTAAAGAGTCTTGGCTTATTTCAGGCTTATTTCTTGAGCTTTTTCATTGTTTTTTTTATAAACTGCTTTATAAGCTCAAAATAAGGATGTGTGTCAAATTTCAGCTTATGGCTTAATGGGCCAAAAAGCCCATTAAGAATAAGCTGAATTCTATTAAGCTGTGATAAGCACTTATTCAGCTTTTGGGCCTTTAGAGTGTTGTTTTTAAAATTGAATTTTAATCTTATATGGAAATTTGGGCTTATTTGGTTAACATTTTTCTTATTGGGCCTAATTAAGCCTATTTAGCAAACTGTTTTCACTTTTGGCCCATTTGGAGGCCTATTAGGGGTATTTTGGTCATTTTACTTTTATTTCTGGTTTTATTAAGTTAAAATTAGTTAGTTTGCAAGTTTTTAGAATTTTTTATAAATTATGGATTTTTTTAATATTATTTTAATATTTAATTTTAATTTTTAATCATTTTAAATAGTTTTAATTATTTTTAAATTTTTCAAAAATACTTTTTAGTTTAATTAAGTTATTTTAGAGGTTTCAAAATTGAAAAATCTTATTTTGGGCTTTTTATTAATTAAATTGATTTTTTGGGCGTTAATTAGCATTATTAAATTTTTTATTTAATTAAATAAAAGGTTTGAACAAGTTTTTATTTTTGGTAAACTATAATTGCATTTTTAGAGATTTATTGTGATTTTCTAGGAACTTTTAGAGTAATTTTGAAATTTAGTCACGTTTTCATGTTTTACGTCTTAGTTTCCGTCGTAGTTTAATTTTATTCGTATCCGTCATCATTTTCTTTCCCATCTTCTTTTCTTAATATTAATCTCAAATTTAATCAAGTTTAACACACACACCAAGCCTCCTTGAGAAATAACTCACTTTGGGTCATTAGTGCATGGTTTTCCTAAATCGTCGTACTTACCCTATTTACGCTCTTTTTCCTAAAAGACGTATTCATACAACTATCACGCGGAGCCCCGGAAGAACGCGGTATGACGTCGGGCTCAAACATTTCTAGGTCTTCGTCGACATCGGTCACACGACCGCGGGTTCGACGAGCTTGTGTCGACTCGGGGTTTTGCTACTTATATTTATCCCGCAAAAAAATCCAATCATCATGATGTTTGAACTCGATTTAATTTTGATCTTTAAACATTTTGCACACCCGCGAGTACAATATATTCTTGTTCTTTTTTGCCACTTGCGAACGTTGTTTGACCGTAAAGCGAGTTAAATTTTCCAACGTTTGAATTCATCGACGTTCACTTACCCGTTAACATATTCTTGTTCCGCTTTTTAAACTGTTTTGCCGCGGCCCGCGTATATAAAAGTGTGTTGAAGTTTAATAAAAAAGAGGTTTTGTTGGGTTTATATAAGTGAAAATGAGGGTTTTTTGTCCCCAAAAATACAAAAAGGCCTAACGGCTCTTTTTTTCAAACAAAACGATCAAAAAATTCAAACATTCGAATTTATAAAAAATTATAAAAATTTAAATAAATATTAAACGGGAAAACGCGAGGTGCGATACAGCCATCGTGTTTTCGCGCGAACACGTAGCCAGGGACAGAGCCAGGATTAAGTTAAGGGGGCCAGAAATTTTTTTTAATGATGACAATAACGCCTAACGACAAATATCAATATGTTTTATAAAGAAACCAAAAATAAGAATATCAATTTTGATTATAAACAAAAATAAACAATAATATAATAAATATTTGTTATTTGTTTTTCACTTATACACAATTTCACATCAACATACGAGTCTAAATCTGCTAATCCGTATATCAAAGTTATTGCAATTTAAAGAATGTAAAACATTGGCTTTTTTTTATCCGTGAGCATGCACTAAAAGAAGCGTAAGCCTATATTGATGACTTATGTTCCGTTGTACAAATAAAGAAAGTTGTAAATAATTTATATAACAATGTACATAAGCTCTCTATGTAAAACCCGCATATAAATGTCATGAACAGTACATTACGTAAACATACGAACCAATTAAAATTTTCCAATTATGTCATGTACACGTGTCACGAACATTAAATTCAGAAACTACGTACGTGTTAGTGCCCGATAATTATTAAGTACATGATAATACACGAAAATTATTAAGTATAATAATTATAATCACGAACATATGATCATGAACATTTGCGAATATGATAATTATTACGTATAATAATTATAACACGACTATTAGAACACGATATATGTACGTAGTATATATAACACGAACATTGAACACGAACTAGAACGAATAATAAACACGAACGAAAACGTAAATTAATTAAACATGGAAAAAGCCCGGGAGACCCTTGTGAGCCCTATGGTGTCCGCGGCAACCAAAAGACAAGGGGCCAAGCCCAGTTTGATTTTAACTAAAAAGGTTAAAAACGAAAACACAGAGTTTTCATAACATAAATTTTTATAGAAAAATTAAAACCCTAGCTTTCTTTTCTCTCCATCTTGCCGCCGCCTACATAAGAACATCAAGAGGTGTTTGGTTGATTTTGATCTTTGGTTTTGGGTTAATCGTGTTCGTTTTCTTAGTTCTTTTCCAATCACGCATTCAGTATCACCATAACCTTCATCTTTTTATTTTTATTTTCTTTTAATTATGTTCATGTGTTTAGAATATAAAAACATAATTAAAAACATGACAATCGATCCAAGAATCAAGAGGGGGGTTTTGTGGGGTTTTGGTCCGTCTGACACACAACCGAGAGCCACCAAGCTCTCAGCTTGCTTTATCGCACCACCACCGAGACCTTAGGGTCTCAGCGTGGGTTGTGTGGCTCGATCACATGCAACAAGGAACCCCGACGCATGTCGGGGTGACGTTTGGTTTGGGTTTGGGTCTCGGCGCAGCAGCAGCACCACCGGCTTAAGCCGGTGGCTGTTTTGGTTCGAGCAGAGGAAACGCAGCCAAGCAGGGGGAACCACCAGCTAACAGGCGGTGGGAATATTACTCGGACAGTGGCAACCGGCTAGGCCGGGTAGCCACTGTCGGGGTTGTTTTGGTTCGGTTCATGTTGCGGCTTATATTAAAACACAGGAACGGGCACGGGATTATTTTTACATGTTATATTTTTACAAGAAGAATTAAATTAATTAACATGCTAATAATAATTAATTTAATTTAACCATGACTTAGGTTTTGTTATTTATTAAATAATACATGTTTTAACCTAAGTATTTACCATTTAATTTAGACTATAGTTATTAATTAATTATTAAAACATGGACTTATAGTTAATTAATAAAACGTGAATTAGGTTATAATTATAAAATATAATAATTTATGATTAACCTAAGTATTTTATTTAGACTAATTTAATTAAATCATGCCTTTATTTAATTAAATCATATAACCTATGAAATTACCATGACATTTAATTAATAAACTATACTATTAATTACATGACTTATGGCTTTTAACCAATGAGCTTAAATCTATATTATTAGCTTATTAATCCAGCTTATTTCTATATATGGAAACTTTCTATTTCAGGAAACTTATTATTTTTGGAAACTTTCTATTTTTAAAAACTGATCTATTTTTGGAAACTTTCTATTTTTAGAAACTTTCTGGATTCCTTGGGGCATCAACCGGGACTGCAGAGGAGCAAGTGTATCACTTTCGTTGGGCTCTTCGTACATCTGTCGCCAATAACTTGGTGTGTGCTACATTCAATACTGTGGCACAAATAGCAGATGCAGCCCGCAAGTTGGAGATGCTTGTAGGAGAGGGATGAGTTTGGAGAGGCAGAAAGACCCGACAAGAGGTATATCTCGTCTTCAGCGGTGATCATTTCATTTCATTAAGTACTATCCAAATATTTATCTTTCTCTATGCAATTTCATCTTTCAGGCAGAAGACTGGGGACCTGTCCCAACAGGCAACTCAGCAGCAGAGTCAGCACAAGGGTAGCGGTCAGACCCAAGACCGTTATGCTTCGGAAAGGTGTGGCAGTAATGAAAATTACCATAACAACGCCAACAACTCTAACGGCAGCAGGTCCCTAAACTTACTCATTTCTTATGTTATATGCTTTATGATTCATAATTCTGACACTTCAGCATCTACTACCAAGAATAATGGCAACAGACGGGAGCAGGACTGCAGAGGTTCACAGCCCAACCGTGCAGCTACATCTGGTATTACGTCTTACGATTTTCTACATTGTCCTATTTGTACCCATTAATCATGTCTTACGTATACTTTTCTGAACAGGCTCCCAACCAGCTAGGGAACCTGTTGGAGGGTATACTCACCCTCTCAGCACTACGTGCAACCGCAAGCATCCAGGGCCATGTCGCCGTGATAGCGATGCTTGCTTCAAGTGTGGCCATCCAGGCCATCGCATGAAGGAATGCCGTAAGGGTGAGATCGAGGGCACTTATGGACATGTCGACTCCAAGCCACCTCCTACTACTGGACGGGTGTACACGACCTCGCGTGATCAGGCCAACAAGTCAACATGTACCATCACTGGAATCTTGTATATGTATGGTCAAGCTGCATGTGTCTTGTTTGACACATGTGCTACTCATTCGGTCATATCTACTATTTATGCCAAGAGTGTTAGGATATCTCCTATGCCACTAGAAAATGTCTTAAACATTTCCACGCCCTTAAGAGACTTTGTACGCATCACACATGGGTACAAGGGTCTTCCCCTTGAGTTCGACGACAAAATTCGTCCAGTTGACGCACTTCCACTGGACATGTGCGATTTCGACATGATATTAGGCATGGATTGGCTATCCAAGCACCACGCCACCATTGACTGCCATTCATATCGCGTCATCTTCAGTGATGTAAACGAACCAGAGTACATTCACAACAGTTTATACCTCGAAGGTCTATACAAATAATTTCAACCTTACAAGCACATGCATTACTGTCACATGGTTGCGAGGGCTACTTAGCTACTGTTCATGATATGGAGGCTGAATCTCCATCCATCCAAAATCAGCCGATCGTGTCAGAATTTCCCGACGTGTTTCCAGAAGAACTTCCGACCATATCACCTACTCGTGAGGTAGAGTTTAATATTGAGCTCATTTCAGGAGTTGAGCCAATTTCCAAGGCTCCTTATCGCATGGCTCCTATAGAGCTTACGGAGTTAAAGGAACAACTACAGTTGCTTTTGGAACGAGGTTTCATCCTCCCTAGTGCATCTTCATAGGGTGCACCGGTTTTATTCGTAAAGAAGAAGGACGGTAGTATGCGTCTCGACATTAATTATCGTGAGCTTAATAAGATCACCATCAGAAATCGATATCCCTTGCCACGCATTGATGATTTGTTTGACCAACTCCAGGGGTCCAAACATTTCTCCAAGATTGATCTGGGGTCGGGCTATCATCAGTTACGGGTGAAAGAGTAGGACATCTCCAAGACTGCTTTCCGTACACGATATGGACACTACGAATTTGTAGTCATGCCATTTGGCCTTACCAATGCTCCAGCAATTTTCATGGACTTGATGAACCGTATCTTCCATGTGTTTCTGGACAAGTTCGTCATTGTCTTCATAGACGATATTCTGATTTTCTCTAAGTCAAAGGAGGAGCACGAAGACCATCTTCGTACAGTATTACAAATACTTCGCCAGAAGCAGCTGTATGCCAAGTTCTCCAAATGCGAATTATGGTTAAGTAAAGTGGCGTTCTTAGGCCACATAGTATCCGCAGAAGGAATAACCATGGATCCTACGAAGGTTGAGGCTATTACCAAGTGGCTAAGACCAACATTAGCAACTAAAGTTCGCAGCTTTCTAGGCTTAGCTGGTTACTACCGTAGGTTCGTAGAGAACTTTTCCCGTTTAGCACTTCCATTGACCAAACTGATGCGGAAAGGGGAGAAATCCATCTTGACTGAAGAAATAGAGAAGAGCTTTGAAGACCTAAAGCAGAGGCTGGTATCTGCACCGATTCTTACTCTCCCATCTGGTACAGGTGGATTTCAGATCTATAGTGATGCTTCAGGGAAGGGAATTGGCTGTGTTCTCATGCACCATGGGAAAGTGATTGCTTACACATCACGACAGCTTAAGCCTTATGAGGAGAACTACCCTACGCATGACTTGGAACTTGCAGCAGTCGTGTTTGCACTGAAGATATGGAGGCACTACTTGTATGGAGAATCATGTGGTATCTTCACAAATCACAAGAGCCTAAAATACATCTTCACTCAGTGTGAACTGAACATGAGGCAGAGAAGGTGGTTAGAGATGTTGAAGGATTATGACATTAATCTGCAGTATCATCCCAGCAAGGTGAATGTAGTGGCAGATGCTCTTAGTAGAAAGTCGGGTATGATCAACAACATTAAGATAGAGGAAGAGATTATACGAGACTTGGAGCGGTTAGATATTGAGATCATGGTACGTGGACAACATGGCTACCAGGCTAATCTTATAGTGGAGCCTGACTTACTCTGTGGGATCAAGGAAGCTCATAAGGATGATGGTGAAATCTAGGCAATTATTCAGAACTTAGATCAGTAGACGAAATTTCGGTTAGATGAGGACGGTATCTTATGGCAGGGCACTAGACTTTGTGTTCCTGATGATCTTATACTCAAGGAAGCGTTATTGGCTGAAGCTCATAGCTCCCCATTCTACATTCATTCTGGTTCAACCAAGATGTACCAAAAAATCAAGCAGTATTTCGGGTGGAGTGGGATGAAACAGGATGTTGCTACCTATGTCTTCAAATGTCTTACCTGCCAGCAGGTTAAGATCGAGCATCAACAATATAGTGGTCTACTACAACCATTAGACATTCCAGAGTAGAGTGGGACAAGATCACCATGGATTTTGTCAACGGACTTCCGCAGACCAAGAGGAAGCATAATGCAATTTGGGTCATCGTTGACGACTTACCAAATAGGCTCATTTCTTACCGATCCGCAAAGATGATCCAGTTAGCAAATTGGCTGACACATATAACAAGGAGATCATGAAACTTCATGGTGCTCCATCCAGTATCATCTCGGACAGAGATCCTCGGTTTACTTCGCGATTTTGGAGGAGTCTGCAGAAAGCTTGGGGTACCAAACTTAAGCTTAGCATGACTTTTCATCCTCAAACAGACGGACAGTCGGAGCATACCATTCAGACATTAGAGTACATGCTTCGAGCGTGTGCTTTAGAATGGACAGGAAGTTGGGACGATTATATCTGCTTGGTAGAATTAGCATACAACAACAGTTGGCACGCCAACATCAAGTGTGCACCGTTTGAGATGTTGTGTGGCAGGAAGTGTCGCGCCCCAATCTGCTGGGATTAGGTTGGTGAGAGAACACTTGAAGGTCCGGAGATGATAGAGTTGATCAGCTTGAAAGTCGCTGTAGCTAGGGCAAAATTACAAGAAGCTCGTGCACGTCAAAAGAGTTATGCCGACAAGCATCGTAGGGATTTGCATTTCAACGTGGGAGATCATTTCTTTCTTAAGGTATCACTGGCACGCGGTGTTATACGTTTTGGAATCAAGGGAAATCAGTCCTCGATTCATCGGACCGTTTGATAGCATCGAGCGAGTCGATAAGTATCGTATTGTTTAGCATTACCTCCGCAGCTTTCTCACGTTCATGATGTTTTCCATGTGTCCTTACTCAGAGGGTACAAGTATCATCCCCTTCACATAGTTCAGTATCCACTTGAACAGCTTCGTGGAGATCTTACCTTCATCGAGGAACCTGAACGAGTTCTTGATCGACAGGAACGAGTCATGAAGAAGAAGAAGATTCCATTCGTCAAAATCCTTTCGAGGAATCATACCGAGCGGGAAGCCACTTGGGAGACAGAGGAGTCTATCCGGACTTCTTACCCTCATTTCAAGTTTTGATTCGGGTATGTTCCTCTTTCAGTTTACGTTATCTATAATTCGGGGACGAATTATTCTTTTTAGGGGGGAAGAGTTGTAAATCCCGCATATAAATGCCATGAACAGTACATTACGTAAACATACGAACCAATTAAAACTTTCCAATTAGCTCATGTACACGTGTCACGAACATTAAATTCAGAAACTACGTACGTGTTGGTGCACGATAATTATTAAGTACGTGATAATACACGATGATTATTAAGTATAATAATTATAATCACGAACATACGATCACGAACATTTACGAACATGATAATTATTACGTATAATAATTATAACACGACTTAGAACACGATATATGTACGTAGTATATATAACACGGACATTTAACACAAACGAGAACGAATAATAAACATGAACGAACACGTAAATTAATTAAACATGGAAAATCCCGGGGGACCCTTGTGGGCCTATGGTGTCCGCGGCAACCAAAAGACAAGGGGCCAAGCCCACTTTAATTTCAACTAAAAAGGGTAAAAAGGAAAACACAGAGTTTTCATAACATAACTTTTTATAGAAAAATTAAAACCCTAGCTTTCTTTTCTCTCCCTCTTGCCGCCGGCTACACAAGAACACCAAGAGGTGTTTGGTTGATTTTGATCTTTGGTTATGGGTTAATCGTGTTCATGTTCTTAGTTCTTTTCCAATCACGCATTCGGTATCACCATAACCTTCATCTTTTTATTTTTATTTTATTTTAATTATGTTCATGTGTTTTGAATATAAAAACATAATTAAAAACATGACAATCGATCCAAGAATCATGAAAAGGGGGTTTTTGGTGGGGTTTTGGTCCAGCCGACACACAACCGAGAGCCACCAAGCTCTCGGCTTGGTTTATCGCACCACCACCGAGACATTAGGGTCTCGGTGTGGGTTGTGTGGCTCGATCGCAGGGAACAAGGAACCCCGACGCATGTCAGGGTGACGTTTGGTTTGGGTTTGAGTCCCGGCGCAGCAGCAGCAGCACCACCGGCTTAAGCCGATGGCTGTTTTGGTTCGAGTAGGGGGAAACGCAGCCAAGCAGGGGGAACCACCGGCTAATAGCCGGTGGGAATATTGCTCGGACAGTGGCAACCGGCTAGGTCGGGTAGCCACTGTCGGGGCTGTTTTGGTTCGGTTCATGTTGCGACTTATATTTAAACACGGGAACAGGAACGGGCACGGGATTGTTTTTACAAGTTATATTTTTACAAGAAGAATTAAATTAATTAACATGCTAATAATAATTAATTTAATTAAATCATGACTTAGGTTTTATTATTTATTAAATAATACATGTTTTAACCTAAGTATTTTACCATTTAATTTAGACTATATTTATTAATTAATTATTAAAACATGAACTTATAATTAATTAATAAAACATGACTTATGTTATAATTGTAAAATATAATAATTCATGATTAACCTATGTATTTTATTTAGACTAATTTAATTAAATCATGCCTTTTCTTAATTAAATCATATAACCTATAGTTTATTAAATTACCATGACATTTAACTAATAAACTATACTATTAATTACATGACTTATGACTTTTAACCAATAAGCTTAAATTTATATTATTAGCTTATTAATCCAGCTTATTTCTATATATGGAAACTTTCTATTTCAGGAAACTTACTATTTTAGAAACTTTCTATTTTTAGAAACTGATCTATTTTTGGAAACTTTCTATTTTTGGAAACTTTCTATTTTTGAAAACCTTCTATTTTTATAAAGTTGCTTATTATTATTACACAACAAGTATAATAATACAAGAATACAAGATAATACTTAATCAGAGTACATGAAATACATGATTAATACAATATATCAATTAAAATAGTAAAATAAGACAAGAACATATAAAACAAGCTAAGAACATGCTATAACCAGTAAGGTACTCAGTAATCAGACAACTTATACATGTCTCTTATTTATTTAGCATTAGTGATGTCGGAGTAGGACTTTTCATCCTTTCATCTTTCCTCGTTCACTGGACACAAGGTATGGATTTTCCGTCCTTTAGTATGGACATTCTTACCTTATTAGGATTCCCTGTTTGCAGCCAACTGTTTTCCCACGTATATGTTTTATATGTTTTGATCACTTATGTTTGGTTTTAAATGCCGAAGTCAAATACATGCATGACCAGTGTCACCTAGTTATGGAGGTACCATAACCATAAAACTGGAGGCACCAGTGTTATGACTTCCCCACGGTGGAGTGATTGCTCGTGGCGTCCCTTTACAATTTTGGCCTTATATTTATATTATCATGTGGGGTGTATGGGTGCATCCTAGATACATGTTTTACAGGATTTTCAGAGTGAATGCGATGTGTGCCTTGAATCCTTCACAAGGAGTTGATCCCTTCTACCCAGACTAATTAATTAGAGGCAACCCTTCTAATTGCATGACGAGGTCTCCCCTCCAAGTATTCATGCATGGTGGAACCTCATGACCTATATGGGCTATTGGCTAATTAATACAGTTTTCTTATAAAATCATAAGTCTTTTCAAACTATAAAACCAGTTTTATGAACATGTTCCAGGTTATCTAGGACTTATACATTTCCGCTACTATTAGTCTTTTATGATTATGTCATTTCATGATATACTTGTATATCCGTTCACTGGGCGTTATGCTCAGCCGTTTTCCTTTCATGTTCCCAAACGGCAGGTACTCAAGAACGCTCGTAGACTTTGAGAGTATGTGCATACGGATGGAAGCTATCTAGCCTTCATTACTTTATGTATTTTCATGCATTACGTTACTTTATTTCTTTAGACATTGTTTAGTCCTTTTCCATTTCAGTACTTATATTCATGTGTGTTGAGCTTATACTTGGACTACCGATGTTTGTTTCCGGTATTTCTATTCATGGTCATTTAATATTTTTGGACATTTATCTTGCATGTTTTGATGACACGCCATAATTACCTGTGATATTGCATTTACCAAAATGGGATGTTACACTCTAAATTATATAGGTTGAAACTTTACTATTTCCTAAAAGCATCACCTGGACAACTAAAATCATTTTCAAAATCAATTTTTCTAATGTTTGTCATCCATTTTAAAAATCAAATTTTCTCCACCTTTTTCTAGTATATGGGGTTTATAATTCGTCTCAAATTTCATGCTTATCTAAGATCAAAAATGGCATCTCCACTACTAAAAAATATCATCTTCGAGGACATTCGTGGCTTACTATTTTGAGCCCCAAGTTCATCATGCTAGTTTATACTCTCTTATTTTCATTGTAGTCTTTTTCATTGTGTGATCAATTATTCAAGATATTTTATGTGTAAATTTTCTTAATCTTCAATTTTTTTAATGATTAAGGTCATATATTTTATTTTTATTTTATTGCCAAAAAAAGGAAAAAAACAACTAAAAGCATTAAAATAATAGAAACTAAAATAAAATTTATAAAATTAGATACGTCTAATACGACAAAAAATTTACTATGTAGGTACTAGTACTACTATAAAAAAAGAAAATGATTATACATAGAATTTATTTAGCACATTGAAATTTTTTTAAAACAAAGGGTAAAATATTGAATAGAAAAAGTTTGTACCTATGTAACTTGTTGAACGTTACATGCATTAAATGTTACAAATTATCAAGTGAAATTTCACGTGGCTGGTCCCCTCGGCGCCAGACACGAAAACGCCAGTTGAGGTGTGGTTTTGGCTACGAAAACGTCAGTTGAGGTGTGGTTTTGACGCTGAAGGTTTATATTACTCATAACAATTATACAAAACCCTAATAAAGATCAAAGCACACATAGCGGAAGCTTTTAACAAGATCATAATTAATAACACATTCATAATTAATCGAGTTAGGGTTACATACCTTTTAGCTAGAGCAATTCCACAATAACACCGACGAATCACGAATTAGGGTTTATATGAAGAACACCAAGATATAGTTTATAGTGAAACTATATTACGCTCTTGTACACACGTAATGCAACGGATCAATCGTTAGGCTAGCACTAATAAACCGGAACTTCTACACTTGTGAATTATAGCTAAATCGAAAAACTAACTGAAACCCTAAAGGGGTGTTGGTTTGTGATCGCAGGAAGAGAAAAGAGGGGAGGGACAAAAATTATGAAGGCTATGAAGGGGTATTTATAGGATTACAAACTTGTTCTCCAAGTCCTAATCAAAATTAGGAAACAAATCCCCTTCCCCTTTTGTCCTTATAGCTGATGGCTAAAAAGCCCACCAAGGGGTTTTTGAAACTTTCCGTTTCTTGTTTTCTCTTCTATTTAATTCTATAACGCTCGTTTACACTTAATTATTAATTATTTAACGAACGTTAGTTAAGCTCGGTTTATATTTAATAAATATAATAAATATATTTACTAAAATTAATTAATCTTTTACGTATTGTGTGCAATCCCGTAATCCCGAGTTCGATCCTATCACACGACTATTTAATTTTATGTCCATAAACTTTCAGCTCCTACTTGGACAAAATTTGAATATCGTGATTACATTGATTAACGTCTAGTTACACTAACAATGTCACTAGTACAACTCGAGTAAGGTCTCCTGGACAAAACCTTTTTATGATACATCATTATTATTATCCTTTCATTTCAAATACAACGTTAATAGGATATGGATCTCAGTCATTCCTTCATTTAACCATTCTGTTTCTCGTTTACGGATATAGCAAGATTACCAAAACAAATTTAGGTGCGGTCACACAAACATCTTACTACTCTCCCGAGGGGCCCAACCGTATTATACTTCAAAAAATAATTTTTAAGGAAACAAATCTAATTTTGACTACAAGCGAAACTTACGAACTTTGCAACACTTCTGAAAATAACCCTTATAGCTACCAGTTATGTTTAACGTTAGGTTATCTCACAGAAAACACACTACATTCGTGACAGTTTCCTGGTATCTCAGATCTAAGGATAACTATTTATGATTTACTTAATGACAAAGATCCATAAAGTAAAATCATATAGTTGGGATAAGTCCAATATTTTATTCATCAAATATCATCCAAAATTGACCAATATACTTTCAAGTATACTTGTCACTATTTTGGATTGTCTTAGTTTAATAATACTCCCATATTATTAATCGACAACGGATATTTAGAACATAACAATTTATTCATGGATATAAAACATGTAAAATAGGATACAAAATCAAATAACAGAATATAAACGAAACTCAATCTTTATTTCATCAATTCCATAATGTCTTAACATCCTTTATCCAAATATTAATCACAGATTTATTGCATGAGTTCGCTAGCTAGTTGCAGCCCAATAGCATTGGCATGCTTAACTACCTTTGGTCTAGGAAAAGCCTTAGTAAAAGGATCAGCTACGTTATCATCTGTGTGAACTTTTATTAATTTTATTTCACGAGTTTCTACTTGTTCTCGTATGTAGTGATATCTACGTTTAAAGTGTCTGGCACCTTTCATGACTCCAGGATCATTGGCGAATATAATTGCAGCAGAATTGTCGCAATACATATCAATATGTTCTTTAATTGAAGGCATCACTCCAAGATCTCCAATAAACTTCCTAATACAAACAGCTTCCATTGCGGCTTCTGAAGCGGCCATGTACTCCGATTGAGTTGCATGCATAACAATGGTTGTCTGCTTCTTTCTCTTCCAGTCAACTGCTCCTCCATTGATGACAAACACGTAACTCGTCTGAGACTTCGTATCGTCTTTATCACATTGCCAGGACGCATCACAGAAACCTATAACATTTAGTTCTGTGTTTGTTTTACCCCCAAATACCAACAACATATCTTTCGTAATCATCAAATACTTTAGTGTATGTTTAACAACAGTCCAGTGGAGCTTCCCTAGATTCTGTTGGTATCTACTGACCAAGTTCTGAGCAAACGCCACATCAGGCCTTGTGCATCTTACAACATACATAATAGATCCTACTGCCGAAGTATAAGGCACCTTCTGCTTGTAAGGCACCTCTTCGGGTGTTGATGCATCTAACTCATGACTTAATTCATGCTTAACTTCCATAGGTTGAAAACCCTTCTTGGAATTATGCATGTTATACTTCTTCAATATCTTATCAATATAAGCATCTTGACTAAGACCAATTAACCGTCTTTTCCTATCTCGATAGATTTTAATTCCCAGAATATATACAGCATCTCCCAAATCCTTCATAGAAAAACATTTTCCAAGATAATCCTTAACTTCCTTAAGTCTTGGAATGTTATTTCCCATGATTAATATGTCATCGACATATTAAATTAGGAACACTACATCACTCCCACTAGCTTTGCGATATACACATGGCTCATCACAATTTTGAATAAATCTAAACTTTTTGATTTCTTTATCAAATCGCTTATTCCATTGACGTGATGCTTGATTCAAACCATAAATAGATCTTTGAAGTTTGCGTACGCGTTTTGGATATTTATGATCAAGGTACCCTTCCGGTTGTTGCATACAGATTTCTTCATCTAAGCGACCGTTCAAGAAGGCAGTTTTAACATCCATTTTCCATATCTCATAGTCATAGTATGCTGCTATAGCTATGATAATCCTAATAGCTCGTAAGTCTGCTACCGGAGAAAATGTCTCCTCATAGTCTACGCCAAAAGTTTGAGTAAAACCTTTAGCTACTAAGCGTGATTTATAGGATTGTACTTCACCATCCATGTCGGTTTTCTTCTTGAAAATCCACCTATTTTTCACTACTTTAGCATTTTTAGGCGCATCAACAAGGATCTAAACATCGTTGATTTTCATGGATTTCATTTCCTCATTCATCGCAACTATCCATTTTAACTTTTTTAGATCAAGCGTTGCGGATCGATAGTTAGCAGGTTCACCAAGATCCCCTACTTCCTCCTCGTCATCCCCTATGTTAAGACATAGTTTGCTTGGCACACGTATAGTCCTTGCAGACCTACGTATAGGAATTAATTCCGGTGGAGCTCCCAGACTTTCTGGCTCAATTGGAATTTCTTCGCTAGTATTTTCAGAAGGCAATGTATCTTCTTGAATTTCTTCAAGATCATAGTTTCTCCCACTGAATTCTTGATTTACAAGATCATTTTCAAGGAAGTCTCCAAATCGAGCCGCAACAACTTTGTTCTCAGCCGGATAATAAAAGTAGTAACCCATAATTTCCTTAGGGTAACCTACAAAGATACATTTTATTGAGCGTAGTTGGAGTTTATCTCCAGAGTCACGTTTCACATACGCCTCACAACCCCAAATTTTCAAATAAGACAAATATGGCCTTTGCCATGCCATAGTTCATATGGTGTCTTATCAACCTTCTTTGTGAGAACCATATTCAGAATACGAGAGCAGATTCTAAAGCATAATCCCAAAAGGATAAAGGTAAAGTTGTAAGATTAAACATAGATCGCACCATATCTAATAATGTACGATTTCTCCTTTCGGATAAACTATTTTGTTGTGGAGTATATGGAGAAGTAAGTTTCTGAACAATTCCGTTCTCACTTAAATAATCTTTAAACTCTTGACTTAAATATTCACCACCTCGATCAGAACGAAGAGCTTTAATCTTCTTTCCTAGTTGTAGTTCTACTTCTGCTTTAAACACTTTGAATGTTTCAAATACCTCATGTTTACGCTTAAGTAAATAAACATAACCACAACGACTATAATCATCCGTAAATGTTAAGAAGTAGCTAGCACCTTTCCTTGACACATGTCTAAGTGGTCCACACACATCAGTGTGTATAAGTCCAAGTAGATCAGTAGCCCTTTCAGTATTGCTATTAAAAGGTTTCTTGGTCATCTTTCCAGAGATACAAGACTCACATTTATCAAATGATTCATCATTGATATTTTCTAAAAGACCATCACGTTGAAGCTTTTGTATGCTAGTCTTCCCAATATGGGCAAGTCTACAATGCCAAAGATAAGAAGAGTTATTGTCTAACTTTCTCTTCTTATTCATGCTAAAAACAAAATTAATCTTCTCTTGGAATTATTATCATGCATGTTAATTTCAAAAAGACCATTCACAGAAATTGCATCAAAATAGAATAAACCATCTTCGAAAACAAAAATTCTATTATTATCAATAGTGTGAACAAATCCAAGATCTAACATACAAGAAAAGGAAATAACACCCCTAACAATTTTAGGTGCAAAATAAAAATTATTTAATCTCAGTACTAGACCCGAAGGTAAAACTAGATTAAATGTTCCTATAGCTTCAACCGCTACTTGTGCGCCATTGCCCACATGCAGAAATTGTTCCCCATAGGTAAGCTTCCTCTCCAACTCAAATCCCTGCATAGTATTACAAATGTTAATACCACATCCCGTATCATATACCCAGGAATTTGATTGTATGTAAGATTAAATAACTCTATCAAATATAAGTTACCTGAAGATGCTGCAGCACTAAGCTCAACCTTCTTCTTTATTTCTCGCAACTCTTCAAGATAAAGAAGGTAGTTCCTCTTCCAGTGACCACTTGCTTTGCAATGGTGACAAGTCTCATCCTTCTGAGATATATTCTTCTTGACAAAGTTCTGCTTAGGTTTAGAATAAGTCGCAACTTGTTTGCCCTTATCACCCTTGCCTTTGCCTTTCTTATTGTTGATGTGCGGTTTTGGCTTATTCACTCCACCCTTTTTTACATAAAGCACAGGAGGGGTAGCAGATGTACCTGCCTTGTCCTTTAGACCCTTTTCATAGTCAATAAGCATTGCGTGCAAGTCATTAATTGTCTTCCTCGTGCAATGCATATTAAAGTTCCTAACGAAATCATTGAAGTCCCGATTAAGAGACCTATTGATTAGGTTAATTGCCATATCATTGTCGTAGGATTTCCCTAGTGCGATGAGCTGTTCCATGTAACCCTTCATCTCTTGATAATGTGCACTAACGGATTTCCCAGGGGCTTGCTTACAACTGTGCAAAGCATCTACCAAGTCGTAGATCTCCAGAGCCTGATGCTTCTCATACATTTCCTTGAGCTCTTCAAGCATTTGTTTTGGAGCAAATAGCTCAAATTTCCTTTGCAAGAAAGGAGCCATTTTTCCGAGCATTAAACAAGCCACATCATTGTGCTTTTTAACCTCTGCCTCATAATTCAGTCTTTCAACTGGAGTAGCATTAGGGCCAAGGGGCGCAGGAAACGCCCTGGTCAAGTAATCAGAAGTACCCGCTACTCTCAAGACAATTCTCTATGAGCGGTACCAATCGTTGAAGTTTGGGCCAGTTAGTTCCTAACGTTCAAGATAAGTCTTGAAGGCAGAACTCAACGTGTTGTTATCGGGTTGATCCATTTCTACAGAAATAAGTTCAAAATATTAGTATTTTCAATAATACCATTCAAGAAAATAAAATTACCCCGGTGATTAAAACCATAGTATTTTCCTTGAAAACTATAATCCACATTGACATAAACTTATCACATCAGTTGATCTGTTAGTGATAAATGTACTTAGCATGGTAACTTGTCGAACAATAATTGACAAACAAATTTGCAATTTCTAGATATTTTTAGGGATTTACGTTGCCAAAATTTATTTTGCATTGTAAACATGTTTCATCCCTACTTTATGCCTTAAGTTTCCAGATCTCGCTGAGTAACTTAATCAAGTCAAGTAATCTAAAGCACGCAAAACCTTCATGTGCAATCTTATTCAGTCATGAAGTTTTCTCTCCATTACAACATCGTCCAAGATCTCACATGACGACAATTGTAACTTCAAGTGTTCATCAATTAGATGGTATAAGACTTAAATTTAAGGGTATTGATTTTGGTGTCAAAATCATGTATGTAGAAGCATGCATACATCTCCATAGCATAATTTTAATAAAACATTTAGTAAACCTTTTGGTGAGACTAAAATTTCACCATATATTTGCAAGTTGAGGTATTGGTTAAACCAATTAAAGATTTTACCCACAACTAAATTCACACCGTACTTTTTCTAGAACTTAGCTAAAGCACAAAGAAATAACCTTATTCATTGTGTTTCGGATGTGAATTTGCGGTTAAATCAACCTTAAGGAATTATGTAAATAATAACCGTAGGTAATTCCAACTTTGACGCACAGGCAAGCCGGGAATTTGGTCAGCGCTCAAGCATAACACCTCCTTCCTTAACCGGGTTCATGACCAGCGGTGCGTTATACCCACTTTATAGTTTGTCAAAGTTGAGTAGCCCGTTAAGTTATTATTGCAATTCCAATCAACGCAAATCATATGTCAAATAGATCTCAAAAATAATTCATTAATTTTATATGATTTTGTCCATATTAATTTTCTTGTAAAAAAAATTACTCTTGTTTACAACATACAATCAATATAAAACGTATGAAAACAAGTAGGTACAAAAAAACTAAATCTAATAGCCACATGCGTAACAATTTATTCAAAACATAAAATCTAGGGTTTTTATAAACATAAAAAATCTTCCCTCATTTTAAAACTTTGAATCAAATAAAGCAAATAGCATAAAATCATATGATCCGTGAAAAAACATGCATGTTCATCACGGATCTTCCCCATATAATCTTAACAATTAAATCTTCTCTACAGATCGTAACCATACATGACATAACAATTACTTCATGCAAACATCTAAAGATAATCACCATGTAAATTTTTAGGGTTTCAAAAAAAATTTTTTTTTTTTAAAAAATTCGGCTAAGCCGACATAATTTAAAAAACAAAACCCTAATTTTAATGAAAACCTAAAAAACATCATGTTATTTTAAATCAAACCAATTTTAGTTAAAAAAACTTTAGATCTCGATAATTATAACATGTTAAAACGGCTCTCGATGCAACTAAAGGTTTATATTACTCATAACAATTACGCAAAACCCTAATAAAGATCAAAGCACACATAGCGGAAGCGTTTAACAAGATCATAATAACACATTCATAATTAATCGAGTTATGGTTACATACATTTTAGCTAGAGCAATTCCACAATAACACCGACAAATCACGAATTAGGGTTTATATGAAGAACACCAAGATATACTTTATAGTGAAACTATATTACGCTCTTGTACACACGTAATGCAACGGACCAATCGTGAGGCTAGCACTAATAAACCGGAGCTTCTACACTTGTGAATTATAGCTAAATCGAAAAACCAACCGAAACCCTAAATGGGTGTTGGTTTGCGATCGCATGAAGAGAAAAGAGGGGAGGGACAAAAATTATGAAGGCTATGAAGGGGTATTATAGGATTACAAACTTGTTCTCCATGTCCTAATCAAAATTAGGAAACAAATCCCCTTCCCCTTTTGTCCTTATAGTCGACGGCTAAAAAGCCCACCAAGGGGTTTCCGGAACTTTCCGTTTCTTGTTTTCTCTTCTATTTAATTCTATAACGCTCGTTTACACTTAACTAGTTATTATTTAACGAACGTTAGTTAAGCTCGGTTTATATTTAATAAATATAATAAATATATTTATTAAAATTAATTAATCCTTTACGTATTATGTGCAATCCTGTAATCCCGAGTTCGATTCTATCACACGACTATTTAATTTTATGTCCATAAACTTTCAGACGCCGTCGGGCTGCGTTTTCGGGATAACGCAAACCGAAAATACATTGTTGTACATGTGCTCTAAATTGGTTATGGCTCAGCGTGCAAAGTGCCAATCATGGTCGGGGAAATGGGCTGCAAATGGAGCCACATTAACATTCTGTAATACCATTTCAAATATGTATTTGCCTAAAGTACTTTGGTTTTATGGGAAACTTTTTAAAATAAATAAACGAGAAGCAATTGTTTTGTATGTGAGGTATTTTTTTTAACGGCAGTTTGGTACAGCGGAGTATCTTGCGTGTCACTGAGGCATCAAGTCTCTCAACCCGAGTTCGAATCATCTCACGAAGAGAATATCAACCCCAGGCTAGCCATCCATTTTCCCACCAAGGGCTTCAAGGCATTGCGCTTGGATTCGAACCCGGCTGTCAATTCCGAAAAAATCCTCCACATATGAAATAGTATGGGTCGAACCCTGACCTCCAACACATGAGCTGGTCTTCATTTGCTATTTTTAACAAAAAAAAGTTTTGAAAATATAAATGGAAAAAAAATGGTAAAGCAAAAGTGTTTATGACTTTATGTGACCTTAAAACGGGAGAGCGACAATGAAAAAAGGTGTACACCAAAGTAAACACACTGATTATAACTATACGCGGTAATTATGAGTTTCAAATGTCTTTGTGGATCCTACTAATTTGAAAAACCCATTGGTTGAGTCATCTATCTACCCTAACTATTTATCTACAAAAGTCGACAACCAAAAGTTGGCAATGGCGATGAAAAACAACCTAAATTTCTTGAGCAAGAAAAAAGTACAACACTTGCAATAGTCCAACTCCATCAAACGTGTATATCATACACACTGACACACACCCATGATATAACCAAATTAAGCTAAATCTAGTAGTGTGATACTTTGATTATTTCGTGATGATGAGATTGAATAGTGTCCTCGTTTTTTTCTTGTCTATATTTGGGCTTGCTCTTGTTTCTTCCAAAGCACCAGCTGTAGCAAATGTACCACCAAAATCGCTCACACCAACATGGGGTTAGGGGTAGGAATCGGGTTTGGGTTATTCGGGTCGGGTCGTATTCGGGTTGAGGATAAAAATAATTCACTCGAAACCGAGTTGAACTCGGGTTAGTCGGGTTCGGGTCTACTCAGGTCGGGTCTTTCGGATTTGGGTCAACCCGAGTATGGGTAAAATATAAAAAAAAAACTTTTTAAAATAGAAATTGAAATAGAATTTAAAATAAAATTTATATATATAAAATAAAAACAATAATAAAAATTTTTATTCGGGTCAACCGGGTTGACTCGAACCCGAATTAAGTATAATTTTTTTACCCGATTTTGAATTCGAGTTAGTCTGTTGACCCGATTAACCCCTATCCCAACCACGTCTATCGTGTGAAACGCGGTAGCGGAGGAAGCTAATCAAAATGCATGGAATCTTATCAAGCGAGCGTCCAACGTCTAAGTTAAGGAATTCTCAGATGAGTACTACTACTAACTATTACCTCATGTCGTTGAAAATTTTCGCGAAGAGAAACAACATAAACGAAAGTTGAGATCTCTAAAAAACCGCCTTCATTACGGCTGAAACTCGGAGAAGAACCACAAGGCAATCAAACCCTCCCACGGTTCCGAGTCCACGACTTTTGGAACAGGAAGAGAGTGGAGGGGCAAGGGAAAATATCCCCGGATAGACCCAAAAGTCCACGATAGAGCCAAAGTGTCTTCTCGCGAATACAGTGGTTCGAATCCCCACATCATTGACTACTAAGTAGGACAGAGGTCGACTAAAACCTATCAAATGCGACCAGCCTTATATATATATGAGTTTGAAATTTCTTCGTGGATCCTACTAATTAGAAAAACGCATTATTTGGAGTCGTCTCTCTTTCTCTATCTGTTTATCTACAAAAGTCCGACAACCAAGAACGGGTAAAGGCTGACTAATTGTTCAATCATCTTAACCCCCACAATTTTAGCAATGCCGATGAAAAACAGCCTGCATTTCTTGAACAAGACAAAAGTTAAAGACTTGTTAAAGTCCAAGTCCATCTAACGTTACGTGTGTGTATATATGTACATAAATCCATGATATAACAGAAGCTATATCTAGTTTTGTGATTGATTGTTAATGACGAGATTGAATAGTGTCATTGCTTTCTTCTTGGCTATATTATTTGCGCTTACTCTTGTTTCTTCGAAAGCACGAGTTCTACCAAAATCACCACCATCACCAAAACCCGGATGGGGCAGTAGATGGGGCGGTTGGGGAGACCCAGAACACGGTAAGAAACAAATTATCATTTCTATTCAAGAGTTTCAACATAAAAGCTCAAAATAACAAAAAACCTATCACGTTTTGTATACATTAGTTGACCGCTTAAACTTCAATTTCTTATAGATCGAGTTCAGTTTGTATAACTTGATTACATTTAAGAAGTAGTGGATGAAAATATTATTTTCTTATTGTTATGCTTGCTCGTCTTAACTAAAATAACTTGGTAGCTTTGTTGAAAACTTTATAGTAAATTCTTACTTAAACATACTGATTTATTTTTTTATGGTGGCAACAGCTCCTCCAGCGCATTTAGCACCACCTCAACCACCGCATGCTCCGGAGACAAAAGAATGACCAGGTAACATGAAGTAAATGGTGTTTTGTGGCTGCGACATATTAATTAATTTCATGTAATCATGTATTGAATACACAAGTGTTTTGAATGTTTAAGTGTGCGTTTGTTAATGGGTATGTGGATTCAAGTATATGGGTGTCAAATGTGTGACAAAAGTCCTGGATTCACGAACCCTAATAAAGAACGATGAATGTAAAAAGTATTTGTAATTTTTATTTTAGTAATTATTATCAGCCACATGTATTAGTGTATCAATTTTTTTTAATTTTGTACTCATGTCATTAAATAGTAATTTAATACATATGTCAAACTTGAAAACAAACAAATTTTAATCTATGAAGCACTTTTTTTCAACCCTCTTTCAGACCAAATCGAAATCTAAATTTGATTCCACTAATTACTTGTTGTTCCATTGTAATTCGTTATTACTTATTAACTTAAGTTATAACTCCTTATTTCGACTTAAAAGTGTTGTTTTAACAATAGATAAGAACTATGAACAATTAAAACAACAATACTAATATATTTTTCAACGTATAGACTTTTATTAGAATCAAATAAAGAATCTATAACCCACTTTGTTTGTGGAATAACAAAGTGGTTGAATGACAATGGGTTTTGATCTCATCTACTTAAACGTCTAACCAAAGTTAAAGTCTAAGCTCCAATCTAAACGTTCATATGCATCTTGGCTATATGGTTTAGTTGGTATCGAGAGAGAAAGGTTTTCCAGAGTTTAAGCGCTTGTATTGGTTAACCCTTTCTCTCCCAATGTACACTCCTTATATAAGCAGTGTAAACTAGGGTTTGCATTTTGCATGTTTCAATGCATGGGTTTATCCAGTGGGTGGTTGATGCCCATGCTGGATAAACAGTACACAGCACATATTAAACTATTCTAGAAAAGATAAAGGTTGTACTTATATCTAAGTATACAAGCAACATACTTTGACTTAAAGTTATCTTTTCCCGCCTAATGCAAACCATCAGAATACTGAAGAGTCTTCAGTATCTTAGAGGAGATCGACATCATTCAGTTTGGTATTGTCAAACCAAACTGAACTGAAAACCCTTCTTCAGTCCTTGTTCTTCAGCAACTATACCGCCTAGTATTTGAAGCGAATACTCCTTTGTCTTCTAAGTTAACTGGAAGGGGAGTGCTGAACTTTCTTCAGCTTTAAAGTCTTCAGTAGGAACTTTGTTCCTCCGGTCATCCTTCAGCAGACTGTCCTTACTGCTGAGCATGAAACACTTAGAGGATTTTATATTGAACTCCTAGAGTTGCTTCAGGGTCAGTAAATACTGACCCAACAATCTCCCCCTATTTGGATATACAAATATCCTAAGTCTAATGTCAGTACTAAGTGAGCATAACAACTTCTTTTTACTTGCACTAAACAATTAATAACTTATAAACATCAGATAATCATTTATTCAAAAACATTACAAATTACACCAAAATTAGTACAAATGATTATTCAATTTTCCTTAGGCTTAAGTTCTTCAATTATGGGAGTCTGAGTTAATGGATCTGAGTTTCCGTGGTCCAATATAGCAAGCAAGCACATGCTGAAGGTTTTATCAGCATCAGTACGTCCTGGACCACCATGATGAGAGTAAAAGATCCTTTGAACATTCGAGAGAAGTTCATTGTTCATTTCATCAAGATCACTTATGCCCACAAAGTCTTGACGTTCTTGATGATTGAACATAATCATTCCTAGTTCTGGTTCGTCCAGTACATGACCAGGGAGATGATTTTGAAACTGAACAAAGGCTTTGTATTTCTTAGTAGTGACAAAGATGTCACCCACTTCAGGTTGTATTAGATTTGCTCTTTTGTTCAGCTTTAGTATTGTATCTTGATCCTCTAGAGAAACTTGAGTGTTGATGTTCAGAATCTCACCCAGTCTTTCATGATTCTTCATATAGTGCTCAATTCTGGTGCGAACTTCATCCCATCTCTTGGATTTTCTTTTCTCGATCATCACACTCATTTCAATCCATTCAATGTAAGAAAGTTCTTTTCCTTGAAAGTTTTCAGGTAACTCATCAGTTCCATCACCCCTATAGAACTTGAGATGGATGTCAACTCTGCTGGTCAGCATATCAACGTTGGTGATTGATGAGATATTTCTTCTATTAAGCCTTGTTATACAAAACTTTTCATATAACACATTCTTCTTGAAGACACTTTCTACTTCAACTTTCCCAATTTGTTCATACAAGCTTAGCTTCAGATCTTAATAACTGATAAATTAATTAAGAAAAATTTGTTCTTTGTTTCGATTCGAATTGATCCGGTTTAACGTGTGACTCAGTTATTTTTTGTGGATAAAATAAATTTGGGTTAACAATTTCTACTTAAAGAGTAAATGCGAAAGATATTAAAAATAAACTAAAGACAAATAACAAATAATAAAGAAACAAATGTTAAAACGAACTTATTTTAAAACAACTATACAAATATTAAAAAGAAACAATTAATAAAAATAAAACTAAAAGTAAAAATAAATTTTCGAACTAAAAATAAAACTTACTTAATAAAAATAAAGGAAATTGGATTATAAAGCTACTTTAAAAAGAGACAAGACAAATATTAAAGTGGGCACTTAAAAAAATTAAAACTAAAACTTTAGGATAAAATACTAAAACTAAAATTTGCGGAAAAATAAAACTAAAAATATCTGACTTTCGGAATAAAAATAAAAACGGCTTTCGGATATAACTAAATCGACTTTTGGACTAAATTAACTAAATGTTGGAAAAAAAAGAACATGTTGCATATGGGGGAACAAAGAAAGTGGAGGGAAAGTGAAATGAGATGCAATGTATATTCGGATAAAATGTTTAGGAGATCTTCGGAATATTTTTTTTTATCTTCGGAATAAAATTTTTAGAGATCTTCGGATAAATGGTTTTGTATCTTCGGATAGTTTTTTAGCAAGTTTCTTCGGATAAAAAAAATAAGAAAGAAATATTCGGATAAAACATATTTTTCGGAACAAAACTGAATCTTCGGATAAATGGACTAATTCGGAAAAATGACTTAATTCGGATAAAACTACTAAATTCGGATAAATTACCTATTTTGAAATAATGACCTAATTCGGATAAAGATACTAATTTCGGATAAAACTGAATATAATGTTTTTGGATAAATTTCAACAGTGGAATTCGGATAAAAGCAGTCATGTTGTTTTCGGATAAACTGACTAACTTCAGATAATTAAACCTTTTCCA